>JARUPZ010000031.1:5418501-6018501 GCA_031213475.1 Nereocystis luetkeana
GCCCCCACCCCCACCCCTACTGCCCCGACTGCCGCCGTCACCGCCACCCGCTACCGCTGCCCCGCCCAACGCCCCCAGGCAGACGATCTTCCCGTCCTGACGTTCCCGAGTCGTCGTTCCCGCTAGTACCGTAGTTGTTGTTGTTGTTGCTGTTGTTATTGCTGTTGTCGTCATTGTCGTCGTCGTCAATGTCGTCGTCTGCATGGGAGGAGGAGGAGGAGGAGGAGGAAGCCCACTTGGAGCGGCCGCGCGTCTTGTGGAAGGCGCGGGAGCGGCCGGTGCAGCTGAAGCACAGCAGGGTCGCACGCGCCGCAGCAGGGTCGCTCGAAGACGTACAGGTACCTGGGTTTAGTTTCGGTTTCGGTTTTGGGTTTTGGGTTTTGGTTTTGGGGTTTCGGGTTTTGGTTTTGGGTTTTGGTCTTCGGTTTTGGTTGTGGTTTTGGGGTTTGGTTTTGGTTTGGCTTCGTTTCGGTTTGGGCTTTGGGTTCGGTTTGTCAACTGTTTCACGCGCTTGTTTATATGTGTATCACTGTCGATGGTTGTACGATACGATGTGAGCATGGTGCTAGCAAATTTGCCCATTCATTATCTACTTGTACTACTACTGTAGTAATTTACCAATCCTTGCACAACACAACGTAACACAAAACAACACAACGCAGCAACACAAACAGAATAACACAAAACGACGCAACGCAGCAACACAACACAACACAACACATGACCGCACAACATAGCACACCCAACCCAAGCCAACCCAAAACACCGTAGCGCAGAGCACAGGTCTCACCAGGTGTACATCGCCAGCGCGTACCGCGAGAAGTGGTTCACCTCCTCCAGCGCCTTCCGGTCCTCCTGCTTCGTCACGTCCACCAGCACCCCGCCCCCGCACCTTCCCAAACCCCTCGTGCTCTACGCTCCGCCGCCTCATCCCTATAGGAACTCCATTGGCTTCACCGCCGCCACTACCACCACCACCAACACCACCAACACCAACACCACCAACAGCAACAGCAACACCACCGCCACCGCTACCATTCAGCGATACATACTCCCTCATTTCGCTCTCCCTCCCCCCCCCCCCCCCCTCTCCCCCCCCCCCAACCGGCCTCCTCCTCCTCCTGCTCCTCCCTAGGTAGTCGTCCCCCTTGCCCCCGGGCTGACGCCGCTGCCGCTTTTGACGCCGGCGATGGGAGCAACGGTGCGCCCTCGAAATTGGAGTCCGACCGCTGCTGGTCCTTCTGCTTGTGGTAGAGGAGCACGATGCCCGCGGCGATGTCGGAGGGCACCACGTCCAAATACTCCTGAACAGGAAAAAAACAGTCAAAAAGGGGCCGGCGCGGGCGCGGGCGCGGGCACGGGGCGCGCGCGTGGCGGCGGCGGCGACGGCGGTTGTGGCCGTGAAGACGGTACTAAAAAGGAAAACAAAAACAAAAAGAATCAAAGTTGGAAGACAAACAAATTACGTTTTTTTGAGTTTGAAATAGGGATAGGCGGAGGGGGTGGCGCTTGATCATTCATCTACTCTCTTTGCTCCGCGAGCGTCGTCCGTCCGTACGCGTCGCCAAAAACGCACGGCAGCCAGTCCGTCCATAAAGGCGACACACGCGTCGCAACGGTCTTGTCTCCGCAAGATGCGCCGGCCCCCACGGCCCACGCGGCGGGCACACGCAAGCACACGCACGCACGCGCGCGGCACCGATAGATACATCGCTCCCCCCTCGCCTGACCGCGCTCTTGTCCACAAGCTATGCCACTGAGAGTAAGAACCTGCTGTCCTCCTCTTTCCTGGTTGTCCTACCCCCCTTCCTCCCACACCTATTATCTCCTCCTCCTCTTCCTCCTCCTCAGCCACTTTATTTTGTCCCCCTTCCCCCCCGGTGCTCCGTCTCGAAAGCGATGCGTGGTCAAATGGTCAACTGGCTAGGGCAAGCAGCAAATGAGTATACCCCCCCCCCCCCCCGATGTAATATATGGAAACAACGTAATGAGCGCCCAATTGTTGGAGGTGTCTCTATGAGGAGTAGGAACGGTGCTCCGTCTCGAAAGGGATGCGTGGTCAACGGTCAAATGACTAAGGCAAGCAACAAATGAGTACCCCCCCCCCCCCCCCCGATTAATAACATTACACGCACTAGTGGAGTCAATCACATCCTCTTTGGAGCATGAGCTGCTGCTGCGATGCGCGGTCAGTGGTCGAAAGGCTAAGGCGAGCAACAAAGAAGTAATCCCCCCCCCCCTCGCCCCGCCTCCATCCACCCCCTCCCCTATCCTCCGCTCCCTCTCCTCCTGCCACTCCTCCGCTGCCTCGCAACAACTCGTATACAGGGCAACAGTGCGTGCAGCAGTTATGTCCCGTGAGTCCTTCCTGCTATTGTCGGAAGAAATGAAGTTTGACACTTTTGAGGACTGCAGTCCTGCTTTGGGGACAATTCGGGGGGGGGGGGGGAACAACTCGGAACTAGAGTCAGACTGCGGGTTTCTGGACAGCGCAGTCAGTACTACTGTAGAATACACAAAACACGCGGGCCGTGCGTCAAGCTAACTCGTCGCTCCTATCGCCATAGGTGACAGAACGAGCTCTTGCTACATTATATTTGCCTCGGGGGGCGCGTGAGTATGTTGACCCGACCTGATCCCCAAGAGGATCAGGTGCGCTGGTGAGATGGCCAGAGCCACCCGGGAGAGTGACCCACTCCGGGTAGGATGTGGGGCTTGTGCGCGTGTCTCACCTACACCCTCCCGCCGTCAACCCCCCCCCCCCTCCCCGCCACCCCTCCCCAACCCCCCAACGTACAAAAAAGACGGTCTTCCGAGTGAAAAAAACCCTCGGCGACATTAAATGCTATGGTCCGGGGTCGGTGTGACATCGAATACGGAATGTAGAAAGTAAGACTTCGTAAAATGGGAGTACGGAACGTGGAACGGGAAACATGTGCCATGGAATGTAGGACATGTTATGCGGAACATGTTCTGTGGAACATGTAATATGGGACGAGTAATATGAAACACAAAATGTGTGACGCGTGGCATGGAACACGGAACATGCGGTACGGAATACGAAACATAAGAGTACGGAAAATAGAACAACATGCATGTGATAAAACAATGTGGAAAACAGCACGGACACTGGTACACGGGATATAAAATGGTAAACGATAACTTGACAGGAAATACGGAATATGGCATATACGGAACGGGAAAAACGGAATATCGAACACGGAATCACACCTGCGTTTGAAAGATCCTGGCCATGATCCGCGCCAGCTGCTCGAAGTCCGTGTGGCTCGACCCCCGCCCACCGAACAATCCGCAAGTCACGAAAACCAGCACTCGGGTCAGCCAGCGCAAGCGGTTCTCCCATTGGTTTTCGACCTGCATCAGCCGGCGGGATGGCAAGGGCGGGGAGAGGGGTGGGGGAGGGCGCGCGCGCGGGGGGGAGGTTAGGGTCAAAATCGGAGGGACGGGTGGGGGGTAGGGGGCGGAGGGCAGGGGGGGATTGCACTCGATATCATGCATGGCCGTAAACCTATGGCCGAAGACCCTCGGGAATGGGCTCTAAAGTATAAATCGGCGCGATACTGCTGTTACGGCTGTAAAAAAGCACTGTAAGCGTCAACACTAAGAACAGTCCGGAGGGAACGGTGAACGCGTGAAAACGGTTTCATGCGAAGGACTCTCCGCTCCTCCCACTATCTGTTGGTTGATCCAGAACCGAGTTCAATGCGATACCTACAATAACAACAACAAAGTGGACACGAATCCTACATCCGATACCAGAAACACCCAAGCTGTTACACCTTGGGACAGGTCATCGATTGCGGCTTCACGATGTACAGCAGGTATTTCAGGGTAGATAGATAGACGGACATGATCCTGATCTGTGTGATCTTCAGCCTATACCTCATGTTGCCGGGTGGGAACCGTACAGCCTGCATGATCTGGGGCATGTTTCCTGGATTGGATCTGTACTGTACAGGTCCTGCACAACATATCAAACCGGCAGGTTAGGATCTAGATGATTTAGATCATCTGTCTGTAGATGGTATATCTGTGGATGAACTATCAGGAGATGGTATATCTGTGGATGAACTATTTGTAGATGATACATCCGAAGATGATCTAACTGCAGATGGTCTATCTGTAGATGATTTATCGGTAGATGGTCTATCTGTCGATGATGTATCTGTAGATGATCTATCCGTCCGATTTGGCGCAAGGTTTCGTTCAGCATCAGCGTCACAAACACAGGGGTGCAGGGGGGATGGAGAGCCAAAAACACGCTCGACGCGGATGTATCGAAAAAATCGATACGATATCCAGCACCACAAGCACGCGACAGCAGTCAAAAGTCTCCTATTTCGGCCAACGCCCTCTCTCGCGATCACAGACTATATTCCGCAAACATGGGTTCCTACGAGATGGCAGCAACGACAGCACCATCCACCCCTGGCGCCATCACCACCAACAACAGCACCAAGACCAACACCATGAAAAAATAGCACCAGCAACATTCAACACCAACCACCACCACCACCACCACCACCATCACCACCATCACATATCACCACGGACCACGCAAACAAGAACCTCCAACAACAGCACCTGGCGCCGCGGGGTTGCGCAAATGGTGATGTATACGAGTACGGTACCAAGGGAGCGGGCTTATTCGAAACGGTGTGGTAGATTCGTTTTTTCGTGACTGTAGTCTGTACTGCCTGTATGGTATTGTACGGTACGGTTTTTTGTTGTTGTGTTGATATATCGTATGACGCGGTATGGTATGCGAGTTTTATTACAGCAGCAGACAAATGTCATACATTACGGTAGGGTATACCAGTACATATGGAAGAATTATTTGTGTCGTACATATGTAGGGTATGGTACAGTATGATAGTTTATATGACACGGAATACCTCTCATGTATACGGTATTATTATATGATGCGGCATGGCGGGCGATGCGAAAGGGCGGCGACACATCAACCAATCAAAAACGGAGACGCAGTATACACGCGTATCTCCTCGCCTCATTATCTGGAAACCTCTCGTAGTTGGCACCATCTTGCTCCCCACCGCCGCCAACACTATCGGGGTTTCCTCTCATCAGCGCGCAGCAGCAGCATGTCACGCACACATCCACAATCTGAGCAAATGGGCGGTACGTCACCCCCCCAACATAAGCAGAAGAGATAAATGGGAGGGAGGGAAGGAGGGGGGGGGGGGGGGGGAGGGAGGGGGGGAAAGAGGGAGGGGGGAGGGAGGGGGGAGGGAGGGGGGGAACGAGGGAGGGGGGAGTGAGGGGGGGAAAGAGGGAGGGGAGAGGAGGGGGGAGGGAGGGGGAAGGGAGGGAGTGAGAGGGGAGGGAAGGAGAGAGGGAGGGAGGAAGGAAGGGAAGGAGGGGGGGGGGGAAGAGAGGAAGTGAGAGAGGTGGAAAGGTAGAGAAAATAGGTAGCGATAGAGAGAGAACGAAGGAGAATAGAGATAGAGCGATGAGGAGATGTGGAGAGGCGTGAGACAAAAAATCAGAGTTAAGCCGTGGAGAATACGGGGAGGGAAACCACGTTGGCGTAACAACCCCCGCTCCCACCAAGACATGGCAAACACCACTTCGCCAAACAAGGAAGGGCGGGAGTGAGAGAGGGAGCAACGAACGGCCAAGATGAAGAGGGCAAGAAACACCACAAAAGCGGAGAAACCTCGACTGATGACGTCATAACCCATCATCCATCACTCACAAATCCCGCCATCGTTGATCTGAGCATGGTACGTCGCAACCGTAAGGGAGAGTGGTGATTACGCACTCCAAAGGACCCCACCCCCCTCCTCTTGGCGCAAGCAATACCTGCCTGGTCGGTGAAAACCCGACGTGCTCCGTCCCGGCATTGTAGGGATGCGAGGGTATATGGTCATACGATTACAGCCATGCATGACACAAGAGTACCCCCCCCCCCCCCCCCCCCTCCCTTTCTCTCCTATTTACCCCCCCTCACCCCTCCACCCCTCTCCTGCCGCCCCTTCCACCCCCCTACCCCCTCCCCACTCCTCTACCCCCACCCCCGAGCGCCGACGTAATCTCACTTGGCTGGTGGCGATAATAATCAGCAGGATGTTGAGGGCCTCGTCTGTGAGCACGCCTTGGCAGGTGGAGTCGAAGTAGGTCACGAGGGCGATGCCCAGCCCCGCCATGGCGAGTTGCACCGCCCCCAGCATCATGTGCACGTTGAGGTAACCTCCCACGCTGGCTCGCGCCTCCGGGTCCGCTATGCTCCCTGGAGGCAATGAAAAAAACGGGTATGGCGGGGGCAGCAGCAGTGGTGATGTTGGTGGTGGTGGTGATCGTCGAACCGGAGGAGCGTCGCCTCTGCTGCCTGAAACAAAAATATTCGTATGACACCCGCCTCGCTTTGCTTGCTGCATACCACGATCACAGGACAAGGCAGACAGGCAATGCATGCAACGTTCACATACACGCACAAGCACAAACGCGACTCAACCTATCCACTTTTGTCCAATGCGAATATCCCTTCCCCTACCTTCTATGGTCATACGACTACGGCCATGAATGATACCTGGTAATGAGTACACCCCCCCCCCACCCCAATCCCCCCTCATGACGTACCAGTCCCTTCTTTTCGAAGCAAAAAAAAACTCCTTACGTACTGGAAGTGTGTACGTACCAGGTAAACCGAAAGACGCCCACGAAGCAGTTACATAGCAAACCCATTCCTGTCTTCTGGTCGTGGCCACACCAGAAAACAAATCAGTAAATACGACGCTGCCATCCATATGCAAGAAAGACCGCCTCAGAGGCGGTTCATGGCAGGTCACCCTTCCTGCGACCCCCCCAACACCTCACGTTTCGCTTCGCACTTGGTGCAAGCAATGTCTGCAATGTCTGCCTGGTCGGTGGACACCAGACGTGCTCCGTCCTGGCATTGTAGGGATGCGAGGGTCTATGGTCATATGACTACGGCCACGCATTGATAGCAGCGAGAAAACTCGATATCCTAGGAGGTAGATGGTGGCCACAGGCGGCGAAACACGAAGGTGATACTCGTAGGAATGGCAAAAAAAATGTACCTGGTATGTAGTATATGGAAACAACGTAGTGAGCGCCCAACTGTTGGAGGTGTCTCTGTTAGGAGTAGAAACGGTGCTCCATCTCGAAAGAAATGCGTGGTAGAAACGGTGCTCCATCTCGAAAGAGATGCGTGGTCAATGGTCAAACGACTAAGGCGAGCAACATATGAGTACGCCCTCACCCCCCCCCCCGGTGGCCATACGACCACGGCCATGCATGGCATGAGTACCCCCCCCCCCCTGGTGCAAGCAATGTCTACTTGGCCGGTGAAAAACCGATTTTCTCCTTCCCGGCGTTGTAGGGATGCGAGGGTTGATGGTCATGCGACTACGGCCTTGTCAAGTACACCACCCCCTCTTCCCTGATCTATGGCCATACGACTACGGCCATGCATGATATCGAGTGTACCCCTCCCCCTTCCTTACCTCTGGTGGAGACAACCGTAATGCCTCCCTCCACGACAACAGAGAGGGCGAATGTTGAGAACGAGCAGAGCATGTAGGTGTATACCACCCAGCCGTCCTTGCAGCCCTGCAAGTCTCCATCCACCTGAAACTGGAATTTAACGAAACAAACAAAAAAACAAAAGAGACGCGCGAAATCATCAAGGATAGTCGGGGATTGAGTGGAGGTTAGGCTTAATTCCGCGCTCGAAGGGGGGAGGGGGCTCGTAGAAGGAGAGGGAAGGGGGGTGGGGGGGGGGGGGGGAGAAGGAGAGGAAGGGCCGGGGTGGGTGGGGGCGGAAGAGGTGGAGGGAGGGGGAGGGGGAGACGGACGAAAAGCCCAGGGAGTGCGACTCTCCCCGTCTCTACAGTACAACAAGGAGGCTTTCCCGAAATCGGTCTCGACCTGCTGGCGTCCCCTCTTTTCTTGTTCCAGATCACGGTTGTAGCATTGCGTCATTGCTCAATTCGTACCAGGTGCCGCATACAGTTTGAGATTGACGAGGCCTCTCCGGTGTGGCATGAGTATCACTCACACTCTCGCACCCATACTTGTTGTGCCTTCACCAGAATCTCCATGCGTGTTCGTAGCTTGTTGGTCTCATCCTCCCTGCGGGTCGTTTCCATATTACCCCCCAAACTTCCACCAGTGGCTTGCTAAACCGTGTATCCCTTTTTAGGACCGCAGCCCCGTTGTTGGGACAGACCGCTCAATTTCCGAGTAGTTTTGTGCCCAAAACGGCACTGCGGTCCTGAAATCTGCTACCATGCGCTTGCGCCGTTTGTTGCCCCGTCGGAAACGCTGCGTACGATTTCACAAGCCCCTCCGCCCGTAGCAGTGGCAAGGCGTCTGTCTGCATCTACCATTGCCGTGCCGCGGTAGTATATACTGCTGTTCACAGGAACTCGGGCTGGTGGGTATAATATACCAGGTATATTTTTTGTCGTCAACTATTAATATTACGGGGGACTACAGCAAATAGGACCAAATATTGTTAGCAAAAATAGTTACATATACAGATTTTTGTCTGTACCGTAGGTCCTGTTTACTATGGTCCCCCGTAAATAGTGCGCGCTGGCGGGAAGCAAAATCAAACGTGACGCAAGCGGTACCCGTACTCGTTTAATACCAGGTACCTCGTGCCAAATAGGGTCACACGACGATCCGTTTAGTTTGTACCTGGTATGTACGAAGTCACATAAATATTCCTTTGTATTGTTCGCTTTGGGAGATATCCGCTGGCCAGACGGGGCACGGGAGATTCGGGCACGCGAGGCTGGAAAGGATGCGATGCTGGCAAGGAGCCCTGGTGCTTTTCGGGGGGTTGCTCACCACAGATTCGAGAAAAAGTTGACAGACGCTGCAGCCGTTGTCTACGAGACGCATGCAACTCACCGCAACCCTAACTCTGAGCCAAGCAGACCAACCTTAGCCCTGACCGTGAGGCAATCAGACCGAATCTCGAGTAAGTAAGTGGTGTACCTGGTAAGCTGGTTTGTTGTTTTCTGGCGCCGTCGTAAATAAGAAAGTCGCTTCGCTCGTGAAAAATAAAAAATAAAAAACTCGATTTTAGATTAGAGACTCGACTTAGAAACTCGCTTCGTAGTTACCTGGTACCAGGTACCAGGTACCTGGTATGCATTTATTGAAAAGTGATCAATTCAGCAGTAGGCGGAGCACTCAAGATCTTCGGCGTTGAGAAATTCAGGCTCGAGTTTTGGACGAAGAAAATAACGTGGCCATTTTTGTACTGAACTTATAGTACACACACCGTGCCTGACAAAAGAGTTGGAGCCTCGCCCGTAATGCCTGACGCAAGCGATCCATACTTCTGCTGTGGTGTAGACGTGACATGGAAGTACGTAACAATGGATATAACGTCATATGTATCGATGAGATGATGCTATCCGAGGTGGTGGGCGGTACTCGCAATGCCCTCCAGACTCGAGAGCTCGAGAGTGTCCTCGGTCCTCGGTCCTCGAGATGTGGAGTATTTTACCTTCGTAAAAAGACTCTGTACGTACTCGTGGTTTCAACGTTTCAACGCTCGAAGAACTTGGAGCAACAGCCACACCGAGTGCAACGAGTAATTATTCGTCTTGGGTAAGGTTCACACCGGGAAGTCAGCAAGCAGTCAGGGGCGAAGAGAGTCGAATGTGTGCCTATGTGCCCATGCTCCTACCTGGACACCCACGAAGACACGTGACAAGTGACTGCGACAACACAACGACTCAAGGAAACAGTTCGATTGTTCTCGTTGCGTCATCAATTGGTAGGGAAAAGGTTCTCACCAAGATGACCACCAGCGCGACAGTCCACACGACACGCAGCGTCATGCTACATAGAGACGGGAGGGCGAGCTCGTCCGCCCCGATTCCCCAGCGGCGACCCATGTAACGAAGAGCCGGCATAGTGTCCTCGAGGACGCTTGTCGAACCGAATTGTGTTGACCGTGTTCCGTGTCCGCGGTCATTCTCTGTGTTCTGTGTTGTGTGTTGTAAACCAGGAGTGTTTACAGAGCAGGAAGGCTGAAAAAGAGAGGAGAGGACATCAAAATAGCCCCTTGTGAGCAAATAAGTGTGATCTTAATCTGCTTCCTAGCTTCCTGCAAGCTGTCATGTGTATCGCTTGACTATCATCCTAATCACTAGCGCGGGGCTAGAGGCTTGAGCAAACCAGTTGCGAGCTGCGAGTTACGAGCTGCCGGCTGGTAGGATATTTGCGGTGGGAAATATACCGATTCGGGACGTTGAGATTTTGGCCAATGAAAATTGCCCGCGAGCTTGGCCCCAAAATCTCAACCAAGCGCAGAAGTGCGGGGCGCAGGAGCAACTGCCTGCTGGAGCGATCACATCCCACATGCGAGCCGGCCGTAGCCTAAACCAGAGGACCATGGCATCTAAGAGCTCGCTTTTCGCTGTGGCGAGGGTCGCGGCCTTTCTGGTGGTGGGAAGTGTGGCGTTCGTCGTGCCGCCCCCCCAACAAGTGAGCAAATGGTTTTGGTTCGAGTATGCGGCGTTGGTTGCCATTTTGGTCTCGTATCATACATACATCCACAGCAGGCAACAGGTGGTGCCAACATGCCAACCATAACCGTGGTCATCTCGGCAGCAACCCAAGCACAAGGAAGGGCACCACGTTGCCGCTGCCTTTGGGTTCGGAACTGCGACCCGCCGAGAGTGTGATACACTCCCAATATGTACAGCTACGAGCATTGTGATTCTGTGAAATTGATTTTGGTCAAGCCTTTGTTGGAGCCCCTTGGTGAGCATGTCTTGAGCTGCATGATGCTGGACCACTGCAAAGGAACGCCGACATCATGCGGATGGGAAGGACACACCGCACCGTGCTCATATCGTGAGGATGGCTTCGGCCAGACAGACGAGCCACACAATCGTATCTACAGCACCAACAGCAACAGCACCAGAGTATGTTTTTTTGTCCTAGCTTTTCGTATTATATTCGATTTGATGAAATGACCGTCGCATTATGTACATGCATGCGCAAAAAGCTGCTCTGGGCTTGACTCATGTTTCATATTTCATCATTCTGCATTGATTTTTATTGTGGTTATCGCACAGCAGCACCGGGATGCCTGCGGTTGCGCCAGTTCCTGTTGTTCATCGACCCTGTGCCCTCCCGCCTGGGGAGCCTTGGAGATCCTACCATTACCAGCCCACTATGCGGGATTGCGCCGCAGTGAGTGAGCTAGACGCGCCACGTGTTGTCATGGCGACCGGCGGGCTCTCTCTTTCAAGTGATGATGTGAAGCGAAGAAGTGAAAGAAGAGTACTGAACGAAGCACGAAGAACCGCAAACTGCAAGAGGCGAACAGCAAGACAGACTGAAGTGAAGAGACCAAATACAGCCCTGCTCCCTGAGCGTCATTTTGCTCGTGCATTATACCTGGTAGGCATGTACTCGTGGATGCTGAGACCGCCACCCCTATCCCCGATGATGCTGCGACGCAGCAAGCAGGCGTGGATGCTCCTGTCGTTGCTGTTGTTGTCGTTGTTGTGGTTGTAACAGTGTTGATTTCCGAGGATAGCATTTAAGTAACCCGTGCTGTACACGAATGAATATCGTAGCTGAAGTAATACCTTACCGGTCAAAACCGTTTCCAGCTCTTCATGTTATCCACCGGTTTTAACCGCAAGCCCGGGGATGATATTTACCGTCCCCGGGGTTTCCATACTCCCATTCTTGAATTCCGCATTTAGTTTCCTTCGTATGTACGTACCTGGGATCGCTATGCGTCTACCGTCTTATGCAGCGTACTGGTTTATAAAGGAGAATTTAGGGCGTTTTTCCCCCGGGGACAGGGGACATCCAAATAACACGTGGGTTTTTAGTGCTATATACACGCCGGGCAGATTCGTTATCCAGATTACTACTTCCCCCTTTTAACTACTCGTGTAAATGCCCTCGGTCCTTCCCTCTACACCTGAACGGCCTCTCATCCCTACTACCGGTCTTTGACGCCCCACTTGAAGGCGTGAACCGATCCCGCCGCTCAGTGTGCTATTAATAGTCTCCGCATTAGCGGGAATCCGTGGGCAAAGTATGGTGGGAGTATACAGATAGCATTGTTGGCTGCAGATACGGCTGTGCCGACTTTCGGGGCGTGAGGTCTCGCCGTAGACCGCGGACCGTCTCGAAAAAACGCTGCCGGCCAGATACGAACATCGTTTACTCTTGACCCTGTTTCTATGCATTGCCTACTGTTGATAGTACAACATTCATTGCACACGTCGGACAGATATATCATCTACAGATGTACCTGGTATGATCTTTTACGGATACATAATCTAGCTCCTATCCTACGGTTTATGAGCTGTTGTGCAGAATCTGTGTAGTACCGACCCAACCCAGGAATTATGTGCTACAGTAGTGGGCGATGCAGGTTATACCGCTCCCACCCGGCAACATCTGAGCTGGACCATACACAACTGGAATGCATCTGCCCTGAAGTATCTAGGCCATGCAGGGAGAATCGATTTGCCAGGGCTAGGGGTAGGGTCCGATGCGTACATCATTGCGAAAAATCCCCCGATATGTATTCCACGAGCTATTAATAGTACCTGTCCACAAAACGGAGGTGGACTTATAAATAGTAGCACATCATTTCGAACTACAGTGCTTATGCGTAGACTTGCACCGGGTATGAAATACACTTTATTTTGCGCAACACAAAAAAAAAAAAACTTTTCGGGCCGCCGATTTTCTCTGTTGCTCTCGGCTGCGTGACATGCAAGGGGGCCCGCGTGTACACCACGGTTCAAATGCGGGTCCCGGCCGGGCTCCGTGGCGCGAGCTCTGGGCCTTCATAGTCGTGTATTCTAGCAAATAACCACGGGGAGGCAATCCGACCTAAGTAGAGTCAAGCAAGTCCACGGAAACCCCAGGTTGGAAGGGGGGGGGGGTTCTCCCATTTTCAGCTATCGCGTGGGTTCCTGCAGCTTTGCATATAGCGTTCAGGCTTCTGCCGTACTCCTCGCGCCGGGCACGTAGCACAACTGGCACCGGGCGCGTAGCGTGGTTTAAATTAAAGCCAATTCGCACCGGGCGCGCACGTAGCCTTGTCAAACTCGATACCCATATCGTACCGGGTACGTGCGTACCCTGGTCAACCTCACGCTGCCTGCCTCCCTCTCTCGAGTCGGGCACAACCTATATATTGCCGCCTGTCTGGCTCTACTCCTCGCACCGAGCAGGCCCATACCGCTTGCCTCCGTCCGTCTGGCTGCGTCCAAGGCTCTTTCCATAGCAGCAGGTCTTGCGTGTTGGGCATGATGACATGTCACCCTCTCGACCATACACACGCTCACTGCTCGCAATCACAGGAGCAGCATGCACTTGAAATCCTGCGGCAGAATTGTTCATTCGTGCGTACTGCTGTAATTTCAGTCGGATTGAATTTCCACAATTTCAAGACTTTTAAGATTTTGCTCTGCTGCTGGCTGGCTGCTTCTCCTGCTGTCGTTAGCCATCGTATCTGTGTAACACTGTCCCTCAACCATGGCAACCGCTCGGGCTCATGGCAGCGAAGGAACCAACGGCAGTCGCACATGAAACTTTTTCTTCGAGACGGTCGCGGACGGCGCACCTGTGCGTGTGCGTGTGTACCATGTTTCTGTCGGCCCAAGGAGTACGAAGCGAGCGCGTACATATTGCGTAAATCTCATGAAAGGCGCAATGTTTCGGTGTGCTGCGCAGAGGGCAGAACGACGGTACGAACCCACGCTTCCTCAGGGACAGCTGTGATACCCACGGTGTTTTTGTGTTCTGCGTGTTCGGTGCTCACCAGTAGATACGCGCTAGTTGAAAATCAAGCTCACCCCGTCGTTGGACCTGATTCTGCCACGCAGCAAATGTACAACAGGTTTTCTCGGAGTAAATAGGGATGCCTGATGGTGATGACCCTCCCCCTTTTCAGGTTGCGACACACCCCCGGGGTTTCAAGTCGACCCACATCCCGATCGGGAGCCTTGTAGACTATATCTAGAACTGCAGCCCGGTTTTGGTGGGCAAACCACTCAATTTCGTCCCCCCTCAATTCAGAAGATTAATACTACCAACAGGGTGTCTTGTTTATATATTTTTTTAATGATTTCATCACGTGTGTACTACTGTGAAAATTCATACATCCGTGCTGCGTTCGGCGTATCCTGTTGTACCAGGTTCCGGCTGAAAAACATTAACGACACAACAACAAGAGAAAACGCTGGGAAAAAAATGAAAACAAAATGTATACCGGATATAAATAAAGGAAAATGAATGACTTATTAATCATAAGTAGTTTTGCCCCCAAAACGGCACTGCAGTTCTACGAGGGTTGATTGATGGAGAGTCGGATTTTTTTTCCCCAACTTGTTGAAGTACACAGTAGCAGTACCCGTATCTCTTTTGCTGATTTGACGAGAGGCCCTAATTGCCAATTAATTGCAACACCAACCTCCCTGAAAAACATTCGTGCAATACCACTGCTGTCTGATTGGGCGAGACTCGCATACGTAGTTTCGGCCATTTTTTTTTGTGTCATGTCTTTTAACGCTGCGGAACCACGCGTCGGAGCCGCTCGACCTCTATTACAGTAGTACCCCTGCCGATCGCTAGCCTCCCGAACGGTTGTAGGGTCAGGGATGGGATTGAGTTGGGTCTGGGCCGACGTGCAATATATATACCAGGTATAATGGGACAAAAGGCATTGCACGCGATTTTTTGCAAGGTTGGTGTTGCAAGCAGAGGCACCGCCAGCGAGAGACCCCGACCGGCTCGCACGCGTATATTTACTTGCATATGAATACCAGGTACCTGGTGTACTGTAAAGCCACATACTTTCGTGCGCATGAACGTATTATTTTTATTCTGTTTTGCAAACTTCAAACTTTCATGCCAATCAACTCTTCCCCCCGCCCCCCGCCCCCCTCGTTTTGCGTTGACCAACAGCATCTTTCCGGACGCGCGCCGGTGGCGGCCCTATCAGCGACCTCCAGCTTTAACGGCAGACCGGTCTCGGTCGCCTCGGCTTCCACCGCTTCGGGAGGGGGCGGCGCAACCGGTGCCGCTTGGCAGCCTCGCGTGCGGGGCGGTGGTGGGGGGGCGGGGGGACTGAGGATGGCGGAGTCAGAAACGATTGACGTGACGTTGAAGAAGCCCATGGGGATAGTTCTCGAGGAGAACGTGTCAGGGTTCGGGGGGCTGCGGATTAAGGAGGTCGCTGAGAGTGGATCCGCGCAGGTGGGTGTGTGTATGTGTGGGTGCGTGTTTTGCCGGGGTCTTTGCTATTAGGTACCAATACCTTTGTAGAGCTTACCCACCTATTCGAGAAAATGGGTGACACACACTGTGTACGAGACAACGGGGCCACTGCTAATCATGCTAATCATGCTAACCAAGGGTTGGCTAGGTCTGATTGGCTTAGGGTCAGGGCTAGGGTTCGTTCCTCCTACTCGTCTCGTACACAGTGACCCTCAACCATTTTGTCGAATGAAGTGGTGAGCTCCCCTCTCACGATTTGCCCCAGCTTGGGTAGCCTGATTGATAGCAATAGTCCACACTTCATTTATCAAAATTTTGTCAGGAGGTGGTCAGTGTACGTGGGGAAGACCTTGTAGTTTGGCGTCCTTCAAGGTACATTCGTGGAAATGGTCCGTCTTGTCAACGAGTGAAGGTGCCCTTTACTGACCTATTTGATGTTCATACGGTAGGTCTCCAATCGGTTTTCTTTCAGAGATTTTTCCCAGGTGTTTGGGGTCAGAGTTGTACGGTTACAGTCTACCCTGGTAGGGTTTATAAAGAAAAACATGTTTCAGCCATTGTTTTTTCAAGGAGCTGGGTCAAGGTCTATCCGCGCCGTGCTACAGCCCTCTGTTTGTGGGTGTTTTGTGTGCTTGTGTGCGGTTGTGCTCGTGTGGGGCGTCCATGATTTTTTCATGTTTGTGTTGCTGCTGGTGTCGCATGTGTGTGTCCGTTGATCATGTATGGTGTATGGTGTTTGTGTGTGGGTTAACACTACACCGTTGAGGTGGCTATTTTCGTTCAGATGGTGCCGTTGCGATTATAACCTCGAGATAGTACCGTTGAGAGGTACACCGTAAGTAGGTGTCAGTCACCGCGGTATGGTACCGCTCTCGGGAAAGCGATTGGCTCGTTCACTGTAGAGTACATCACTTATTATCCCGTTCCTGTTCTGTTGGCTAGAAGCGCGGTTTTCCTCGTGTCTGGACGAATAGTAACTCCCGTGTCCCGTGTGTGACGCGTGTGGACGGATGGCTAACGAACTGCTGACCTTTTTTGTCGGTTGCGCTTGCAGGAATCGGGGGTCGTTCGAGTGGGCGACCAGCTGGTCAAAGTTCAGGGGGAGAGCGTCAAGGGTGCCGACTTCGACGAGGCGAGTGGCCAGTCGCTGGTGGCCGGTGGCCACCCGGACGGTGGTGATGAACGATGATGATTGGCTATTGAAAAAATTACTATTTTCTGCTGCACTGTACCTAACATATCTGACTCTTGACTCCCAAGTATTTTGTCACCAAAACGAGAGTGCAGTTCTAAAAGGGTTAACCCCTTTTTTTGTGGTTCCATTTTACGGCGGTTTCTTTTTCGTGGCGATTGCCTTTTATGGCGGTTTTTAAGACCTGAAATGAAATATTTCGAGTCGGCGTTTATTTTGGCATTAATTGGCCCGTTTTTGCCCGCCGTTAAGCTAGAGGGGGTTGTTCTATTTTCAGCAAAATCCGAGTTGAAACACGAGCAGAATCGTCGAAAGCCTGCATAAGTTTAGGGCATACAGCCGATACCGGCCTTGACTTTGGGTGTCTCAGCTGGCGACGCCTCGTAAGCCTTTACCACGCTACGCACTCTCAGCGATTTTTAGGTTATCGGCACACGCAATACATCGTATCATCTTCACTACGATGGTAGTTTCCTTCGTGGCGTTTTTTTCTATAGATGTATGTGTAACTGTTACAAATATATACGCCAGCTGTGCGTCCGATCGGTTGGATGGTTGATACTCAACTTTGCAAGCTGATTTACAGCCTCTCTTTCGTAACCGTTTCCTTTTTTGTACCGCGGTAGAAAAAGGTTTGGGGTTCTCACCTGGTGGTCCTGCTACCAGGGTTCGTATTTCATCTTCCACTAACACACTCGTTGATACGAATAGGTATGATAACCGTTACTGCTCTGGGCATGATAGTTTATGGTGCTGCAATTTTCGTCCCCCCGACTCTTACTTGTTTCTAAATACTACCGTATGACACCCGGGTGATAAGATAGCACACCCCCTCGGACGATTTTCAAAGCTGATCTTGACGGGGATGCCGCCGAGCGACGCGTCTTTGCAACCTTCTCGACGAAATGTTTCCAACGCCACCATTTCCGTCAATGATGCCCCTTAAGGGCATGTTTTGGACGAAACCGGGTCTGAAATTTGTCCCAGGGGGTGTGTTATCCTATCACTCAGTGTGATAGTGTTATACGGTACCAATATGGGCGTAAATATAGAGAACGTTTAGGCATTATGAACAAACTTCTGGAGACCAAACGGTACTTATATTTTTGTCCATTTTTTTCGCTTTGTCGGTGTCTGTAACACGCGATTTTTCTTGTTTCAAGGAGTTTTCTTCGTTGTGTAGCGCTCGAGGAGGCCGTTGGCAGACGGGGGGGGGGGGGGGGGAAGGGGTCCTTTCTTATTGGCACGCTGCGGTTTGTTTACATCTTGTATCCCGCGGTTATGAGTCGAATCGGTTCAAAGTCAGCATCGCGTTGTGCGCTTTCCCTTCTCCGAACTCCATTCCTTCCTTCCACCCCCCCCCCCCCCCTTGCCTCTCACTGCCGCAAAGAATAAAGAGGTATACCAGTACCCTGGAGAAGGAAGTATAATGGATGCACAGATGTTCCCTTGTAGCAAAGCAAGAGAGAGTAGAACTCACAGAAGTAGGAGAATGTGAAAGGTACACGGAGGGACGGGATGTGTTAAGAGGAGGAGATGAGGAAAATAGACGAATGCGACATGGAGGAGTTTGGTACACTACGAGATAGGAGCGAGAAACCGATCACTTTTCGAGGAGATACCGGGTAGATGGTGGCCTCAGGCGACGAAACAGGGATCGGATAAGAGTAGCGAAAAGTTTCTATGTAGTATATGGAAACAACGCAATGAGCACCCAACTGTTGGAGATGTCTGTAGTAGGAGTAGGAACGGTGCTCGGTCTCGACAGAGATGCGTGGTCAATGGTTAAACGACTAAGGCAAGCAATAAATGAGTACGCCCCAACCCCCCCCCCCCCCCCGCCTGCATCCCTCCCCACCCTCCTCCCCCTCCCCCTCTCCCCCTCCCCCTTCTCGCATTCTCTCATTATACCAGGGCATGAAGAAGCTGATGGACGCACCGGCTGAAGGGGTGGAGGTGCAGCTGTTCCGAGGGCTCGCCGCCGACCTTTACAACCCCAAGGTATGGTGTGGTGTGGTGTGGTGTGGTGTGGTGTGGTGTGGTGTGGTGTGGTGTGGTGTGGTGTGGTGTTGTGTGGTGTGATGCGGTGTGGTATGGTATGGTATGATAATGTATCGCTCGGTGTGGTATATCGTACGGTATGGTATGGTATGGTCTGGTGCGGTTTGATAAGCCGCGGGTCGCGTCTACCTGCGCTCGTGTGATAGTCATACGCTACAAAAGGTTGGGGGGGGGGGGGTGTTCTACTGTGTCATCTACCCGCCTCTCCGTGGAGGTGTGCTTGTCTCCCTTGTCTACCCAGCCTTAGGCCTTTTAGCACCGCACTCCGATATGTGGGGACAAAACTCTCAACTTATGAGTGGTTTGTCCCCGAAACGGGACTGGGGTCCTAAAAGGGTTATGCCTTTTTTATCTCTCTTGTCACCTCACCGCTTCATTGCTTTTTCTCTTTTGCCTCTTTTCATGTACGCCTTGCCCAATCCCCTCGCGCGACCTCTTTATTTCAACGTCAACGTCATTCGAATTTTGTATTCGATCGATTCCAGGACATTTTTGCGTAGGTTCGGTAAGAGAGTAAGCAGAGGTGGGGGTCAGGCAGACAAACAGACAGGTTTTGAGATTCCCTATCAGAGACCCCCAGAGGAAAATCTGAGAGAAACTATTTTGATTTTACCGTTATTTTTACAAAAGTAGCTTGTTTTATGTTCAGCGTGAAGGGCAATCGTTGCCCTGCTGTTCCCTAGGTGTTACCATTTACCACTCTGTCCCGAAATATGGGGGGCCTTTTTTTCTTTTTTAATCATAACTTTTACTTTCCAGCCTAACTCGTAGGAGGTTTTACCCTCAGCGATCTTCTGGACGAGCCGTGGTCACAGGTGTCGTCCCTTTCTCCCCCCCGGTACGTGCCTTTATTTTTCTGTCGCACAGAGGATTCAGCGTTCCCACTGCTCGTCGATTTTCATGGGACGTAGCTGACTCACGCTCTCGCGCTTTCCGCCAATCATTTTTTTTTAATGCAAGAAAAAGTCCCTCTGAGCATGCACTCGGTGAGACTCCAACCCCCGAAATTGATCCTGCTAGGCACGCGGACCACCTACCAAGCCACCGGGGACGCCGGCTCTATTTGCATATATCAGTATTCTACATGAACGACGCCTTTACTTCCGGGACAGAGTGGTGGTAGTTTCGTACCCTTGTGCTGTTATTCATTGGTTACGTACACCTGGTACATGATACAGCAGCGCGCAGAGCAGACCTCGGTCGAATAAGGACACGACGGTCGCGAGCGAACGATCGACCGTCGCGACCGCTCCTGTATAAATACGCACTACTGCTGTACGTACTCTCGTTGCTTTGTGTTGTAGTACGAATGATCCCTGGTACCTGGTAGAACAACGGGCTGCAACAACGAAGGGACCACTTCCCGCTGGACAACGGCCTGCGACGACAACGGACGGCCCACGACGACGACGGCCTGCGACAACGACGTCTGACGTGCGACGTTCGAAATCATGTACCTGGTATTCATTTAAACACGAGCCAGCGAACGTCGTGCTGGAGAGAAGCGGTAACACCCCCTTTCTTCGAGGGGAACCTGGAGAAGCGGGAAACAAGTGGGAAGGGAAAACAGGACAGGGCGAAAAACAAACTAAACGTATGAAGAAGAAAAAGGAAGGAAAAGGGAGGAGGAACGCTACTGTAGTTTGACAAACGAAAAGAAAAAATTCGCGAACCCGACACCTACAGAGTAGTCTGATGTAAAAATCGAGTAAGCAGGGGATAGCGCAAATATCTTGAAACAAAAGGCGAACCAACAACAACCGGAAGGGGGCAGCGCCAAGAGCAAGAGTGAGCTGGTAAAATGTTCAAAGAATGGACTCTGTGCATACCACCGTCTTCACACAGCTTTAACAGCAGTACCAGGTAGGTATTACTTCGGAGGATACCACCCGACATCGCAGGGCCCACCGCTTTAGACACTGTGAGAAGTGCGACAAACAGCAACACGTCTATAACACCCCCCACGGCGACTACAGGAGCAGAAACGTGCGCACACCGTCTTCACACAGCTTTGCGGTAGGTATTACTTCGGAGGATATATACCACCCGACATCACATGGCCCACTGCTTAAGACACTGCAAGAAGTGCGACAAACAGCAACACGTCTATAACACCCCCCACGGCGAATACAAGAGCAGAAACGTCTCAGGGCTGCGCGTCGGCGAGGAGGGGTCACTCTTGTGGATCATGATGCCTCCGACGCAAAAAAAAAACACCCGCGACGAAAGGTCCAGGTTGCTTAAAAATATGTGAAAGCAACATACGAAAGTAAAAACCCCACCTCGAAATCTATGACATGAAGTAGCCTAACACAGGCAATGAAACATCACGAGCCGATCGAAAGATGCTGTGGCACGGTATAGGAAGAGTCAAAGCACGTGAATACCGTCACAAGCGTAGAAACACGCCGCATGTAATCTACGCGGGGCCGTTTACTCTTACCCCCCCGGGCACCAGGGCCCCTAACGCAACCCAACCCAACCCAACCCAACCAAAGATGCTGTGGCATGTTGGCTACACCAACCCCAATGCCGATGCAGATAGGCGGATAGGGCGAAACGAAGCCGATCGCGTAGAAGCGCGCTGCATCTAAACCATGCGGGGCCGTTTGCCCTTACCCCCCCGGACACCAGGGCCCCTAGCGATCGGGGTTGCAGCCGCGTTCACGGGAGACCCTGCGCCCTGGATGGAACCACCACTGCCTTTCGCGTGATGTCGTCGGCTTCGCGCTCGCGGCCGAAACCGCTCTCGCGGACGAAACAGCGCTTGCGCGAGACCCCACCGTGCTGTTTGTACTGTTCGGCGAGCCAACGCTCGCGCTCGCGGGAGATCCCACCGTGCTGTTTGCGCTATTGGCGAATCAACGCTCGCACTTGCACTCCGGTGCGCGGATGACTTGCGCACGTGCGATCTGTGCTGTTGCAAGAGCAGAACAGCGGAGCGGACGACGTTCGCCCTCTGCTCATAGGAGCAATCTTCGTGGAAACAGAACTCTGTCTCACCCTGACCCGGCAGGTCGAAGACAGCTGAACGGTCGCTATTGTAGCAGTCGGACGGGGTTTGTGAAGTCCGTGAGGGTAGGAGGCCGGCAAGCCATCACGGACTCCACCACCCCGTCCGACCGCTACGATTGCGGCCGTCCAGCTGTCTTCGACCTGTCGGGTCAGGGTGAGATAGAGTTCTGCTTCTGCGAAATTTGCTTCTATGAGCAGAGGGCGATCGTCGTCCGTTCCGCTGTTTTGCTCTTACAACAGAACAGATCGCGCGTGCGAGCGTTGCTTCGCATCACAGTGAAAGTACTCTGTGTTAAGATCTTGACGAGGAGCCACGCTGTTTGTCGTGTGTGGCGAGCCTCTTGCTGTACGTGCGGGCGGATGGAGGGTCTTGGCCGCCGACCGCGCAGGTAAGAGGTGGACGCCCAGTTGACGTGCTAGTCGTGCTCGTGAAGGAGCCGGTCATGTCCGTCCACCACGCCCAAAGGATGGTCACACACCAAGACAGGAGCTGGCTTGACGATGGGAGATCAGGGTATCGGTTTGCGACGACTCCTGCTCGACACGCAATAGCAAAGATAACAAGCCAGGAGACGGGCAGTCAAGCGGAAACCATCAGAACCGTACGAGGGCCTGTAAATAGGAATCCTTCCTCAGATGGTGTAGGCTGGTTCAAGTCAAAATCCATGAAAAAGCTGTAAGGGGGTAGACTAAATGTCCATACCGAGGACTGTGACACATGTCGTCAGTCATGTCGTCAGTCATTACTTGAAGGCCATTCGCCGCCTTGACTGTCATCAAATCTATTAAGATCTAGTCGCCACTTTAGTACAAAATAAAGGATACACGGCTTCGGGAGAAATTCCTCTGCTCTTTTGTACTAGTGGGCAATTCGCCGCCTTAACTGTCTTCCGATCTACGAAGATCCAGTCGCTACTTTAGTTCAGAACCCAGAATACACGGCCTCGGGAGAATGTCCTCTGCTCATGCACGATCTCGCATGTTACAAAAATATACCAAAGTTTTTTGTTCGCCAGACATATGTCGTTGTGAAGGGTCGACAGGGTTTCACAGACCACGGTGTGCAAAATTCAGGACCTATTTCCCAAAACCGGCATGAACATTTGCCCCTTAGTGCGGTAAAAGTACATTTTTCACCCTAACTGTCATATTGCTCAAACACAGTATGGGATCAATAACGGGCGCTAATCTGACGTTATATTGGTCCTACGCAGTCTCTTTTTCGAGAAAATGCTCCAAACACTCTGCAGACATGTACAGACTGCCTTCGAGTACGAGGAACCGGCTCGTTGAGAAGAAGTCACGAACAAAACAAAACCCTCCTATGCAAGCGCCTGACCAGTATAGACCGTTTCAAAACATGACTGCTACACACGCTGATGTATTGCTGTACGCACATGGTGAGTGGATAGTCGGCTGGGGGGCTGGGTGGATGAGTAGGTGGGTGCGTGCATGAGTGCGTGGGTGTGTGGGTGGGTCGGTGGATGGTGCGTGCATGCGTTGAAATTTTTATTCTTTCTGTACTACCAGGTATGCATTTTTTAGTGTCCCCCGCGGGTCGCCTGCTCTCCCGTGCGCCCCCCGGTCCCCCGCGACCGCGCAAGCGTGCCAAGCCGGTCCCACGGGGCAGCCCTCGGGGCCTCCGCCGAAGTAACGGGCCCTGATGCCCAACTGGGCGAGCGCGGGCGTGGGGAGGTGCTCTCCCGGGGAAGAGTGGCTCGATTCCCGGCAAGGAAGGGGATCATGAAAAAATATGGTACTGCTGTACTGCTGCACTGCTGGGTGTGTGGGTGGATAGATGGGTTGGTTTCTCGCTACATAGCGTTGCTGCGTGGATGAGTGGTCAGCAAACACAATCCAAAGCATGAGCGAGAATCGGAACGTCGGTGGTGGGCGTATGAACGTATACCGGCCCCGTGGGCGTAGTAGCGGCCGTACGACTAGTACAGCAGCGCAAGCGTGCCAAGCCGGCCGCACACGGCAGCCCTCGGGGTCCCCGCAGAAAGAACGGGCGCCGATGCCCAACTCGGCGAGCTAGGGGCGTGCGAAGGCGCGCTCCCGGGGAAGAGTGGCTCGACCCCCGGCAAGGAGGGGGATCATGAAAATGTATGGTACTGCTGTACCGCTGCACTGCTGGGTGTGTGGTTGGTTTGGGTAGACAGGTGGGTTGGTCTCTCGCTACGTAGCGTTGCTGCGTGGGTGGATGGTCAGCAAACACAACCCGAAGCATGAGCAAGAATAGGAACGTCGGTAATGTGCGTATGTAAGCATACGGGTCCCGCTGGCGTAGCAGCGGTCGCACCACTGGTGGAGCAGGCAGCATCGGAACCTCGGTAGATTCGTGGGCGGATTAGTTAAAAAGAAAATGTACTGCTGTAGTACTGCTGCTGTAGCACTGCTGTACTGTAGTGCTGCTGTGCTGCTGCACTGCTGGGGGTGTGGGTGGTTTGGATAGATGGGTGCATTGGTTTCTCGCTACTAGCGTCGCAGCATGGGTGGGTGGTCAGCAAACACAACCCCAAACGTGAGTAAGCATCGGAACGTCGGTGGTGTGAGTATATACGTATTCCGGCCCCGCTGGCGTGGCAGCGGTCGTGCAACTAGTACAGCAGAAAGCATCGGAACGGCGTTGGGTTGGTGGGCGGAGTATCAAAATAAAATGGCTATGACACCCTCATCCGCCTATCGTGGCGGTTAGCAAAATACGAAAAATGCGACTTGAAAGCAGAAAATGTGGGTACTATGAAACACCCTGTTTCAGCAGCAATCCTCTCCCTATCCCTTCTTCGTGCCGCGGTATCCTTGTTCCGAATAGCAGTTCTAGTGGTGAAATGTACAAGCGACAAAAGGAACAAATTTCATTATTAGTGTACAGTGCGTATTCAGACGGCATCGGAGATAGGACTATAGAAGAAAGAAAACACGCGAGAGTTCAATCCGTATCAACGCAGCATGGCAGACTAGACTTACTACAGTTCTGCAGGTACTGAGGTTGCGCTTCACTACCACGAAATACTAGTTCCCCGCATGCACAATGATACACAGTCTAGTTGCAGGGAGTGTGGTAGCAAGGGAGATTTACGGGGGCTCGACAACTATGTTTGACGTACGAGATTAACAGCGCAACACAAAAATGAGCCCCGCTGTGTACCCCGCGCAACAATTGTTGACTATGGTCCGGGTTAGGATTAGGATTCGGCTATACGGGTAACGGTGCTACCCTGAGGGCGAAATAGAAGAGCGATAACACACGAGAGCTCAATCCGTATTCACACAGCATGGCAGACTAGACTACTACAGTACTACAGGCATTGAGGTTGCGCCCCCCAACCACGAAATACTAGTTCCACGCAAGCATAACGACACACGGTCTGGTTGCAGGGAGTGTGGTAGTAAGGGAGTGAGATTTACGGTGGCTCGACAAGTACGGTTGACGGACAAGAGCAACAGCGCAACACAAAAAAAAATGCGCCCTGCAGCATACCCCTCGCAACAATTGTTGCCTATGCTCCCGATTAGGACTGCGCCTCGAAAGTACGAAGTATTAGTCCCGCGCGAGCGTAATGACACACGGTCTGGTTGCAGGAAGTCTGGTGGCAAAGGAGGGAGATTTTACGGGGGGCTCCATAACTGTGGTTGACGGGTGAGAGCAACACAAAAAATGTGCCCTGCTGTATACCCCTCGTTGTTGACTAGGGTTACGGCTATACGGGCATAGGTTGTACGGGGCGTTTAGCACACCTTCTCGCAGCAGCACCCTCCTTCCAACCCTTGCTGCGTGCGGCGTGCTTCCGAGAGAAATTTTTTGTGCCCGTGCCTCACTTCAGTAAGTATGGCGGGCTTCCATCCTTGCCAGTCTTTCCGATCGAGCGGCAACTCGTAAATTGGTTGCTGTCGTGTTGAGCGAGGCACGACATTTTCCCAAAGCAGTGACATCTAGCCGAGCGAATGCAGAAGCAATGCTGCTGGCGTCATCCGGCCGCGTCACGTCGAAGAACCCTGCAGTTGTACGCGACACAGCCGGTGAACCCGGTACTTGTACGATAAGTCGACGCCATTATTTTCGTGGATCGCCATATAGCCACGATAACGAGAGTAGGAAGAACGCGACGAACGACGCCGCTTCTCATATATGGCTTGTGTGATGTTGTTTGCTGCTGCTGTGGGGGAATACCGCTCTGGGACTTTGCACGACCTCAAGAACTTCGGAAGTGCTGTGAGCCTGCGGTGCTGCTGTGGTTATCTGTTTGATAAGTACTGCGATTTACTGTAGATCAGGAAGCGACCCTGCCGAAAAACCACAGAATATATCGCAAACCTCATGGAGTCAAGACCTTGCAGCCAGAAGCGACCTTGCACGGCCGTTTGCGGGCGGCGGGCAGCGACCTCATTAACGCCGTCAGCCAATCTCGTTGAATGAGCCATGCTTCTGCTGTAGAAGGTGATCCCACCTTTGATACGTTCGATGCGCTGTAGCCAATTTGCGAAATATTTCGCTGCTCCTACCGACTCTGGCACAAGCGATTGTCCAGGGCGGGGCTGGGTCGCGTAGCTCAAAGCGCAGGGCACCGTTGGTTGCGGAAGTTGGCCCAGACTTCTTGTTTTCGTGTAAGCTATCGATTCGCGCGGTATACACGTGTCAATGTTGCGAGCGGTTTGGGACCAGATTTTGAGAGAATTTGAGTTTTCTTGTGAGGGGAGTCCGACAGGTTTCGAACATCCGAATTAGATTACGCTAGGTAGAATCATAAAAAGGCTGTTTCCCACATATGCTGTTCAGATTTTGACTTGATCGTATTTTCAGCTGTTCAGTTCGCAAATCGAAACAGTCTTCCTTAGCGGAAAAATTGGATTTTTTTGTTGTGCGTGCAGAGATCCGAGCAAACGCCGAGACCAGTTGCTGTTGTTGTGGGGTGGCGCCGCGAAGAGACGCGCCGAGTGCGCTGCACTGCGCGTAGGACCCAAGCGTTCGAGCCCACGCTGACTGCCTCTGGTCTGGCGGTGAAGAGACATGCCGAAGGCGTTACGTAGAGTCAACCTGTCTTGGTATTTAGTACTTCACAGCAATGGGACTGACTGCTGCTGCTGCTGCTGTAGTCCACGAGGACGTACCCACGCAGAGGTACGCGCCGAGTGCGCTTCTCTTGGTCTCTAGGCCCGAGCCCGCGCCAGCCGACTGTAGTCTGGCCACGGAGAGACTCACCGCCCGCCGACTGCGCGTCGGGTGCGAAGCTACGTCGCTATACAGCTGTGCCACCATCCAATTCATCGATCGTTGTGCTGCTGCTTGCTGTCGTGGAAAATATCTTGAATTTGGGGACCATGCCATTTTTCGATTTGGAAGTGTGACGGCCCAGGTCGTCGAATATTGGACCAAAATCTGACGACTTAGGGCCATCGGATTCTCAAATCGAAAACACTCCAGTCGCATTTTCATACTGTATTCGGACTGCAATAAGCAGATGCTTTCATTTCTTGGATCGAAAAATACATATCTTGAGCTCAAAATCGAACCGCATGGGAAACAGCTTATAACCTAGGGTATTATGATCATGTTTTCCACCCGACGATGATGTGCAGTAATAACTTTGAATTAAATGCCCTTCATTTTTTTCCGTCAGTTTTTATTCACGTGTTTCCGTTCGATTTGGTTCAATTTCAGACTTTCAATAATTATATACCGTAGGTAAGTTGGAATGGAACAATATACGATAGATACGTTGTCGGAGGGCAAAAGTAATAATAATACAAGGGCAATTCCTGACCAAATTGAATTCAGCTCGATTTTTATTTTGTGTTCTGTCAAGGTGTTCTTCGACATCGAGATCGCCGGGGAGGCGAAGGGGCGCATCACAATGCAGCTGCGGTCGGACGTGGTCCCGAAAACCGCCGAGAACTTCCGACAGGTGACATAGCTACTACACTCGACGAATCCAACAATGACGCCCGAGTATTCCATACTCTTGGTATACATGCACACACTTGCGTGACCACTGGTTGAACGCTCCCCCCCGCACACACGATCACTTGCTTCATCAGCAGTGTTCTAGTACTAGCTGTACGGCTCGCGTCTAAACATGCATTGAGTACGAACTCTATACGAAGCCCTTGCTCGAAAGCAGAGTGCTCTATAATCGTGCGGAAGTTTCGCGTCCTTTTTTTTTGGCGTCCTTTTTGCGTTTGCATAGAGCCCTGTAAATCCGTTCTGTTCTTGGTTAATTTGTACCAGGTATCTGCCTCCGAAGCACACGATATTACAAGGTTTTCTTTGCCGAGTTTCATCGATTGTGTCCATTAGTTTCCAGGTTTTTCGATTTTTCGTCGTTTTTTTTCAAAGTTTACGTGTTTTGTCGATTGCTGTCGTTTTTTTTTTTGGATTGTTTTTCGTGTTTTCCTTTTTTTTCGTGGTCTGGCATTTGTCTTCGTGCTTTCGTTTAGGGGGGGAGGGACGGACGGAGGGAGAAAGCGAGGGAGGCAGACAGACGAGCAGACAGATAGATAGACAGATAGACAAACAGGGAGGGAGGGAGGGAGGGAGGGAGGGAGGGGGGGGGGGGGGGAGGGGGGGGGCGGGGGTACCAGGTATTTATTGAAGCTTTTCGTGTGTTGACGAGATGCCAGATATAGGGGTGGGAGGGGGAGGCTGGGGGGAGACTACTGCTACTATTACCGCTACTATTACCACTACTACTACTACTACTACTACTACTACTACTATTACTACTACTACTACTACTACTACTACTACTACTATTACTACTATTACTACTACTACTACTACTACTACTACTACTACTATTACTGCAACCGCCGCTGCTACCACAAACATCGCCCGTACCGAACTATTTGTCCGTTTCCCGACACATAGAAAGAAATAATGTAAAACATGTAGCAATCCTCACGGTATATCCCTCACGAGACCCTCCCTACACACACCTCCCCCCCCCCCCCCCCCCGCCTGTGCCTGCTTCTGTGCGACTCCTGCGATACGATTCATTGTTTAGCTTTGCACCGGCGAAGCTCCGGACGGGAAGACGTACAAGGGGACCATTTTCCACCGGGTCATCCCCAAGTTTATGCTCCAGGTGAGAAGGAAGGCTTGCATACACTGGGAGATATTATACGTCACCCCAAAATTGCGACAAAAGTTACGGGGAACACAAGAAAATCGAGCGTGTTTTTTCTGTTGCCGCTATTACCGCGAGAAATGATCGATTATCTGCTGACTTTTTTGCTTTCTTGCAACAGGGGGTGGAGGTTTGAGATGGTTTCCAACATATATGAAGGCGTTTCCGTACAGGGGATATTACACGTCTTGTGTTTTCCGAAAGGAATATGGTTTCCCACCCGCAACAACCGCATTATCTTTGTGTTACCATTACGCGCAACGTGCATCCCTGTACCTAATATATAATATATATATACTTGCATGTTAAGACTGGTATTGTGCTTTCTCCCCAACGTTACACCAGTGCATGCCCTAGCTGTGGGTGTTGGTGTGTGGTGATTTCGTTGGCAATAATTTTGTGGCGTTTTTGGTGTTGGTGTTGTACACCAGTGCATGCCCTAGCTATGGATGTTGGTGTGTGGTGATTGCGTTGGCATATAATTTTGTAGCGTTTTTGGTGTTGGTGTTGATGGTGTTGGTGTTTGTTGGTGATTGTGCTGGTGCTGATGGTGTTAGCGATGTTGATTTCGTTGGCACTGATGGTGTTGTGTCTTGTCCTTTTGCCGTTGAGGTTAGTTTTTACGAAGGTGTCGGCGTTTGGTGTTGTTGCTGTTGCTGTCTTTGCCATTGATGTCGCTGCTGCTGTTGTCGCTGTCGACGAAACGGCAAATACGCATATACTGGAACGGTTGCCCTCCGGGCCTGAAAGGGCATCAGATAAGCACAAGTGCAGCCCCCCTGCCCCCCTACCCCTCTGTCGCACTCGATTTTTTTGTCCGCGCACGAGAAATAGACCGCAGCCCCGCCTTCCCTCCACCCCACCTCCCGCACCCCCCCCCACGCTTATCCCCCCCATCAACCACCCACTCCATCCCACGCCCCCCCCTCACCCCCCCCCTACCCACTCCTTTCCATGGGAGGGTCTATGGCCATACGACTACGCCCATGCATGATAATGAGTACACCCCCCCGCCGTTCCCCTGCCTCCTTCTTCCCCGTCCCCCCTACCCCGCCTCTACTCTGCCCCCCTCTTTCCCCCCCCCCCCCCCCCTACCCCTACACCCCGCCTCCGCCACCCCCACACGCAATCAGGGGGGCGACTTCGAAAACGCGGATGGCACGGGCGGATCTTCTATTTACGGGCCTAACTTTGCGGACGAGAATTTCTCCCTGAAGCACACCGGACCCGGCGTGCTTAGCATGGCCAATGCCGGGCCGGGCACGAACGGTAGTCAGTTCTTCATCTGCGTCGCCAAGGTAAGGTGGCCGGTATAGAGAGGGAGGAGGGGGGGTTGGGAGGAGCGAGGGGATAAAGTGGAGAAAGCGGGGGACTAGGGAGTATGGGGGGGAGGGGTTGAGGTGTGCAGAGAGTTGGGGTGGTGGGGGGGGGTGGACGACTGGCGCCGGGGAGTGGAGGGGAGGTGGGAGGAGTGTAGAAGGATCCGGGGGGGGGGGGGGGGTAAGGTGTATGCGGGATATGTAGTACCAGTTCATAGTTTTTCTGGGGAGGGATCGCCCCGTTTTTCTTGAGACACAGTGGTTGATGATCAGTAAGGAGCCCGCCGGGAGGAAACGTTGTGGTTTTAGGTCGACACAGCGTGGGTTGATCGCGCAAACGGTATGGTCTGTAAATTATGCCTTCCTCCCGTTCACCCTCTCCTCGCGGCGTGTATATGCATTTCAGCATGGGTGGCACCCCCCCGCCCCCGGCCCACCCCTCGTTGTATATGCCTCACTCCCTCTCTGGAAAACCAAATCAATTTGTTCGACGCTGTCATCAATGTACAAGAAATTACGCAGAAGGTTGCCGAAAACCGCGTAGAGTACAGCCCCCCCCCCCCCCCCCCCCCTCCTTATGTGGCCACTACGTTGTATACGGCATGCATTTTATGTCCCTTCCCTATCCCCTCCCCATACGATCAACACATTATACCTGGTAGATTGTAAGGAGCCGTCCCCCTCACCCTTCATGCGACTCGCCCAACACCTCACGGCGCTTCGCGCGTGGTGCACGGAATGTCTGCCTGGTCGGCGAAAACCCAACTTGCTCCCTCCCGGCATTGTAGGGATACTACGACTACGACCATGCATGGCATGAACACCGCTCCCCCCCCCCCACTCCCCCCCCATGTAGGTCATGTAGGACATTCCTTGTAAACGTTCGCTCCCCCCTCGACCCCCCCCCTTGCGATATGTGCGGCATACGTTGTGTGATACTAAATCACACCCTCGCCCCCCCCCCCCCCCCCCCCAACCCCCCCTCCCACGGCCACGCCTCCTGGTGGAGCAGACCCCGTGGCTGGATGACAAGCACGTGGTGTTCGGTGAAGTCATTGATGGCGCCCGAACGGTCAAGGACATCGAGTTGCTTGGCAGCAATAGCGGAAAAATCAGCAAATCAGTGAGTGATTTTCATTGTTTTTTACCTGGTTTTGTTGTTTTCTTTTATGTGCGAGTAATCCATTCGCTTTTGTTTATATACTTCGTATCATCTACTGTTGTATTCTCTTGTACGGTTTGGTTTAGGACACGACTGGTTTCAGGTTCTTTTCTTTTTCAAAACTTTTTTGATCTTTCGCTCCGAAGCTGTTTCTTTTTTTCATGATTTCGGTGTTTGACATGTTGTCTTGCGATACCCCCGCGCACTATTAGTCAAACTTCTTTCTGTATCGAAGATGTGTTCTAGTACGATGGGATGCGAGTTTGTCCTTTTGACGGCCCCTTTAGACACGATCGAAGGCTTTTGTGTTTGATAAAAAATGTTGTTTTTGTTGGTAGTGTTACTCAAATTATCATGTGTACGTACTTGATCGGAGGCAGTTTTTGTCAGCAGTTTTCATAAAATGATCGGATTAGAGCTTTCTTTATAACGGAAAGGGACTGATCCACAGCCATTGACTGGAAAACGATAAAGTTGTTTCGATTCTGTCATCCTCGTGCAAAAAAACGCACGCACAAGATGGCCGAAACCCTTTTGTCACAAAGTGATTCTTAGTAGGATGCAGCTCGCCCTTCATGCGACTCGCCGAACACCTCACGGCCCTTCGCGCTTGGCGCAAGGAATGCTTGCCCGGTCGGAGAAAACCCGACTTGCTCCGTCCCGGCATTGTAGGGATGCGAGCGTCTATGGTCGCACGACTACGGCCATGTATGACACAAGAGTACCCACTTCCCTCCCTCCCCCCCTTCTAACCGATAGATGGTGGCCACAGGCGGCCTAACGGGAAGGGGATAAGATTAGCCAATTTTTTCCATGTAGTATATGGAAACAACGTATTGAGCGCCCAAATGTTGGAGGTGTCTCTATTAGGAGTAGAAACGGTGCTCCGTCTCGAAAGGTATGCGTGGTCAATGGTCAAAATGACTAAGGCAAGCAACAAATGAGTATGACCCCCCCCCCCCACCTGGCCTCCCTCCCTCCCACCCCTTCCCCCCCCCCCCCCCCGATGACGTGCTTTTATAACAGGTGAAGATCGTGGATTGCGGCCAACTCTAGAAAACCACTCCAAGGCCACTCTTCTTATCTTCCTAACCCCCCCCCTCCCCCCCCCTTTTACGAAAATTGAAGCCCCCGACATTTCGGAGACACTCTTCTACAAACTACTACTGTGGAACTATTGTGGGAGTTCAGTTTTCACATAGAATTGGGACGCTTTTTTCTGCAGTTTTCGTCGTGTAATATCATACCAGGTACCGGTCAACAACGTACAGGGCAGAGGGCGAGCGAACAGGCGGGGGGCGGAAGGACACCCGTGTTTTGTTTTTAGGAAAAACTACCAATACCAGTAGGAATTACGTCGAGTTCGGTGGACATTATTTTCCCGGTTTTCGTCGAAGAATACGTCGAAGCCCACAAGCAGAGAAGATACTTACGGGCGCGGCACCCATTGTTTGTTCGTTTGGGGGAAAAGTTCTTCAATGATGAGACCTGGGTATCATTTTTCGCGGTTTCGCTCTACTTTCGGAATTACAATACTTGGGGGTATATCGTTTCGAAGGTTTTTCACTATAGTGCTTGGCATTGTGTGAGACTTGGGGATTTTTTTTCGCCTTTTTCGTCATAAATTACGTTCGAATACATATGATCCCGCGCGTGAAAGGAAACATTTTAGCGTTTTTGCGAGCTTTTTGTGCTGCTCGCTCGCAACTTCGAGTACACGAAAAACACCTCGTGAGTCGTTCCTGGTTGCCCACGACTCCCGTCTGGCGCACCCGACGCTTTCACACACCCCATCAACAGCACCCACCAATTTCGCGGGCTGTAGTTTTCTGTGAGGACCTGTAGCTGCCCGCAAGTGACGTGCTAACGTTCGGTTGGGGGTTTTGCTTTTTCCCTAAAAATCGTGCACCCCAAAGTCCGACCAATTTTCGACCCCTGCACTGCAGCACCTCCAAGTTGAGGTGTTGGCCTCTCTTGAGAACGTGCGGGAGAGTAATCTCGAGAGAAACACGAGCCCTGTGATAAAAACCTCTAGGAGTCACGGTCGCTCTCCGGTGAGCACGAATCAGCCGAAGTTCTAAACGCAGCGTGTTTTAAAAAAGCGATGTTTTTTTTTATGTGCTGATAAAACAGCTACCGGTAGATATTAGAGTCACCGGAAACCCGGGGACCAGGAGACGCTTGGGTGCCAGCGTGGCCTCAAGGTGGCACCCCCTCTGTGGTCGGAGGTATGCAAACAACAAAACAGCAGTGAGGAAAGCACACAGGTAGGGGAGAGGGGGGGCAAAACAACACAAAAATATACGGTTGGGGAAAAGAAAAGCCAATAGTACGTTAGTACAAGGCGCTTCGCTCCGCGGGCGGCCTACGCGGCCCGCTACGCTCGCTCAGGAAGGAAAAAGTACATCAAATAATGCGAAGCGAACAGAGGTCCACGATTGAGTTAGTGTTTTCAAGGATCGTAATTGCAAACCGGCGACTTGATAATGCCAAGAGTCCCGCCGCCATGCTTCAGGAAAAAACAGCTCCGACGTCAGCTTGGATGCCACATATACGCTTCGCGTCGCGGATGTCGTACGTACGTACATACACCCCAGGTAGGGTACTACTGTCTGTACTTATTTTCGTCTTTCGATATGCTCTATGTCTGTACTGTATGTACGAAGAAAGCGAAAGCACAGCACGGCACAGCAGCAAAAACAATGAAAATGAAACCGAAAACTCGGAAAGGAAAAAAAATCCCCGTCCCCTCTCGTGTAATATTTTTCTGCCTGATTGGAACACCTTGCACCCGGTCAAAAAGAAGAAAATAAAAAAACCGCACAGAAGAGCTCTCTCAGCCTCGTACGCCGTCTGCCCCTCTCACGACCACCTCGCTACCGATTCGGTCCGGGTAAAGCTTTTATCACTCTCCGCCACAATCAGCCCCGTCGCCCGCCCCGCGTGAAGCCCGATGCTCACCGTGGCCTTCGTTCGCCAGCTCGATAACGTTGGTGTTCAAAGTGCACACCTCCCTCTTTCAACTTCAGCGTGGTCGCAAGAATAAGCACCGCTTATATATTATCTTGCCCTCCCGAACGACCTTTATAAACTCGTACATACTCTATCAACAATCATAAATCGAAGCCAGACAAAGACCTTTCATGCATCTCTCGTGTCTCGAGGCACACGCGACGCCTAGGCACGAAAGCGGCGACCGCGCTCCTTGCAACCCCCCCTCTACCCGCCAGCACCCGCGACGGTGCCGGGTCCTCCCGCGATGCCGTGCTCGGAGAACACGCACGCACACGAAACGAAAGAAGAAAAAAGGAAGGAATAACCGAGAAAACAAAGAACTGCTTGCTGGAAAGGTCCGGTAAGAAATGAAAGGAGGCGGTTTGGAAGTGGGAGCTCTGAGAGGCCAGGGATGCACCAACCGAGCACGCTCAGGGGTTGTGATCTAAGTATGTACCTGGTAGTTCTATTGCGATGCAAAGAAGCAAGCAGTACACCACAACAGACCCGCTACTGCCCGAACGCATCCCTACACTCTTACACCCCTACGACATCTGCCGCTCCGCTCTCAGCCGCATACTCGTTTATGACATCGTCCTACTTCTCGTCGCCTACAGAAAGCTCGACGACCCGCTGCTCTGGGTTGATCAGCAGTTCAGGCACCGCGTCCACCGCCTGGTCCGTTGACAGACCGAGCCCCTCGGTGGTGCTGACGTCTATGTTGCCGTTGAGGGACACCACCATCTCCGCGCAGGCCGCACCCAGGCTGCTCTGGCTCCCGGTGATGAGACGCTCAGCCAGGCTGAAGCCCCTCTCGAACACGGCAGAGGGCGCCGGGGATAGACATGAGCATTTGTAGGCTACGCGCGCCATGTTGGGGAAGTGCACCCGCTCGTTCTCCCAGAACATGTGCAGGTAGGTACGCCAGAGGGTACTCGTCCGGCGTTGGGAATGCGAAGCGGCTCTGGAATCGGTCTAATTCCTGCTGGCAGACCTCGCGAGTGGTCAGAACGACCGGGTTCTTATCCTTTTGCGGGCAGCCGTGCTTTCCTAAAAAAATCCGCTATGAATAGTGAGCAGCCGCTTGGTCTGCTCGCCCGACTTCTTGATGAAGATGCTGTTCTCGTCGAACATCCCGCCAAGTCTGGGTTCTACACTATTCGAATTTTGCGTGGCATGGTCATGGTAACACCCATGGCATACCATGGCATCCCCACGGCATGCCATGGAGTGGCATATGATTTCATGGCACGCCGTGGGGGGTGTCGTGGCATGGGTGGTACCATGGCAACCCCCGCGGCAACCACCACGGCACTCCATGGTAACCCCACGGAATGTCATGGCAACCCCCACGGCACCCCAATGTTCACGGCTGTGGTATGCCGTGGATGCCCACGGAGGGTTCGGAAGTATACCGTGGAAGATGTGAAAGGTATTGTTGCAGATGATGCCACGGCATACCACGGCATGCATGTCGTGAAAAAAGACAATAATGTACACCTTAGGGTTAGGGTTAGAATCCCGGAACTCCTCCCGGGCCTCTTCGCCGGGCTTCTCCTCGTCGGCTCCCCCAGCCATGCTCACCATGGGGTCGATGACCTTAAACTTGATCAAGTCGCCGACGCGCTGCACTCCATCCCCACAGCTGCGCAGCACCGGCGCGGCAATCACTGCAGTTTGACGAAGAACGGGCTCATGCATGCCGTCATCTCGATGAGGCACGTGGTACGGCTGTCGTGATGCGCGCTTTCTCTGACGCACAAATCGCTCTCCACTTGTCGTGCCGCCCACTGCCAACAGGCAGTGGGCGCAGCAATGCGCGAGGTGCGACAACAAGCCGGGTGGAGGCGGGCCCCGATGACGGCTAACACGAGAAACCGTTCGGTTGTGTTCGACATGGGTGTTCGATTCAGGCAAACCGAACGGTTTTCCCGTCTTGACCGGAACCGAGACCCGCCTCCACCCGGCTGGTTGCCGCATACGGTATCGCGCATTGCTTCGTCCACAGCCTGTTGTCAGTGGGCCGCGGGAGAAGTGGCGAACGTTTTTTGCGTCAGAGGAAGCGCGTATCATAACTCAGAACCACGCGTAGACAACCCAGACGTTCATATGTCATACCTGGTGTACAAGCGATTCTTCGATGTTGCATGCAACCACTGCTGATACGAGGGGTGGACATATATTGTAGGTGAATCTTTGTGGGGGGTAAAGCTGTTCGCGTTTTCAGGCTAGGAAGCACTTCCTGGTGGGATCAAGGTATGGGTGTAGACCAAACCCAACCCCTAACCCTATCCCCAACCCTAACCCTGACCCCAACCCGGACCCCAACCCGGACCCAAAACCGACCAGAAACGGGCGAGAAACACGGCTGCGCGGCTTTTCAGTTCTTATCCTTTTTATTATTCGCGGTTTGCGGACCTCAAAATAGCTCTGAGCTCTGAGCCACTCAACGAGCAGCCTTTTGAAAGATTCACTTTCAAGCTTTGTCCAGCTTTGAAGATGACCGACTAGAACGCGATGTTTGTACAGTAGTACCTGGTAGTTCGTAGTATTACGGGGGACCATAGTTAATAGGACCTATGGTATTGATAAAAACCTATATATTTATCCATTTTTACTAACAAAATTTGGTCCTATTAACTACGGTCCCCCGTAATAGTACTCGTTCTTTAGTACTGCATCTGGAATCTGGAATCTGGAACCTCATTTTTTACAAAACGACTTCCCCCCTGCGAAACCCCTTGTGGAAGCGTTGACTTCGGATGCATGCCAAACTAATCGACATGAAAGTTATTTTCATAACCTCGCTCCCTACAACAACAGCAGAGCAGTGGGGGGGGCAATGCCAGATTCCAGAATTGTGAAGGACCGATCGATTACCCAGCACAGGGTAATCGTTATAACAGAATCCACAGAATCCAGAATCCAGATTCCAGATTCCGAAAAGCTTTGTCCACCCGCATCCGATCTCCGATAATGGCTTGACTCCTTGACCCGTGGCTTCCACCTGACTGACGTCTGGAAGCTGGCAGCATAATACATGTTTACGTGTTTACCTCTCGCACAGTCTGCGTTCTTCAAGAACGCCCGTTTCAGTAACATACCAGGTATCACATTTCACAAGCATCATTTTCACATACATGCGTCAACGACAGACAGCGGCAACTGCAATGTAAGTGGCCACACCAGAAAATAATTATGCTAACAAAACTCCAAGCATAAAGACAGGCTCGCAAAATCATGCTCTATTAGCGTTCTTCTGCTGTGATGACTACGAGTTGCGCGGAGAGCTACGAGCATAGGACAAGGTAGTCTCAGGTCTCGTCGAACTCAAAGTGGAGCTGCGGAGCTGTGTAACGGCCCCTGCGCAACAAGCAAAGAAAGCCTCCGAAGCTGTATGGAAAACCCAAGATCCAAAACCTAGAGGGAAAGAGATAAAGCAAACAGCAAAGGGCATACCTACCGCACCCTGGCTCTTGAGTTCTCGCACTACGTGGGGGACAGGCGCACTATCCCCGTCGCAGATCACAAGACGCGCAAGAACGTGCAGGTGAGAGCTAGTCATCTGGCGGTAGAGCGGAACCTAGGGGATAGACGAAAAAGTCTCCCGCCCGTATTTGCCCCCAAACTGTCTGCGTGCGGGTGCTTTTTTTGCTTGTTTCTACGGTAGTCTCTGGTGACCTGCGTGGGCGCTACGCTTGGGAAAGCGCTTGGGAAAACTCATAGCTCATAATATCATAGGGCGTAGCATCCGACGAGATCAGCGCTTACCAAGAAGAGAGCCCAACAGGGGGGTCTCTTTCATCCCACGATTGGAGTACGAAGCGCCCGTAAGGGGCCCCGTGTACCTGTCGTTCCACGCGGATGGGTGACGAAGACGCAATTATAATCGTCAAATAAATATGATATCTCGGGTGCACCTACGAAATGTATAACGGTGGCCCGGTTGCTGCTCGTGGACGCACGATCCTATGCATCATCCCGTTGGGCCTTCCTATCCATAATAACGACTCAGATCCTCGCTGCATGCTTGGTGTGCAAGTTTTCCTTGCTTGGGCGGTCACGTCCGTCTGTTGTATCCCTGCTTCTCCAGGGATGATATATCTTCTTCTGTAGAACGTGGACACTCGTTGAAAGTTGAAACAGCTGTATTTAGTTGTGTGTCAAGCACCTCGTGCGTTGTGTTTCCGTGATTTCGAAGCTCCCAAACGTGTTGGATATGAAGCGTCATGCTGAGTCGCGTACTACTGCTGTACTGCATGGTCTTACTGCTGAAGACTATCATGCCGCCGTGCCGGAATACTGTTGCTGCTGGGCTTGTACTACAACAGCAGTAGTAGATTGGCACCTCCTGACAATTACCATAGATATCATACCGGTAGGCTCTAGACTATAGAAATATCTGCGGGAATCAAACACAGAGGAACAGGGGTACCACTGCTGTGTATTGCCTCTTCGCGCGATTTCTGCTTCGCTTACGCACGACGGCTGCCGTCCTTTTGTCATATCCACCGGTTTTATTGCTCACAGATTACGTCGGGCGCAGCACCGACAGCAAAAAAAACTACTGTGGCATAAAAAATGGTACAAAAAGCGTAGTATCTCTAAGTTCACGCGAGATGCCTGTTTTGTTCACAACCGACGGAGTTAATTATTTATAGTCATGGGCTCTAACCGACGGAAACTATGTGACTGAATGCGTTCGGAGGCAGAGAGAAGAGAAGGATGACCACACTCGCCCCGTGCCCCCTCTTAGCTTCTGGTGATAGGTGCACGAGTAGAGCACGGCACTGCTCGCTGCCGATTGATAGGCCTAGCGGCTAGGCGTACTGTTGTGGTTTCTGTTATGGTTTCTCTGTTGCGGTTCCCCTTCACGTCAGCAGCAGCAGCAACAGCGGCGGTTGGCGAGCTGCAGCATGGAAAGGGAGGAGGATGAGCGGGGGCGACGCACGTTTTCCCGAGGCCCGGCGAGAACGACGGCGGAGGGGAGACTTGGGACAACGACGGGTAGCGGCGGCGACGAGGGGGCTTTCGCGTCGCTGGCTACCTTTGCAACCTTCAAGCAGAGGATGGCGAACGGAGTCACCCAGCTCCAGGCGGGGCTCCAGAGATCGATGAACGACATCATCGAAGCCTCCCGCCGTCCCGCCCTCTGGGAGGGGGCGGCGCCAGCAGGTTTGGAACGCATCCCGGCAGCTTTGCTGCCGGGGCCTCCCTGCTTGACCCCTCCCCCAGCACCACCCTGCTCGGACTGCCGGCCGGACAGCCGTTCGAGAGCCCCGTCGCTGGGGCCCTCCCGCCGACTCCCAGCATCGCTGGCCACCTTGTCGATGGGGCTACGGGCGCCTGCGCAGGTCTGTGTGGGCCCCCCGACCCCCAGAAGGGTAGGCTCGCCGTAGGCTCGGGGCGGGTGTTCCGCCACGGCGGTACTCCGGGCGGCGCCCCTCTCGGACAGGCAGGTCGGCTAGCCGTGGTCCCGGGAGGGCGGGCTACGGTAGTGTTTTGGGCGGTACCGGGGCCACCGTGGGCCCAGCGGGAGGGGTCGGCTACGGTGGCGCTTTGGCCGGTACCGAAACCGCCCGCGTCCAACTTGGTCAGGCGGGCGGGCTCGCAGTGGGTCAGGGGGGGGTCTCGGCTACGGGGGAGATGTGGGCGGCGGCGGTGATGCCGGCGCGTTCTCCGGACAGGCGGGCGGGCACGCCGCCGGCGGCTCGGCTACGCCCCGGGCGGGCAGGAGCCAACGGTGCGCTATCGGTTGCACTCGGCCACGCGGCCCGCGACGGGCCGGGGGGGCCTGAGGTCGGCTCGGACATTTTACGGGGACGGCAGCGCCAGCAACCCGTTTGCGCCTTGGGCCGACAGGTCAAAAATATTATGACCACCCGCGCAGTGGCATCGTGGGCCAGCCCCACGCCTCGGCTATGACAGATCATCTGCGGCGGCCGCTTGGCGTCGATGCAGAGGGCGGCCGTGCAGGGGTACGTGGGAGCCATGGCCAACATTTCGGCCGGCGTCCATGGCATATTGGAGCGTTGGACGACCTCGACTTTCTGGCCTTCACACCGCGCGGCGGGCCAGGCATCAACCATCCACTGGCTCGACACCTGAGCATTTGGGGTACGCGATCGCTACGATCGCATCCCGCGGGCTCCCTCAAGATAGCGCGGACCTCCACGTGGCGCGCGCTCGCTTGGAGGCGCTCGGACGAGCCTTCAGCGCGGGGGATACGATCCTCAACGACCACGTCATGGAGCACTCTGCGGTCGCCGATCGCCCAGCAAACTAGGCCAGGCTGGCGGCTCTGGTCTCCAAAGACGTGGCGACCGTCACGCTCGACCTGCGTGGTGTCTCCGACTCCTGCGGCCACGCTTGGGCCTACCCCCCCGCCGGCGGAGTCCCTTCCCCGCCATTCCGGGGTCGAATGACCCCGCCTTTCAGCCTACGTCGCCCTCGGCGGCTTTGTCAACGCCGAAATCCTGCAACCTCGCCTTTCCTCCACCCTGGCGGCCGGGGCCGGGGGTGGCGAAAGCCGGCAGGGGGGGAAGACACAGCAGGCGCCGCTTCGGTGACACCTACGTGTTCACCCACGTCGGCCCCACTCGCAAGACGGGCAGCTGCAATAAGCGCAAGGAGGCTACCGGCGGGGGGGCGGTAGCGGCGTCGCAGCCAGCGGCGCTGTATCCGGGGAACCCTGGCCGAGAGGGCCCAGGGCAAGGGCAGGCGGGGGCTGGGGGTAGCGGTGCAAGTAACGGGAGCAGCAGCGGCGGCAGTGGCAGCGGCAGCGGCAATGGTCCCGGTAGCGGCAGCACCAACGGCAGCGGCAGCGCGGCGTCGAGTGGGGGGGGCGTTACTCGCTCGGCGACGTCTAAGGCTGACGAATAGGGGGACGGGTCTCGCCTCTCAGTGGGGGCGTGGGGGCGAGGCCGATCGTAGGGCGTACGGAAGGAGGAGTGCGAGTTACGTAGCTGGTATGTCCGGGGTCGGCGTCCGTTGGGAGCCCAGGTCTTGGGCCCAGCGGGTGTCGCGCTATGCTCAGGAGTGTTGGTAGCCAGCTCATCCGTCAGGTTTCCGGTCTCGAACTATCTTTGTTTTCGGGGGTTAATAAGGGTGGCTGCGTATTTTGACACGCCAGCCTCCAATACGGATAAGATTTAGGCGTTGCTTGAATTCGTAGCATTGTGTGCGTTGGAGGGCAACCAAGCCGGTACTGTTGCCAGTAAACTATCAGCCGTGTTAGACTTCCACCGCGTAAACTGGCAAAGGTAGTTGCCCACGTCGTCGCCGCTTGTTAAACGTGTATTGACAGGGGGGCACGGTCGCACATTGCCGCCGGTACCCCATATGAAGAATTCGTCGCCCTATTTCGTGGGACACGTTGTTGGGAGGACAGGGCCTGTCCATGTCGTGGGGCCTGGGTGGCCGAGTTCCTTGGCTGTTGTTGGCATTGGGCTATTTGTTTATTTGTTTCACGGCGAGGTCTGACGAAATATTCGCTCGTTCATCCGGAGTTGTACACCCCGCGCATTGCTTGACGAGGGGTGACGTAGCGTTATTCGCGGGGGAGCGGCGGTTGACCTCGTTGCTGTGGCATCAGGCCACCAGCATCGAGGTCCTGTTTCGAGGCCATAAAGGCGACCAGGATTCGCAAGGATCGGGTATCGTGCGCACACGCGACGATGCCTCCGGGGCGCGTTCCGGGGTAAGAGCAGGCGGCGGTGCCGTCGCTCTCATGGTGGAGTTGTTGTCGGGATATCCGATGCTGCCAGAAAGCGCCCCCCTGTCGTCGTCTCGGTACGGTAAGGAGGTCAGAGTTGGGGGGGATATATATATATATATATATATAGGCCCTCGGGGCACTTCGCGAAGTGGCAGCGGAAGCAGGGGACGATTCCAGCGAAGTCGGCCTCCACTCATTGCGTACTGGCGCAACCAATACACTGGCGGCCGGGGTGCAGTGCCGCAGAGGGCGACCCAGAGAGAAGGTGGATGGAAGTCTTCAGAGTTTTCCTAGTACGTACATCCGCAAGAACCCAGAGGACACGGGTATTGTATCTCGTAAACTAGCAGAGACGGAAAGATAGGGCAGAGGCAGCCAGGCCAGGGTACTGTTTGGGGGCTAACACCATAGTATCGACGCGACCTCGAAATTGGGGTATGCCAATCGTTTACTACCATTGAGGGTCTCGGGCGTCCGAGACTGCGTTTGTTCGAGCCCCGACCAGTCGGCTGGGGGGGGGGAACTCCCGGGTACTGGCAGTACGATAGGCAACGAGAGTCAGCGGCCGGTGTCGCGGCTCTCGTACCACCCCAGTGGATCCCCCCCCCGACGTCGCAGAGAAAAAGAATAACATGACTATTCGAAGGATAAGCAACAAGGCGTAGTATCTCTAAGCTCACGTGAGATGCCTGTTTCGTTCACATCCGACGAATTAATTATTCATAGTCATGGGCTCTACCGATGGAAACTAAGTGTCATAATGTGTTCAGAGGCAGATAGAAGAGAAGAACGACCATACTTGCCCCGCGCCCCCTCTTAGCTTCTCGTGATAGGTGCACGAGTAGAGCACGGCACTGCTCGCTGTCGGTTGATAGGCCTAGAGACTAGGCCTGCTGTTGTGGTTTCTCCCCCCCACCCCCCCCCTATTTTATATAGGTTGGGTTGGCGTCGGTTGGCAACGACACTGTAAAACATGCCGCTCACTACGTGAGCTAGACAACCAAGGTACCGTTTTTTTGTTTTTTTTTGGCGGTCGCCCACAGCTGGTTGTCGAGTTAGACCATTTGTGCGAGGTAAACAACCTTTACTCCGCACAAGTGGGAATGATCGTATCACGTGGTGTTCAAGGTAAGGCACCCAAGAGGCAGTTACATATTACTCCCATTGCTGCCTCTGGAATTGCCTACACCGGAAATTAAATTAACTCATTGAAGCTGTCATCCATATGCAAGTTCGCCTCACAAGCGGTTCTTAATAGGACGCAGCTCACCCTTCATGCGACTCGCCGGACACCTCACGGCGCTTCGCGCTTGGTGCAAGCAATGTCTGCCTGGTCGGTGAAAACCCGACATGCTCCGTCCCGGCATTGTAAGGATGCGAGGGTCTATGGTCATACGACTACGGCCATGCATGAGATCGAGTACATCTCTCCTATCGAGTACACCCCCCCCACCCGCCCCTTTCTTCTTTCGAAGGTGGGAGGAGCGGAGCGACCACATGGTACTGGCCATACCGTAATATGCTTTTATTGATGTTTTGTGATTAACTGGATTAACTGGTTGCGATTCGGGGCTCTCACTAGGATAGTGGGGTACGTCAATGATTTACTACCATTGGGGGTCTCGGTCGTCCGAGACTGCGTTTGTTAGAGCCCCGGCCAGTCGGCTGGGGGGGGGGGACTCCCGGGTACTGGCAGTACGATAGTCAACGAGAGTCAGCGGCAAGGTATCGCGGCTCTCGTACCACTCCAGTGGATCCCCCCCCCGACGTCGCAGAGAACAATAATAACATGACAATTCGAAGGATATACAACAAAAGACCGACTTGGTTCTTGGGGTATACGATGATATGGCAGTACAGACAGACCTACGGGCCCGACGACTGCCGCTGTATCAGTACAGGTTGCCTCATGGTTGCTGTTAAGTTGAATGTCTTACCTCGATGTCTTCTGAACATACTTGTGGGCAAGAGGCTGCAAGTATATTTTTTGAGGTACATATATATCACGCCTCCACATCTATTCCAGAGTGGATATCATTACACTAGCCCATGCCGAAGGACTGTAGACGTAGACACACATACGTGGTATATAGGAAATCTGGAACCCATGCGGAGATGACTCCTAACAGGATAAGCACTTGCAATATAACCAGGGCAGAGAGTTCGCCCTTACTCTCGCGGTTTTCTAGAACCCGGGTTTATCGGAATCAGTAACCCACACACAGCTCTCGCCATATGATGTTAAACGCGTCCCAGCGGACAGATCCACGAAACAACGGACAGAAAAACAGTCAGACGACCGTCAATGATCATCCATTTGTGAAGGTCTTAGTCCGTTGGGCTAAAGGTAAAAGGTTAACCTTTCGCCTACCCAATTTAAGCCTCGTAACACTTCCCCCCCCTGGAACGGACCCGGATTTTACGGGTCGACGCGCCACCACACGCGGTTCCAATTTCTGGGGATCCAGAAGCGTTTTCAGATTCTTGACATGAGGAAACTCACTTTTCTTTAAAAAGCGATGTCAAGGTGGACGTGAGATTCGAACTCACGACCAACGACCCATGTCCTGCCGACGACACCATTTGTGAAGGTCTTAGTCCGTTGGGCTAAAGGTAAAATGTTAACCAATCGCCTACCCAATCTAAGCCTCATAACAATAGCGGAACTCTCACGCACCCCGCAACGAAGAGGCATTTTCCCCAAACCACAGCACTTTCGACCTGCGATCTTACCGCACTTGCACGTCTGGGAGCAGCCGTAGTTTCATCGCACTGAACGCTGTTAATTGCAAAGCAGTGCAGTCCTTGTTCATCGCAATTGGGGGGGGGGGGGGGCTATACTTCCCTATAACCGTTTCCCAAAAGTTTGAACAGAATGGTTATTTTATGTAGTATGTTTAGATTTATTGTTGTTGTTTTACTGGCTGTAGTTGGTGCTATAGTTGTTTTCGTCGTTGGAGTCTTCTATGGAACAGCGTGGCCTCGCGGGCTCGACGTCCTGGGACGTTTCGACCCCGGTTTTTGCCGTGGGTCGGGGAGGTGTGGTGCACGCAAGGGGGAAACCGTCGCCTCGTGCCGTGCCGACCAGCGCTCGCTACTGTTTCTCGTATCGTTCACTTTTCCGTGCGACTGCGATGGGGTGGCTATCTTGCTTGTTCGAGTTCCCTGGCACGTTTGTTCCACCTTTGCTCGTCTCTTGACAATGAACACCGCATGCTAATGCAGGTGCCGTAGCAGCAGTCATAGCAGCAACAGCAACAGCAACAGCAGCAGCAGCAGCAGCAGTGGAACCAGCAGCAGCAGCAACAGCAACGACAGCAGCAACGACTGCAACAACAACAGCAACAACAACATCAACGACAGCAACAGCAGTAGCAGCAACAACAGCACCAGCAACAACACCAACAGGAGGAGGAGCAGCTCGTGGCGAGAAATACTTGGCAGACATCTCAACTGGTGCTTCGAGGCAAGCGTTCTGCGAAAGGTAAGTGTTCGGCAGGACGGAAACGCGAGGACAAGAAGGGAAATAAGGACACCCCATGGTGAGTTCGGTAGCTTTTAACCTGATGTCGTACCCACCGCACTGTTGAGTTTTCTCCCCGCACGGCCTGTACGTCTATCACTAGCCGCCATGCGTGAATTGCTGTCTTGGGCGACGATGAGAGCTCAAGGTTCGGAGGCCGACGACAGATAGCTTCGAACGGACCCAATTCTCATGCAAAATAACACTAACCAGGTCAACGAGACAGCATCGGTACACATGTTATGGACGAGCTCTGCTACATCATCTCGACTACGGTACCTACGCCAACTCCCTTGTGGTTCTAAAATTGGCAGCGTACGGGTAGTGCCCGAATATCTCCTGCCTAGGACCATCCTATACATGGCTCACCGATGACATCTCCACTTTCCAACAATTTGAACATGCAAATGAAAAGGTTGCGCTCGACTGTTCACCTCTCCGCACCCTCAACCACACTCACCCGGCTATCGTTGGGTATCAGGTGGAACCAGCCCGCTGGGCCGAACCTTGGCGTACGGAAAATATCCTACACGGAGGCGGCAGGAGAGGCGGTGGCCGTAGCGGCAACACTCGCAGCTGTGGGAGGGGCAACAGCAGCAGCAGCACCAACAGGCTCAGCAGCACCAGCGCCAGCACGGGCAGTCCTGCCTACATCGATTCTTCAGCCACAGCCGGCGACAGGTGCCAGCCGTCGCATATCCCGACACGTTTCCGCTGACGACGCAACTTGTGCATCGATGTTACCGGGGTTTTCCATGACGCGAGCCCGACTCGTTCCCCCTTCGACTGCGCCGCTACCCAAGGCCGGAGCGACTGTCGGGAACGTGCCGGGTCCCCACTGCCCTGCACCGGGACCAACACCGGGACTAACACTGGGACCACTACCGGCACCAGCACCGGAAGCGCCGGCAGCGCCGGTAGCTCTGAGCAAGGCATCAGAGTCCACAACGCCGCCAGTTCAACCAACAGGGGCTAGAGTTGCCGAGACGTGCGCAGAGACGCGGCGAAAGTTGCGGCGGCGGGCGATCCTGCGCCAAGCCACGAAAGGTTCCATGACGGCGAGGCCCATCGGACGCCAGGACCCCCGGGTCACGCGATCCCGAGGGGATGCTAGTCTTTTCAGCGCCGCCTGGGGTTCCCGGCGCCAAATCAAGAGGGGAAACGTCCAGGAGGAAAGGGAGGACAAGGTGTTGGGCACTCCGGTAGTCCCACGCGTCCGAGGCAGTCGCCACAGCGCGTATACGCGGCGAGTGGAACGGAAGGCTTTCTGCAAGGGTGCTCTGCGGACGTCGTGCATATCCGCTTTACGGGAGAAGGCGGTGAGTCAAAGAAGAAGATGGGAACGGGGACAGGGACGAGGAAGAAAGGATTATACGTATACACCTGGCTGGCCAAGAAACACGTAGGGATTTCGTTTCCCCACCGCGAAGGTTGTCTATCGTGAATCGATGTCCTTCAGAAAACACGCGGCCACAGGGCAAACACAGTTCGCGTTGAAGTACCCCCCCCCCTCTCGTGAAAGGTTCGAACCAAGCAGGGCTCATAAAATTGAACGGGGTCAGTTCGCTAGCCCCCTTTCACCGCACCCCCATCGTCGAACGATCCAGGCAGTCGCCAAGCTCGAGCACGAGCAAGCAGTGGGGGTGATGAAAGAAATCAGGGCGACTACGCTCAACGACTGTTCGGATACCATCACCTTGACCCCGGAGAAGGCGCAAGACCTGAAGCAAGCGCTGAACCAGGCGAGTGGGACAAAATCATCGGGGAGAGGGTCGGGCCTCGTTTTAAATCGTCCCCGCGAATGGCGTTCAAACACAGAAGCGCGAGAATACAAGAATGATCCGATGCAATCATCCTCTGCGTGGATAGAGAGTGCGTTTCATGTTGTAGTGCATGCTGTACGTGGGAGTAATAATTGAAGCCCCGGAAGCAATACGGTTCCTATCCCACCTCAGTCCGGTCGACCATTCCTCAGCGAAGCGCAGTAGACATGTTGCGCCTAACAGCCAGGCGTTGTGGGAACCTGGATCCTCCGCACTTGAAAGCAGGGGCGGCGAATGAATGCTACCCCCCCCACCCCTCGCATTGTCCCCACATTTCTAACAACTCAGGCGTCCAGGACGAGTAACGTGCTCTTTCAGGCTAAAGCAGACCTGAAGAAGAAGTCGGAGGCCGCCCGGGCATGGGGGCAGTCCGTTTTCGAAGCTTGAGACCCGTAAAAGCTTTCCATCTTCAACGAGAAAGCGCGAAGTATTCGATATCTACTGTACGGTGACAGAGCACCACCCGCGACGATACCCGCCTCGTGCTTCCTCCTCTTAGGCAGCGGACGTCGACGTAGAACGCTTTGCGCCAGTACGCCTTCTAGTCGCCGGGCGATAGTGGGCTCCAAGCCAGCGCCAGCGTGGAGGCTGCTTGCGCTGAGACCAAGTCTCTGAGCTGTAAACCGGTCGCGATCTATGATACAGTGGCTTGATTCTTCATGGGCGTGCTTGTATCGATATTGTTGGTGGGGGACAAAGGTCTATATTGGTAGGGGAGGGGGGGGGGGGTGGGGAGCTTGTACTATTTATTGCATAGCAGCTCTGTCAATATTGCCCGTCGCTATCGAGTACCGCGGCATGCAGTTGTTGCTGACACACCACTGCGTCAGCTGCGGGTGCCGCACTTCGTTGGCGGAGACGGCAAATATTGATGTCTGCGAAAAGCTGTGGGAAGGCAGAGGGACTACGTTGATATAGCCCTCTCGAGGCGGGGTCGGGGGGGGGGGGGGGGAGAGGGTTACGTCGCCCTTGTCAAAGACGGTGGTTGGTCCTAGGCGACATATTCCCATGATTCTTGACTTCGTTGTTTTCCCGCTGTGGGTGTGTCTCAGAGAGGAAATAAGGTCGAAGAGGGGAGAGGCATTGTCGTGCATCGTGAATCGCCCCGGGCTAGCTTGCTCGGCGTCTCCGTGGAAATTCAAACGGACACACTGCAGACAAGCGGTAGTCAATGATTGATTGCGTAAGGGCCCGAGGGAACACGTGGCGAAAACAAAACGGGAGATTAGGAAGCAACGGGGAGGAAAGGCGAGCGAGAGGAAGAACGGAAAAACAGGGAGATTAGAAAGAAGCGGGGAGAAAAGGCGAGCGACAGGAATACCTATACGAACTCTTGTAAAGCGCCGCGCTTTGTTCGGGGGGTGGGGGGGGGGGGGGGGGTGCCAACGTAGTCGCGGAGAGATTGCACGCAAGGCGCACTCCGGAGGACGGCAACCGCTGGGTAGATATTATGTACGTTGAGAAATAGTCGCTATGCATGGATGTTCGTGGTTTCGACAGAATGGTGTGGAGTTACTTCGACAACCAGCACGGGCAAATAACATCCTGCGGCGTTGTTTCGGGCGAGCCGTGGGAATGCGGCGATGGCAGTGACAGCGAGGGTTACTTTTAGACGAGCACGATGGCTCCGAGTCCCCAATGCTCGCCGTACAGCATAGAAGGCTGAGCCCCGCGGCCTGTTGCGAGCAGCGCCCTGAGGAACTTAAGTGCGTCGGAAGCCTGTCATGTTCATGCTCGAAAATTATGTACCTGGTATGTATTCTTAATGTATAGTTGATCGGGATCGATCTCACAAGCCTAAGGGTGAAAATATTGATAACAATCGGGGACATCGGGTGGATGCAATTATTGGATTAATTAAATTATTTAAATGAATCAATGACTTGGGCTCGCGTGAACTAATCAACCTGTTTGTTCTAGGAGACGGAATGGAGACAACGGGCAACGCAGCATCAGATCAGTGGACGAATCTATAGCTCAGTGTTCAGTTTTACCTGCGCCGATCATTTGGTATTTATTTATGGAACGAAGCACCCCGTGTGCGTTAGTTTTTCAAGATAATTTTTCAGAAGGAGCTGTGATAAAGTAGACGCGCCGCCTCGGGAGACTGTTTCACCGGGTGGGGCGCTGCTGCCGTCGGAGCAGATACACTGTACCTACCTTCACGGTTATTTTCACCCAAAGTGATATTCAAGTGTTACGCTGCGATGCCGATTGTGTCCTCGTTTGCCCCGTCAAGGGAACAATCCACGACCCATTAATAGAGCAGATTTGAACTGGTCCACACTAAGCACCGGCGCGGTAGAGCTTTTAAGAGCTTGTAAGGCTATTTGCGTGCGGCAGCAGTCGAGGCGGGTAACGAATTGTTTTCCCCCTTAGGCACGCGTGGAGAGGGGCGTGGGGAGCAGGGGTGTTAGCCGCGGGGTGTACCCCGCATCTCCCCTCCTCCCGTACGCAGCAGAGGTTTCAAAATGCTAAACGAATGCTTCGTGACGTGGAAAACAAGTGTATATACCTGGTACACATCTTTCCGTCTTTGGTTCCATGCGTACGTGCACATCAAGCAGCGACCGCGCACATCACAGACAGGGCCGTTAACGGGATGCACAGCACAGCGGACCTTCCGTCAGTTCACAAACTAGCTAATGGGTACGGTTGGTCTTGAGCGGTACGATGCAGACAACAACCGATGATCTTCCTACACCTATTTGGGCCCGTTATTATCGGAGAGTTTTTTTTATAGAATTTCCATTTTTTTTAAAATCATGGGAAATTGTATCAAGATTTGGAGGCGTTCTGTCATGATTTGTGATATTCTTCAGGACGGGGAAACATAAAAGTATTAGAAATTTTTCGGGAAAACGAGGGAAAACGAGGGAGATGAAAAAATTGCGCGGGACCCCCCTCTCACCGGAAATTCTGGGAAAAAAGCTCAACGATAATACGAACTTGGAGATTATGGGAATTTGTATCAATATTTGGAGGCGTTCTGTCATGATTTGTGATATCCTTCAGGAAGGGAAAACATGAAAATACCAGGAATTTTTGGGAAAAAATCAGGAAAATCCCGAGATGAAAAAATTGCACGGAACCCCCCTTCCCCCTAGAAATTCGGGAAAAAGCTCCACGATAATAGCAAACCGTATATGGTACCTGGTACTCAAGTAGTACTTCAGCCGTTTCTGCTACCAGGAGGTACCTCCTGGTACTCCTTTATCATAAGCCCCATCGCCAAGGCCCCCAAGCGCATCATATTTGCCTATTTACGGTAGATGAAACTACCGTCGTATCGTAGCTGGAGCGTACGTGAGGCTGTAGGCAATACTATTGAGCCTGTTGACTGCTCTTGATAGTGAAAACATCTGGAACCATTCACAGTCTGTAAAAAGGACAGGCGTTTGTGCGCCGGGTTGCCAGGGAAAAAAACGTTACATCACAGTGCCGGTCTTCAACCGGTCCGGCATTATTAGCAGATTGCTGGCGACCGCTACGAACAAAATGGGGACACCAGGAGGCGTGAGGCACGAGAGACCACGCTCTCTGCCACCGGAACTCGTCTCCTCATTCCACGATTTTTCTGGCGAGAGCAAGAGACGCAGGGCGTGTCCAGTTTTATATAATTATCTTCTTTCGATTTCACCGACGGACACAGAGGCAACAGATAAAGCCAACCATGATGAACGGCCGGCCCGTTATCACTCCCATCCCCGCCTCGACCCGCCTCACCACCTCCTCCCGACATTAAAAAACAAGATAAGCATCTAGTCTGCCTATTATTAATAATAGCTAGGTATTGGTGCTCTCTCCCTCCAACGAACGTCGTCGTTCACTAGTACAAACCAGTACAAGACGCGGCAACAAGGAAAGAAAAAAAAAACGACCGACCTTATTTTATTTGTCATGGATGGATCCAAGCAAATGAAGAGCTTCCTATTGATAGCTGCCTGTTATACTTGCTGAACGGGCTTGTGACGAAAACACAGACGGCGCACCAACGGCGGACCAAGAGGAAAACAAAGCGTTCTACGAGAATGAGAAACATGTTTCAGGATACACAAAATCCATACACAGGGAGGACAGAAGAAACGAGGAAGATGAAAAGCAGAGGGAGGTAATAAAGATAACAAAATGGCACGAACAAGAAAAACACACACAAGGAACACACCAAAACCGATTGCCGTGCCCACCGCCCAAAAACCGATCGCCGTGCCCACCGACACCAATGCACGAACTGTAAATCTCTTGGAAGACTTTCCCCCCCTATAACCAGCGCGCAACCCACCGACGGAAAAAAACAGCATACATATCATGCTATGATACCACAGACTATCTATATATACGTAAAGCATTGGCCGATTCGCCTCGCCTTCGTTTTTTTTTAGAAAAAACGAACAAATTGAACAGAACATGAAAAACCAAAAAAACTCAAACAAAAAACATGAAACGATTCAATCCTCTCAATCCCAATCCCGGCAAAAGTCGCGGTGCACGTCTTTGCTTCTGTCTCTCTTCTCTCTCTGTCTCCCTCCCTGCCCCCCCTCCCCTAGCCCCTGCCACAGTCGGGGCACCCGTTTCCTCGACGCCCCCTCCCCTATCCCCACCCCCTACAGCCAAAAATACAGCCTTTTACAAGACCAATTATGTTCGTTTGCACATTTACTGCTGCAAACTGTCTGCGCGAGCCAGCACCCTGCTTGGCCCTTCTGTACGCACGTATGTAGACCATGCCACCATACCATTACCAAAATCATAGCGCCTTTTACAACACATATCCGATATGTTTATGATACCGAACCTCTCGCGTACGTACGTACTATATAATACCATCATACATACGTACCGAAGGCCCAAAGCTTAACGCCACCGACAAGACAAACCCCGCACGTTCTCGAAGCCGAGCGCCAGCATCTATATGGCTCTCCCCCCAAAAGTATTATACCAGTACCAGTACCACCACAAAGGCGCAAGAAACAAAACGCGCGTCGCGTTTTGCAAGGACCCCCAATTTTCTCTCGCCCCAACGAAACAAGCTTGGACTCGAAGAATCGTCCCGGAAGAAGATGCCGCGCGCGTACTATGATATTCCAAGACCATAAAATGATTGTCTTCAGAAAACAAAAAAACGAGAGCCAACTTGTGCTGGTGCTCGTCAAAACGAAAAGAAAATATGCGAGAGCGAAATCTACTGTAGCATGCTGGCTCAAAGCTTTTGCTTCTACTACGCCATGGCGTAAAATACTCGAAAAAACAGTTTCGCCACTCTATCTACGCTTAGCTCAAGTCAAGCCAAGTTTTATTTCACGCCGTACACAGAACACACCATCTGACGTGATCCCGGCAATATCGGCAAAGCCAGCATTGACCTGGCCCTCTCGTACTTATTTTTTTTACCATACTTTCAAGAGAAAAGACACTGTCGAAGCCCTTTTACAAGAAACGGCTCATTCGCAAAAAACAAGTAGTCTACAAGAACAGATTGATCGCCAAAGCAAGAACCTAGACCGCGAAACAAGACCCCAACACCTTCGCAAGCACTCGAGACCAGCTTGATTGACCGCGGACAAATCTGTTTTCGAAAAACAATACCAACATTCTGTTGGCTTGTTCGTGAAAAAATAAGACCACCAACTTCTAACGTTCGCTGGTTGCAAACACAACGGGCGCAGTCTGTCTCGACACCCGGAAAAAAAATATCAGTCAATATCTTGTTGGCAGAATGACGTGGTGGCTTGTTTACAGGACGAGCTTGTTGGAGACGACGAGCCAGTTGACGACCACGATGGTGCTGGCGATGTCCGAGAGGTCGTCCTCCTCCCTAAAGAAGAACGCCACGCTCGTCACCTTCTCCCACGAGCCGTTGGCGAGAGCGCTCGCCTCGACTTCGAAGGTCACCCTACAATTAAACAAACAAAACAGTAGTTGGCGGTGCGGAAACACACACGGTCGGGATTGGGGGAGAGGGGTGGAGAAATGGCGGTGTATGATACGAAGTACCAGGAATAGGGAGGGTTACAAAAACAAAAACCGAAAAAAAAAGCCTTGGGACATAAACTACTGGGATTTGAAGAGTTGAATGTTTGAAGAAAGTGTGTATCGTCGCCGAGGGTAAAAACGTAGGAACAACCACGTGACATAAACGTCGGGGGTATGCTTGGTATGATGGCACGTACGATACGCACAAAAACAAAAAACCGAGAAAAAGAAGAAACACAAAAATAACTCAACGGGAGACAAAAATAACCGAGAACAAAAAAAGAATCAAAAACGACAATAACGGGTAAAATAAACTAGTACGAGATAAAAAATAAAAAAAAAATAACCAAAAACGACAAGAACGGGGCAAATAAACTGGTACGAGATATATACGTATATAAACGAAAGCAGAAAAAAAGTAAAAAAAAAACGGACTTGGAAGTGAAAACCCCACGGCATTCAACCTTCTGGTTGGCCTTACAACCATTTGAAGCACTCACTGGTTGTCTCCAACCACCCAGCCACCGGCGGGGGCCTCCACGATGGCCTGCAGGGTCTCGCCGCTTTCGCTCTCGAGCACCAGAGACCAGGGGGTGTACGACGTGCTCCCCAGGTCGAGCGACAGCCTGCATCCACCGGGCGAACGAGAGAGCCGACAGGAACGAGATGACACACGGAGCGTTCGCTACACGAAAGGAGGGCTGGCGTGGAGCTCCGGTATAATATACGGAAGGCTACACGAAAGAAATCCTGGAGCCCCGGCACTATAGCGAGGGCACACGACAATACCATACCTCTGGTATGAAGTACCCAACACGACAAAAAGCGTCTTCACAAACACTGGGGGAAAAAAGGCCCCTTCATTTGAATGAAACCCTCCCTGCGCCCCCCGCCCTCCTCTCTCCACCCCCCCCCCCCCCCCCTTTTTCCCCAAAAGCTTCCTCACCAGACGACCACGGTGACATTAGGGTCCAAGTGCGACAGGTCCAGGTCGGAATCAAGGCTTGCGTTGCCGAACACAGCGGAGGCCATGTCTTCCGCTACCATCGCCGTCGTCGGCGCCATAGTGCCCTGCAAAAAAAAAAAACAAGGGAAGGAAAAAACAAGTTCGGACGCAAAAAATTCCACACCAATGGCAGGGTACATACACCAGCACGGACGACGAACCAAGAACGAAGTCAACATCCGCCAAATGACAAAAAACCGACATCACTAAAAAAACACGGCAAAAACATGGGGGGGGGGGAAAACAGCAGCAGTAGCAATACAGATCCGCAGCAACGACACCAACCCGCTACGCCACTGCTACCCCTACGCTACAACTGCCTCTTGTGCCCACTGCTCACTGTGCCGCTACCTCCACCCCTTGGATAACGGTACTTGTGCGGCTACTACCGCTTACCGAAGGCACGGTCGAAGACGTCGAGGAGGCACCAACAGCGGCAGGAGAAGGAGTGTTCGATTCAAGAGACTCGAAGTCCTGCGGTCGGTAGAGATATACATAGTACGACAGCGGTTACGGGGGGTGGGGAACAGGGAAGGAAGGGGGGAGGGGGGGGGGGGCGTGGTCATTTGTTGCTTGCCTTAGTCATTCGACCATTGACCACGCATCCCTTTCGAGATGGAGCACCGTTCCTACTTCAAACAGAGACACCTCCAACAGCTGGGCGCTTATAACGTTGTTTCCCTGTAATTCCCTGTTATACATGACTTTTTTTTTGCTAATCTTATCCCCTTTCTGTTTCGACGCCTGTGGCCACCATCTATCTCCTAGGATAGCGATTGATTTCTGGAAAAAAGGGTGTGTGTGTGGACAAGGGGAGTTGAGTTTTTCAGGCGAGGCCAAGAACGTCACCAGAAAAAGCACCTGACATATGATGTGTACGTGTGTATACGTACGTACAGAAAAAGTGTGTGTGTGGACGATAGGAAAGCAAGAGAGCAAATAAAAGAAACACAAAAACAAAAAAAAACGAAATTACTGCACACTGAACGAAAGAGATCAGAAAGACAACACGCTTAGAAAAAGCAGCAAAAATATTAGAAACGAAGATGGAAGAAAGAAACACCCGAACCTAATCCTCGGGCAACCCTGCAGTAAGTAGGCCGGCAAATGGTGCTTCTGCGAGGTAAAAAAACACCCACCAAAATACAGAAAAACACTAACCAAAACGCTACGTTTCATTTAACAAAAAAAAAAACGGAAGCTCACCGGCGGGGTGGGCACGCAGTCGGGGTCGACAAACGCGACCTTCCCGTCCGTCACCGTCAACGCGCAGAACTTTCCCCCCGGGACCTCCTGCAGCCCGCGGGCGCCACCCCTCAGGCCGCTTCAGCACCGAAACAATAAAGTGACAATCAAAATAGCGACAGGAAAAAGAGCAGCAAAAACAAGAACAAAGGAAGATAACAGTAACAAGAGAAAGGAGAAGAAACGTAACATCAAAAATAAGGGGGGGAAGGGAACGGGGGCGAGCGAGGGGGAAATGGGGGAGGGGGCGGAACGGAGAGCGGGAGAAAGGAAGGGGAGGGGGGGGGGGGGGGGGGGGGTTAGATTTTTTTACGCACGCCGACGAAACCGTATCTGCTTGTGCGCAAAGCCGAGTCCATCCTTTCACCACCCCAACCAACGACTCAGAAATATTAAAAAATGAACATACCACAACCTATCAACCAATAACTCTCCCGCCCTCCCTCCCCACTATGTGTTGTACAAAGGTACAGAGGTTCGGTTGGCGTCGGTTGGCAGCGACACGACGCGGTAAGGCATGCCGCCAACTGCTGGAACTAGACAACCGGTGTACCGCTTTTGTTTTTATTGTTGGCGGTCGGTCACAACTGGTCGTCGAGTTAGATCGCTTGCGCGGGGTGGAGAGCCTTTACTCCGCACAAGGGGAATGATCGCATCACGTAGTGTTTATGGTAAGGCACCCTAGAGACAGTTACATAGTACTCCCATTGCTGTCTCTGGAAATGGCCACACGGGGAATTAAACCAAGTCATCGAAGCTATCATCTATGTGCTAGTCCCCCCCACCAGCAGATCTTTGTAGGATACAGCTCACCCTGCATTCGATTCGCCGAACAAACACATCACGGCGCTTCGCGCTTGGTGCAAGCAATGTCTGCCTGGTCGGTGAAAACCCTACGTGGTCCGTCCCGGCATTGTATACAGGGATGCGAGGGTCTATGGCCGTACGACTACGGCCATGCATCATATCGAGTACACCCTCACCCCCCCTCTCCCCCCATTCCTCCCCCCCCCCCTCAAAAAAAAAAAACTATTCAAACTCCATCGCGCGTTTCTTCCTCTCTCACCCCTGGTTGCTGGTCTCCGTCGTACGTCGGCCAGGAGGGGTCCTGGCAGTGCTCTTTCCGGACCGTCTAGCTGTGGTGGTCGTGCCGGCAACGGAGACCTTGAGCCCCTGCTCCTGCCAGAGGAGGATGGACGGTGCCAGGTGCTGGTAGCGGTTCTGTCACAGCGAAAAAGCGCGGCAAACAAGAGCAGACCGAAACAAAAACCAGTCGACGAAAATTAGAAAAGAAGAAAGCATGTGAGGCAACATGGGGGAAAACGGGAAAAGGCGTTGGGGGGGGGGGGAAGGATAAAACCAAAGCAAAAGGAAAACGACAGACAACTAAACGAGACAAATCAAAACAAAACAAAGCAAAAAAAAAGAAAGGAAAACAGGAAACTGAAGAGACGAGCGTGAGAGAAAATAAAAATGAAAGCAACAATGAAACTGAAATAAAGCACGGGGACATGAGAGACACGAACATAAACCACACACACAGATATATTTATATACATATGAAAAAACACGGAGGAAGGCAGGGGAAGGCAAGGGATAGGACGGGGGGGGGGACGAGTGTTGCCTTTGGTCAGTGCGGTGGTGCAAGCAGCCGACACCAAAACCAAAACCAACACAAAACAAAACAAAAGCAAGAGACGGCCACCACCCACCCACCCACCCACCACCATCTCCACTAACCATGGCTTCGAGGAGGAAGTAGTCGCCGAACACGGCTCCCACTTCCGGGTCCCCCCATCTGGCGCTGGCGCGGCGGAGGATCGACTGCCAGCCGTCGGTGGCTTCCGGCAGGTAGTAGTCGGGCGAGAGCACAGCCGAAAGGTAGTCCTGAGCCTTTACCAGGTACGCCGGGTCCTCTGTTTCGAAAGGTTTGGTTTGGGTGGTTTGGTTTCGGGCGCGGTTTGGATCGATGGGGGGAGAGACGGAGAGGGAGGGACGGAGGGAGGGAGGGGGGGGGGGAGGGAGGCGAGGGAAGCAGGGGGCGGCGGCGGGGACCAATGGTACACGTTAATGGCATGTTATCCAAACCAACACCAACACGAACGACAGCAACGAAAACGCCTACCACAACGAAAACAAACGCCAACATCACCATCCATTATTACGGGGGACCATAGTCAATAGGACCTATTGGCACACATAAAAACCTACCAGGTATATATTTAACCACTTTTACTAACAATATTTGGTCCTATTAACTATGGTCCCCCGTAATACTATCACCACCCCACCCCACCCCACCCCGCCACCCCCACCTCCCCTACCCCCCCACCCACCAAAACCCAGCGACCCTCCTAACCCTAACCCTAACCCCAACCCTAACCAAAACTACCCCAACCCCCCCCCCCCCCCCGAAAAAAAAAACAAAAAAACGCCACCAGCATCACCAGCAAAAACACCCACCAGTGAGGAGGAAGAGCTCGAAGAGAGCCGAGGCAACGATGGCAGAAGCAGAGCTGTCCTTGCCGTTAAGTTCCGCGTCCACCGGAGCGTCGAAGTCGGTGGGGGGCACGAGGTCGGACGGAATGTTGTCCTCCCAGTAACTGATGTCCACGCGGCGGCGGCGGCGGCGGAGGAGGAGGCGGAAATGGTCAACACCGGGAGAATTTCCGGCGCAACCCACCAAGTAAGAACACGTGAGGGGTCCAGGGAAGCGGAAAAGGGGAGGGGAGGGGGGGGGGGGGGGGGGTGAAAAGTTGAGCGTACACGGGGCAACGTTAAAAACAAGCCAACAAGGGTACCAACGGGTACTACTCCCTCGCGCTTTGCTATTTTTGATACGGCATACCAGTATATTTACCTGGTAACACCACTATGGGTTGCTTTGTCGAGCCATTAGAACGGTACGGCGGTGTCACTTGCTATAAAATACGTACAACGCTATCCTTCGTTCGCGATGTGGTCGTCGCCGTTCAAAGCCGCCGAACCAGCAGCAGTAGCAGCGGTATCGAAGACCACGTTTAGCCGTTCAAGCAACCGCAACAGCATCGTCGAAGCTCCGCTACGTCATTTGCCTGCAAAGCCCCGCCCAGGCACTAAAAACCGGCAACTGATTAACGTACAATATGACAGTGCCAATATTAATAGTATTTATAGGTACGGTAGGTATGATACGAACACGAGACTTGGGTCATTCCGATACGTTCGATTCGGTTGGGTTTCGAACACGAGACTTGGGTCATTCCGATACGTGCGATTCGGTTGGGTTTCGTCGTATCTTCTCATGATCTTCACCTGAGCAGGCTGATGGACCTTTCCAGGAACCTCGGCTCTCCCAGGTAGCGGCAGATCATGGCGTACCCGTAGATGGCCCACGTGTGGCCCCTCGTCCAGGTGGAGTTGTCGACCCAGCCCTGGTACGTTCCTGTTCAAGGGCGGTCGTTTCATACACAAAATGCAGCCGCATTCAGTACATACACAGTACTTTTATTTCCGGGGGACCATAGTAAACAGGACCTACATTACAGACAAAAACCTCTATATTTCCCTATTTTTACTAGCAATGTTTGGTCCTGTTTACTATGGTCCCCTGTAGTAGTAGGCGTACACAATGTAATGCCTGGTATCTACGCAGAAGGTTAAGAACATCGCACTCGTCTGCTAATCGCTTAGATGCTTCAATCCGACTGATGCGCTCACATCCCACATTTTTGGGCAAGCAAGACGCGTAACATCATACGCTCGTTGGGAAGGACAAGGACAACCTTATACTCCTGTACGCATGATACGCGATCAACTATCAATACGAGCACCCACCCTGTTCGACGAGGTCGCCGGTGTCAAGATCGTAGTCGGCGACGTGGAACGTGCTGTTGTCGTCGCGCACGATGTCCTTCCAGGTCGTGTCGGCGTGCCTGTCACGTCACGTACATACACCACCACCACGCACAGCACAGACAGCGAAGACATTGAATCAGCACAGCTTAGTAGCGGAGTTCGCGGTCTGAAAACTACCATCGGCTATTTGAACCCTCTATTATACCAAAGACGGCAGTCCCGTTTTTTTGGGGGACAAATCTACTAACAAATGGAGTGGTTTGTACCCAAAAACGGGACGGCAGTCTGCTGTCCTAAACGGGTTACGTATAACTTAAGCCTCTTGGGACCCCTCAGAGGGGAAAAGTGGCGACCGAAACAAACAAAAGGTGACGATTGCAGCAAAAAAAAACGGCCACTGCGTGCTTGGGGGGGGGGGGGGCGATACCAAGTTGGTGCCCGTGTCACATACAAATGCAATGAGTCGTGCCTGTACGGGCGCAATACTATCCATATTTAGAACTGCTGGGCGCTAAAGCAGCTCGTATTATAATATATACCCTGGTATATATTATATATATATATACATGTATATATCGACGGTTGATGAGAACCAAAATTATCAATCATTGTTTTGGTCGATGTCAAAGGGCTTCCGAACGGGTTATTGATCAAAGGCACAAGTGTGCTTCGCGTTAACATCAGCATAAAAAAATGATTTTTCTTGCGCTACCCGCACTACCCGCACAAAAACAATTGCCAAAGAAAAAATCTCAAAACTCCCTATAGAGTGTACGTATATTTATTATTTGCAACAAAAACAAGCGAAACAAACTACTGTCGGGTTTTGGCGGCCGCGAGAAAGAATTAATTACACTGCTTGGCTTGACATTTGTCAGATGACGAGCGAAAATAGATACTCTTATTATTATAGTGCAGCTGTCGGTGCGTACGTACCGGTATGTATGTAGGAATTCGAGCGAAAAAAACATAAAAATAGCACATGAGGGAAGCAATCACAACCCGGGCGGGGGGGGGGGGGGGGGGGGGGCTTACCCCGCGACGTCTTCCGCGTACGACTCATTCCCGCCGTTCACGCTGGCCCACAGCATGATCTCCATGTTCATGATCATGTCCACGTTCACGGCGCGCAGCCACTCTGGCCTGGAGCTCGGCTCCGACCACGACCAGAACGCCGGGATGTCGCCCTGTTCATTCACGACAAGGCAGAGATGTATAGGAGGGGAGGGGTGGGGGGGGGGGCAGGGCAAAGGAGGAGCGAGGGAAGCGGAGGGGGGAGAGGAGAGGGGGGGAGGGGAGGAAGGCAAAGGAGAAGCGAGGGAGGGGGGGGGGGCGGGAGACGAGGGGAGATGAGGGGGGGAGGGGAGGGGGAGGGGAAGGAGTGGGGGGGGGGGGGCGCTCCTGTTTCAGGAATAGTCGCGCATTCATGGTGCTCGTGTCCAGGATGAACACTCGCACAAGGTAGTGTACAATCGCGAGGCAAACATATCCGCACAGCTACACAGCAGTACGTACAGTATTTGTGTACCAATAGTTGGACAGTAGCCGTGACCGCCCTACCGCAGCAGTTTACATGTATATACCAACGCGCTATTACGGTACTGTACCGGCGTTCACACACCAGCGCAGTATTGGTACACCAGCAAGCACTGCTACAACCAGCCCAGTATTGGTACAAACATACTTCGTTCAACAACCACTGGCACAAGTCGGACACACAACAAGCGGTAGTATTATCAGTATTGACAGCGAAGAGTAGATATTTCGAAGGCGTGCGCACGCACCGCCCACTTGAAGTCGTGGAGCGAGTCGGCTCCCGCGAGGACCCTCTCCTTGTATTCCTCCTTCTGGGACTCTGAGTCGGACAGCCGGTAGCCTTGGCCGAACGAGTTGAGCACCTACACGGCATGGCACCGCACATGCACACAACAGGGTCATCGAGAGGAAAAAACGGTATCAGAAAGCGGGTACACCTCGATTTAAGAGCACACCACACGGTCCACGGAAGGAGAAAAGGGTATTCGAAAGTGGGTACCCCCGATTTAAGAGCGTTATCACAGGGTCAACGAGAGGAAAAAACAGTATCAAGCGGGTACCCCGAGTTGAGAGTACACCTCATGGGCCAGCGAGAGGAGAAAATGGCAGATAAAAATTGGGCACCCCGATTTAAGAGCACTCTACAGGGTCAACGAGAGGAGAAAAGGGTGATAAAAAGTGGGTATCGTACCCTCGGTTAAACCCTTTGATGACTGCAGTCCAGTCTTGGGGACGAACCAGTCAAATCCCAAGTAGTTTGTCCCCAAAACGGGACTGCAGTCCTTAAAGAGCTAAGCGCACCCCGGGATAAAAGCCGAAACAAGAGCTCTGAACTACAAAACTAAGCATTTGCTCTTATCTTGTACGTAGCGGGCGACATACATAAGTCCATTTTTAAGAAAATGGGCGGGGCATGTCGATCTGACCGCCATTTTAGGACCCCAGTCCCGTTTTGGGGACAAGTCTCTTGGAATTAGACTGGTTTGCCCCCAAATCGGGACTGCGGTACTAGGAGTTAACCCCTTTAGAACTGCACCCCCGTTTCGGGGACAAACCACTCAAATTCTAAGCAGTGTGACCACAAAACGGGACTGCAGCCGTAGAAGGGTCAAGTCCCGAATAACCTAAACAGCAAAAGCAAACTCCCCTGCAAAACCAATCCAGCTCCAACCCGAGGATCGAACGAAACGGTTACTATGAGTTCCAATCCCTCGCGTGCCATGTACGATGCTTCTACAAAAGTTCAACCACGAGCGATCGCGAGTCGCAGATACCATCTGGGTCAAGCAACAGGGACGACCCCTTCCGAGCCGGCTTGCGTCGATTCTACGACGGCCGACCGAGGGTCATGCCTACCAGTATATAGCAGCTTTTGTTACGTTTTTTGTTTTTCTCCATCCTGTTTAGTATCCTCGCCCTACTCTCATGCTCCCTCCCCGTAGTAACGCAAAACCGGGGTCACACAGCGGGCGCTCCCCCCCCCCCCGTCTCCACCAAGCAAGTAGCATGGGGTGCTCCGAATACTATTGAAAATCAACCAAGCGCACAAAAATGACGACCGTTACGTACGCAAGAACTATTCTGCTGAGCGAGTTCCTACAGCAATAGCAGGGGTTCTTCTATATTTGCCGGTGCCCTATGCTCCACGTAATGCCGGTGGTTTTCGCTTGGCACCAGATAGGATTGACGAGGCGTGGCAGCGTGCGGAATAATGCCGGCGCCCGCTGAAATTCCGGTGTAATGGCCTGGCACACGGCATTCTAGAGGGACCACCATTACTGCTGTTGTTGTTGTTGTTGTTGTTGTTGTTGTTGTTGTTGTTGTTGTTGTTGTTGTTGTTGTTGTTGTCTTCACCTTAAATCAACCCTCAAATCAAGGAGTCCTTGGCCACCCAAAGGCGCTGGAGATGCATGATAAAACAAGCGACGGCTTACACACTTGCCACTCCGGCCGGGAAACAAAATGCCACTTTTTAACGCCATCTCAAGAGCTCAAAAGAACCATTAATATTTCGGGCAGAGTGGCCATCTCACTACCGTGCGTTTGTACGGCACTATTCATAGTACATACACAGTACACGAAACGAAAATAGGGCACTGAGACTGATGATAATTGCGAGGAAATAAGCAGGAACAAAAAATACACGGGTTTTGAGTTTTTGTAATACTGTCGTACCTGGAAGCCAAGGTCGTTGTCGTCCAGCAACTCTACGCCTTCCAGGTTCGTGTTAAACCTCTCGCCCGTCGTCTGCCGAGACATTTTTAGCACCCCCCAGCAGTCCAACCACCGACCGACCAATCAACGAGGGGGCGAAGGCAAGAGCGAGAGTAAAAGGCAACGAGAGACGAGAGAGAGAGAATAAGGGCACGAAACGGTGAGCACCACAGCAGGAGGTCCGGCATATATAGCGGGCGAAAACAGGCAAATAAGTTAAAACTTTCCCTTACGCTCAGGAAGGGAGAGACCTCTGATGTTGCGGGAAGCAAGAAAAATAAAGTCAGCAAGAGGAAAGTCGAAGCAAATAAAAATACAAAACTACCCTACAGCAGTAGACGGAAATAAACAAAAAAATGCCCATATATCATATATAGAGCAAGTAATACATATCCTCCAGGTATTACACCGGAGGGCCAACTGCTGATTACCCCGTGACGCGACAAGAAAAGAAAAAAATACACAATCAGAACTGTTCAGCCTTGACTGTCGAGAGAGTCGGAAAGACAAACGCGGAGATGATTATCGAACATCCATCAGCGCTAAAATATAATTTGAGTCCACGCGTACGAGGTGTGTGTGTTCCTTCCTCCACGCGTACGAGGTGTGTGTGTTCCTTCATATTAACCGTTTTTTCTATCCGTCGACATTCATCACGAGCAGCGTTAACCCTTTTAGGACTGCAGTCCCGTTTTGGGGACAATTGGGTAAAAAATACTTGGAATTTGAGGGGTTTGTCCCCAAAACGGGACTGCAGTTCTAAAAGGGTTAATCACGATTTTGTAATCCTATAGAGATATAAGTTCTGTAGTCACAAAACTACGACACAGAGACACTGCATTGTTATACAGTAAGCAGAGTAGACCATGTAACGCCATGTTATCGTACTGGATACGACGGGCACGGCAGACACATTCTATGAAAGAGAGCGAAAACGAAAGACATATAAAAACATATCGAAACGAGAAACAAAAAAGGTACTGCCTGTTTGCTGTTTGACATACCCACCCCCCGTACTTTTACAATTTATCCGACGTGTTATCCCTTTTACTGCAGAAATACATGTATCCCACACTATTTCCAAGTATATATATATATCCCCCCTGAGCGGGAGTGCAGTCCAAAAATTGGTTGAAGTTCTTGGTATTTATAGTTGTTGCGGGTTGGGGGGCGGGGCGGGGACATCAGTCGAAGAGGTCGGCGAGACCAGGACACGAAGACACACGAAATAATAAGGAAGCACGGAAATTAAAAAGTCACTACAACCAACACGCTGCACAACACAGAAAAAAAAAAAAAGACATACTACACTAGCAGCATGTATCGTATAAAAATTCACAATGCGAAATAAGTATGTCTGGTTATATACCTGGTGTCAGTTAACCGCCTCCATCTCAGTATGTCTACGTACGATATCCTCGATCTCACAGCTGTCGTTTCTCTAATTTTATAAATACATCAAGCGCTCTGAGACGGCCCCACATGGTAGCCTGATTAAACCCGATTAATTTAGATGGTTACGCTAATGGGCCCGTTTGATCGCGTCAATTCCTCGGATCCTTTGACCCATCCGGGTATGACTTTGCTATACTCTTCGATTGGAGTCCGTAAGGACCGTATCTAATGGTACTTTTTCAAAGCGTTTCGGATTTTGGTGGCTTTTTGAATGGTCCTAAAAGTAGTCCCTCTGTTTTACCTTGAAGGCATTCAGTTGGAGAAACGGAAGGAAACCGATTTGTACAACGCGTTGTAATACTACTGTAATAATGTATATTTTAACAAGTATAACTTCATCTTGAGGGTATCTGATGGGATGAGTGAAAAGTGTTTCAAGGAAGCTAGGATCTGTTGACTTGCTGCGGTACATTTAACACGCCACAAGTACCTGGTATGACTTTGTAATTATGGGCATCTAATGGGAAGACTTTACAATTAAGGGTATCCGACCCGACGATTGAAAGCGTTTTAAGGAAAGGAGGATCTGTCGAAGCACTTTTACATGTTACAGGTACGTACCAGGAATTACTCTAGTGTACAAAATTCATACAACTGACAGTAGACAGAAGCCATACCCGAGGTCAAACAACAATGCGTCTTTTACATAGCCCCTGGAGCTCACAAAATATACTATGATGGTATCCAAATACATATTTATAACGCAAGAATACCATGAAATACATACCGGAAGAAATCCACACGCGTAGCAGGTTACGTGCACGCAATTAAAAATATATATATTCCAAATACACACACACTCCTTGATTTCTGCAGCTTCGGATTGTGTCTGCTACATAAACGGATAGATGTATCCTGCTTGGGGCCAAATCACGTATTTATAGTATTAATAGTATTAATAGTAGCGATCGAAGTATCACACACAGCTTCCAAAGATAAGATTCGACGAAATCCTCGACCTCACAGCTGCTGTTTGTGAATTTTATCAAAAGTACCAGGTACATTGAGTATACATAATAGGTACCTGGTACATAATAGGTACATGTCGGCGTTGAGACGACGCTACGGTGTTCTATTTGTCAACGAGGTATGCTTCGAAGCATGCATCGAACCCTACGTTCTTTTCGTCTCTTCGTTTTCGTGTAGTATACCCGGTACACTTTGAATATATCTCCAACATAAAAAAGTCGGTACGTACGGACAACATCGGACACCGAAGGCGATTTTCCTGTGTCGGCACGTAGCGAGGGAGGAGGGGGGGGTATTTATATCATGCATGGCCGTAGTCGTATGTCAAACGGGGGGGGGGGGGGGCAGTGAAGGGAGATGAAGGAGAGGGGAAGAGCGGTGGAGATAGGAGAGAAAGAAGAGGGGTCTTACCTTCCACATCTCATCTCCGGTTGCCTCGTACTGCAGCCAGAACATTCCAGCGACCATACCACTGCGCGCGATATATATATATATATAAATATCGATATATATATATATATGTATATATATTTAAATGACGGAAGGGGCAGGACACACGAGAACGACATTAAGAACGACGAAACCGCGAAAAGGGAGGGTGGATAAATAATGCGTCAGCTGCAAGGATACCTTGTTCATAACATGTGATACCACTCAGTACAGACGGAAAAGTAAGGACGGTTGGGGCGTAAACATAAGACCAAACGGTCCTTGCATTTCGTGGAAAGACTTGCTGAGATTTTGTAAAGGGGAAATCTACCTCAAAAGTATGTACGTATGATATGTGCCCAACGTATATCGATACGTAGGCGGAGAGGGGGGGGGGGGGAGGCAGCGGCCGTTGAAACTGCCAAGGGCCGGAAGCAGGAAAGCAAAATAAAACGGGTATCACCAACAGCAACAAGACCAACACGAATACAACAACAATATCCTGCTCGGAGCTCTCGAGAGAGTTTGAGCACACCAACAACAAAGACAGCAACAAGGAACAATGGCACTACATTGAAGGTGACAACAAAACTCGCCGCACACCGCTTCTCCTCAAGAGTCGAGATCGGATGAGAGGATACAGTACAGCAGCAGAAGGCCTCCAATACAAACATACCTGGTACGCATGTAGGAGCTGGTAAGTTGTTGTCTTCACATTTAAACCGTTCTTTCTACCCAACTACATTATCAGTACACCCTGTGTCCGTCCTGATTGATTCCACATCCTGGAGATAAACACAGCATTATCAGCACACATGTCCTGATTCTTTATCCTAGAGATACACCAATTATGTGGTCACAGTCTGTGAGACATAAAAACCTACCTGGTATATTCGTGCGAAACCTACATTCGTGCGGCGTATTTACTTTGCATCAGGTACTCGTATCGTGTTATTTATTTAATTATTTATTTTTGCTCATCCCATTTATTATCTGCGCCCATCTTCTTCTCTCTCTCCTTCCAACTCGTAACTCAGATCCGGGGTCACATAGCAGGCTCTTCTCCCCCCTTCCCGCTACGGTACGTGCCTTCATTTTTTATCGCGAGAAGATTTCAGCCTTTTCTTCCCTCGTCGACTCGCATCGAATTGTGCCTACCCACGCTGCAAGGCGCTCTCAACAATTGAATCCTTTATGATTTTTATTTTTGCAAATTAAGTCAAAGTCCGACCCACCTGGGGCTCGAACCCAGGACTCAAACAAGTAGAATTCGAGGTTAACCACTTGAACCACCGGGGCGACCGGGTGTGGCGATGCGTATTGCCCATCAGGCACTTCACTGCTGTGAGTATTATAATAAAATGAACCAGTACTATCAACAGGAAAACAGGGGAAAATGAAGTGACAATGTGCTCATTAATATGGAACTTGAAGAATCACCGCAGTAATAACTATTTAATACTCGTAATGCAAGGTAAACGGCCACTGCCATACCAAAATGCAGCCTACTGCGCTAAGGTCTATAAACACGTACCAGGTAGCACGTAGTCTAAACGTCGTGTTTCATGAACGACGTGGCATTGTAAGGAGCAGTGATGGTGCCGGCAGAGTACTGCTCTGTACCTGGTAAAGGGCAACAGGAAGAATGCGATGATAACTCTCCTCCACCTAAACAGCAGTAGCCATCAAGATGCACCTGAGCGTAGCTTTGTGACCAGAGAACTTGTATCTCTTCTAGGATTGAAGAATCGGCACGGACACTGGTTGTGCTGGATGTCGACGGGTAGAAAGAACGGTTTAATGTCAAGAACACACACACCTGAGAACTATGTACCAGTATCAACAGCAGCCTGTGCTAATGCTGCAACGGGAGCTGTAGGTTAAATTGACACACGACACGAGAACGTGGAAGTGTGGTGCCCTTTTAGAACCGCAGTCCCGTTTTGGGGACAAACCAGTCAAATTTCAAGTACTTTGTCCCCAGAACGAGACTGCGGTTCTGAAGGGGTTAAGCTCTATTTTTACCAATCCGCCGGAGGATATATAAAAAAGAAGCTATTGTTATAAATATTGATGTTAATATTAATAGTATGAATCATGTGTCGCACAATTCGATGCGAGTCGACGAGGGAAGAAAAGGCTGAAATCTTCTCGCGATAAAAATGAAGGCACGTACCGTAGCGGGAAGGGGGGAGAAGAGCCTGCTATGTGACCCCGGATCTGAGTTACGAGTTGGAAGGAGAGAGAGAAGAAGATGTGCGAAGATAATAAATGGGATGAGCAAAAAAAAAAAAAAAAAAACAACCAGATCATCACAACGAATACTATTACGGGGGACTACAGTAAATAGAACCTACGGTACACACAAAACCTATATTTTCACCTTTTTTTACTGACAATATTTGGTCCTATTTACTATTTTTTTTTTTTTTTTTTTTTTTTTTCCTCCCATTAATTATCTTCGCACATCTTCTTCTCTCTCTCCTTCCAACTCGTAACTCAGATCCGGGGTCACATAGCAGGCTCTTCTCCCCCCTTCCCGCTACGGTACGTGCCTTCATTTTTTATCGCGAGAAGATTTCAGCCTTTTCTTCCCTCGTCGACTCGCATCGAATTGTGCCTACCCACGCTGCAAGGCGCTCTCAACAATTGAATCCCTTTTTTTATTTTTGCAAATAAAGTCAAAGTCCGACCCTCCTGGGGCTCGAACCCAGGACTCAAACAAGTAGAATTCGAGGTTAACCACTTGAACCACCGGGGCGACCGGCATCCCCCGTAATATCGGACCGGAACATGTTGTGTGTTGTCTTCACATTAACCGTTCTTTCCACCCAACTACGTATCAATAGTACACGCATACACCAGCAATGCCCGTGCTGATTCTTCATCCCAGAGAGATACAACTGACCAATGATGTGGTCACAGACTTACGGTTAGTCCGTTAAAAAAGCAACCACAGAGAGGTGAAACATGCTGCTACTACTGCTGTTGTGGAGGCGCATCCAAAGCTGAACACCACTCGTACACTGAACATTGCGAAGTAGAAGTACGCACCAGGTACTACACTCTGTAGTTAATTTTAACAGTTACCACATAAGGATAGTATGTACCACGTTCAGCAGCAGTAGTATTGCACCTCGTACATACATGACATGCAGCGCACCTGGTACACAGCAGTAGTGGCCCCTCTGTAGTGTCGGTTGCCGTTAGCTGGCGCATACCGGCACTATAGAGGGACCGATCGCTGCTGTTGTATGTAGTACGACCATAAAAATACGAACAACCATTCCGAAATAACGCTGTCGATGGCGTGACGTGTATAATGTACATTGTACTCGTGCCAGTCGCACAGCATAGAGTAGCACACGACAGCACACGACGCTTTTGGCGCAGATGCGGAGAAACCAGAAAAAGTGATCATGTTGTCGGACGTACTGCTGTTTGCCGATATTCTTTGTTGTTGTTGTTGTTCTCATAATATAATACCCTGGTAGTATGTACGGATGCGCCGCATCGCGCTGTAGCAACACCCGAGAGAAGGATTTGAGAACATAAAAAAACGGGCTTGACAGGGCAGAAGCCCTTTGGAGGTAGGGCACCATCCTAAAACCTCTTGAATTCGAGCGAATGCCACAAAATCTACAAGCAAAAAGCAACAACTGCTCTAATAATGCTAGTACATACACCCCGCACCACGGGCCACGCATGCCACCACCAGACCACATGCCGCAACATCAGCACTGCAAAGTGCTGCTGTAGACCAATACAAACATCAAACAAGACGGCAAGATTTGCTAGTTCTTCCGCCCACTGCCGCGCTCCTCCTCTCTCTGCTGGCGGTCGATCTATCGAATAGTGGAGCACAGGTCTATGATATATTTCAGGGTGTCATCGCAATACGTAATGCACATGTTTTGCATGTTTTGTTGCGTTTTCGTACCCAGTACGTTGGCATATAGTTTGATTTACCTCGACTGAATCAATGCTTGGTATCGTCGGGTGTTCTAGAGCAGTATGCATATACAAGCAAGGGCGGTTAATGTGAACACAAAGCACATGATATATATACCCGGTATGCCATTGCATAGTTTCTTCCAAGCTTCCTGTTATTAATACTGGTAGTAGCGAAGAAAGAAGAAACAACAACGCCGCAACACGAAACGAAACGAAACGAAACACGACGAAAGCGAGGCAACTACCAGGTAAACAACTAGAGTAGCGTCAGCAGCGGTCCTCACAGGTGCCGCTACGAATCGTTAAATAATATAGTCGCTCAACTCGTACGCCACTTACTTCATACCAGGTAGGACTATGTACATCAATAAACCGATTACTACTGCTGCCCTGTTATGAGAAAGTAAACGTGGCTACCGGTGTACTACTCGTGCTGCTCCACTATCAATACTTCGAAGTACGAATAATAGCTTCACTCGTCTCGATCGAGCTGGTCCGCTACCGTCGCCGACACTGTCACCATACACCACATGTACCACTTTTACATGTTGACCATCCGTCCCATCATACCGTCACCCTTGTTACCGTTACCGGTATTTTACCATTTCGCCGTTTTCTTTACCGTTGCCTACATTACCGTTGCCGTTGTGTTGCAACTTCGTTGAAGGGGTTTTTCTTGTCCCGCCGTCAACTCCACAAAAACTACGAGTAAATAAACCAAACGTTAAGCAGCAAAAACTAAATAAACCAAACGTAAGCAGTACACCTCCAACTTAAGCAGTACATACATATGTATACATACGTACCAGGTAGGTATGAACAAAACCCGGCGCGATTCTACGACGAAGACCTCACGATGCTGCGTAACATTATACCAGGTACACATCATTGCATAAAATGCGAACACATCCTACGAACCACATCTGACGCACCCTCAACACCGTTCCCAACACACAGCACAGCACCCCCACGACAATCCAAACTTGCGAACGAACACTCGACGTACCTCGTCCACACGGTGAGGTCGATGGGGTTCCCGTTACTCTTGTTGACGTTCCAATTCCCGTCTGTGTCGGTGTAGTCCGTGAAGGCTCCGTCTTTTGCCAGGACATCGTTCGCCAGCACCTCCAGCTGGGTGCCGGAATACACTAAAGCGAGAAAGAAAGAGACGACATAAAAACGCACACAGACAGACAGACAGACAGACAGACAGGTAAAACATCGTACCTGGTATACATTTTTATTTTTACTATTGCCCAAAATAGAGAGAGACACACCGACCCTTGAACTCTGCAGCTGCAGGCCTTGTCTTTCTTATACGGACTGCTGTGTACCTTGCATGAGGCCATATAAAACCCGAGAGCACGCGCGATCGAAGTATAAGTATCACACACAGCTTGCAAAGATGAGCTTCGACGAAATCCTCGATTTCACAGCTGTTGTTTTAAATTCTATAAACATGATACGCAGGCAAACAAAGAAAAGAGGGTATGACACGAGACGCGAGAAAATGATACGGATACTGTTACTAAGGCACAAGACGGGATAAGAAGGATATACTACGATATGTATAATGTGCCATGTGAACGGGTAGGACAGGATAGGATAAGGACAGGTTCGGGCAAGGATAACTACTATTGCGGGGGACCATAGTAAATAGGACCAAATATTGTTAGTAAAAATAGCAAAATATATAAGGTTTTGTACGGACGTAGGTTCTATTTAATATGCCCCCCCATACTACCAGTACCTTGTATCAGACAATACATAAAATGATCACGTCACATATATGCACTGCTGTGGCATGCCAGGACAAGGGCAAGGAGACCGGTATGGGATAACGATAGGCCAAGCTGGGCCAAGTTGAGCCAAGCAAGCTGAACCTAACGTAACATGCTGTGCAAGATAAGAGAAGATGCAATAAAATGTCCATGTCCCATGTACAAGATACCAGGTACAGGGCAACACCAGGTACCAGAGGGTAAATGCATACGTACACGTAACGCATTTCCATTAGATATCTTGTCTTTACACATACTGTTGTAACGAGTACTTCTGTACTACCTACCACGTGCATACAATACGTACCAGGTACCAGGTATATGAGAACGTATCGTGTGGGGGGTTTGGGGTGTAAATTGTGTGTGGACGAACCCAGTTAACGGTCTCGTGTGGTGTGCTGTGTAACATTGTACCATGCATGGTATACAAGAAGTGACGACCGGGGCAAGGCTATCCTCCTTTTATGGTATGTATAGCCCATGATCGTCGCCAATCTCGTTGATGCTAGGGCCAAAAGCAAATTCCACGCAGCCTTCAGCCATCAGACACCTAAAATGGGTGCACTTGCGTGGTAGGAAGGGGGGGGTGCCCGCTATGCCTATGTTGACCCCGGATCTGGGTTAAGTACATACCTGGTATGAAAGGGGGGGAGCTGGAGAAGGAAATGATAATACCAGGTATTTTATAGCACAAGTACGTCGTATCATACATGTACTGGATGTCGACGGGTAGAAAGAACGGTTTATTGTGAACACACACACCCGGTACAAATTTTCAGCATTTTTTCGGTTTCAGTTTTTTTGTTTTTTGTTTTATTTTCAATTTTTTTAAAAATAGACACAGAAGATGGGATGGGAAATAAAATGTGTGCACTTGTTCAACGTTGACGACGCCGACCAGAAGCTCTCAAACCGAAAGAAAAAAAACGGAAAAAATGGTAAAATAGTGTAAAGAAAAAAACAGAACACCGGGACAACCATCATCGTATGGTACATGATGCATATAATACATGATGCTCGTAGAGGCAGTATTATTATTAGTATGCACATGTCTCTCCGGGGGTTCAGGACAAATACCCCGATCTTCCTTCGTATATACCAGGTATATACTGCTGCACCCCGTACGATATTTCCGGCGGACGATCATAGTATTGTAACCGTTCGGGTGACATGACCAAAAAAACTTGAAAAATACCAGGTAAAGACCGAAGGGTCGTTCACGCCATTACAATATATTATAGTACAGCAGTAAAAGCATGCATCCACAGATCCACAGCAGCAACAGAGACTACGAAACGTATTCAGAAGGAGTCAGCAGCAGTGCAGCAGGAGGACCAGTCTGCCGGCACGTATTTGTAGAGTTCCAGGGGTTTAGTGGGATCCTCTTAGTTACGCCAACAAGCAACGACCGGAAGAAACACCACAGCGGCAGCAGCACCGGTATATGATACCCTAGGTAGAGAATGAAAACACAGAAAATGAGCACGTTCGAGTATGAATATCTGCAATCTGCAACGGGAAATGCTCGATGTCGACGGATAAAAAGAACGGCTGTGAAGAACACACACAAGCTGCTGGTCCAAGCTGCTGCTGCCAAAAATATTCGGACATACAAAACTGAGTCATCAACGTGTATAGGCGAACCCAACCCACGACGGACTACGAGTACGGCGTACTGCTGTGTCCATTCCAACAGGCAATACTCGCACACAGGACACAGGAAAGCAGGCCAACGTAGGTGTGAAACAGATAATCTACAAAAAAAAAAACAGCAGCTCTATGACAGCAAAATATTGTACGCTACCTGGTATAAATAGCTGTGTGCTGTCAGCTATGATATCAGTGCGTACAACATGCATGCACCCCACATTCCGGCCCAAGCAGTCTTTCTGCAAATGTGCGCACGTCAGCTGCTGTGATGAAAAGGTCGATAATTTCGACGAAACCCATTTTTACTTGTCACCAGTACCTGTGGTGTGTGATTCTGAGTTTGGTTGGTAATTCGATTGCGAGTGCCACATACGGGGTACGATGCACAAATTTACTATTAATATTAGTATTAAAATACAGCAGTACTCGTAGTGGGTCTATATTTTGTCAGAACTCAGAACTTAGCTTTTTGCAAGATTGGTGAGATGCTTCGATTGCGCGTTCTAAAGATGTGCGTACTGCTGTAGGTTTGCGGAGTGGTCTGCAAAATGCTGACAGCACACGAGCAGTTTTTCGCGAAAAAAGTCGTGTACTGCCATTGTCCACTCTCCTTTACAATGCACGTGTATCTCTGTGGCGTAGTTTTGCGACTACAGCACTTGTATCCCTCCATTTGAAAGGATTGAAGAATGAGGAATCGGCACGGACACTGGTTGTGCTGGATGTCGACAGGAACCTCATATTCACATATTAATAGTGAGCCACGTACAGCAGCAGTGGTAGTATATGAGCTTGTGGTTGTTGTTCTCACGTTAACTGATCGACAAAATACAATGCAGTCCGTGGTCGCAGGCAGGACAGGCTCCAACAACTCTGTATGAATAAATCCTTTATTTAATCATCACAAACTTGCAAATAATGAGTTTCGAGTAAAGTTTCGATCTCACAGCTTCGTTCTTTGTTTTTTCTTCGTATGCCCCACACGTACATTGAGTGATATATTGCATGTGTGTGTTCTTCACATTGAACCGTCCTTCGTTTCCGCCCGCCGATATCAAGCAAGAGTCATGTGACCAACCCGGTCTTACTTGCACAAAGAGGCGGTAGTTGGCGCAGACTGAGTACTCGAACGTCGTAAAAACCACTACCAGGTATTAATTAACACTATTCATCTTGATATTAATACCTAACAGGATGATAAGCGGACCGGTAGACTGACGGATGATGAAGAAGTATAAGATGAAGATGCAAGCGAATAATATCTCGTGCTCAAATCTGGATGTTGTGTGCGCGTGCTGCATTTCTTTCTATTTCAGGTTACACCAGTAGTATTCCTGCAGTTCCGTTTTGGGGGCATCTGCGTAATGGGGGCATCTACGTAATTAACCAGAACTTGAGTGATTCGTCCCCACAACCCGATTGCAGTACTAAAAGCTATTAATAATAATGTCCGAACTGATCACCTATAACATGAATACATATTTTACTGCTATTCATGTACCTGGTACAATTAACATATCAAAGCACCACAGACATATATCACGTACATATACCAGGTATATATTGGTACTGAGTAAACACATCCAACAAACCATGTATCAGGTACCAGGTTACAGGTACGCGACAGGAAGAGAAAAAACAGACAAAACCCAAAAAACGAAACAATATAAAAAATACCCACATTAAACGGTACTGGTGTGATGTACGAGGTATACAGCAGTATATTTACTCCAATCAACACATTAGACTACACCTATATATGACACGAAAAGTATGAAATAAAATAGAGAAACGTCAGCTCACCGAAGGCGTTGGCCACATCCACGTTCAGGACGTCGTCCGCGAACGCTGTCGGGACGCCGACAAGAGCGCACGTCGCGCCCGCGGCGGCTACCGCCGACAAGCGGCCCAACCGCGAGCCGCGTCCTCCAGTTGTTGTCCTCATCCCGCTGCCGCTCCTGTCTTTCCTCGCTAGAGGCGCGCTGTCCAAACGAGGCAAAAAGCTGCAGCTGCTGCCGCTGCTCTCGCTTCTGCTACCTAAGGGCTACCTGGTACTTGTACCCCTGGTACTACCAGTACCTTGAGTGTCTCGTAAGGGAGGCTCGCTTGACTATTTGGCCTCGCTTGGCTGTGGTTCCTGGTCTTCTTGTGCCTACTCTGCACGAGTAGGAGAAGACAAGTTATAGACGTCTAGGATGAAGCAAAAAGGGGGTAGATGGGGCAAGAGTGAGAGGGGTAGGGGGGGCGGGGAAAGGAAGGAAGGGAGGAAGGAAGGAACGAAGGAAGGGAGGAGAGCGGATGGTTGATGATGCTGAACCGTTGGTTGGTGCTCGAAGAGCGAGCCACAAGAACAACAACAATGAACAACTGACAACAATAAATATGTACGAGGTGGTATAAAAGCAACAACAAAAATATCAAAAGGTTGCACAACGCATTCCAACTACACGTGAAGAACAACACACGCATGCGATGAATAGGAGTGTGATATTACACCACTACGAAGAGACCCAAGAAAATTCTGGGCCTCGGAGACGGGATAGTTCAACCATTTCTTGGAAGCCAAGGTCAGGCCTGTCATACGTCCCGGAACTTTTCAAATAAGTTTCACAAATTCGGGCCGTTGGGAGCGGGCAGCACGGCAGCAATCTGGATTCTTGTTTTTGTCAGATATTTCGCTACAAAAGTTTGAATACGACGCATAAAACGGTGCCGTACGTATCAGGTGTGATACGAAGTTACACACTATAATATTTTGCGAACCAAATCTGCGAATCGAACAATTTCTGCGAAATCCGAAGGTACGCGAGGTTGTGTGGTGTGCGGGTGTCTGCGTGTGTGTGCTTTCTCCACCGAAAACCTAAAACCCGAAAACCCGATTCCGCTGTCCTTGCGCACACCATACAACACGATAACACGGACTGGTATTAAAAGTAAGATAACCCCCACGCGACGATTTTCAGAATCGATCTTCTCTGAAACATCGGGGGCACACACGACGAAAATAGCGCCTTTGTTCGGGAAGATCTCGTCGAAATTTTTCCACAAGTTGATGCATCGCTCGCCGTTGTTTCCGCTCTTCTCCCCGTTGTCGAGGAAGCCAGCTTCGAAACCAGTCCGAGGGGGTGTGATATCGAAACCAAAGGGGTGTGATATCGTAACCCGTTTTGGCAACAAACTACTCCTAATTCAAGTGTTTTGTCCCCGAAACGGAGCCGCCCAAAAAGGGTCAAGTGTATCCTATTAGCCCTTTTAGCACCCCAGTCCCGTTTTGGGGGCAATTCACTTGGAATTAGAGTGGTTTGTCCCCAAATCGGGACTGCGGTACTACAGGGGTTAATAGAACCAGTTTTTTTTTTTTTTTTTCATCCCATTCATTATCTTCGCACATCTTCTTCTCTCTCTCCTTCCAACTCGTAACTCAGATCCGGGGTCACGTAGCAGACTCTTCTACCCCCTTCCCGCTACGGTATACCTGGTATATAATAGTGTTGTTTTAACTCTCAGACGAAGGAGTCCGTGGTCAATACCAGGTACCTACGGTAGAAGTATCATACACATAATATACGCATAAGAATACATTATCAAACGCGTATACTAGCTGTTGTAATGAAGATGAGTTCGACCAAATCCTCGATCACACAGCTGTTGTTTTGGATTTTGATGAACTTACAACACGTATTTCATAATTATATTAAAAAAAACATCATGAATTGTGCACAACCCTCAAACGATAAAACGACATACCAGGTATACGTACTGCTGTAGAACACACGGGCCACGCAGCTTGCAGAGTTGAGCTACAATCAAATACCAGGTACCAGGTATCAACTATACATACAAGTATTCAAACACAGCAGTCGCACCCACAGCTGACGCATATAATGATTTTATAAAATACCTGGCATAGTTTTCCACAGAGCTTGGATCTCTCCAAGAGTTGGCAAATCAGCACCGGATACTGGGTGTATTATGTCGTACTGTTGATAATGGGATTGTAGGCACGGACACCGGTTGTGCTGTATTATTGTCTGATACCTGGTATGTATGTACAACGTAGATCGGACGAAAGGCGAATTTGTATCATGTTTGTTTTTTACTTGGTTTTTGTATCCCCCCCTGCCTGGGTCTTGAAAATGGTTGTACGTAGTGGGGTGTTGGGATTTTTTTTTCGTGAACCCCTGATACGATGTCATACCAGGTAGGTGCGTTTTTTTACCGTTTGTTTTAGCGTGTTACAGCAGAACAAACAATGGATACCAGGTACATATATTTCCAAGGCGTATCTGGTATTTACTTACGTACCGTCCCCGGTGGCTTGGTAGGTGGTCCGCGTGCCTATCAAGATCAATTTCGTGGGTTCAAGTCTCACTGAGTGCATGCTCGTGGCTTTTTCTTGCAAAAAAAAAAATGATTAGCGGAAAGCGCGAGAGCGTGAGTTAACTACATTCGATGAAAATCGATGAGCAGCGGGAATGCTGAACCCTATGCGCGACAAAAAATAAAGGCACGTACCGGGGGGGAGAAGGGATGACACCTGTGGCCACGGCTTGTCCAGAAGTTCGTTGAGGGTAAAACCTCCCACGAGTAAGTAAGGCTGGAAAGTAAAAGTGATGTTGAAAAAAAAAAATTGTGGCCGTATCCATCATCACTGCCCGACAAGATGGCTGCCAGTTGCCAGCTACTTGAGACACATCGCGAGCTGTACCAAGAACTCGACGCGTGTCTATCCGTATCCACAACACTTCAAGGCCGACAACCTGCCCGCAAGGAGAAGAGACCCAGCAGCTGGCGGGCTACCGGCAGAGCTCCTTGGAGACGGTCGACGCCGTGGCCCTGCGACCACAAGTAATTGAGCGAAAACAAATATCCGTTGCCCTCTCTCTAGGCGACTCCCCACATCACATATACCAGGTATACGTGTGTCCCTCCACCATCCAATGATCCATCGATTTATGCATCCTCCCATCCATCCAGACGTACTTGTTTAGTTATCTACGTCATATGCAATCAGCAGCCAGCAGACATGTTATCCATTTTTTTCATGCTATACTTGTACCTATACCGGGTATGCAGTAAGATTGTTGGACATCGTACAGCAGTATCGAATGCATTTTGTCCTCCATCTCCGGCTCGCCCTACATAAATACGAACATACCTGGTGAAAAATAAAAAATAAAGGCAGGACGGCTGAAGGCGGGTGAATAAATATATATGATGCACCGAATTTCGGGACGAGCGTCTGGGATTTAATTCCTTAATTTCAATCTTGCACGTCGGCACAGACCAATCCGGCGCTAGCCCAGGCCCCAAGCCAAAGCCTAACCACGACGTTTTGAGGTGCTCGAGGTCGGTAGGAGCGCCCACGCGGCTCCGCCGCGTGTTTGGGCGGCGTTCTTCCCAAAACACCCGGGCGGCCGAACCCAGCCTGGACCAATCAGAGAGACGCCAGTCACGAACTTCGTTGCAAATCCGTCCTGCATTTATACGAGGGGAGGGCCCCCATCCCCTGGTATCCCCGTGTTTCTCTATTAAAGTGTAGTACACGAAAGCTGCATCGATGTACATGTTCATAGGCTTGACATCAGTACTCGACTACGTACCGATAGTTTTTATATTATCGGTATCGTGTCGACGTGGATTTCGATATCGATATCCAACACTCCTAATAAAACGGTACGTCAATCTTGGTACCTGGCATGTAATAACTGGTTGTTCATCGCCACAATAGAACGCGGTCCGAGGTCGCAGGACAGGCTCCAATAACTCTGGAGCGGGAGGGATACATAAAACAAGCAAAGAATGGTACAGAGTACGAGTATAGAGTTTGTTCCTTCTATTTTTCATTTTTTATTCTTCTCTTTCGATTCGTCTTTGTTTTGTTTTTTCTTTCCTTCGTTTCTCTATTCCATAGAACGTGTATGTCGTGCCTGTCGTGTCCAGTATCCTGAACATGGTATCGCATTGCCCATTGTGCTTACTGCATACCAGGTACGTGGCAACGTACCGCAGTATCCGTGGCAACATATATAGGATCTCTGTGGCGTATGGTTTGTGACCACAGAACTTGTACGAGTATCTCTTCTAGGATTGAAGAATCGGCACGGACACTGGTTGTGCTAGATGTCGACGGGTAGAAAAAACGGTATAATGTGAAGAACACACACATGATAACTGAAGCACATCTACTAGTGTTGGATATCGAAACCAGAAAGGTTTCGGTACGATAAGGCCGAAACAACTTGGATAACGATAACTATCGTGACCGTACCGAAAAACCCAAAAAGTCGATAACGATATTTTTTTTTTTTTTTTTTTTTCCATCCCATTCATTATCTTCGCACATCTTCTTCTCTCTCTCCTTCCAACTCGTAACTCAGATCCGGGGTCACATAGCAGGCTCTTCTCCCCCCTTCCCGCCACGGTACGTGCCTTCATTTTTATCGCGAGAAGATTTCAGCCTTTTCTTCCCTCGTCGACTCGCATCGAATTGTGCCTACCCACGCTGCAAGGCGCTCTCAACAATTGAATCCCTTTTTTTATTTTTGCAAATAAAGTCAAAGTCCGACCCTCCTAGGGCTCGAACCCAGGACTCAAACAAGTAGAATTCGAGGTTAACCACTTGAACCACCGGGGCGACCGGCCGATATCGATAACGATGATGGAGGCGAAAACCGGCGCACACAGCCCGCAAAACACGCCCGCCCATTTCACTTGTTGTTGCTGTTGTTGTTGTTGTTGTTGTTGTTGTTGTTGTTGTTGTTGTTGTTGTTTTTGTTTTTGTTGTTGTTGTTGTTGTTGTTGTCGCGTGGTCCACACGAGACCCTGGATGACTAGCGCCACAAGCCTCAAAACGTCTCTACCGCGAGTTGCATAGGTCCTGCCGCTTTGCGCCGCACACGTCGATGGGCGCCGTGTTATCATACCATCCAGCCAAAGTGCTGCCAAAGCGGTGGATTGGCCACGCCTCTCCCAATACTACTGCTGTATGCAATACCATTAGGATGCGCTTTTTTTCACGGTGTTGATCATCCACCAACCCACAAATGGAAAACAAGCCCTGCTTTTTTGTTCGAGAGATATCTGACCGTTACAAATATCTGGAAAAACATAAAAAACGACCGTAACTCGTCTGAAAAAGAAAATAGGCTCGTTTTCCGTTTGTCTGCATAATATTATGTGCAAATACGAGGTTAAATTTTCAGATCAAAACTCGCAATATTGAGCGAATATTGAGCGCAGAAAAAACAGCATTAATTGTCGTATACCAGGTATACTTGTTTTACGTAGGCATGGAAATTGCGTTTTGGCAATATCTCTTGATGGGTGGTGAACTGGGCAATGAAAGTTATATATATGTCGGCCTTCTCGTAGGTTCTTCGGCCAAGTATACGCCAATTTTCGCCCTGATCGGGATACGTAGACGATTCCAATACGAATTTCGTGTTGCGAAAAGTTGGTAGTTGTGAGTTTTCGCCGATATCTTGTCGAGATCTCGTCGAATAACAAAAACGTCATTTTTTATATACTCTCGTTTGGCACATGCATTGTTTTGGGAGAGTTAGTGCCTCCAAATTTGAAGTCCTAATTCGCAGTGGCTCACGAGATACGGCCTTCGGATGGTTTACCCATTTTTCGACTTGCCCACCTCGTACACACATAGCTCATTGAGGTCGGGTGCGAAAAATGGGATTTTCTTCTATAGACCCGTTTTCTGTGTTGAAGATTTACCTCGCAATGAGGATACCATTCGGTGCGCTGTTTACTGATCGCGCCTCACTTCGCTCGCCCCTCCAGTCTCTGCCAGGGATAGCCACGGCCGCGCTCGTGTCGTGTCCCGGGGGGGGCTGCTGTTTTTTGTATCTTTTCCAAAAAGGGTTGTTCCGATGTCAACTGTCTAATCGTTCTGTACATCTATATATTAATAGTTACCTATCAGTCTACAGTAGGTAGAAATAAATAAGAGATCGGGTATTTTTTTTTTTTTTTTTTTTTTTTTTTTTTTTTTTTCCATCCCATTCATTATCTTCGCACATCTTCTTCTCTCTCTCCTTCCAACTCGTAACTCAGATCCGGGGTCACATAGCAGGCTCTTCTCCCCCCTTCCCGCTACGGTACGTGCCTTCATTTTTATCGCGAGAAGATTTCAGCCTTTTCTTCCCTCGTCGACTCGCATCGAATTGTGCCTACCCACGCTGCAAGGCGCTCTCAACAATTGAATCCCTTTTTTTATTTTTGCAAATAAAGTCAAAGTCCGACCCTCCTAGGGCTCGAACCCAGGACTCAAACAAGTAGAATTCGAGGTTAACCACTTGAACCACCGGGGCGACCGGGTATCAGCACTATTAATAACGTTCTGTCCATACGCTCCACAACAAACAGGTCGAAGGGTAAAAACCACGACAGCTGTTGAGTGTGCGTTTTTTTCGGGTGCCATTTGTTAGCAGTAATAAGAAGATCGTCAACTACAAGCAGCGTGCCCTATCCAGCATCAACATTCCTGTGTCTCTTGCCAGCTTATATATCTGCGCTACCTTCACAGCGCCTATATAACAGGTAAGACATCTATAGAAGAACATAATAAAAAACACGCTCTCCTAATATACTCCAGCTGCGGTGGTACTGGTATAAAATGTCGGCACTCCCCTAATTTGCCTGGTATGTGGCACCGGGTACCTTGTTCACATGTATCACCATTACATTTGCCAAATGTAAATTAAGTACAGTAGTGCTTATATCAATCACACCAACCACGTATATAAGGGAAATCAAAAGTCGTCAAATCAGACCAGGATAAAATATAATTAGCTGTTGCGCTGGCCCCAACATTTTGGTCAAAATGGCCGTTTTCCTGAGCCTCTTTTTTTTTTAGTCCGCCGAAGGCTTTTTTCTTCAAGCCCTTTTTCCATAGTAGCACTGAAGAAGTTTAGGTTCTGATCCCGATACACTCCTTTTCGAGCTTCGGGAGGCGTTTAAACGCACTTTGTTCCTTGGCATTTGGGCATAGATTCGTCGCGCATGCAATGTTTTGCTGCGCGCATCAGACACCGGACCACTAATTATATACTCCTGAATCAGACCTGGATACCTGACGAAACTAGACAAAAAATAAGAGTAAACCCCTTCATGAATATCTTTTTACCTGTTTACTGCAATCACTTCCTACCCGCCCTTTCCTAATTCCCCTGCGATTTCCGCCACCCCGCTGCACCTACCACCCTGGTAACTGCTGCTGCAAGTGCAGAGTTATATCCTCTCAAATTATTAAAAAAAAAGGTCGAATGACAGAGTTCGCTGTTCTAATAAATGACCAGGCTTTTTTACTGTAACGCCCAGAAGGTTGTGCTGGGCAGCTGCCCAATACTGCTTACAGTCGTGCCTATAGGAGGGTCTTCCCACACCGTCCTGCTTCCTCTGTAGCCGTATTCCCTCACCACCCCTCGTCGTGTACGTAACTATTACGGGGGCCCATAGTTAACAGGACCTATGTTATACATAAAAACCTATAAATTTAACAATTTTACTAACAATATTTGGTCCTATTAACTATGGTTCCCCGTAATAGTTACACTTACATATGATGACATTGCTATCCACCCATCGCTATATTGCTACCTGGTTGTTTTTGTTGTTGTTCTCACATTAACTCACAATTCAATGCAGTCCGTGGTCGCAGGACAGGCTCCAATAACTCTGGAGTGGAAGAAATACCTCAAGTAAAAACAGAGGCAAAAAACAAAAAACAAGCATACGCACTCCACCACTGCGGACACAAGGGAAGCAAAAAGGAGACTATTAATAGCAGACAAAAACCTAAAAAAAAAGAAGATGAAGCTAAGCAAAAGAAAAACAAAAACAAAACTAAAACAGAAGCAGATAGCAAAACGCAAAAAAAAAGGCAAAACGGACCATACTAACAAAGACACAAAGAGGTACAAACGGGAATGAAAGAAAAATGAAAGGGACAAAAAAGCGATAATCACGGGCGGGGGGGAAAGAAAATACCAAAGGCAGCCACTGGAGCATACAGACACGCAAAGTTGCCCAGATGGCACCATGCTAGTTACTTGGGTCCCAAAGAAAGGAGTGCATCATGACGATGATGGCCATAACCAGGCTTCAGTCTGTTGGGCAGACCGCCTCCCCTCCCCCCCCCCGCCATTCCCCCTCGTCCCCTGGTATATGCCATTGGTGTCCAAAGTACACTCCATAAGAAACAGGAAAGCTGACTTAGGATGGATTTATTCAATGAGGATGGCCGCGTTATACTCAGTTCAGTATATAGTAACGAATCCCGAATTTCAGTGTTGCTTGTTAATCTCAGCCTGCCATTCTTGTTGCTCGTTTTCTTAGTATAGGCATCCTGAACTGCTGTACTCCTACTACTATACGTATGTGTATATTAGGTATAGCTCAGCTGTTTGTCGCACTTGTATATACAGCAAAAAAATACATATATGCCGGTAAATACAACACCAGGATTAGTAGTTTTTTACCAGAATCAACGTACCATATAGGCTGCTGGAGACATATCAAGAAGCAAGGAACCTGGCCCAGGCTGAATTTCTTACTCGAGGAAGTGGGCGCGTTGTCCACTAATTCCAGTAAAAAGACTCCCTAATATCCGATTTTTTTTCTTACTCGAGAAGGGGGGCGCGTTATCCACCAATTCCAGTAAAAAGACTCCCGAATTTCATATTTTCCGATCAATCTCAGCCTTCCTTTCTTAGGGTTCGTTTCCTTGTTGCGTACCAGGTACATACACACACCTGGTGCTGAATATTTCAACCAAGTAATTTGATGGTGTTATACCCATGGCCTGATATTATACCAGGTTATAGGGCTGTTGTTGCCGTGTTCCCTATAGCCCTGCGAGGCGTTCGGCCTTTTATCGTTTTATCGTATCGTTATCGTTTATCGAATTATCGAAACCATAGTCGAAATACCGAAGTTTTTGCGGTTCGATGAAGAAAAATCATCGAACGATATATCGAAAGTTTCGGTACGATATCCAACACTAACAGCTACCCCTCAGACGAAAATAAAAAGTGAGGTCGGCGCACGTACGTATCAGATACATGCGGTACGCTGTACAAGTCGCCAGAGCAACCGAGAAGACCACATAGAGCTTAGTACTACCCAGAAAAACAGGATGAGAAAAAACAACTCGACGTCGAAAAATCGAAATCAAAATCGAAAAAATCACAAATGAAAAAGGGAGGTCTCAGAAAAATAATCACAATTCTGCCAAGAAGGCAGGAAATCAAGAAAGGAAACACACAGGATGATGCGCATACTTTCGCAGATTGCAGGCCCGCACGCTACGCGAGGGATGAAGGACAGAGATAAAACAAAAAGAGAAACAAGCGTATTCCGCTACTAAGAACACCAGGCAAGCAAAAACAGAGACGACTACTGCTGTACTATTATTAATAGACAAAAAATAAACAAGAAGGCGAAGCAAAGCAAAAAGGAAAAGCAGCTCTCAGAAAAATACAGATGTATGAGTGCATGAGTACCTATTAATATTATACGCACAAGGGTACGCGGCATCCCTATTTATATCAATGTTGACATAAACAGTAGTAATAAAGTACGTGGCGAATATTACCTGTACATATCATACATGATAAGTAGAAGAGAGTTTCGGGGTATTTAAGAAGCTCGGAAAATAAAGAAATAGAGAAGGGGATCGCGTCAACCCTTTCAGTAGTGTACATCATCCTAATTTTGATCAAATTCCAAGTGTTTTGTCCCCACAGCAGTGGGAGTGCAGTCCTAATATGAATACCAAAGGGATTGAACGATACCTGGTACACCAATAACGTGATATCACTACTATTAATACTAATGTACCTGGTCCCAGGTACGCAATACGTACTTCGTTGAAAGGAAGCGTTGTACAGCTGCGGGCTCAGGCCTCTCAAGACTCAAGAGGTCTGTATCCTGTACCTGGTACCGGGTATCTGCCGGTCGCCCCGGTGGTTCAAGTGGTTAACCTCGAATTCTACTTGGTTGAGTCCTGGGTTCGAGCCCCAGGAGGGTCGGACTTTGACTTTATTTGCAAAAATAAAAAAGGGATTCAATTGTTGAGAGCGCCTTGCAGCGTGGGTAGGCACAATTCGATGCGAGTCGACGAGGGAAGAAAAGGCTGAAATCTTCTCGCGATAAAAAATGAAGGCACGCACCGTAGCGGGAAGGGGGGAGAAGAGCCTGCTATGTGACCCCGGATCTGAGTTACGAGTTGGAAGGAGAGAGAGAAGAAGATGTGCGAAGATAATGAATGGGATGAGAAAAAAAAAAAAAAAAAAAAACTGCTGGTATCTATTACCGATTAATAATATCTACCAGGTACTGCACAGATAGCAGTGAGCCAACGAGCAAAGTAGTACGGGGGACCATCGTAAATAGGACCTACGGTACAGACAAAAACCTACCACTCTGTCCCGAAAAAAAAGCACCTTTTGGTTGAACAATTAGTTTGTAACCGGTGCGTATATAGTGGGACAGAGTGGTATATGTTTACCCATTTTTACCAAAAATATTTGGTCCTATTTACTATGGTCCCCCGTAATAGTACAGCAGTTTTATTAATAGTTGGGGCTACGGTTCAAGAGCGGGGTTTGGGTTATGGAGTGGAGGAGTTCTCGTAATATGTAATACACATACGAGTACTATTACGGGGGACCATAGTTAACAGGACCAAATATTGTTAGTAAAAATTGTTAAACATATACCTGGTAGGTTTTTATGTATACCGTAGGTCCTGTTAACTATGGTCCCCCGTAATAGGTACCAGGTATACCATAATATCATACCCGTTTCAAGGAGTGAAAAAGGGAGAAAACGGAGCCACACTCGCCACGATGTCGGAACTGTTGTTGCTGTTGGTTTGCTGTTGCGTACTGCTCGAGCATGAGCTCGACATTATTACACGCAAGGCAATGCGTAGTATCTCCTAAGAAGTTCACCTGCGATGCCTGCTTTGTTCACAACCGACGGAATTATTTATTTATAGTCATGGGCTCTACCGACGGAACCGACGGAAACCAGATGGCTTAATATGTTCAGAGAGCAGAGAGAAGAGAAGAACCTCCGTACTCGCCCCGTGCCCCCTCTTAGCTTCTCGTGATAGGTGCACGAGTAGAGCCCGGCACTGCTCGCTGCCGATTGATAGGCCGAGAGGCTAGGCCTACAGTTTGTTGTGGTACGTGGTAATAATACAAAGATCCGGTAAACGATGAATCGAACCGAGATACTGAAAAAAAACTACCAGGTATGTACGTGGTGGGTACAGCGTGTTGTCATATCTTGTGGCCGAGCAGTCACGAGCACACGAGCACTCAGCAGCAGCACCCAGCGGCACTGGAGCAACACTCGACTCGAGCAGCACTCGTACGCCTGTTGTTGCTGTTGCGAACTCGAGCAGAACTGTGTGCTGTTGTTGCAGTTGCGGCAAAAAGCGAGAAAAACAAAATATTTGCAGCTGAAAATACGAAGATCCGGGTAGGTGTTTAAGCCCCTGGATGGCTTTTCGGAAGTGGAACCCCATCCCTTGAGTTGCTTGCTGGGTCACGTGACTTTGACCATCTACTCGAAGAGAATGGGCCACGGAGCGCGGCCGGAGCCAACGCTTGCACCGTACTGTCCACGCCGCCCCCCTGCGGCCCCCGCAGCAGAAAGCACGAGAACAGACCCGCGGCCGAACGAAAAAAGTGAACTATTCCGGAAAAACGGCCAATAGAATTCTGAATTAATGGTTTCCCCGCAGGCAGACGAAAATGAAGAGAAAAATGCCCCCCCTTCTCATTGCCCACACCTTCCAACGGGCACAACAATTTGTACATGGAAACGAACCTGCGTAGGAGGGGGGGAGGGGGGGCGTTGGTCATTTGTTCTTTTGCCCTTCTGCTGTATACATCTGATCATTGACCACGCATCCCTTTGGGAGAGAGAGCACTGTTCTTACTCCTAATAGAGACACCTCCAAAGAGAGGGAGCACTGTTCTTACTCCTAATAGACATTTGGGCGCTCCTTACGTTTTTGTGGGAGCGGGGCGGAGGGGGGGGGGGGGGGGCATTCATTTGTTGCTTGCCTTTTAGGGTCGTTTTTGACGAAATACAATTGGCAAAAAACTTGTCAAAAAAGCCAACTAAGACCTATGCCAATGGGAAAGCGAAATATCGATAAAAAGTTTGAATTTCAAAGATACCCTCCAAAAACAAATTAGAACACGCTTCCTATGGGCACGTTTGGAAAAAAAAAAAGAAGTTCCTAACTTTTGGAAAAGCCCGAAAAAAACAAATCTGGGGTCGATGTTGGGCCAACATCGGCTTGAGAAAAACTCAGGCCGATCTTTGTTTCGAAGCGGCGAGATTCCGAGTCATCGACAGACAGCGATCAACAAAACCAACGATAGCGTCATGAATTCTGAACGGAGTGCGCTCGTTAGGGGCTCCGACCCACCCTAGAGTCACCGTCTTCACACCATGGCCGATGTCATGTGGCGGGAGCTGACCAGGCGTACGATGAAAAACATTTGGCCGCTGGTTTGCACAAAACAAAAGACAAAACTTCTCCATCCGTCTCGAATGGCAAAAAATAGACTTTTTTTCAGGTTTGGGAGGATACCGTAGGACGCCGCCGGCAAGCTCTCGCCCCGTAGACCATGGATCCACCTGATATCTTCAAGGCCGTCATCTATATATTCGTTGGCCTTTCCAACTACCGAGCGGGTTGGCCGTGGGCTGAGTCTGTGTCGAGATCGAGCGTCCATCGTCGCACGAGCTGGTTTCTATCGCCGTGTTGACAATTTGCAACCAGAAAAAACAAAAAAATTGCGCCGCCTGGAGCCGTTGGGAAAAATAAAATAAAAAATAAAACATTTTTCTCCGTTTTTTCCCACAGCGGCGGTACAAGAAAAAATTTCGGCTGTTTTTTGAAAGCGCTATAGTTGAAAAAAAACTTTTGAACTTTTTCGTTTCCATTGGCATAATAGGTCTAAGGAGAAAAAAAAACTCCCAACATACCTGAGCAAAAAAAGATCTGCCAAAGAAATCTCAGGATGTTTCCCTCTCTCCTCGTCGACAGATTTATGGGAAGCGATAAATACTTGCCATTAAATTTGCCAATTTAGCCCAATAATATGCCAACGCAAGGTTGTACAAATCGCACGCCAGCGCTATAGACTCGCACGAACCCCTGCAACGCAGGGAGTTACCGAGGGTTGGATGGGGGTGCTGACAGCACTGGTGGAGCTGACAGCACCCCTGATTGATGGGATTGGACACAAGAGGGATGAACCCCGCGTGGGTGTGGCACGGGCGCCGTTTTGTGCCTCACGTCAACCCCAGCCAAACAGCCGTCCCAGATTCCCCAAGACAACCTGCACGCGCCGATAGTCAGGCCGGACGATCTGTCGATCTCTGGGGCCCACGTAGGGGTTGTGCCTGGACTCCTCTCCGGGCCACCCATCCATTCCTTGACAGAGGGCGTCGTTTATATCGGTTCTCTGCTGTAAGGCTGAGGGCGTTATGTGGTTAAATATATATCTTCCTTTCATTTTGCTATTTAAGTGTTTTAGGCCGATAAAAAAAAAGATTTTCGTGTAATTTTGGCAACGAAAGACTTGCCATTTGAAAGTTGCCAAAATAGCAAAACGTTCAATAGCTTTTTGTGTCGTTCAAAACGGTCGTCGGTCATTTGACCCTTATTGACCACGCATCCCTGCCGAGACGGAGGGGAGGGTGATGCTAAAAGACCCTAACCGCGCCGGGCTCTAAACCTAACATTGAACCCCCAAAACAACAGAACCCAAATCCGTACATAGGGCTTCAACCCTTTTAGGACTGCAGTCCCCTTTTGGGGACAAACCAGTCACAATTCAAGTAGTCCGTCCCCAAAACGGGACTGCGGTACTAAAAGGGTCAAGTTGGCTGATGGGCGTGACGGCTAGTTATTGCTCCGGTGATGAAATAAGCCATCGGCACGGAAAAAGAAAAAAATGCGGGAAAAATGAAAAGAAGGGAAAAACACACAGGTCAAGAAACAAACTAAAACGAACAGCAAGCAGCCAAGACTCTCTCCTCTCTGACTCAGTCTATTACCATTGATACTACGAGGTATTACTATAGGATAATAGGGCAAGGCGCCACCCGTTCACCGCAGTCTGGTCTCAGCTACGCCTCGTATGTACGGATCGGGGTGAGGGCTCATGTTTAATACCACGGGTACGCACTACCCAAAATATCATAATAACAAAATACCCAGAATGCCGTCAACGGCAAATAGGGCGGGAATAGAAGCAACGCGGAAAAAAAACAAAATAAATGCGGATTACGTGTACCGGTATGCATGATCACATGATCACACACTGGCAGACAGAGGCACATTTCCTCGCCTTTTTCCCGGCCGGTCGGTCGGGTCCTTACAATACTACCGCGCGGGATGTTTCACCTGACTCATTCAGTAGTTTGAACCCCCAGAAGAACAAGAAGAACTTGTTCGTACCTATTAATATTAGATGGCATACCTGGTACCAACTACAGCTCAACAATCCAACAACATGCACGGACTCTGGGGGTGCTATTACGGGGGACCACAGTTAATAGGACCAAATATTGTTAGTAAAAATGGTCAAGTACATCGGGTTTTATGTGTACCATAGGTCCTATTAACCATGGTCTCCCGTAATACATATAAACACATGCAATATTGACTGCAGGCGGTACATATTGGAAGTACTACACAGTGCACAAATGTCGTTGGGTAGTTGGGTATGTAGTATTATGTACCAGGTAGTATACAGTATCGGTCCTCTCGTAAGAAAATACAACTTTTAAAGAGATCTACAGCAGTAGTCTACAATTAAAAAAGAGAGAGAAAAAAGTTTGTATAGCCTAGGCACCTCGCTGTCTATATCATACAGGAAATTTCTAAGAAATCCCTCCCCCTCTCGCTAAGGCGAGAATAAGGATCTAGCCCACACCCGAATTTCAGGTTTTCTACGAGAGGGCCGATACTACAGCTGTATGTAAGAAATAAATGAGTTAAATCGACGCGAGAATGTTTGAAGACAAGAGGAGCAACACAACTTCCCGCCAAGCCTGCAAAAGCGACCACTGACCGGGAATTATGTATGATGTCTGATTTAACTGATTTGCCATTTCTGGATTTCCTCACCATTTATACTGCTGTTAGAATACTGGCATCCATCCGCTGGACAACACCGGTATATGATACCAGGTATGACTTTCCTTGAATTATTATTATAAACGGAAACAACGGGGGGGGGGGGGGGGGGGATGTTGGTGAGTTGTGATATTTTCTGGAGAAACCACCTTCCCGCATCATCCTATGGACCAGAGTACATAGGACCAAATATTGTGAGTGAAATAGGTACATAGATAGGTTTTTGTGTAGATCATAGGTTTTATTAACTATGGTCCTCCGTAATGTATACAACTCGAAACCCAGCGCAACCACCAGCAGCGTGCCAGAAGCCTATTAGTAGACCACATCAGAGTCACCCATCATTAATAGTACCGGGTAGTTTAATTTTCACCCGTTAGTGCTGCAACCCCTCTTTTTGGGACAAACTACTCGGATTTAGTGTAGGATCGTATTTTGTAGAAGTGAGTGGGTCATACATACGTATAACTCTCAACCTGATTCACTGGATTTCTTGCAAAATATTTGTGATGACAGGTATAACGTCCAATTTCAAGTTCGCACTTTTCACCCCGAGACGTGGCTCCTGCCTTAATATTATGCAATTATTAATGCCAATTCGTGCCGGGGGAGATACGATTTAAGAAAATTCAGCAAACATGAGAGACGAGGTCACACAGATTGGCACGGGAAAATTTTCAATATGCCCATTCCGATTTCAGAGAAACACCCATGCAAGAGAGGTTAAAGGGCTTGGCACGGGCATACTAAAAGCTATAAAACGTACCCATTCCGATTCAAGAGAAACACCGATTTCAGAGAGGGAAAATGGCTTGGCGCGGGTGTACTAAAAGCTACGTACCAGGTATGCGATATATCCATTCCGATCTACTGTAAAAGAAACACCGATTTAAAAAGAGGGGTCAAACAGGTTGTCACGGGAACACCAAAAGTCACCTGGTATATAATAGCCGTCCCGGTTTGAAGTAAATACCGGTTTGAGCGGAGTCTACTATTACGGGGGACCATAGCTAATAGGACCAAATATTGTTAGTAAAAATGTTGATATATTTAGGTTTTTATGTATACCATAGGTCCTATTAACTATGGTCCCCCGTAATATTAATAGACCTGACCCCCCCCCCCCTATACAAGGAGGAACGGGATGTGTTAGAAGAGGACATGAGGGAAATAGAATAATGTGACATGGAGGAGTTTGACACACTAGATAGCAGCGATAAAAGGATCGCTATCCTAGGAGATAGATGGTGGCCACAGGCGGCCAAACAGGAAGGGGATAAGATTAGCAAAAAGTTTCTACGTAATATATGGAAACAACGTACTCGTAATGAGCGCCCAATTGTTGGAGGTGTCTCCTAATAGGAGTAGGAACGGTGCTCCGTCTCGAAAGGGATGCGTGGTCAATGGTCAAATGACTAAGGCAAGCAACAAATGAGTACGCTCCCCCCCCCTCCCCCCGCCAGCCCCCTTCGTCCTGGTAGCTACCCCTGGTATATACTACCGCTTGTTATAGTCTCACACATTCGTGTACGTTTTCATATTGAAGTTGAAAAATAAACGAGAAAACATTGCCGTGCCGGGGCGGGCTGGCCTTTATTCTTCGAAGTCTGGAATAAGAGAGAATTCGTCGCGGCTGCTCCGCGTGTGGTCGGTGATTGCTCTGTGCTTGTTGCTGCAGTGCACAGCTTTACAGTTACACTCCTTCCAAAACGTTTTTATTGCTGGATTATAAATTATTACCTGGTACACCGTACTCGTACATATCATAAATACCGGTGCCGCGCCGGTGTAGCTCTCTTGCCGGCGGCGTTACCTCGCTTGGGACGTACGCTCGCTCTTGATAGAAGATAGCTTTGATTTCATGGCTAGTGTAGAACGAGAGGTCTACGAGGTCGTGCGTTTCTTTTTGAGAGGGGTCTCCCCGACAAGTTGAATGCGGCATTGATACAAGAGCAGCCAACGCAACAACGGCAGTACAGCAGCAGCAGTCGTACGCAGCCCAATTCAGTTTTTACGTAGCCCAATGAAGGTATTAAGTAGTACAAGCTTGTCCTATGAATAATAATACGTCTGTCATGCTCCCGATTCCACCAACTATTTTAAGATAGAAACCTAAATACGTACGCGTATAATATTAACATTACTATTAATATTAATATTGATATTTGCTGTTGTGCGGTATCGGAGTGTTCGTTCTGACAGGTCCGACGTTTGAGGAAGGGAGGGGGGCCGGCGGTCGGTGCGGTGCTGCCGCGATGCACAACAACAAAAATAAGAGCGAAGAGACATCGGAATGTCCGCGTCGGAGAGAGGAGCAAGTCACAACAGGCGGAGGGGCAACGAGAGGCAAGAGAGTACCAGGTATATCATCAATACTACTATTAATAGTGTATGACCAGACTTCCGCAGAGAAGATACAAAAAAATCTGGTGCCAGGTATGAATAGTGCTATTAATACTGCTGTACGTTGGCAGTTGGCATGTATATCACCGGTACATAAAGGTACTCGCAGATAACATACACTGGTAATGCACATATATATAAAAGGAGTACCTGGTATACCGTAACTACTGCAGTCGCCTTTCTGACATACTTGGTAGGTAGCGATTCCGTTGCTTTTTAAACCTGTAATAACTTGTCGCAGACAAGCAGAAGACTGAATGGAGGGAATCTGGGGCTTGCGAAGAGGTGTTGAATCGTTGGCATGCGTGAACAGAGGGGATGGGCAAGAGGTTCATAGAGTTGATGATGAGTTGCAGGTGGTTGAACTAGGAAGACAGAGGTTGGCAAGGGTTGACACGGTGAGCAAGAAGGCAATCTATACCTGGTATACCGTAGTACTCTACTAAATAGTGGGGGCGGACGAGCAGGGGTTTGTTATCCTTTACCTGGTAGGAAAGTCGGCGAGTTGAAAGAAGAAAACCTAAACACCCCGTATAGAGCGCGCGATCGAATAATCACACCAAGCTTGCAAGTATGACTTTTGAGTAATTTTTCGATCTCGCAGGTTCGGTTTTCTAATTTACTACCGGTAGTAGTTAAGATATGCCACAGCAGTATAGTAGACATACAGGTATCTGGTACACTGCTGTGTATACCTGGTACAGGTCTTACATACACCCCGCATTATGTACAGGAACAGAGAATGTGTGAAACATACGGCAGGCTTTTGCTATACATGCGTGGTATGTATGTTGAACGTCGTGTCTTCTTACATTTTGTTTCTCCACGACGCCGTTAGCCTTTCTTCTTCTGGAAGTTCCGAACACAAAACATTTTTTCCTCTTTTTGTGGGCATTTATCCTTTCTCCTTTCTTCCTTTTTTTCTTCCATTTGTTGTGGTTCAGCAACAGCAACGGCGAGGAGGCAGGCCAACCGCGAAAAAAATGCGCCCACAGCCGCCTAGCATCCACAACAACTACGAGGGCTTGTGCGCGTCATCGTTGTTCGTCTTCTTTTTCTTTTCGTGGGATGTCAACAAACGCCGTCTTGTACATACATCGTAGTATTCATAAACAGTTGCATAGCCCCTAAGAAGTACGTAGCACTCTGGTTGGCTGCGCAAGAGGTCCCTGGCCCCCTGTGTACCACGGGCGGCTCAATCAATCTAGAGTCTTTCCAAGCCACAGCAGGAAAGTCTCTCTGGTTGACGCCAGCTTGCCTTTTGCGCTCTTCTTGTTCTTGTTGTCTTGCGATGCGGTTGCTAACAACGTCGGGAGTATGCCAAAGAGCCGTAAACAAACATTTTTTTTTACGGCAAGCACCCAGCACTCAGCACCCACAAAAACGAGGGCTCGTGCACGCCATTTACCCTCAAACCATGCATACAACGGCTCATCGTGCGCGTCAGCATCGTCGATGCGTGTCTTGTCCTTTTGCTTTTTCCCGGAAGGCTCAACACTACAGACGTCTTCCGCTTGACGTCTGCTTTCTCGCTCTCCTTGCTTTTGATACCGTTGACAACAATGCCGGGGGGGGTGGCCCAACAGCAGGTTACATGGTCCCCCCCGAGGACCCACCGAGCACCCACAATAATAGTACAAGTGCTCGTGAGCAGCTCGAGCAACGTCATTGTTGCTTCGTATTCTTCCGTTTTCGTGGGATTGACAACAAACGAACGTCTGGTTTGACGTCTGCTCGCTTGCTTGCGTTTTTGATGACGTCCTTATTGCGGCTGACAACAGCACCGAGGAGGGGGTCGCCAACAGCAACAACCATGAACGTTTTTACACCAAGCACCAAATATATACTCATAGCATTCCAGTGCTGGGGGGGGGGGGGGGGGTGTGGCGGGGGGGGGCTCGTGTACTTCGTCGCTGCTCGTCTTCCATTTTCGTGGCAGGTCGACGAAAGCTTCTGTGGTTGACCTCTGCTTGCTTGCGTTCTTTGCGTCATTGTTGCTGTGTGATAACAATATTTTACACGTCGGACAGATCACAGTCTACAAGTAGTATATCATCCCCAACCTGCCGCTACGAGATTTCGGTGAGCAGGATCTGTACACAGTACAGATCCAACCCAGGAACCGTAGCCTTATACTCGTAGGTCATGCAGATAGTACGGCTGCAACCTGGAAACTTGAGCTACTGCTGTAGATCATGCCGGTACACATAAAAAATCCATCCGCCGTGAAATATCTAAGTCATGAAGTTGAAAGGATCTATCTGATCTGTCCGGGGTGGGCAAACGTCGTGGTCGTTGCATATATACCATACATGACGCAGCAAGCAGTACGTGTGTTTTCAACTGTTTCAAAACCAAGTATATAGCAGCATCAGCACTACTGCCGTGTAGTGTGAGTGCGTTCTTCCCAATAAACCGTTCTCTATCCTCGTCCACGTCCGACAACACCAAGTAAGTGTCTGTGCCGATTCTTCACCTTGTTATCAATATTACGGGGGACCATAGTTAATAGGACCCATGGTTCACATAAAAACCTATATATTTAACCATTTTTACTAACAATATTTGGTCCTATTAACTATGGTCCTCCGTAATAGCAGAGAGATAGATACAACAGGTGAAAGCGCTGTCTTCTGAAACATTTTGGTGGGGGGTGGGGCCCGGCCATTTTTTCATAGTACGTTACACACCTCAGACAGATCATCGATTTTCCACTTCATGCAGGGAGGCACGAAAAAAAAACAAACAAAATCCCCGACATCCCACCACGAAATCACCATTTTCGTGACCCAGACAGAGGGGGGTTACACCGAAGCCAAGTAAAATACAAAATTATGAAGACAAAGTCGCTTTTTCGTCGTTTCGTGCAGATTTTTTTAACGCACTGATTTGTTGTTCCTTTTGGCACTGCGAAGCTGCGAAGGAGTGTACCAGGGAGGTTGTTTTCTCTTGCGGTCCAGCACCCTTGCTTCATGATCGAGACATTCCAAGGCAAATAAAAATATATATTCCTGATCTGTGTTATCTGCAGGAGTAGCTCATGTTGCCGCGTTGGGGCCCTACAATCTACCGGGTCGATACGGCAGGTCTCCTGGGTTGGGCGTGTAATCGTATACAGTTCCTGTACAACATCTCAGGACGCCAGGGTACCATACTGTATGTAGATGATACTACAGTAGTAGATCGTGATACTTTCCGATGTGTTTAAAATAAAAAGGGCCTCTCAGCTGCTTGCTGGGAGATCGACAACTTTCCGATGATAATAATGTTCGAAAAAAACATCTTAGCAAGCTGCGTGCGATAGACGCTTCGATCGAAGCGTGCTATTAACATGCACAGCGCGTTGCATACGTGTACCGTGCAGAGCGTTGAGTGCTGGTACACAGAGGTGCGATCGTTTTTCAGCGCTCGTATTCCCTTGACAACGGTAAAAGGGTGCTAAACATCGAATTTTAACATTCGTATTTCAGGAGGGCTCTCGGCCAGACACTGTTTACGAAAACGCCTTGTCAGGGTATTGGCAACCCACAACCTTCCCCTTCTGGAAAAACCGAGCGTTGAAAAAAAACGACCGCACCCCCCCCCTGTCCTGTGCGAACTCAACGCTCTTTTTTTATAGTGAGCAGGTTTGGCTTTTGTCGGCACTTGATTTCTCACACGCACGGGGTACTGGCTACAGCAGAAAAGGAGGGCACAGCGCTCTACGGGAGGCCTGTCTGTCTGTCTGTCTGTCTGTTTTGTCTGTTTGGTTGTCTGCCTGTCCGTTTGGCTGTCTGTCTGCCTGCGTATTCGTTTGTCTGCCTGTCTGCCTGCCTGTCTATCTGTTGGCTTGCTCCGGCGTTGCTTGTTTGTGTGCGTTTGCTTGCTCGTTTGTTTGTTTGCTCACTCGTCTGTTCTTGTTGTCTTGCTTGTCTGTTTGTCAGTTCGTGCATATTCGTTCGCCCATTCATTCATTTATTCATTCGTTCGTTTGGTTGTTTTGCCATCGCGTACGTAGTTGCGATTCCCAGATATCAACTCCCACAAGCGTTGTCACACCCCCACAACCTCCTGGATAAGCCTTGCGCCACAGGTGTCTTATCCTTCTCCGAAACGGCACCACTAAGTATTACTCCAAGTAAATTAGTATTACGGGGGGCCATAGTTAACAGGACCTATGGTATACATAAAAACCTATATGTTTAACAATTTTTACTGACAATATTTGGTCCTGTTAACTATGGCCCCCCGTAATAGTACCATTACTACTAACTATATTCGAGGCGTGCTATGATAGAGGCGGCACATTCTGAGAAAAATGTTTTTGACTTCCGGGGCTCCTTCTCAACCCAATATTGTTTGAATCTACTGTAGTTTGTTATTTCAGTCATTTCCGTTACATATCTCCATGTCTTGCACTTTTTCATCGGGTTAAGAGGACGCTTTTTTTCTCAAGGTCCGTTTTAGGACGAGTTATGGAGCTCGTCAAGCGAGGAGACTACGAAAATGCTAGGTGCCATCCCTACCCTGGCATGCATATTTTCCCCCTTTGGACGATGTATCGTACATGTTCTCAGTCCGACTTCGTCGAATATCCTCTAATGCCGTATAAATAGTATTCTCTCTTCCATCCCACGGAGCCAATACAAATTACAGCTTCCCTTCTTGAAGGCTCCATACACCTCCCTCCCTCCATTGGGAAAAAAAAACAGCAGTATATTCCTGGCACGAAATGCCTGGGGGGATTTTCTGCTCGTACCAGGTAGATAAATTATGCCAGGTACATACATTGTGCCAGGTACCTGGCACATATTTACACGTGAGTGCCATGGCAAGTCTCTCAGTTTTTAATCCCCCCCCCCGGTCGAATGCCACTGCTGTGACTCCTGCATCCAGAACATTCCATGCGTACGAGTATACGAACCCTTTTAGGCAAACAAACTCCGCACGCCGTCACACGAACGGGAGAAAATCAGCAGTAGCCTCAGAAAAACATCTTACCAGGTACCGGTATGTAAGTTGCCAGCTAAATAAATGTTATACTTCCCACACAATACCACCGGGTATATCACAACTCTGCTTCCACAGACCTTGATCCCACGCCGACCTGATGGACCCCACGCGGACCTGAGCCCTCCGAATTGACCCGGATATATCAATTGGCCGCCCGTCAACGTTTCAACACTAAGCCAGGTGTTTGTTGTTACCCTAGTTTTCGATCTACGATTATTAGGGAGCACATTAATCAGAACTAAATGTGGTGTGTGAACAGAAGGGGGATACCTGGTTTTGGGATTCCATAGTGGGTGCTGATAAATACCTGGTCTGTATTACTGCGGGGGGCCGTAGTAAATAGGACCTACGGTACACACAAAACCTATATATTTACCTATATTTACGTACAATATTTGGTCCTATTTACTATGGTCCCCTGTAATACTATGCCCCCCCGGAACAATAGGTGATTCGGGATCAGGGTGCCAAGTGGGGCTCCGCCGGTGGCAAAATTGAAAGCAGCAAGTACAAAGCTGTCACTGGGAACTCCTGCAGCAGGGTGTTAGTAATTTGTCGTCATATCGTGTGCGTCGGTGGACGGTAGACGGTGGGAGTAGTTGGCGTAACTAAAAACCAACTTCAAAGACACAATCAAGTAGAAAAAAAAGAATGAAAATGAAAATCCGATGGAAATGCATGTTAGGCCGTTTCCTATGCGGTTCGATTTTTGAGCTTCGGATTTTGCCCCGATCGCATTTCAGATGTGAACTTGGCAAATCGAAACAGTCTTCCTATGCGGAAAAATCAGATTTATTGTGTGTGTAGAGATTCGAGCAAACGCCGAGTCCAACTGCTGTTTTTGTGGTTTGGCGCCGCGATGAGACGCGCTGGGTGCGCTGCCCTGCGGGTAGGACCCGAGCATGCGAGCCAAGGCTGGTTGCCTCTGGTCTGGCGGCAAAGAGACGTAGCGAGTGCGCTAGAGCCAACCTGTCTTAGTATTTTGTCTTCCATTTGGTGACTGACTGCTGCTGCTGTACAGCTGTGAGGTCTACGAGTACTCGTACGTATCCACGGAGAGGTGCGTGCCGAGTGCGCTTCTCTTGGTCTCTAGGCCCGAGCCCGCGCCAGGCGACTGTAGTCTGGCCACGGAGGGACGCCCCCCCCGCCGCCCGAGCGTCGGGCGCGAAGCAACGTCGCTATACCGCTGTCACCATCCAACTCATCGATCGCTCTGCTGCTGCTGTTTGCCGTCATGGATAACATCTTGAATTTAGAGGGCATGCCATTTTACGATTTGAAAATCTGATGACCCAGGTCGGCGGATTTTGGGCCAAAATCCGACGACTTGGGTCATCGGATTCTCAAATCGATTTTTTCCCGGTCGGATTTTGCATATTTGGACTGCACAAGCAGGGTCGTTCGTTTTTGAGATCGAAAAACACAAATCTGAAGCTCGAAATCGAAACGCATACCAGGTAGGAAACAGCCTTACAGCGATTTCAAAACGGGTCCCTCGAATAAAAGGCGCCGCGGGTAAAATTAGAAGCTCGCGTTCGCTTGAAATGATCCAAGGTCAGTTTGGAGGGTTCAATGCAATCCCGGGTGGGATCAGGATGGCGTGAGATCAGGGTACCGAGCGGGAGAGAAGGGCGTTCCGAAGTTCTGGCATTGATGGAGCAGGGACAGGTATGCTGGTGCCGCTCCAGCCTGGGTTGCGCACTACTGTATCTTCAAGATACTCCAGGCTGTGTATCTACCACGTCTGGATTTCAAATTTCCTTACTCCCCTGTGAATTACTAATTCAGCCTGTCTTTTCTACTATTACGGGGGGGGCCATAGTTAACAGGACCAAATATTGTTGGTAAAAATGGTTAAACATATAGGTTTTCATGTGTACCATAGGTCCTGTTAAATATGGCCCCCCGTAATATTAATAATAGTGATCGTTTTCAACTGTTCGTTTTTCTTGCAGCAGTCGGAGTGGCGTCCAAGTCGGGCCAGGATCGGCCTCGTGACAACAAAGCCCGTCCGCTACCCTTTCACGTACGAACGTACAAATATGTACACAAGGTAGACAGCATTCAGAATTTGTGTTGCTCATATTTTTATTGACATCACGATGATTGCATACATCATGCGATATTCTGTTCTTCTTTCCTTTCTGCTGTTTATGTCGTCGCCGATACGACACGGCGAGGACAGGAGACAGCAGCAACTGCTGTGGTGTGCGGCAGCACAGGCAGTTGTTACCGTTCTTCTTTTCTTTCTGCTGTTTATGTCGTCGCCGATACGACACGGCGAGGACAGGAGACAGCAGCAACTGCTGTAGTGTGTGGCAGCACAGGCAGTTGTTACCGTTCCTCTTTTATTTCTGCTGTTTATGTCGTCGCCGATACGACACGGCGAGGACAGGAGACAGCAGCAACTGCTGTAGTGTGTGGCAGCACAGGCAGTTGTTACCGTTGTCGCTGTGGTTGCAGGTCTCAAGGTGGGTGCTCTTCGCATCGCCACAGTCACAATTTATATAGCCCGTGGCAACAAAACAGGTTCAACGACGTACCATATGGGGTACATACAGCATACCTGGTATGTATGACAGCAGTGCTGACAGTAATAAAAATGTCGTTGTGGTTACTTGTCATACAGCCCATATACAATACGCTCCAACGGCACCTCAAACCCGGCTCAGGATGACTTTCCAATTCTGGGCGAGCGTGAAGACATAATTGTTGTATGTTCCACTTTCTTTCTACTCTGCACGTGTGTACCTCCTTTCGCCGAGCCGTCAGGTCGCGGTGGTGTCTTGGGGTCCAGGCCAGCCAGGCAAAGGGGTCGACTTTCGTGACAAAAAATATTGGGCAGCGCCAGGCTAATACGCACTTTCTGAAAAAACAAAACAAAATCTCAGGCTCCCATTCTATTGCGGGGGGCCATAGTAAACAGGACCTACGGCACACACAAAAACCTCTACATGTACCTATCTTTACTGGCAATATTCGGACCTATTTACTATGGCCCCCCGTCATAATGGGTTGCGTTCGTTTTGAGGGGGCCGGCACCGCCGGTACAAGGGTGCCGGAACACACGACCCAGGATACCTACAATTTACACCATACCAGGCGCATACATCGTACCTAGTATTACGTGTTCTTGCATGTGCTCATATTATTAATAACCCTTTTAGGACTGCAGTCCCGTTCTGGAGACAAAGTACTTACAGTTTGGCTGGTTTGTCCCCCAAACGGGACTGCAGTTCTAAAGGGGTTGAGCAAGCCCGTCAGGAGGCCACACGCCACCACAGACTCGATTCGAGACCACGACAACAACCAAAACAACACCGAAAAGGAGCGACAATCTCGAGCAGCCTCCGCCACGTCCCAAAATTACTCGCTGCGATAAAAAATCGTGGAACTCGGGGGGAAAAATAACGTATAATGAGAGTTTAAATGTGGTCCCTCACGTTTTCAACAACAACAAAAAAACAAGAAACTCCGACTTGACGCCGACTTTCCCGGGACAAAACTCCTAATATGGGTAGGGGCGAGGTTGGTGTTGAAGTTAGGGTTACACAGGGGCTAAAACAGTGCTTTGGACAGCTTTGGAAATATCCCTTCTCGTAAACACCGGGATCGCACGCCGGCCACACCAAATTCCCCGAATACCATACTTTATCGTGAGGTCGTCGGGGAAATAAGAAGCCCAGGAACTACTGCTGTATTAAATATTTACAATATAAATATTAAAACATACACTTGCCGCCCGTGAGATCGAGGATTTCTTCGAAACTGATCTTCGCAAGCAGGGCGCGATAGAGTACGTCGATCGCGCGTACTTCGGGTTTCGGATGGCGTCATGAATACATACACCACTGTCTGTTAGTATTTCGACAAAATCATGTTATTATTATCTACACCAGCAGTTATGTGCGACGTATGGCGTTAAAAAAAAAGAACATCGTAAACGCACGTACTGTATTTTACCAGGTATGTTACATATTATCCCGGTAAAGCTTTTACCGCCGTGGGCTTGGGTCATTGATCGATTATTTTTACCCCCCGTAGCCCAGTAGGTAGCACCTTCACATTTGGCGCCGTCATCAGGACACGGGTTCGAATCTTACTTCGAACGCTTTTTTTTATAGAAATGCTTGCGCGTTTGTCACGAAAAACAGGTCTCTCCCTGGTTCTGCAGGTATCCAAACGAACCGCGTACGACGTCCACGTATTCATCCCGCCGTACACCGAAGTAAAAATATCTCACCGTCCAGAGGGGAGGGGAAGGGGGGGGTGCAAGCCTCACCCTGGGCTGGGCAATTGGTCGATCTTTTACCCGGTAGCCCAGAAGGCAACAACCTCAACCTTCACAAGACTTGAGAGCGGAACCCAACCTTTCTAGCGCGAAAAATCCAGCTTACAGGTGTAGTTTCTGCAGGTCCAGTTTCCAGTTCAGCAGTAGTATCTACTACCTGGTACCTTTTACCTGGTACCTGGTACAGCTTTACCTGTACCGCTGCTGGACCAGTTTCCAGTAACACTATCTACCACCTGGTACCTGGTGCAGCCTGCCGGTACTGCTCTAGGTCCAGTTTCCAGCGCAAAAAATATCTACTCTTTTTTTTTTCCTCGTGGGGCAGGTGTCGTGCCCGATGATGTGGTACTCAACACTTGTGGGTTATACTTCGTATATCATTAACTATGCGGCACCATTAATACTCCAGTACAGCAGTACGTGTTGCCGTAAAGAGCGTTGAGCTCGGGCAGCGGTGTGTGATGGTGCGATCGTTTTTCACAGCGTTCGCGTTCCTCGACAACGGTAAAAAAACGGTGCCAACAATAAAAAGTCGGGTATTCGATTTTCGGGAAGGCTCTCCGCTCGACAAGATCCTTTCCGAAAAATGTAACTTCCCGTACGTAGGGAGGTGGAGTTTGTGGAGGCGTTTTGGAATTTTTAAGAAGCTTGCGGAATCGTGAGATGAGGCGAGAGATCAGACGACAGCCGAAAGCGCCTAGTCACTAGAGCTAGCTAGCTGCTTGGGCTTAGACGGCAGCGGCGGCAACAACGAGAGCTCGTAGCAAATCTCGTAAGTAGCGCGCCCAGACAATTGATCGACTCGGCAGCACAAACGTCTCTGTTCGGTATCATTGGCAACCTTTCCGTTCTGGAAATCTCGAGGGCAGAAAAAACGATCGCACCGGTAACAGCAACTGATGAACCGACTCATACTGGAAAAAAATAGTGCACGGCGTGTAATACTAAATAGCAACGGACTACGGGAAATTATACCAGGTTATTGTATGCGAAAACGAAGATCTGGTGACGACAGAGAGGATACTTGTACGGACGCGGATCCTACCCTTTTTACGTTCAAGTATACATGAATAATTACATATGTATGAAGACACGTCTCACAGCAGTCTGTGACCACAGCATCAGTGTCTCTCTAGGATAGGGAATCAGAACGGACACTGGGAGTACTGATGAAGCTGGGTAGAAAAGACGATTTAATGTGAAGACAACAATAACAACAACAACGGAAGAAATGGGGCTGGTGTCAGCTGAATCTTCGTCTGCTTTTGTCTGGCGTGGCCTCAAACCGCCTCCCGAGGGGGTAAGTTAGCACTGCAGTCCCGTTTCGGGTAAAAACTATTCAAATTCTGAGTGTTTTGTCCCCAAATCGGGACTGCAGTCCTAAAAAAGGTTCATCGAGGTTCGATCGAGCACCGAGAGAATCGTGAACTAAAACTCTGAAGTACAAAAGTACCATGAGACGACAACCGCCGTGAAAACAATACCTCGCGTTACCACAAAAAAAAAACAATGCGCTCCTGTGGTATAATATCAGGTATACAGCAGTGGGTACCACGACCTTAACGGAGGGCACGCTAAAACAAAAATATTTAACCCTTTCAGAACCGCAGTCCCGTTTTGGGGACAAACCACTCAAATTCCTAGGTAATTTGTCCCAAAAACGGGACTGCGGTCCTAAATGGGTTACGAGAGCCCAAATCGCCTGGACTCGCCGACACTAGAGGTGTATATTTTTGGTCGCCCCGGTGGTTCAAGTGGTTAACCTCGAATTCTACTTGTTTGAGTCCTGGGTTCGAGCCCCAGGTGGATCGGACTTTGACTTTATTTGCAAAAATGAAAAAGGATTCAATTGTTGAGAGCGCCTTGCAGCGTGGGTAGGCACAATTCGATGCGAGTCGACGACGAGGGAAGAAAAGGCTGATATCTTCTCGCGATAAAAATGAAGGCACGTACCGTAGCGGGAAGGGGGGAGAAGAGCCTGCTATGTGACCCCGGATCTGAGTTACGAGTTGGAAGGAGAGAGAGAAGAAGATGGGCGAAGATAATAGATGGGATGAGAAAAAAAATAATAATAAAAAAAAAAACCACTACTGTGCTCGAGAGACAGGGCCAGTTAAGAGAGGTGTTTCCGCCCTGTAGTACAAGACATATCTCTTAAATCGGGGTAACCACTGCTGCCTACGTACGATGTAATATTAAGAAAATAACCTCCATTTGGGGAAGAATAAGCCGACCCCAGAAAATGACGCCAGCACACCATACGATCGGGTACACTACGTATATGTAACCCGACATATGCGCCGAAACACTTCCTTCCGTATGGTGCTTCTGATCCCACGACGACCTGATCCCACCCAGACCTTAGCCCTCCACTCCAGACTGACCCTGGACATATAATAAGCCGCCGGCAAGGCCCACTTGGCATCCTCATCCGGCAACCGTCGACCACGCTTGTATGAAGAAAAAATCCGCAACTTGTTTTAAAAATGATCGATTTCGGCGGTGCCAAGTGGGCCTTGCCGGCGGCTAATTAAACATGGAGGGCCAGTTTCTATAGGGGGCTCAGGTCCGGGGTGCGTGGGATCGGGGTGCCAAAGCGAAAACGGAGTGCGCGGAAGCAAAAGTCCTGGGAAGCCTACCACTGTAGTGACACGGCCGAAACCTATACCTGGAACTAAAATATACCGATCTGTACCTAAACATGAGGATATTTTGGATACAATAATTCCATGTAACCGTTCATTATAGTTAGGGACAGAGTGGTACCTGGTATCGGGGTACGGACGCTTTTTTTCCCTTGATTTGGTACAAAAGATACCCGTCGTGTTCCACCCTTCCTCGGCCAATTTTTTTGTTTCTAAATGTGTGTGGTTGCGTGTTCACTCTCTTTGTGTGCGTGCGGGTGGTGTCTTTCACGTCACGATTCTGGCACCACGAAGAATCCGTTAGGGGTAATTAACTGGAGCAATTCATCGAGTACCCCTTAAGTACGGTAGGAAATAGTGAGGAGGTGGTGTTAGGTCTGACTTCACAAATTTCTTGAAAAAATCTGAAATCGGAGACAAGAAACACACCGATCTTTCCACCCAACGGCAATAATTCTGCCAGGATCCGTACGGTTATTACTCCGATCCTACAGAGATAGACAAGTGTGTCGGGGGTGGGGGGTGGGGGGGGGTGTAAGTACGAATTTCGCAAAAAACGAAAAGAGGGACGCAATATGATAACCACCTTCATTCGTCGCATGAAGCCAGTTCTCTGATAAAGGGAGGGGGGAGGCGGGGTGGAATTGATTAATTTCGCAAAAGAGAGGGACTTCAAGACAGTCCAGGGAGATGAGAGCATCCACCGCAGATATGAAAATCGAAGAGGGGAGGCAGCATAAATGTAACTCTCGAGTGTGCGGGGTATTGTCGTATTCATATTACGCGACAAAGCCAGACCACTGCGGGGGACCATAGCAAATAGGACCAAATATTGTTGGACACCCCCCCGAAATATATAGGTTTTTGTGTGTACCGTAGGTCCTATTTAATAGGGGCCCCCGTAACAGACCCCTGCGGAAGACAACGGCAACAACGGAGGCTTCGGCAGCAACGACGAAAACACTTGACAAACGGCAATAACGGCAACAGCAAACGAGCAGCATCAACGCCAACAGCGATACCGACAACGGCAACCACATGACAACGACAACAGCATCAAACAAAACCATCACCCCCACCAGCACCAGCACCAGCAACAACAATATCAGCGCCAACAACAACAACAATAACAACAACAACAACAACAACAGCGGCAGGACCAACAACATCAATAGTACCGACAACAACTATCACGAGGGATCAACAGTAAATAGAACCTACGGTACACGCAAAAACCTGTATATTTCCCAATTTTCATATTTGGTCCTACCGACTATGTTCCCCCGTAATATGCAACACCGACGATACCAACCACAACAACAACCACGGCATCAAAAACAACATCAGCACCAACAACAACAAGAGCAACCCAACAAAAAAAAACATCGGTCGAGAATGCGGTTGATCGGTGAGCGAGCAGCCTGGCCTCACACAACTGCGACGGGCACGTTTTCACATTTTAGGGGCGTTTAACCCCTTTAGGACCGCAGTCCCATTTTGGGGGCAACTACTTGAAATTTGAATGGTTTGCCCCCAAAACGGGACTGCGGTTCTAAAAAGGGTCAAGGACCCCAGACCACAAACAAGCACGCACTAATCTTGGAGCAACAGCCTCCCGTCCCCTCTCTGCCATGTGATCAAGTAGAACCTCTCTCGCTGTCATATGATTGAGTAGCGCGGATATTAAAGACTGAACCCCTTTGCTGCAGACTGCAAACAGCAGTCGATTTCCCTAGTTTAGAATTGCTTTTTTCCGATGAGAACGACCATCGAAACTATTTTGTTTTGTTTTTTACGAATTAACTTTCCGTATTTCCCTCACAGTCAGAAATCAACCCGCCAGTATTAAATATATACATGTATATTGATGATGGGTACCGATTCCACTAAATGAAAATCAAAATCAGCCTTCAGAGGGTCGGAAAAAAGAGGGGATAAGAAAATCGGTATCTAGGGGGGAGACGCCTCGCCCGTAAATACCGACTTTCTTTGATCTTCGATATCTCGAGACTACCGCCAAAAGGTGATTCGCACTATTATTCGTGTGATCGACAGCTGTCACAAACAACTTTACCTGGTGGCTTTTACAGCGTACTTTTTTTTTGTGTGAGGGAAATACTACATATCTTTACAAAACAAAACCAAATACGTATATTTGCAAGGTATCGTTCTCATCGGAACAGGCAATTCTCCATTAGGATAATTGGCAGTCAAATGTTATGCTAATCTTTAAGGCCAAAAAAATATGTCCCCAAAAAGTGGTTGCAGCTCTGAAGGGGTCGAGTACCCCAGATCATTAATAGTTACTTGTACGCACAAGCAAGCAGTACGCACGTAGAGCACCAGAAGCAAATGTTCCCCTTTCACCACGTTAGTGCTGCAGTCCCGTTTCGCGGACGAACTATAGACAGTTTGACTGGTTTGTCCCCTAAACGGGACTGCGGCCCTAAAAGGGTTCAATCAGTGAAACCCTTTTGGGGCAGACTGCAGTCCCGTTTTTTTTTAAAATCGTTTGACTGGTGTATCTCCAAAGCCAATTACAATTTGACTGGTTTGTCCCCAAAACGGGACTGCAGTCCTCGAAGGGTTTAACTTGTCACCTGACCCTTTTAGGACTGCAGTCCCGTTTTGGTGACAAACTACTTGAAATTTGACTGGTTTCTCCCCAAAACGGGACTGCAGTCCTAAAAGGGTTAACTCACACTTGCGCATTTTAGGACCGCAGTCCCGTTTTTGGGACAAAAGTACTTAAGAATTTGATCGGTGTGTCCTCAAAACGGGAGTGCAGTTCTAAAAGGCCCTTCAACCAAATCGCTCGTATTGTTGGAAAATACTACGAGGTGGAGGAAAAGCTTGATGCATGTCGTGGTGGCTGATGTTTCCTTCGAAGGAGAAGAGATGCGAAAAAAAAAACTTGAAAAAGTGTGTTTCTTGGAGTGATGGAGCCAGTGCCGTAAACGGCTTCCGTGTAGGCCTTCGTCTTTTGAGAGATGCCTTAACCCTTTTAAAACCGCAGTCCCGTTATGGGATATTTTGGGACAAACTACTTGAAATTTGAGTGGTTTGTCCCCAAAATAGAAACGCAGTTCTAAAAGGGATAAAAGAAGACCTGAGCCGGCGGGCCTGAACCACCGTTTTCGCGTCTACCTTGCCTTTTCTTACGGCACGGATACCGGTAGACGCACGCAAAATATCGTTTCAGGTACTTGAAAACAATCGAATTATAAACAGGGGAAACTTCCCAGCAATGACCTTCCCTTCACTAACCCGCGGCAAAAGCATCAAACATAACATTATACATTGTCCAAAAAACAGATAAAAAACTTATCCCCCACCTTTTGTGCGTTTTCCGCCGTTGAAAGCGCAAGTCAGCAAACTCGACCAAGAGAAGTCGACGAGCTGAGTTAAACCTATGCGCGACAAAAACGAAAGGCATGCACCGGGGGGGGGGGAGAAGGGGTAAGACACCTGTGTGGTCACGCGCGGGTTTTTTCGGCCAGGAGTTTTTTAGCGTAAAAAAACCTTCGGGTGGCTTGAGCTATTAGCGGCTAGAAGCAACTGACTAAAAAGTAGGCCACGGTATGCAAATATCTGGTGTGCTTTTCAGAGTACAAATATAACTCAAAAGTCAAACTCGTTTTTTCCAGTGCTCCTTGACGTAAAAAAGGCCCATCAGCTGCAAGATTGAATTTTTCGTCGAAACTCCACGTTTACATACATACCTGCTAAATTGCACAGCGGTACACTCGCAGGAAGGAAGGAAGGAAGGGGGGAGGCTGCCAAATATACAAAACACCGTAAAGAGCCGTTGAGCCCCCGCGCAGGGGTGCGGCCGTTTATCAGCGCTTGTTTTCCAGATTGGGAAGGTTGGCAGCAGCAAACAAGAGAATTTTTCGGAACTATCTGCTCGAGAGCGTTCCGAAAACATCATACGTTTGACGTTTTTTAGCACCCTTACCGCTGTTGTCGATAAAACGAGCGCTGAAAAACTATCGCACCCCTCTCTGTGAAAATTCAACGGCTCTTTACGGCATGTACCAGGTCCAATTTTCTCCTTGACAATAGATACAAACTACTCCAACGAGCGAGAGGAGACAGCAGAGGGCCATGAGGGGGGTGTACTCGATAGGAGAGATGTACTCGATCTCATGCATGGCCGTAGTCGTATGACCATAGACCCTCGCATCCCTACAATGCGGGGACGGAGCATGTCGGGTTTTCGCCGACCAGGCAGACATTGCTTGCACCAAGCGCGAAGCGTCGTGAGGTGTCTGGCGAGTCGCATGAAGGGCGAGCTGCATCCTACTAAGGACCGCTTTTGAGGCGGACTTGCATATGGACGACAGCTTCAATGAGTTGATTTAATTTCCGGCCATGAGGGGGGGGGGGGGGTCTGGATCGAAAACTACTGTATCGTTGGGGGTCTGTGGGTCTGTTTTGAAAAATTCTCGGGGGGGGGGGGAGGTCTGTGTCGACATTTACCCGTGGGGGCTAAGGCCATGGGAGCAGATCTGAGCATTTCAGTACAGCAGTACCTGACTAAAAGTACGATATCAGCGTTTATATGTATAGACCTACTGCTGTAGTATGTACTGTAGTATGAAGTATATATTTAAAGTTATAGCACAAGCAGCAGTGATATGGTCTATTAATACGTGTCACCACTGCAAGTGCCCTGGCACTCGGTCGTACGACTTTTCCCCTACAAGTTACATTTGAAGCAGTACGAGGATATTTTATTTGCAGCTGTATGTTGCCTTCCAGTAATAGGTCATACCAGGCACGTATATACATCATACGATTATTATTACGGGGGACCATAGTTAATAGGACCTATGGTATGCATAAAACTATATATTTAACCATTTTTACTCAACATATTTGGTCCTATTAACTATGGTTAACCATTTTTACTCAAAATATTTGGTCCTATTAACTATGGCCCCCCGTAATAATATAGACCAACGAGTGCGATATACCGGATAAAATATACAGCACCAGGTAGGAAAGACATTATCCACCCGGCGGGTGAGGCGCATGGCAAAAGATCTTCATTTTTGTGATAGATCGTGATATTATATGTAGAGGTTGTCATGTTGTCACAAAAATAAAATAGGAACGGTTATCTACGGCCACGCAAACTAAACAAACTACAGGTCAGAAACATTGTTCACCGCAGGCTAATCAAGGAAGATAGATATCTGGAACAATATACATCAGTAATCTTACGTTCCAGCCCAATCTTCTCAGACAGTGTAGGATAAAACAGGCAGCCGCAACTCACCACTAGCTGTAAACACCAGCCCAGATTTCTTAGTGCTCGTTTTCTTGAAAATGTATCCCTGTAAACACCAGCCTTACTTTCTTAGTGCTCGTTTTCTTGCTCACATTTTGCTGCAGACACCAGGCTGACTTTTCTATTATTAATAGTGCTGGTGTTCACATATTTTAATTCCCCGGTACACACCACCAGCCTGGATTTCTTAATGCTCGTTTCCCTATTTTTTCCCACTGTAAACAACAGCCTGAATTTCGTAAGTGCTCGTTTTCTTACTCTTATTAGTCCCCTATAAACACCAGCCTGGCTTTCTTATTAGTGTTTTTTTTCATATCATAATATGCGTTCCGTACTACGCTGTAGGATACCTGGTATAGGAACTAACTATAACCTCGTTTGGGCTGGTCGGTGTTACCTGTCCGGTTACTTGCCCGTTGGCTCCCACTTGTTTTTTTATTTAGCTCTCCGTTCTTGCTCGGTGGCTACATACGAGTACATATCATAGCTGGTACGAGGAACGAACGCCTCCTGGTGTTCTCCCTTCTCAGCGCGCGATACCCCAGTTATTTCAAGTCAACCGCAATGCCGAAGGGGAACCTTGCATATATACTGAAAATAACGAAAAAACGAACAGGATGTCGACAGTGCAAGTCGTACCGTCGGAGTGTCTACAACTGCAACAAAGGACATACTTCAATGTCAGACCTGGTATCACAGAGCACAGACAGACGGACGGAAATGGAAATGTTTACAAAAGTACGGGTGAGCGTGATGAACCACGTCAACAGCATTGAAGCAGGAATCAGAAATCAAAACATTCGTACAGGCATACATGCACTCTCAGGGCCTTCCTTATCGGAGACCTGTTTTTCCCGATTTCCAGGCTTCGGCTATCAAGAGTCAAATTTCACATTCTTGGGAAAAATCAAGATCCCAGCAAAATATGGAGGATAAAAAAAAAAAAGATCGCGAAAACAAAATGGACAACATTGGGAAAAAAGCTCTTCAACATAAGAACGGCCCTTGTTCTCAAGAACAAACAACAAGACAGCAGTATTACGGGGGGCCATAGTTAATAGGACCTATGGTATGCATAAAACTATATATTTAACCATTTTTACTAACAATATTTGGTCCTATTAACTATAGTCCCCCGTAATAGTAACGACGCGTTCAATCGCAGTGAGACGGGTTTCAATAGCAGTGAGTTGGGTCGTATTTTCGACGAGGAGACCTAACCCTTTCCCCACCAACATTTATTTATTAGTACATACCAGGTCGTATCAGGTATGTATCGTGTCCCTGGTATCATATTTTGGTGTAGATTGGAGTTAAAATAGGATCGAAAAAACGAACGAACAGGTACACCATATTATGGTGTAGATTGGAATGAAAACTGGATCGAAAAAACAAGACGAACAGCTTTTTTAGCTGTGAGCCATGAGGCGAGGAGGGGGGACCTAACCCTTTCACCCAAACTAGATGTGCATCAGGTACCAGATATCAGGTAAATGCCATGTACCCTGGAATCAACTTAAGGTGTAGATTGAAACGAAAATTGGATCGAAAAAACAAACGAACAGCTTCATTAACTTCGAGCTTTGAGGCGAGGAGGGCCGGAGGAGCAAGGATTTTATTATTCTAGAGCCCCTTAGATGGGCTAAAAGGGACGTAAGTACCAGGTACGCAGCTTTTCGGGAGAAGATATATAGATGCGGGAAGGAGAATATTAATAGAGCAAAAAACTGCTATTGCGGGGGACCATAGTTAATAGGACCGAATCTTGTTGGCAAAAATAGCGAAACATATAGTTGTTTGTGTGTACCTTAGGTCCTATTTACTATGGTCCCCCGTAGTATCAAGACTGTATTTACTCAAGGCCGGAAGTGTGCAGATGCCTTATTTACTACTACTACTACTACTACTACTACTACTACTACTACCACTACCACTACCACTACCACTACCACTACTACCACTACTACCACTACTACCACTACTACCACTACTACTACTACTACTACTACTCCTACTCCTACTCCTACTCCTACTCCTACTCCTACTCCTACTACTACTACTACTACTACTACTACTACTACCACTACCACTACCACTACCACTACCACTACTACTACCACTACTACTACTACTACCACCACCACTACCACTACTACTACTACTACTACTACTACTACTACTCCTACTCCTACTCCTACTCCTACTCCTACTCCTACTCCTACTCCTACTCCTACTCCTACTCCTACTCCTACTCCTACTACTACTACTACTACTACTACTACTACTACTACTACTACCACTACTACTACTACTACTACTACTACTACTACTACTATGAATAAAAGGTCGCTTGGGTAGCAGATGAGCGGTGTGTTTTGGTAAGTACCAGGGTAAAGCCTGGTATTTGATACCAGTACAGTTCAGGACACCTAATATGGGGAGTCATAGTAAATAGGACCAAATATTGTTATTACGGGGGGCCATAGTTAACAGGACCAAATATTGTTAGTAAAAATGGTTAAACATATAGGTTTTTATGTATATCATTGGTCCTGTTAACTATGGTCCCCCGTAATAGTAAGAATGGGGAAATGTGTAGGTTTTTGTGTGTACCGTGGGTCCTATTTACTATAGTCCCCCGTAATAGTAAGGAAACGAGCAAAAAGAGAGGCAGCCTGAGGTCTACAGGGCAATGACAAAGTATGGAGTCACTATACTGAAGTTAGCGTAGAACGCACCCATTCTCAAAACAAGAAATCCAGCCTGGACCAGCTTTCCTGTTTCTTATTCGGTGCCCGGTACTGTATACCAGTACGTAATAAATGTATACCCTGGGGGTACTCGGGTATCTACCCTAGGGTTCCCGGGTAGGTTACCGAGGGTACCCGGGTATCTACCCGAGGGTACCCGGGTATCTAACAGAGGGTACCCGGGTACCTACCAAGGACCCCCGGGTATCTACCCGAGGGTACCCCGGTACCTACCTGAGGGTACCTGGATACTTATCCGAGTGCGACCGAAACATCCAGCTTGGGTTTCCGGTACCCTAGAGTACATATTTACCCTCGTACTAAACACACGTTTGGCAAGGTATTATGTATGAAAATAGCTTTGACATTCGAGACCACAGCATAACTTTGTACCGGTACGAGTACGAGTACGTAGCTCTCAGTTGGTCGTAGGAAGCGAAACGGATTGAAGGGGCAAACTACGAATTCGGACTCGAAATTTGGAGGCACTAACCCTGACACAACACTGCACGCGCAGAAAAAAAAAAGTATATTAATATGAAAAGATATTTTTATATTTCGACTCGACCTCGAGGGCATACCGGCGAAAACTCAAAAACACCTACTTTTCAACACATAATTCGTAAGAAAATCGTCGTTCCCGACCGAGGCGAAAATTGGTGGAGACATAGCTGAAGACCCCCTACGAGAAGCCCGATATTAGTTTCAGCGCCCAATTCGCCACCCATCAAGAGACAACGCCAAAACACGAATTTCATGCATAACACAAGTAATTACGAACATTTTTTGTTTTTCTGCGATGCCACGTTCAAACTTGCGAGTTTCGAGCTGAAAAATTAACTTCGTATATTTGCACGACATATGCAAACAAACGGAAAACGATTTATTTTATTTTTCTTCAGACAGCTTACGGTCGCTCTTGTATTCTTCCGGATTTTTGTATCGGTCTTTCGAAAAAAAGAAGAAAAAAAGGGGTTGCTTTCCATTCGTGGGTTGGTGCATGATCAACATGGTGTCAAACAATCGCATCCAAATACGAAGTTTTGAGCGGGGCGTGGACAATCAACCGATTGGGCAGCACCTTGGCTGGCCCAGCTCGTATTACGGGGGACCATAGTAAATAGGGCCAAATATTGTTCGAAAAAATAAGGGAATATATAGGTTTTGTCTGTACCGTAGGTCCTATTTACGGTGGCCCACCGAAATAGGAGGGGGAGGGGTGTGTGTGGGGGGGGGCGCCTGCTATGTGGCCCCGGGTCTGAGATGATACGAAAGGGAGGAAGCCGCACAAGCAGGGCCAAGATAACAATATGATTCGTAGATGGGGGAGCGAATAAAGAAGAAAAAAAAATCAGGATGTACACAGGCATTGGTTATGCGCCGGGTAGCAGGGATGCTGGCCGTCGTTGGGTGGAAATAATACAACCCTTTTGAGACTGCTGTACGAGGTATGAAGAGACAAAAAAAGCGACGACAAAGGAAAAATGACGATGGCATTACTGCTTGCTTGCGGGGGGGGGGGGGGGGTGTACTCGATAGGAGAGATGTACTCGATCTCATGCATGGCCGGAGTCGTATGACCATAGACCCTCGCATCCCTACAATGCCGGGACGAAGCATGTCGGGTTTTCACCGACCAGGCAGACATTGCTTGCACCAAGCGCGAAGCGCCGTGAGGTGTCCGGCGAGTCGCATGAAGGGTGAGCTGCATCCTACTAAGGACCGCTTGTTAGGCGGACTTGTATATGGATGACAGCTTCAATGAGTTTATTTAATTTCCGGTGTAGGCAATTCCAGAGACAGCAATGGGAGTACTATGTAACTGCCTCTTGGGTGCCATACCTTGAACACTACGTGATACGATCATTGCGGAATAAAGGTTGTTCACCTCGCACAAACGATATCTAACTCGACAACCAGCTGTGGGCGACCGCCAAAAAAAAAAAAAAACGGTACCCTGGTTGTCTAAAATAGGGGGGGGGGGGGGATAATTTACTACTGCACAGCAGTAGTGCTGTAGTATCCCAACTGCAACAGTGCGCAAGCCTCGGACGGTTGATCGATTCCAACTCGATGATCTAGATGTCTCAGGGCAGAAACATTTCTGAACTGGACTGGTATGTATAACCTACCGCAGTAGCTCAAGTTACCGCGTGGGAGCCGTATGACCTTCATGATCTACTGTAGAACATGTTTCCTGTGTCGGATCTATATATACTACACAGATTCTGCGCAACGTCTCATAATAATGGCAGGTTAAGACCTAGATCATCTTCCCAAGTAGATCATGACCTATCTGTCTTGAAGTGTGCAGCAATGCAAAGAGCTGTACGACACGGATGTAGCACGATCCCCTTTATAATTGTATTACTTCTACGCGACCATATATGATCGTCCGTACATAGCATTAGGCGGTTGATATGACCAACGTCTCATACCTGGTAGTTTTTATGTCCTCTCTGGGTCCCCCATTATCCTACCGCCAACAGCATCCAAGTCAAATTCCAGGTAAGTTGTCCCCAAAACGTACCAGGTAACTATTTTTACTAGTCGTTGTACATACCAGGTATAAGAGGGCTGCACTACGTACGTACCATAGGAAAAAAGCAAACAACAAACTGACTTCCACGACCTGGTGCAGAGTAGCATGCCCGCGCAGCACTCTCCGCACACAGGATCAGAGGCAGGTAGATAGTACCGTGGTATCATGAGAGGCGCCAATTTACAACACCACTTTTTGCAACAGGAACTCGCGGAAGACCTTTGACAGTTTGTTGATCGAGGCCGGCCTTTCGGCCGCGGGCGTTTTCTTGAAAAAACAAGCAACGGAGCCGCGCGCGCGGCTGCCCCTGCCGACCTCGATACCCCAAAAGGGTTGGCGCTAGGGTTATAGAGTCAGGGTTGGGGTCGGGATGGTCCTGGGCCGACGCGCGAAAACAGAAAAGCTCCAAAAGATGTTGCACGAGTTTTTTTTTTTTTTTCTTGTGTTGGTAGGGCTGGGCACTGGCACAGCAGTGTGTACCGGCAATAGTAATCTACTGGTAGTGGTAATCTACCCATTGGCCTGGCCAGTATCTCCGCACACTTTACCGTACGGACGCCCAAGAAACACGCCATATCACAGTACTAGAACCCACCAATTGCGTTTCCGGAGGGGGCATGAGAGACGGGGACAGTGTACTGCTGTAATCCAGTAGACTGATTGATTTTGACGACACGGTGTAATCGCTACTGGCGGAGTGAGCCAGTGCCTAACCCTACTAGGTGTTGGTTGCACTAAGGGGCGCACCCGCTGTATGACTGTAGGATGGATACCGCGGGAATAGCGGCAGCGGGGGAAGGGAGCGGGGGATGCCACTCCAAAAAATGTGAAACTTCCCCTTCGGGACGTAGTTGACCTCGAACCCCGGGAGTGCCACGAGCTGAAAGGGCGGGAACACAGAACAAAGGCATTCCTCCTGCGCATGTGAGCCCATGCGAGCTTCGCTGCTGGTGTGCCGCTGTTGTCAAAAACCGTTTTTTATAAATGTTGTTGTGTCGCTGCTACTAGAGTTCATTGGACGGACGCTTTCGAAGTTCAGAGTAAGTGTTCGGGGGTTGAGCTGCTGCTGCTGCTGCTACTACTGCTGCTTGGATGCCGAGACTGTACCTGGTATGCGATACGGCTCCAGGTGGCAGCCGTGAACCAAACGAAAGTTCCCAGATCAACAGAGAAACCTCCAATGAATGGACCCATAACACATTTGCCGAAGCGGAACGAAATGCACCGCTGTTGTGCGAGACAATTCCATGGGTCGTCCTCGAACACAGCGCATACAAAAGCACCGTGTCACGAAGAAAGGATCTCGAAGCGTGACTGCTGCTGCTGCTGCATGCGAGGAGGACGGGGGTGCGACGTGGCCAGGCGCCCGACCACACTCAAGATGCGAGGTGGTCAGGCGACCAGACGAGGTGCCAGCTGTTACACGTATCCATCACGTTAATAGTACACGGCACAGAAACATGCGAAAACCTGCCGCTGTTCGTTAATGTTCGTATGGGTTTCCATCATCCTGCTTGAACCTAGCTCCGGCGGAACGCCTCCCCGCGATTGCTTGCCAGATTTCGCGACTTTGAACGCTCAGGGCACGCGCGCGCCTAGGAGCCCGGTCGGGGACCACACTTGCCGCGTGGTGGACCCCCCCCCCACCCCCTGCGTGCCCCGGCGGCCGAGAGAACGAAAAAATACCCCGGCCGGAGGAGAAAAAAAAAAAGTAACGATGCGCAAAAATACGTAATTTCGTACATAGTACCACTTAATATTTTACCCCGAGCCCAAGCTACGGGAAGACCGCTTTGGACGGAAATATAAGGACCGCTTGGTCTTCCTATTGACGTCTGAACGCTCCTTATATTTCCGCCCAGACTCGCAAGAAGGGCAAAAGGTTGTAAGGATCACCACAGAGCCTTGAGGTCAACAGGCAAAACATGCAGACGGTCAACCACCAATCGTCCAACAAAAAATCAACGTCGGGGCCCGAGCGAATGGGAAAACAAGGAGATGCCGCGAAAAAAAACAAAAAAAATAAAAATGAAACTGATCGGGGTGACGGGGTGACTACTATTAAGGTACAGCAGTAGTGAGTGCTACGTCGATAAGTCACTCGTGATTCCCCAAGATCGGGATGATTGCATCTGTTCAACCATCGTAACATGGCGTGTTGCGGATTGTGGGTTAATTAACCACTAAACAACATACCAGGTATTTTTTACTGCTCGTCGCTTTTAATAGTAGAAATCAATGTGCAATTAATCCGATGATAAGACTACTACTACGGGGGACTATAGTTAACAGGACCTATCGTATACACAAAAGCCTATACATTTAACCATTTTTACTAATAAGATTTGGTCCTATTAACTATGGTCCCCCGTAAATAGTAACGGACTCCACTCGAATACTAAACGTGGGAAAGCAGTTTTTTGGAGGCTTGTGCCGAAACCCGGAGCCGCGCACGGGGGGGGGGGGGGGCACCAACAGGCCAACAGGTGCCCTTAGGAGGGCTCATCACGCGCCTGCAACAACTTACAGTATTAATAGTACTAATACGTTGCTATCAGTTATTAAAAGTCGAACTTGCGGTGTACTACCTACTGCTGTACTGTTATTGTACAACATGCCGTGCTACTATCAACGCAGCGGCAGTATCAACAGCAGTGCGGCCATGCTGAAGCTGCGCATGTAGGCATCAATAGGCCAATTACGTGCCCACAAGGAGGGCCGAACATGTGTCTTAGTAAAAATGGTTAAATATATAGGTTTTTATGTGTACCTTTGGTCCTACTAACTATGGTCCCCCGTAATAGTAGTCGTGCTAGTTGTGTACCTGGTACACACGACTTTTGCTGTTGAATATCCACGTACTATTACGGGGGATCATAGTTAATAGGACCAAATATTATCAGTAAAAATGGTTAAATATATAGGTTTTTATGTGTACCATAGGTCCTATTAACTATGGTCCCCCGTAATACAGTAAAATACTACTCCCCAGGTACTATTATTAATAATACTTGCTTAAACAGCCGCGGCCGGAGGCGTCAATGGGCCAATATATACCGGAAAGAGGACGCATGCGTCGACTGTTACTCCGGACGTTATTCAGTGCTACAAGTGCCTGGTATGAATATGCACATTTTGGAATAACACGTACGATATATATATAAGTCCAACACTACTTGCGGAAGCGCCGGGCGGAAACACCCATACCACTGGTAGGTCGAGAACGGGTGCCCGAAAGAGGATTTGGCATGTGTTGACTATTAATAGCACCAGGTAAGTATTAACAGTATATTGATATGGTTAACCCTCTTGGGACTTTAGAGAAGGAAACTGACAACGAAAATTAACGATCACAGCAACGGCCACTGCGTGGTTGATTGGGCGACTGTACAAGCCGATGTCCCAGTCGCACTGCAAGGAGGCGTTCCACACGGGCGCAACATGATTATTCTACCGGTGCTTCTGGGCGCTCAAACGCCGCGCTCGTTATTATTGTTTCGGGTCGCTTTCCGATATCTCGGGGTGCCGAAGAGATTAACGACCCTCTTGGGAATGATGTATACAGGGACATCATGCCCAAAATACAATGCAAATTGCGGCGTCGACCCTCGTCTACACGAAGCAGACTGAGCTGCTGGGTTAGGCTACATGTACACTAGTACAATAGTAGGGGAAAACGAAGTTATTATTAGTGTCCTAAAATTTAAAATTCCCTAAATTTCCTGGTTTTGTATTCTCGCAGTTTTTTTTTCTTCCGGGTTTCCCAGTTTTTTTTTTTTTTTTTTTCCCAGAAACATGTATGTGAACGCTACGTACGTGAGCGTTCCTGATATTCCCCCCCCCGATAAATTCCCAAAATTCGGAATTGTGGATGTTTTTCCTGTTTTTCCGGATTATCCTGCTATTCTTGAAGAAATAAAAAAAGAGGAAAATCGGAAAAAAAAACGATCGTCAATTCCAACGACCCTCGAAGAAGGGGAACAAGAATCTCGTGTCCCACTTCCTGGGGAAATACACCTCTACGTTGCAAGGGAGTTGTACGGCATGCGTGCGGCGTGGTACTAGCGCTGCGTTTTTTGTTTTGTTTTTTCCCCCATGAGAAAACAGGATTTCTGGCCCTAATCCAACAGATAATTATTATATTTTTCCCTTTACTCTGTGCAATAATAAAATATACCCCACGTAGTTGGGCACCTGCCCGAAAAAAAAACGCGTGTCGATTGGAGCTGGTTTCACCGAGAAAAACGATTTTTCCCCAAAAACAAACAAAAAAACACATCAGACCCGGGGTCACAAAGCAGGCTCTTACCCCCCCCCCCTTCCTCGCTACGGTTCTTGCGTTGGAAGACATTGTTATCGCGAGAAGACTTCAGCCCTTTCTTCCCTCGTCGTCTCGCATCGAATTGAAGCGTGCCTACCCACGCTATGCTCTCTCAGCTACGCTCCTTCAATGGGTAAAAAATAGAGAATCCCGCTGGCACAGCTACGGCACTGCTCCCTGGTTTGCGGCGCATGGCAAGAGTCAGCTGGTCGCACGCTCTCTACGGCTGCATCATATCAGCCAGTTACAGAAGTATCGTAATAGTATACCGGTGATACACGAACTGTGTACTTCTTCTATTAATAGTGCATTATTTTTGGGCATTAGTTTTGGACATAACCTGCGTAGCTATTCAATATACCGCGCGCTCGTGTGCTGAACGAAATGCACAGTGATAATGCCATCAACGACTCACCCGTTTTTCGCATACTGCACCTGGCACCCGGTGCGTGCGAACTTGTCTCATTTTGCTGTTATATCAGGTAGCGCAGTAAAACAAGCGTGTGTTCTGCCTTGGGAGGTACATGTAGAGTGCGTAACGCCTTCCAAAGACCGCGGGGTAGGATCCCTTCGTCGTGTGTGGAAACCTGTTTTATGTCTTCCTTCTACGGCTAGGTGCTCAGCTTGGGCTTGAGTCCGCACGAGTACTTTCTTTTTTGCATGAGCAGCGTGAACTACACGCCAGGGGCTGTGCGGGCGAAGAGAGCAACGCCACATGTTTCCTTCAACGAGTAGGTAGTCGGCTTCAGCTTGGGCCTGTACGAGTACTTTCCTTCCTGTACGAGGAGTGTGTGCCACGGTAGGTAGGGATCTCACTTTTGGGCTCAACATTTCTGACCGGCTGAGCTTCTCAAGTGAGCAATTATTAGTATACCAGTCAGAACGATTAAATTACGTAACACATTCAGAACCGCAGTTCCGTTGAGGGGACGAACCAGTCAAATTCTAAGTAGTTTGTCCCCAAAACGGGACTGCAGTTCTAGAAGGGTTAAAAGTAGTAGAATGCAATATTTAGCACTCGAAAAATGCTGAATTCTTCCCGCGATAAAAACAAAAACAAGGTAAGTACAATAGTGGGGAGGAGCGCCCGCTATGTGTGACCACGGACTTGAGTTACTACTGGGAGGGAGCTGGAGAGTAGGGCGAGAATTATAAATGGGACTGAGAAAAAAAAAAAAAAAAAACGTGGGTTGCGAGAACAAACTTCTTCGAAGTCGTCATGTGTCGGGTGAGATATTGAGCGCGTCACGCGAGGAGTTCACGAAATAATAAGGCAACACCCCTTCAAGGCATTGCTCCAGACTTGATACGACACGTCTGGCGAACGGCGTGAAGCACTGACAAGACGGGGTGGGACGCGCCTTGTCGCGCGCTCCGATGATCTCGCGGGACCAAGCGGCTCCTTGCATTTTCGGGCGGAGTGGTGTGCCTTCACATGACTCCACATGTCGACATGCCCCGAAATATGTAAGGGTCGTGTGGGTGAAGCATTAACTCTTTTAGCACTGCACTCAAGCGTTTGACTCTAATTCTGAGTACTTAGCCCCCCAAAACGGGAGTGCAGTCCTACCAGGGGTTATAATATATATATATATATATAATCCTCGCAAGACTGCAGTTCCCTTTAGGGGACAAATTACTTAGGATTATGAGTGGTTTGTCCCCAAACGGGACTGCAGTACTACAGCTGTCCAAGGGTTAATATGTACACTATTAATATATTTCGGGACAGAGTGGTATCGGACAGCAGTAGACCAGATCTCCGTCCGTCATTTTATATTGTGCATACCTGCTATAAATGTCATACCAGGTACTGCTGCATATACTTCGGGGACAGATACCGCAGAAAACAGGGTTTGCGATCGTTTTTCAGCGCTCTTTTAGTCGTGACAACGGTAAAAAAAGGTGACAAAAAAGTCGAACATCGCATTTTCGGAAGGCTATACAAGCACACATACACTAAAAATCAGATATATACGTCCAGGATCACCTTGTTCCGTAGTTGGCGACCTTCTTCCCGTTCTGGAAAGATCCGGCGCTAAAAATTATCGATCGCACCCCTTCGCGAACAACTCTCTTCGGGTTTTAAAGGCATGATACAGGCCTGATTGATATTATCATACACGATCTCCATGATAAATACGTGTACATGTCGTGCTTACCGCGTGGGATGCGCATGACACGGCTCCTGCGCACTTGTGTGCCGGATGGGATCTGTCTGTAATCTGTGTGATCCGGCTCTTGCACAAACTTAAAAAAACTATCACAACCGTTGAAAAAAAGTTGAGAACTGTTTTTTATTACCACTCATTTCGAGAAAATGGTCGACACACGATGCTGTGTACGAAACGAATGACGTTTGAGTAACTACAGCAGCAGCCCTAACCCCAACTCTGAGCCAGTCAGAACAACCCTAACCTTGATCCTACGCCAATCAAATCAAATCCCGAGTAAGTGGTGAGCTCTACTCAAAACCCTCACCATAGGATCATGGTCTGTCCGAATGTCGGTTGGTGCAAGGGCCGATAAACTTATTTTCATGATTCTCCGCCAGTATTTTTTCGTTTGATTTGATTTGCAGCTGTTTGGTCGAAAAGCGAATCACCCAGCAGGCAATTTGACTTTTGATTCGAATAAAACGAAAAAAAACGATTTCTACAAGAAGTCTCTAGGGACTTCTTTGGCTCTTCGTGTCATTCAATTCGGGTAGTTCGTCCAACTTGACGTGGCATGTTCCTGAACCCGAAGCAAGCCATGCAAACTTGAGCTGTGTCGTCGACTGCCTCACAGCTGAGATCCACCACTCCCGAGAGACAGGGCCACCGGAGCAGCCGCAGCACGAGGTCCGACGGCCCCTCGCACAGAGTAGACCATCCGCGGTGCCTCAAAATTTTACAAGGCCGTCGCAAACTCAGTTTTTCATCCCTCTTACGGGCACCGACCAGGTCACGACTTCGCTCAGGAGTTCGATCGCTGTACCCCCGTCGCTGTTGCCTGCGTGGGGCTTCGGGGCTGCGTCAAGTCACCCAAGACGTCCCAAGAGCGATAGCCTCTTCGGCGGTGCCGGCAGAAGCAATCGGCCGTTTACCGCGGCGCCCCGGGGAGGACGCGGGCTGTCGCTCGCCTCGTTGGTTGCTCTCGGGTGTTCGTTGACCCTTACACGTTAATCGATTTCTTTTCAAATATAATATTCCTCGATAGGACCCAAAGACATGCTTTTCACGAAATTAATTCAAATCAAATCAATTTCATTTTTCCCTTTTCAATCATCAGGAAAAAGGTTTCGCGTTAAGACGGGCCCTAACGCATCATGACCACATACTCGTGTATTACACCCTGCATCCTCGGTGTATCCGGTAAAAAAATATTGATATCATTAAAAACAAAAAACAGCTGTGAGACCTATGGCAATGGAAACGCCAAGTAAAAAAGAATATTGAAAAAATATTGCTTTCAAAGAAGCGCCGACAATATCCTCGTACCGCCGCTGTGTGTGTGTGTTTTTCTAACGGCTGCAGTCGGCGCAATTTGATTTTTCTCGTTGTAAATTGTCAACACGCTGATAAAAATCAGTTCGTGCGGCGGTAGACGCTCGATCTCGACTTAGACTCGGCCCACGGCCAACCCGCTCGGTGTCCGACAAGGCCAAGGAGTGTAGATGACGGCCTCGAAGATATCAGGTGGATCCATGGTCTAGGGGGCGAGAGCTTGCTGGCGGCGTCCTACGGTATCCTCCCAACCCTGAAAAAAAGTCTTTGTTTTGCCAGTCGAGACGGATGGAGAAGTTTTGTCTTCTGTTTTGTGCAGACCAGCGGCCAAATGTTTTTCATCATACGCCTGGCCAGCTCCCGCCACATGGCACCGGCTATTGTGTGAAGACGGTGACCCTAGGGTGGGTCGGAGCCCCTAACGAGCGTACTCCGTTCAGAATTCATGACGCAGTCGTTGGTTTTGTCGACCGATGTCTGTCGAGGACTCGGAATCTCGCCGCTTCGAGCTAAACATCCACCTGAGTTTTTCTCAAGCCGATGTTGGCCCAACATCGGCCCCAGAATTCATTATTTCGAGGTTTTCCAAAAGTTTGGAAATTTCCGTATCAACAATCGTGACCATAGCAAGCTGTACCTGAAAATTTATGACGGAAATCTTTGGAATTCAAAGTTTTTATGGAAACTTTGCGTCAATGGAAACGAAAAGTTCCCATTGGCATCGGTCTGAGCTCGAGGATTTGGTCGAAACTCATCTTCGCAAGCTGTGTGTGATACTTCGATCGCGGAAATAGCGTGCCTGCGAAGAATTAGGTTAGAACCAATCCGGTTGGTTGGGTCTCTTGTGGTCTGTTTCCTATGTAAAAATTACCCTAACCCATGGGACCCTACTACAGGCCGGTGGTGGAAAATTATTCTCCGGCCAAAGTCCACGCCGTTGTCTCGATTCAGACCGTGAAATTTTGCAAGTCTTTCACGAGTCCGTACGAACACTTTCTGATTTTGTTTTGCCTGCGTTCAACCCTTTTAGTACTGCAGTCACATTTGTGGGGCAAATCACTTGGAATTAGACGGGTTTATCCCCAACTCGGGACGGCAGTACTAAAGGGGTTAAATTTGTTTGTATATTATTGGCGAATTTGGACCACCTTAGAGCAAACATTTTTCGGTGAAGAAAAAAAATGCAGGTCAGTTCTCGGGAAGGAGATGAATAATACGCGTGCAAACTTTCAGGGTGTTCGACCGAGCGTCATGGTACCACTTTGTGGCTGTTTCATCTTCATCTCAGCAACATGGTGCAAAAAAAAAGGGTGTAGATACCGTATGGAGACCAATGTTGATCCACTAAGTTGCCAAGATGTGAAAATCCAACTAAAAGAGGCCCCTCGCCACCATCTCACCCCTGGGATGGTGGCCCGTATGGAGACCAATGTTGGTCCACTAAGACCTATGCTATTGGGACAGCGAATAAAATGTTTGAATTTCAAAGATACCCTCCAAAAAAAAAAGAACACGCTTCCTATGGGCACGTTGAGAAAAAAAAAATGTTCCTAACTTTTGGAAAAGCCCGAAAAAAGCAAATCTGGGGTCGACGTTGGGTAACTCAGGCCGATCTTCGGTTCGAAGCGGCGAGATTCCGAGTCCTTGACAGACATCGATCGACAAAACCAACGACTGCGTCCTGAATTCTGAACCGAGTGCGCTCGTTAGGGGCTCCGACCCACCCTAGGGTCACCGTCTTCACACCATGGCCGGTGTCATGTCGCGGGAGCTGACGAGGCGTATGATAAATTCACAACCGCTGGTATGCACAAAACAGAAGACCAAACTTCTCCATCCGTCTCGAATGGCAAAACATAGACTTTTGTTCAGGTTTGGGAGGATACCATAGGACGCCGCCGGCAAGCTCTCGCCCCCTAGACCATGAACCCACCCGATATCTTCAAGGCCGTCATCTATGTTCGTTGGCGTTGCCGGACACCGAGCGGGTTGGCCGTGGGCTGCGTCTATGTTGAGATCGGGCGTTGATCGTCGCACGAGTTGGTTTCTATCAGCGTGTGGACATTTTGCAAGCAGAAAAACTAATTGCGCCGCCTGCAGCCGTTGGGGGGGAAAAAAGGAAAAATCAAACGTGTTTTTCTCTTTTTTCCCACAGCGGCGGTACGTGGAAATTATCGGCTGTTTTTTCAAAGCAATATGTTTGAAAAACACTTTTGACTTCGCCTTTCCATTGGCATAGGTCTAAATTACCAAGATGTGGAAATCCAAAAAAAAGGGGCCCCTCGCCACCTATCTATCACACGCCACTATTTTGTTGCCGCGTTTTTTTGTTCCACAAATAATTACGATAATATATGCCCAGGTGCTATATACGAGAACGATACGTACAATATTTGTTTTACACTACCTGGTATACTACATAATTATTTTTATTTTTTATTTTTTTTGCTCATCCCATTCATCATCTTCGGACATCTTCTCTCTCTCCTTCCAACTCGTAACTCAGATCCGGGGTCACATAGCAGGCTCTTCTCCCCCCTTCCCGCTACGGTACGTGCCTTCATTTTTATCGCGAGAAGATTTCAGCCTTTTCTTCCCTCGTCGACTCGGATCGAATTGTGCCTACCCGCGCTGCAAGGCGCTCTCAACAATGGAATCATGATTTATTTTGATTTTTGCAAAAATAAAGTCAAATGTCCGGCCCATCTGGGGCTCGAACCCAGGACTCAAACACAAGTAGAATTCGAGGTTAACCACTTGAACCACCGGGGCGACCGGACCACATAAAATACTATTATTTAATAGGTACCTGGTATTTATTTCCAACATATATACGCACTGCTTTTGTACGCTTTGGGTGGCGAAATAAATATCAGGAAGATAAAAGAGCCACAAAGTGGTGCACAACCAAAATGGTATAACGTACTGGTACGGTTTTATCCCCCAAGAACAGCGTGGGCAGTTGGACGTAAGTGCGGAAAAAATACAAACAATAGGCAGTGCCTCGAATTTACTTGATTCCAGTATAGGATCGATTCTTGGCGACGCGGGTCAGATATTCGATGTTTACATATATTGTGCAAAAATGTACAAACATGCCTTGGGGTAGTACCTGGAACCGAACCGTTCAGACGAAGCAAGAGAAGAAAACATTTTGTTCCTATGGAGACGCCTGCATGTTACTGACCGTAATTAAGGCCCGTGGTTGGTCGGGAGTCAGGACGGATTTTGGCCACGATTAATAGCGCCAGCCCCAGGACCTCAACACCCTCACGTCACCCTCTTCCGCTGTTCATGGCGGTCAGTTTGATACAAACGGTGTTCCATTCGAGTAGATGCAGCTACCGGCATTCGTGGGGGAGATGATTTCCGTTTTTTGATTTGAACCAGCTCGCAAGAGTCATTCTTAACCTAACCGAAGAAAAAAAAGCAGAAGGTGGCCAAAATGCCACTTTCAACCCACATGAAATTCTGCTCGGGGTTGCGTTATAACTCTTAGGAAAGCTCCATGGGTTGGGTTCATTTTTTACATACGAAATATAGTGCAAGAAACCCAATCGAATTGGATACAACCGAATTCTTCGCAAATACCCTATTCAGGTAGTAATACGTAACGCATCAGACATGTAAGAGATTGATTGGCGGTGGAATGGGTAGACCAGTAAATACATTTTTCTTACTATTAATACTAGTACGGAGGACCATAGTTAACAGGACCTATGGTACACATAAAAATCAATATATTTGACCATTTTTAGTAACAATATTTGGTCCTATTAACTATGGTCCCCCGTAAATAATAGCTAAAAAAACTACACACCCCGTGGTCCGTAGCACCCGCGATCGAAGCACAAGTATGTAATCACACACGGCTTCCAGAGATGAGTGTCGAGGAAAAATTCCAGGGCTTTTCGCGGGTCAGGTCAAACCACACGGGTCAGGTCGGGTCGGGTCAGGACAAGTTTTGATGTGTGTTGGCTTGACCCGACCCGACCCGCGAGATTATAAAACCCTCTTGACCCGACCCCACCCGACCCGACCCGCGAGATTTAAAAACCTGCTGACCCGACCCGACCCGTGAGGTTTGAAAATCTCCTGACCCGACCCGACCCGCGAGGTTTCAAAATTTTCTGACCCGACCCGACCCGACCCCTTCCGATGGACCCGTGAGACACGGGTTCCACGCGGGTCGGGTCACCATGACCCGCGAGATCGGTTTGACCCGCGGATCCGGCACGTGGGTCGACACTTCAGAAACAATTAAAAACTCATTTTTGTTCCCCGCAGCGAGATGTGGCCTGGCTGTAGTGGGTATGGAAGGATGCGGGCATGCCTATATGGATTTGGCGATGTTTTAAGGTTTGAGCATTATACCAAAGGAGTATTATTGAGTGTTAACAAGAGATAAGCCTTTGGTTGAGAGAGAGGGAAGTATCTCAAGTGTCGGATCCGCAAGCCAGATGCGCGGGTCGGACGGGTCAGCAAAAAACAACTCGCGGGTCATGCTGGCCCGACCCGCGAGTGACGCGTTTCTCGCGAGTAATGACCTGACCCGACCCGTGAGCTTTTTATCACCTCTCATCCGACCTGACCCGACCCGTGAGATTTGAAAAATTCTTGACCCGGCCCGGCCCGACCCGTAATAATTGAAGAACTCTTGACCCGACCATAGCCGACCCGCGAGATTTGAAGACCTCTTGAACCGACGCGACCCGACCCGACCCGTGAGATTTTGAACACTTCCTGACCCGACCCGACCCGACCCGAGACATTTTGAACACCCCGTGACCCGGGTCGGGTCATGACCCGCGACAAGCCCTGAAAATTCCAAGGTTTCGACTCAGCGGTAACAGCCGCTGAGATTTTGAAAATATTTGATAAATATTTTGTCATTACAGCAGTTGTTCATGCTTTCCGGAAGCAGTAAGACACGCGAGCCTGTCATGCCAGTCCACCTCCGATTGTATATATAACTTGTTTTTTTTTCAACGTGTTTGCATTTCAATCGCGCTTCGTACGGACAACAAGGGAGGGCTCGTTCAGCAGCAGCAGCAGCAGCAGCAGCAGCAGTAGTGCCACACCGGTTTTTGTCCCGATCGTGAGGGGCTATGCCGTTGCTGGACTGCAGCCGTTCTCAGTTCACAGGGATAATCCCGACATCACAATCGATGTTTTGAGACAGATTCTCCGCAGAGGGCACCCCATCGTATACAACAAGTAAATACATAAAAAACGAACCTGTGAGATCGAAAATTTAGTCAAAACTCATCTTCGCAAACTTGGCATCGTAATCCGATAGCGCCCTTTACGGGGTGCGTAAAAGGTTCTCAGAGTTGTCTACAAATTATTACGGGTTTTGAAAGCAACGGGATCGCTACCTACCAAGTCTGCAATAAAGGCGACCGCGGTAATTACGGTATACTCCTTGTATATGTAACTATAATTCGATGCGAGACGACGAGGGAAGAAAGGGCTGAAGTCTTCTCGCGATAAAAAATGCCTTCCAAGACACGAACCGTAGTGGGGAGTGGGGGGTAAGAGCCTGCTTTGTGACCCCGGATCTGAGTCACGACTGTTAATAATACCATTAACACACACCGGGGAGAGAGGAAAGAAGAAAGAAGAGAAATATCGTAAATGGGATGGAACACATGAACATAACAAAATAACTTTTAATACTGTAAATACCTGGTAAATATACTGTTGCACGTACGAGGGTACGCGCAAATGAAAATACGATCAACGTACGACTCTTATCCGTAAATGAAAGGGCCGGTTGGGTATATTGATAATAGTAAAATTATCAAGAGTAACCAAGCGATTCTAACGCGGACACAGTGGTTACATAGTGTCAGAAGAAAAAACACCAACAACAGCAACAAGACAGAACAGGAGCCAGGACAAGACAAGAACAAAAACAAAAAACAGAAGGACGAGAAACGCAACTTGTGTTTTTGTGTTTTGCCTTTCACACCCATGACACTGCTGCTGTTGTGACATGAAACCGTTCATCCTGGTACTCGTATGTAGGTACACCCCTTGAATTCCGCAGCTTCAGATTGTGTCTTCCTCATAGAAGTCGTATACTGCTGCTGTATGTTTGATATATACCTGGTAATGCCCACTTCGTCCGTTTTGTTTTCCACAACATTACGAAACCCAGCGTATTCGTATGATATGATATGAAAACACCGTACGTATGCTGCGCTGCGCGCTGTACCTCTCCCTGCCTCTATATACTCGCTCCTTTTTGCTTCCCTGGTGTCCGCAGTGGTGGAGTGCGTATGCTTGTTTTTTTGTTTTTTGCCTCTGTTTTACTACCGAGGTATTTCTTCCACTCCAGAGTTATTGGAGCCTGTCCTGCGACCACGGAATGCATTGTATTGTGAGTTAATGTGAGAACAACAACAATACCAGGTACTCGTACACTGCAGTTGCAGCTGAAAGCCACATGATGCATGAAGTGAAGCATGCTCAGATCATACCAGGTATACTATTAATAGAAGCACGAACATGAAGGAAGCATGAACATGAACACTATCAATAATGAAGCAAAACATGAACGAAGCATGAACAGCACAAACCCACGGAGCATCAAGCTCAACGGCTGGCGCGAGGTGGGGGGACGTCAAAACCAAGGCTTTCACGGGGTGTAGCACCGAACCGCGGTGCGGCTTCTACATGTGTGTGCAAAGTCCTACATATGTTGCGGTGCGGATTATTGTTTTGAGAATCATCGGTGAGGTGTGGATCGTTGTTTTGAGAATCATCAGTGCGGTGCGGTGCGGTGCGGTGCGGTGTGGATTTTGGTATACGGTTTTTATACGTTGCGGTTTGAAATCGTACGGTTCGGTGCGGTTCGGTAAAGAACGATAAAAAACGCACCGCACCGTAACTGCACGGTAGAAATCTACTATTAATACTTACTGTACGCCTTCTCACGGTTTTTACATTTCTGAGAGATTAAACGGTGCCGTTTAGACCTATGCCAATGGGACAGCGAAGTATCAATAAAATGTTTGAATTTCAAAGATACCCTCCAAAAAAAAATAGAACACGCTTCCTATGGGCACGTTGAGAAAAAAAAAATGTCCCTAACTTTTGGAAAAGCCCGAAAAAAGCAAATCCGGGGTCGATGTTGGGCCAACACCGGCTGGAGAAAAACTCAGGTTGATCTTTGGTTCGAAGCGGCGAGATTCCAAGTCCTTGACAGACATCGATCGACAAAACCAACGACTGCGTCCTGAATTCTGAACCGAGTGCGCTCGTTAGGGGCTCCGACCCACCCTAGGGTCACCGTCTTCACATCATGGCCGGTGTTATGTCGCGGGAGCTGACGAGGCGTATGATAAATTCACAACCGCTGGTATGCACAAAACAGAAGACCAAACCTCTCCATATGTCTCGAATGGCAACACAAAGACTTTTGTTCGGGGTTGGGAGGATACCGTAGGACGCCGCCGGCAAGCTCTCGCCCCCTAGACCATGGACCCACCCGATATCTTCAAGGCCGTCATCTATGTTCGTTGGCGTTGCCGGACACCGAGCGGGTTGGCCGTGGGCTGCGTCTATGTTGAGATCGAGCGTCGATCGTCGCACGAGTTGGTTTCTATCAGCGTGTGGACATTTTGCAAGCAGAAAAACTAATTGCGCCGCCTGCAGCCGTTGGGGGGGGAAAAAGGAAAACTCAAACGTGTTATTCTCTTTTTTCCCACAGCGGCGGTACGAGGAGATTATCGGCTGTTTTTTCAATGCAATATGTTCGAAAAAAAACTTTTGGACTTCGCGTTTCCATTGGCATAGGTTTTAGTGCGGGTGAGAAAAAAACAGAATCGTAAGGTGCGGTGCGGTGCGGTGCGGTGCGGTACGGCGGTGTTTTTTTTTTTTTGTTTTTTTTTCAATAATCCTACGGCGCAGTGCGGTTTTGTTCAAGGCAAAATCGTACGGTGCGGTGCGGTGCGGTGCGGTAAGACCGCACTGAACAGCACCGCAAAAGCAACAAAAAAACGCAATCGTGTTTAATTGATTGCAATAAACGCGTGACATCAGGAGTAACAGGTATCACTCTGTTCAGACATGAAAGGAGCGTCGTGTCATGACGGTCTTTCTATCTACGGACAGAGTGGAACCCGGTACTACTGTATCATACCGCTAAACACAACACCAATCTGTCTGTGGTCACCTTCAATAGTGGTGTTAGCCGCCCACTATCCGTGGCCAGCGGGCACCCGGGAAAATTCGGGGGGGAATACCCGGGTACTCGCGAGTATAAAGATCCCGGGTACCCGGGTACCCTGATATTTCCAGGTATGTTCGTGGGTCATGAGCCGACCCGCGGGTCGGTTCAGGAAGTGCTCAAATTTTCACGGGTCGGGTCGGGTCGGTTCAAGAGATAACGAAAAGCTCACGGGTCGAGTCAGGTCATGACCCGCGAGAAACGGGTCACTCGCGGCTTGGGCCAACATGACCCGCGAGTTGTTTTCTGCTCACCCGCGGGTCGGACCCGCGCATTCGGCCCGTGGATCCGACACCTCAAAAAATCTTTCCGATCATGTACTGCCCAAAAGTTTATTTTTCTTGTACGAGTACCAAAAGTAAATAATACCAGGTAGTCCTTTGATATCATGAATCAAACATTAAAACACCGCCAAAAGTATATACGCATGCCCGCATCCTTCAATACCCACTACAGCAGTAAGGCCACATATCACTGCTGTGGGGGGAAACGTAAAGATAATATTGTTCTGAGGGTGTTTACCCACGGGCCGGATCCGAGGGTTGAAACCCGCGGGTAGAGATATACATGGCGTCGTGGGTTGAGGTGACCCGAACCGCGACAGACCCGTGTCCCCGTGTCCGGTCGAGTCAGGAGGTTTTCAAATCCCACGGGTCGGGTGGGGTCGGGTCAGGAGGCTTTCAAAATCTCGCGGGTCACGTCGAGTTAGCTGACCCAACCCGACCCGACTCCACTCGTGAGGTGTGACTTGACCCGCGAACAGCCTTGGATATTTTACCCTGAAGCAGAAACCCCCGCGATGGCAAGCCATCATTCATTATTCCCTAAATCACGTTTCCTCGCCAGTATTTCGGGTTTCTTCTCGGGGGGGTTTTCGAACTCATGGTTACGTCGACAGAGCTTTAAGCTCGAAAGTTCGGACCCTGTCGAGGTACGAACAAAGCTATCAATACTACTCGCAGACCCTCGGCTGCTGGCTGGACTTCTGGACTGATGTTGTTGCGTACCTGGTACAATATATCGAAGCTAGTGGGGGTATCGGGTGATCTTGTGTGTGTGTGAGATTATACATTTTGAGAAGGGCGTCCTCCACATTGTGTACGAATCACCATGGCACGAACCGACCGGGGTGGGTACGTGGGTACGTAACATCAACAATTCGGCCTGTTCTCCTTTCTGCATGCTGTGCTGGTGTAAGATTGGTCATTTGTGCGTTGCAGGTTGGGTTTCAGCGTGTATATGCGCATGTATGTGTGCTTGAAACGTAAAACTAGAAATTATTGAAGTCTGGAAACCCCGAGAATGATGAAAATCTTATTAAAAAAACGGAGGACTGGGAGAAGGGATCTTTCGGTTGGTAGGCTGTTCGGATGTTTTGGTTCCTGTTGGGATCAAGGTACGGGCGAAGACCCAACCCAACCCCTGACGAGGACCTTTAACCCCTTTAGAACCGCAGTCCCGTTTTGGGGACAAAGTACTTGGAATTTGACTGGTTTGTCCCCACAACGGGACTGCGGTTCTAAAAGGGTTAACAATCTGGGAGAAGGGATCTTTAGGTTGGTAGGCTGTTCGGATGTTTTGGTTCCTGTTGGGATCAAGGCGCGGGCGAAGACCCAACCCAACCCCTGACTCTAACCCTAACCCTATAACCCTGACCCCAAACCGCAGCCGAAACGGGCCAAAACTCGCCATAAACGAGGCTACGCCGAGTTTGCAGCGAACCAGGAAAATTTTCAGATGCGGACGACGATTCCGAAGTGCAGACCACGCTGCACATTTTTCAAGTAAAAAACACCTCTAAAGATCCCTTCTCCCAGACTGCAAAACCTACTCCCCCTGACTCCAACCCTAACTAACCCTTCATGCCTAAACTCGCCATAAACGTGGCTACGCCGAGTTTGCATCGAACCAGGAAATTTCTCAGATGCAGACGACGATTCCGAAGTGCAGACCACGCCACGCATTTTTCAAGTCAAAAGCATCCCTAAAGATCCCTTCTCCCAGACTGCTAAACCTACTAAAAAAACGGGTGCTTGAAGGGTCATTGCAGGGAATATGATCTAGGGGATGATGATTTTATGTTCCCGGGGTTTCCAGGGTGATTTATCGGGTACCCGTCGCCCAAATACCCGGCGGGTATGAAATGCCACTCGTACCTGACGGGTCTTGCCAGGCCGGGAAGTACTCGCGAGTACCCGGGTAGTTGGCCCTGTGTCTGTGTGTGCTCTGCTGGTTTTGGTCGCTCGAATGAATTGTTGTGTCAATTGATTTGGTTGTGTGTTGTGTGTCGTGATTCTGCCCCTGTTATGATACGTACGTACCTGCAAAACCAGCAAGGTAAATAAACAATCGCGGGCGATGGGCGATCTGCTGAAAGACGAAAAACTTTTCAGTTTTACGAGTAGTCGGCGGTGATGTTTTCATAAATCTGATCAGCCGCCAACGTGACAAAGTGATTAAACTTGAAGGTTTTCGTTTTTTCGGTGTGAGCCGATCGCCCGCCATTCTCTCACGTACGTATTACTAGAAACAACAGCAGAACCGGACCAGATCCCCCGGTGGTCTACGAATATAGAGAAGCAAGCAACTCACGTTTTTTTACTGTTTTTTTGTGCTTTTTCGTCGAAAATCTTTCACGAAAATTGGTGGGAAAAATGTGACGACCATTATTCGAGATTTTACAACGTCGGACGTTCATATTATTGTTATTGCTTTTCGTGCTGTGCTTTGGTGTCGGCGTCTCGGCCCCTGTGTACCTGTTTCCCAGCTGGTGTGCTCGATCTCGAATTGCTTGCCACTCGTCGTCGTTTGTCTTACAAATCGGTGGCTTGACGGCTGTCGGCGAGAAGAATATAATCAAAAACACAACAGCACTACTTGTATATGTTCTCGCACATGAAAGAATAAACAGCAGTGAACTGTAGACAAGCATATTCGCCCTCTCACATCACCGACAGGAAACGGGAATGGGAAAATAGGAAGAGAAGAAAAGAGAGAGACAGACACCTTCAGACACCGAGAGACAGATACCCAAACTGAGGGGAAGGCAAAGCTAGCAAGTACGATATTTGCAGCAGCGTGAAGCGCTATTCAGCGCGATTTTCCAGCTCGAGAGTCAATTCCATGCTTCGTTGGTGGGCTATCTATCTCAGGTCGGTAGCAGTGGTATGTAGGTGGTAGGTGTCAAAATGTATGAAGAGAATGCTACGGGTGAAAAAGGACAAGCTACGAGCAGAATCAAGAGCCGAACCAGCCATCCTTCGTTCTCCAGCCGCGAGAAGCTCTCGACTTCAATCTGTAGCCACGGAGGCACACCCACCTCTATGACATGGCAAGCCCCAGACTTCCTCCCGCCGTGGTGACTGATGGCCTCCAAGCACCTGACCTCTGCTTGGAGTGTGGCTTCAATGAAGAGGCATTGACGTCTTCGTCGTCAAAGTTGTTCTCGGATGGAGTCGCGCGAACGGAAAGCAGCGAACCACAAACAACATTAAAAAAAGCAACGACAATTTTTTGATAAAAAATTGAAAAACGTTAAAAAAAATCGTGAATTCGTTTGCCCCGGTGATTTTCCGCCAGCTCAGCCAATCAGCGAGCCCGAGCATCTCGATTATCGTGGGCCTTATTTTTGTCCGAGAATCAAGTAATTTGATTATTTGTTGGGCGAAGCAGTCGTATTTGGGAGGGTGTTGGTAGAGCAGCATCATTAGGAGCGCTGTTCCGAGGGCAACAGGGCGAGACTGCGGCAGGGCGAGCGATGGGACGAGGAATAGATCGGGCCGCAGTGGCGGCGAGCGCGAGCCTGTTCGTTCTCCTCTGCGCCATCGATATTGTCGCAGGCCAAGGTGAATACTGGAAACGGGGACAATGAAATGTGAATAACAACGACTAGAATCCGCAGCAGCGATACGTCCTGGTGTCACAGCAGTAGCAGGACTGGTGCAGCGACTAAATAACTGCTGCTGCTGCTGCTGCCTGTGGCTCGAGTAGAACGCCGCGCTTTGTGTTCTCGCGTGGCGCGGGGGGAGGGGGGGGAATCTTTAAGCCTTGAGTCGCTCAGTCCTCTCTCAAAAGTTATTTGGAAACGGAGACACCTGCCGATGCCAACCAGTTGGAGAACGAGAGAACACACACGTCTCAACTGCTCATCAAGCTTGCTCGAATCGCCTTTTTTTGTTGCGTTGTTCGCATTTCTACGAGTCGTAGAAAATGGAGAAAATTTTATGAAAATCACTGCTGCTTGCTGGCCTGCTCTTCTTGGAGCTGATCCGGATCACATCGGAGAAAGAGAGACGGCGAGAGAACAAGATCAATATATTTTTAGAAAGGTCAAGCACCGCTGCTGCTGGTGCTGCAGCCATGGGTTTTACGATTAGATTCGCATTCAGTTAGGCGATCGTCATTTTGTGTTCACTGCCTGCTGCTGCGGGAAAACAAGTTGGGGAGAGTCGAACAGCGGAAGGGACGGCAGCAGTACGTACGAGATAGCCAACGGCAGTCAGCAGCAGCAGGAGCAGCAGTGGAAGGGCCACAATCGCATCATGCAGTTGTTCTGGAATGGCGTGGAGCATCTGGCTCTCCTTTTACTTCCTTTTTTCCTTCGCTCTCTCTACTACTGCTGTAGTTTCCCATTCAATCATTTCTGCCTTCGTTCCGTGTTCCCCGTTTGTTTGATCCGAGCGTACTTTACATCTCCACCAGCACCGACCACCCAACAGCTATGAAAATAGGTACCAGCCAGAGGGTATGCGATGTACGATATGAGGCAATTTGGCATGCACAGGGTCGCATATACGACAGAGAGCACATCCATCAAAGTTTTGCGGGTTGCTGCCCCATTTCGCACACCCCTTCGTATACTGGCATTAATGGTGAGTACTGGTGCACCGACATTACAATTGTGGTCGATACATATTATTTTGATAGTGCAATACGTACATCGTACATACGTACGACCTGCGTAATTGTACTGCTGTGTACCCGTATCGTATCTCGCATATACTGCGGCACTGCTTGTACTCCTGCTGGTGTACTCGTAGAGTACCTGGTAGTTTGTTTTCCGTCTCTCACTTTTGCGGCACAAGTATATATCCTTGGTACCCAATACGCCCCACTAAATTGCTGCTTGGCACTGCTGTACCCAGTACCAGGTATCAACTACCTCATACTCGTACTCGGTTGGAGTACGTAGTTATAACGAGGAGCTGATATCGTACTGATGTACCAGGTATGTACCTGTGGTGTAGTATATGGTGTGCATATTCCCGCCCCGTCGACACCACAGGTGATCGATCTTAACAAGCCATACTAAAATATCACATGGCACCCCCGAAGTCAAGGTGAAGAGACAAGCACCGCGGGTCATATAATACTTGTAGTCCATAGACGAGAACGACAAGGTCTGCAGAGTACAAGTGCCAGTCCTCGGGACTCCGTCAATGACTCCCCAGTCCGAGCCCTAGTCGAGGACTCAACCCTTAGTGTATCTGGCTGGGTAAAATGACTGAATCTCACCAGTCAACAGGGTAGCTGGGGGCTAGAAGGACTGAGTCCCTCCAGTCTACAGGGTACTAAAAGCTGAAAATACTTACTGTAGTCTCACCAGCCCTCGGGGTACCTGGGGGCTGAAAGGACTGAATCCCGCGAGTCCACAGAGTACCTGGGGGCGGGAAGTTCTGAGTCCCGCCAGTCCGCAGGGTACCTGTGGGGGGCTGAAAAGACTGAGGTCCGCCAGTCCATTTAGGGTACCTGGGGGGGCGGAAAGGACTGGGTCCCGCCAGTCCACAGGGTACCTGGGGGCTGAAACGACTTGAGTCCCGCCAGGCCCTTGGGTACCTCAAGCTTACAGAACTGAGTACGTATCGACTGCTATGTCACAGTCACAGGTATACGTCACGACACCGTAATAAATATTTGAAGCCCGCCCGACCAGCATGCTTGGGGTATCACGCAGCTGGCAAACTTGAGTTTCAACCACTTATTAATTAATCGCCCGCACGCACAGCTGACGAATTTGTAACAATTTCAAGGGTCGTCAGAGTACCAGTACCAGTCTTCGGGACTCATTGACTCGCTATTAACAGTAGTCCGAGTCCTTTTCGAGGACTCAATCCTCAGGGTAGTTTGGGGCTGACCCCCACCAGTCCACAGGGTACCTGGGGGCTGAAAGGACTGAGTCCATCCAGTCCTCAGGGCACCTATTAATAGGGGCTGCAATGACGTCTGAGTCCCGCCCGTCGACAGGGTACCTGGGTCCCGCTAGTCCACAGGGTACCTGGGGGCTGAAAGGACTGGGTGGGTGTATGAAACTGAAAGGGCTGAGTCCCACCTGTCCACAGTAGTGTGCGTGGGGTCTTAATTGGTCCTGCCAAACGGGGGACGAGGGGCTGAAAGCACTGGAGAGTAGGTTTAGCAATCTGGGAGAAGGAGTTTTGGCCCGTTTTGGCTTCGGTTTTGGGGTAGGGTTAGGGTTAGAGTCAGGGGTTGGGTTCGGTCTTCGCCCGTACCTTGATCCCAACAGGAACCAAAACACCTGAACAGCCTACCAACCTAAAGATCCCTTCTCCCAGGCCTCGCACTGGAACCTGGAGGACTGGTACTCTGACGACCTTTGCAGGACTACTTCCACGCCTAAAACAGATCACCGACTCCTACTTGATGATCTACCTCACCAGGCAGATCTGTCAGGGAAGATAAATTCCTGGTCTGTGTGGTCTGGTTCGTGTTGCTTGGTTGGAGCCGTGTAAACTGCATGATCTACAAAACAGTATTAATAGGAAACATTCATACCAGGGTATTATTTTATTAGTTTCCGGGTTAGATCTGTACTGCTTACAGTAGACAGATCCTGCACAAGATCTCATTATGGCAGGTGTTAGGGTCTACAGCAGTAGATCATCTACAGCAGTGCAGTCAGTATATCGTGATCTGTCCGAGGTGTTATTAATAATCACATCATTACATTCTAATAGACCTCTGCCTTCCTCCAACGCCCACAACTTCACAACGTCGATAAATACCCTGCTGGGCAAGTTCGTAGCAACATATTGTACTTACCTACGACCATGAATACCGGGTGCTGAAGTATCGTGTCCTTTGTAGTACATGTGTGGTGTTTACAAGAAGGCATACTTCACCTGTCGATAAATTATTATCAATGCCGCGATGTGGTGTGATGTCGACAACAGAAACGATACTGCCGAGAAGATGACACATGAAGACATGAAGCAGTGAAGCCAGTAGGCATACGAGTATATACTGTAGTAGAAACCGGCAGGTCAGTCTACAACAGCCGTGTACAGGTATCTGGCTGGTACCTGGTACGTAGGAAGGCAAACAACAGTGTGAGGTAATACGTGTACATTCCAGGTATGTACGGTAAGCCAGCACAAAGGCAGTAGCAGTCACCTGGTGCTGTACTTAAGGCCGCGGGCCGGACGTTTCCCGTGTTTTTTGTCTTGGATATAGAGTGAAAAATTCTTATTTTCAATTTGATTACTCGTATCGTAGAGCGGTCTTGTTTTTCCTGGTTCCTGATACCGAAAACCTGTATTCAAGGGATAATAAGATCGCAATGGAGAATTGCCGTCCATGCGACATACAGTAGCTATGCCAGCTATTAAAGTACGTACAGTAGTGAGAACTGGAGCTGTGTTGCTCGAGGTTAGGGCATCGCAACATGGAAAAAATAGCAGATTCACAAACATCAAAAAACAAAACAAGAACAAACACAAAAACAAGCCTCTGGTTGAAACGTTCAAACGGCCCGTCTAGGCCACAAACCATAACAGCGATCAGCAGCGACGAATCGAGCACACTGCCCTCTGTGAGGAGTTCTACATACGCTCAAAAGGCTTTACGTCGGTGCGCAGGCGTGGTAGAATCGCTGAGGGTTGGGTGTGGCTTGCTGGTGTTTAGAGGTGAAAGAGCCGCACACAGCAGCCTAATCGTTGTCTCCGACGCGACGGCGAATCGAGAGACCTGCAGCTCCTGAAGACTAAGCATATCGGGGGAACGATCGGCTGGTGTCATGGTGCAACATATATACACAAATACGTATGCGCCACATATACACCTGGAACGTGAGGTGTTTCTCGCGATGCGTCGTGATCTCTCTCCTCTGACATCGTCTGAAGTTCACATCCTGAAAAAATGATTTCACCGGGTGTAGTCGATCGAGACTGACAACCGCCTCTTGGTTTAAAACCGGCGACTCAATTATCAAAACATGAAATCGGGGGAACATCGGAGAATTAAAACACGCCTCGACACTATAAAACTTGCCCTCTCCGACCTACGGTATCAACATACCTGGTAGGTAATTGTATGATGAGTAATTCCTGTGGTACGTTGTGCTTTGTCTGTCTTTTGTGTTTGTTATCCAAATGCAGCCCCGCGTGCACACTCCAAACGCAGTCCCACAAACCTATTCCAACCACACAGTTCATCAACCGCACTCCATTTGCAGTCCCGCCAAACATACCCCATGTGCCTAGATGTGCCCTCCAGAAGAAGCCTCACCCGCACACTCCAGACCTACAGTGGTCCCACAAGCGCGCTCCAAACGCTGGCACACTGCGAAACGCGCTCCAAGTGCTGTCACACAAACTCCCAAACACAGCAGTACGAGTAGTCCGACATCCTGCCCCGTGAACTCCCAACGCCGTTCCGCATACACGCACACTGTACCCGCCGTCCCTAACACCCCTCAAGAGTACTTCCTTCCACCGTCGGTGGTAAACACTCCTGTGCAGTCCCACCATAGCACTCCAGACGCTGTCCCACCAAAGCACTCCAGGAGGTGTCCCGTGAACGTACACACAGATGTTTCCTCTATGCTCGTAGCGCCTGTGTGTGCCGGCCAACAATACCGGCACTAAAGCGGCAACCGGCATTACTCCGCACACTGCCACGCTCCCGAAGTGGTTAATCCCGTTTGTGCCAAGAGATTTCCCAGGCACTGTAGCGGGCAGCCGGCAATACTTCTCGTTTTTCTGTTCTTCATCATGTTCTTAGTTGTTGGCACTCACGCGACATGTTGTCGGGTGGCAACTTAAGTAAGCATAATGCCATGCACTTGTTGATGTGTTCCTCTCCCCCCCCCGCCCCCCCCGCGCGCGCGCCCCGGCTGGCTGGCTGCGCATCGCCTCTGTCGTGTCGGCCTTTATGTTTTTCCGGCGCAGAAACTTGCACCAACGTGACGGTTTCTGGGGGGGGGGAGTTGGCCGGCGACTACGTGCTAACAAGCGAGTCCAATTACGCCGGGGAGAGCGAGGGACACATCCTGCAAGCCATCGTCTACGGTAGGATAGGATTTGGTGCTACACACCTATTGCGAAATGCCAGTATTAATATAGTTCACCACTTGGTCGACGCTATGGTTGAAGCACACTCTGTAGGAGATGGAGGTGCTACGACGGTAGTCCTGACCAATGGTCCATTTAGTCGACGCATTTGAATTGAAGCGCACTGCGAAACAAAGGTGCTAGTGCTTGCCAATGGTTGATTGGGTATGATCTCCTCAGGGCTAGGGTTAGATATGTTCGCACAGAGTCGTTCACAGTCAGCGACCCTCAACCATAGTGTCGCATAGATCGTGAACTCCCCTCGACGCTACGAGCTGCTGCCGCTGCTGCTGCGGTACTGCTATATGCCAGCTGGCTTGTTCTTGCTCGCCATATGTATACCAAGGTGTACATGTATGAGGCTGTTCACGACTTGACCCAGGTTTCGGATAAATGGTTGAAATGTACAAACAGCAGTTGTCTTTAACCCCTTTAGAACCGCAGTCCCGTTTTGGGGACAAACTGCTTGAAATTCGAGTGGTTTTGTCCCCACATATGGGACTGCGGTTCTAAAAGGGTTGACGCTTCAGGACCAGGTATACATGTATGAGGCTGTTCACGACTTGACCCAGGTTTCGGATAAATGGTTGAAATGTACAAGCAGCAGTTGTCTTTGACCCCTTCAGGACCGCACTTCCCAAGGTGAGGACCAAACGTTTGGAATTATACTCAGATTTAGGTATATGCACACGGGGGTTCTATTACGGGGGGCCATAGTTAATAGGACCTACCGGTATGGTATACATAAAAACCTACATGTGTTTAACCATTTTTACTAACAATATTTGGTCCTATTAACTATGGTCCCCCGTAATAACAGGGTTGAACACTGATCCGAACCCCAACCCCGACTTCCTGGGAAAATTCCGGGAATGAGGATGTACTGGGTTGCTGTCTGTAGCTACTGCAGCAGAGTGAACTATCACGCTCTTCGTCGTAGCTGGGCTCTTAGGCTCATTCTTATCGGAGAGCGTTTTTTCCAAATTTTCCAAAGTTTGGAAGTAATTGGAGAGATGTATCGATATACGGAGGCGTTCTGTCACTATTCGTGAAATTCTCCAGAAGCAAAAATATCAAGTTCGTTAGCATTCCAATATTTGGAAAAAAAAACAGGAAAATATGGAAGATTGAAAAATTGCGCGAAAAACATGTCGAAAATATGGACAAAAAGCTCTCCGATAAGAATGACCCATATATGGCGTTTATAACCTGTGAAGTACTGTAGAGGACAGGCATTGTGGAAGGTTCGTAGAACGATCATCGCACATGTACCCATGGAAGATAAATCAGGAGTGGTACGACACATCTGAGAATATTTCCGAATTACCGGGATAACTCGGCTCAATAACCCGAGCCTCCTTGAAATTGAGACGGGCGTTGTTTGCCCGTCCGAACCTCACTCGATCTCTCTCTTCTCCACGCTGCTATCGCGACGTGGAGGGCTCTTTCCTCGCCCTACTGTAAATATAAGACAGGAAACCTGCAACGTCCGGTAGCAGGTCAAAGCTGCCACATCACTAGTGACGTTTGGAACTCTACGGAAGTAGGGAGTCCATAAAACACTACATAAAGACTACGTGCTTCATCGTCCATGCACGTTTCCACACATGATATAAATCGTGATCTACAGCGGTAGATAATCCAGACTAGATCATCTACATACAGACTGCTGTAGATAGATCGTATGTTTGCAGTTATGAAATGTTGCGCACGAGCCGTACCATATATAGACTCCACCCGGCAGTGCATTGAAAAGAAGAGCTGTGTGAAGCAGATTCCTTCCGGCAAACGTGATCTAGATCAGATCATATCACTCAGCGGAGCACATCAATCAGGGGTCTATCTGACCCGGAAGATCTTTACTATTGAAATGGGGATGATCTATCTGGTGTGTCTGGTGCGTTCGCTACACGCTTCCCCTTCCCTCCTGGCGAAGCCCGGTATTGGTAGTGCTTGCTTGGTGTAGTACTGTTTGTTTTTCCATATACCTACCTGAAGACCCCTTTCTGTGTCCTTTCGTCCCGACGGGCTATAGATATTGGGCAATGGGCTATTGCGAGATCAACAACTAACCACCCACGTACCTAGTAGTTCTTTCTTTGTCAGAGTAACGATCAGACGACTGATTTTCCGGGCCCGCTGGAGCTGGTATTTTGTACCAGGTATTCTGTAGATGTTGCCGCAGGAGCAGTTGGCATCAGCCCCTTCGAGTGCTCGGTACATAAATCACCATCGCCATCACTACCAATTATCTTGTTTCATCACCATCGTCATCATCATCATCACCTTCATCTTCATCTTCATCGTCACCAACGTCGTCATCGCAGCTTGCGGAGTGCGAAACAGCGCGCCGAATTGGCGCCGCTGCTGGTGGGTACGGGTGCTGACTGGTACTGGTACCGGTTGGTACTGGGACTGGTACTGGGACTGGGCCTGGTACTGGTACTGGCGAAAGTGAAACCACACCACACCATACCACATCCGCACCGCTTCACTCCACACCATTCCACACCACGTCACACTAAACCACAGCAGCATTGCATGTTGAAACGTGCTGTAAGTGCGCGACGAGGGGTCCTACCTCCCTCCCTCCCTCCCCCCCTGCGAACGATCGTTCTTCTCTCCTCCCTCCCTCCCTCCTTCGTTCCCTCCTTCGTTCCCTCCCTAACCCCCCCCCCCCCCATGCGTACGGCTCCCACATGCCGCGCCACCGAGCAAGCGTATTAGTACGGGCGAAGCGAGTTGCTCGTTTTCATGGTCGCTGAAAATGTAGCCTTAATTTGTAGCTGGGTGAACGAAACCGGAGATCTGCGTTATCCAGTCAGACGGAAAAATCCGGAACGTCTGCTTGGAGTACAGCCTTGTTTTTCTACGCCTTCCCCCAGCGCACACAGAGTGGACCACAATTGTAAACAGTGATCGTCAATATTAGGCACAGTTAGATGGCCACAATAATAAGCCCAAATGCACACTATACGATCGTAAATATGAGGTACTTTTACATGGCCACAATAGAAGCCCACTTGCGCATTACTTTTGCGGTCAGACTATTTAAGGGGGACCATAGTAAATAGGACCTATGGTATACGTTAAAAACTATATATTTAACCATTTTTTCTAACAATATTTGGTCCTATTAACTATGGTCCCCTGTAATAGTTCAAAAATCCACCAACGCGAGTTCCTGGCGAGGTTAAAAGCCATGCCCTATCGTACCTACAGAAGTGGCTGGCTCCGGTCGCGAAATCTCATGAGATAAGTCGATGGCTTGTGCTGGCGTGTTTCTTACGACATGTGCCCGCCCGCCCGCCCGCCCGCCCGCCCCCGTCTTTACGGCCTCATTTGCGATTCGGGCGACTCGCAGGGGATGATAGTAGCCGGCGGGCGTTGACCCAGCGTGATGAGGAGGAAGGGGGGGGGGAGGGGGCGCGCAGGAGCCTCGCGAACGACTGCACGAGTCAGTCGTGGTACCTCGCTAACACCGCGGCCATGGTGGATGGTTTCCCTTTCTGTGAGTGGAGAGGGGGAGGAGGGAGGTGGGGGTGTACTCATGTCATGCATGGGCGTATTGGTGTGGCCATAGACCCTCACATCCCTACAATGCCGGGACAGAGCGCGTCGGGTTTTCACTAACCAGGCGGGGGGAGGGGGGGGCAGGGAGAAGAGGGAAGAAAGAGGGGATGGCAACGAGAGAGGAAGGGGAAGGGGAGGAGAGAGAGACCAAGAGGGCGAGAGGTAGAACGAAATGTGGGACAATGAGAGAGGGAGAAGAAAGGGAGGAAGGGAGGCGAAAAAAAAGAAAGAGAGAAAAAAAGTAAATTGAGGACGCGAGAACAATCGAAGCGAGAGAGAAAGAGAGACACGTTTTTTCGGCTGGTACCTTCAGGGCGTGAGCAACCTTTGCCTAGTTTTGTCGTCGTTGCACCCTCGTTGCCTAATTTTTCCTCCTTGCCGTCTGGTGCGCTCTTGTGTGTGCGCTTTGCGTTGTTGTTGCGTTTTCGCCGCTCTCGCGCTTCGGTCCGACCGGATCTGATTGTCTGATTGTGTCCGTTTCTATCTGATTCGGTCGGCGTTACCGGTGATTCGGGTCTTGGCGGGGAGCAGACCAGGCATTCGACTGCGCGGAACACCCGGCGGACATCGACGGGTGAGAGCAGAGGCCGTCATTTTTTGCCCTCTATTTATTTCGCTGTCCCTTTCTCAAAACCTGGTCCCTGGTAGGCACTATCCTTGTTGGAAACCGCGCCCAAAATTACGAGACATTTACGGCCGACGATATTGTGCAGATACACAAAAACCTACCAGGGTACGTGCCCCAGCATTTTTACTACGGGGAGCAAGCACATTTTGTCCTGATTACTATGTCCCCCCGCACTATGAGTACTACTTACGTGTACGATACATTGTCGGAGGGCAAAATTAATACTACTTCCTGGTCTTACAGGCTTATTTTCGCAGTATGAATAAATACACCTGGTATAGCAGAAGGGTTATACCTCAGATGAAGTGTTGGTTCTCGCATTTTGATGTTGAAAGGAGCATAGCGAGAGCTGCCGACGTAAAAAGTGAACCAACTTTTATCTTTTTTCTTCAACCGATCGCCCGCAATACGAATATAAAACGCCACCAGATATCCTGTGGGGGGAGCAAGCCGAGAGGAGTAGCATTCCCAGTGGCAATTTGCTGGCTCATCGTGTTGTATCGAAACCCCTTTTTGGGACTTTGAGAGGAAAGTACCGCCGAAATCGAATGACGATTACAGCATAGGCCACGGGAGTGCACGGTAGGGGACGTATATACGCCATGGGCGCAGCAGCAGCATGATGATGATGATGATGATGATGATGATGATACTTGTACAGCTGCACGCCCTGGGTTTAGACGGTCGATAAGAGAGCACTTCTCGTATTTTGGGTCGTTCTACCTGGGTCTCAAAATTGCGGAGAGTCCGTGGTCACAATACAGGCAGCCATCAATTTTTGCAGAACTGTTCACGGATCAGGTCAAACCTCGCGAGTTGGGTCGGGTCAGGATGACCTGGGCGAAAGAACCCGTGATACTGTGAAAATTTCTTGACCCGACCCGACCCGAATCGATCCGACCCGTGAAATGTTGAAGACCTGTTGAACCCGGGGTCATAACCCGCACGTAAACGGTCCTGCAGTTTTGGACCTGGGGGATTTAAAATTTTTGTTGACTTTTGATTCGACACCCCACCCACTGCTAACCCCACCCCCACCAACTCTGTTACACCCTCACCCTGCCCCCCCCCCCCCCCACCCCCCCCCCGCTCTCGCGATGCCCCTTGCGACGTCTCCTTGCTCTTGCCTGCGGGCGCTTTTTGTCGTTGGTTGATGTTCTGTTGATGAACAAACGATCGCACCGCAAACATCAAAAGAGAAACCGACTGGATGTTGGTAACTTGCGACGACTGCTCTGAGATCGTTTCTGTGACGATCGAGTGCACGGCGGACTCGGGCGAGTCGCAAGCCGACGGTGGCGACGGCGACGACGATGACGGAATGTTTACGGTGGGGGTCATCGCGGGCATCGCGGCGGGGGCGGGGGTGGTCGTGCTCCTCCTTTGCGCGGGCCTCCTGTGCGCCGCGCGCAGAAAAAAAAAGGAAAAGAGCGAGAACCCTAAGGGCAACAGCACGTTCGCCGACGACTCCGATCACGACGCGCGGCTCAAGGCGGCGGGGCCAGGGGGAGGGGCGGGGGCGGGGGGCGCTGCCGCGGGTACCGCTGGCTTTACCGCAAACGCTGACTCTGACGCCAACGCTAATGCTAGCACCTCTACTAGTACCACCTCCCGCGGCATTGGGTTCGGGAGAGCTAAGAGCAGGAGCAAGGTAATGGGTAGGGGAAGCTTCAAGGGCGACAGTAAGACCGCCGCCGTCGCCGGGGCGGCCGGGGTCGCCGGAGCCCGCGGGGGCTCCGCCGACGTCTCTCGCTCCTCGGCCTCCGGAGCTCCCGCCGACGTCTCTCGCTCCTCCACCGTAGAGTCGGACAAGAAACCGACGCGCCTGTTCCCCTCCGGCGCAAACGCCAAGAGCTTCAAGCCGGGCCACCAGGCCGTGGAGAACGCATCGTACGAGGGCATGTTCGCTTCGCAGGGCAGTGGTGGTGGCGGCGCAGGTGGCGGCAGCAGCAGCGCCGGCGGCGCGCCGGGGGTGGGCCCGCGCCACGACGCCCGCCACGAGTCGCGTGCCATGTCCATGGATGTGGACACGAGGAAGGACTCGATGTCGGTGGCGGCCGCCGCCGCCGCGGCAAGGGCCGCGAAGGCTCGGGGAGGGGTGGAGAAGGCCCCGCCCCCGCCGCTGGGTAGCGTTCTCCACAGTGGCGTGGTAGCCGATGGGCGGCGGGCAGGAGCCGGCGCGGGAACCGGTGCGAGAACCGGCGCAAGAGCGGGCGCGGGGGCCGACGCCGGCGGTGGCATCACGTGGTCGGCCGGGCAGGACGTGTACCCGCGCAGAGCCGGCCACGGAGGTGGGGGTGGTGGTGGACACGCGGCGGCGGCGGCGTTCGTGGTCGGCGAGGACAGCGCGGCCGGGTCAGTGTACAGCGCGGCAGGCGGCCAGCGCTTCAACAGGGATGACGACGACGACGATGACGACTACTACTACGACGGCGACGACGGACAACCTCTGCAGCACACGTACAACGACGAGTGCGGAGAGAGCGTGCCGGCGTCTTCCCCCGGCGCGTACAGCATGTACAGCCACTACACGGCCGGAGGCGGCGCGTACCGCGGGGGGCACTCCGAGGCGGCCTGGTCGGACGAAGGGGACGAGGACGGCGGGGCTGGAGCGGGCAGCGTGAGTGGGGCGGGGAGCGTAGGGGGGCGGTCACGCCAGCATCAACGACTGCGGTCGGCGCAGGCGGCGATGGTGATCCCGGCGCCGAATATCCCGCCCACCGTTGTGCTGGAGGTGACCGCCGGGAAGGGGCAGTCGACGGCGAAGATGCTCTCTCCAGCGGGCCATCTGGCGCGCGTCGACAGAAACAGCGATAAACAAGACGACGAGTTGGGCGACTTTTCGCGACGATAATGGTCTGGTAGGGAACAGGACGAGGACGAGGTAGGACGGGACGGATCGAGACGGTACAGGGCGGGATGGGATGCGACGGAACGGGACTGGACGGCGGTGGGGGGAAGAGAGGGGAGGGAAAGGGGGGCGGGAAGAGGGGGAGAGGAGTCAAGGGATGGGCGGGGGGGGGGGACTTGAGGGTCTTGGAACGCTCTGTTCTGAAACCTATGGTACGTGGCTCCTTAGTTAGCTCGGTGGGTTTGTAGAACGCTGCGCGGCGGTGGCGGGAGATTAAGAGAGCGCTCGACGCCTTTTCTCTCTCTCTATCAGGGCGTTTTTTTTTTTAATTGGATTTTTTCACACGCGATTCATTTTTTCTTTTTACATGTTCTGGGTGCTTCGGGTCTGGTGAACTGGGTGAGCGATTGGGGTCGGGAGTGAGGGGGGGGGGGGTGGGGGTTGGGGAAGGGAAGGGGGGGGGTTTGGGGGTGGAGTCTTGGCGAGCAACGAGGCGGAGGAGTGGGGGGGGACGCTTTGTGTGTGTTATTCCGTTCGTTTGTAGGGCCCTTCGGTTTTCTGGTTCGTTTTGTTTGTCATGACTTGTTTTGCTTCTCCTATTGCTTCTTCTTGTGCTTATGCTGCTTCTTTTCAACTTCGTTGTTTTTTCCGTAGGTGTTGTTTCACCCCCCCCCCCCCTCCCCCAGCGAAGGGGAACGGCCGATTGTTTCTTGGGGCGACGATGCGCCTTCGCCCTTGTCGTCCCAAGCTACGTATATTCATTTTGATATCAGTATTGATATTTAATAACTTAATATTAATATTAATCTTGAGCGCAGTAGTAGCAACTTTTTCAGTCAAGTAATATGTAAAGGGTGCGGGGAAAAAGTATGGTCGTCCCGCTGATGGTTGGTTGGTTGTTTCGAGCGAAGGTTCTCCGGTCTATCACTCTTTGCCGCCGCCACCGTTGCTGTCACGGCTGTCTCCTCCATTTGGCTGGTGGAGGTAGTTGTGCAGGTGAATCAGGCGTGTAGGCATCCGCGAGAAATATAGTACCCGGTACCTGGTATTGTGAGTGATGCGGCCCAAACGCTTTCTTCAACGTATACGACCCGGCCGGGTAACCAACTCAACGGCACCTTCCTACCTGTCTTGTTGGTCTATATGCTGTTGTGTTGGGTATCGTATACCAGGTAGAAAGTTTCGATATACCGACATATCGAACTTCGATACGAGTATATCGCATCGAACGCGTTTTTGCCCTCAAATTCTCTGGCATCCCCGTATTTTTCTGTTGATACTCGAACGAAACGTTTCGGGCTTATCATATCGGATATCCAAATCGTATCGGTTTGATTTTTCGTTTTTGGATATCGGTCGATATCCCAAATCAATATGGTCTACTACGCCTGCAAGGAAAGGTCGCGGTGAGGCCTGCCCGGCGGAGCTCGGCGACTGTAGACTCGGTGGAATGTGTTTTAGGGGGTGTCGGGGGTTGGGGGTGTCGATTAGCCCCGGTTTTCATCGGCGGCTTAAATCGTGGCGCTATTTTTACATTTTGCGTGTTTGCTTCTTCTTTGTCGTACAGCAGTACTAGAATCGTAGTAACAGTGGTGGTGGTGGTGGTGGTAGTGTAATAGTAGTGTTGATAGTAGCTACAGCAGTATTCGTAGTACAGCGAGAGGAAAGAAAAGAGGCTCGGTGTCGCTTGTCGTAGCGTTTTTGGGCCGCTGCTGTAGGACGGGGTTCCGTGTAGCGGGATGGCGGGTTTTCATGACCGCTGCGGCCAGCGTTGTGTGCAGCAGATAGCAGATACAAGCAGACACAGACAGTTTCGGTTTCTACTTCGGTTACCGTTTCAGGTTCGATTCAACTTCGATTACTGTTGCAGTTACAGCTACAATAGTTGCGGTTGGGGGTGCCGCTTCACTTGAAGTTGCGGTTTCGGGTTCGATTTCATTTTAGATGCAGACGGTGGTGGGGTCACCTTGTTGTGTGTCCCGTCATGATGGGATGGGGATGAACGCAGCCATCAAGACAGGGGATGGGATGTGTGTCCCTGTCAAGGCAAGGGGTGGGATATGTGTCGCCGACAAGACGGCGGGTGGTGGAATGGGATATATGTCGCTTTCAGGCTTGGTGGGGCATGGTGATTGCTCCAGCAGGTCAATGGTGGGCTCGAAAAGGCGGTTCTGTCTTTGTTCGTCTGCCTGTAAGTCGGTGTTCCGTGTCTTGTCTGTCGGGTGGTTGCTACGGCTGAAGGTCGGAGATTTCACCACCACCCCCCCGTGTACGATACGTGTAAAATTAGTACTGCTTGCAGAGAGTGAGGGCTTGTTTTGAGGGAAATGCTGGGTTTTGGCGTCGTCCCGGTTGTTGTCGGTCGACCATTTTGTTTCCTTTTCTATTGCTTTTTTCTCCAGCGCAGCCAACCCCCCCCCCCCCCCCTCTCTCTCCTGCCCCCCCCCCCCCCCCCCCCCCCCCCCGGGAAATATGTCCTACCACCAGGAACAATAAAAAGACGCAAGAGTAGCAGCAGTTATCGCCGCTGCAGTTGTTGGCAATTATCCTGGCGTACGATAACGCAGCAACCATGAGCAGGCACACGCTGGATGACGATATTTTTTGTTTGTAGTTTGTTTTTTTCGTTTGTTTTTGTGCATACCCTGTCGGAGTCGATTGCGCTAGAAGGACGAGTACTCTACGGCTATACGGATGACTGCAGCAGTATTAATATGTAGTAGCTGTCCCTGCTGCTCCTGTTATATTTTTGCGACGAGTTTGGGATATTTGGATGGGGTTTGTTGGCTACCCCGTGTTGCGTGTTTTCGGAGGCTTGTGGGCTATTATCTGCTCTTTACAGCAGTAGCAAACAACAAGAACAGCGACGACACAACGCGCTTTACAACAGCGACATTGCGACGTGGAGGTTTCGAGGGGTGTTGGGAACGGGGGGGGGGTAAGGGGAGAGGTGGCGTGGAGGGCGGGGACGGGGCAGGGCAGAGCAATCACTAGATACGGTTGTCGTGAGCACCGAAATACTATACACGGATTGTACGCCGATCAATATGTACGTATCTATATGGAAGAATGGGTCTGAAGTGTCGAGTTTTCCACACATCCATGTATCTTGTGAGGGGCTGATCTCCAAATTCAACAGGAGCAAGAACAACAGATGTCCCTGGTCACCGGGGCTGTAACCCATTTTACATCTACATCCGTGGTTTTCGGGACGAACTGCTTGAAATTTAGAGTTAAACGAGGTTTGCTGTGTTGAAAAAAGAAGGGTAGGGATGGTTGACTGCAATGTCTGTGCGAGAAAGCCCATAGACTCGGCTTCGGGAAGGGCGCGGGAATATTGTAAGCCGGGGGGGGGTAGGGTAGGGGGGAGGGGGTGGGGGCAATCAATACGTATATAAGGAGATGACGAGCGATTTGAGCCGAGCACACGCCTCCTTGCCACCGGTGGAGTGCAAAAGGGGTGGGGAGCTGGTGGACAGTTGCAATTGCCATTGCGATTACCGTTGGGGCTGTCGCACCATACCACGGTGCGTGATACGTACGTACGTATAAGTACCAACAAGCCTCGTGCGTTTGCGTACGGAGAAAATATAATATTATAATGATGATAAGGGGCGCCCTCGCCCCCCGCCCCACCCCGGCCGATGCCCTGGCGTCGCCGATATTGGGAATGGCATACCAGAAGCATTTCGCACCTGGGTACGAGATTTTTCTCCAGTGGTACGTACGACGGTAGTGTCAAGAGGAGCCTAGATGCTGCTTGCTCTTTGGCGAGAGTTTTCGCGTGGAGGAGCAGGAGGTCCGAGGAGCAGCAGGAGCAAGAGGCGTTGCTTTGCTGGGCCTAATGCCAGTGAGCTGTACTTACCGAGAGTCAGACCCATCCGCGCATCTCACCGCACTCTCTCGCGGTTTCCCTCTCAACTCATCAATATAAATGAGAGCGGTACGTCAGGGGTGGTACGGTGCTTTGAGCATGGGGGGAGGTGGGGGGGGGGGGGGGGGGGGGGGGGGGTAGAGAGTGAAGGGTGGGGGCGGGGGCGGCGGTGGCGTCCTGTCAGCGGTGCTCGTGTCGGTCGGCACTGTCGGCAAGCGAGCTGTTGTTGTTCCATCGTTGTTTCCTGCCTTCCTGCGGTCGTCGTCGGGGCGACGATAACGTCCTTATCACCGAGGTGTTCCATACCTGATATTTAGCAACGGCGAGGGGAACAAGACTCGTTGTTTTTTCAAGTACGGAAATAGGCGTTTTTTGTAACGACCCGAGAGAAGGAGGCGTTTTTTGTTCTTTTAACCGGAGAGGAAAAAAAGAAGACCAGAACGAGCGCCAGATTTTTTTTTGTTTTTTTGTTTTGGGTCAGGTCCAGTCAGTCTGATAGCAAAACGTTTATATTAAGTCTGAACAGAGCTGGTGGTGCAGAATGGGGAGAGGGGGGGGGGGGGGTGATTGTTCCCTGTCGGTTAGTGGGTTGTCTTTTGTCCGCACCAAGTTTCTTACGTGCCAAGTACTTATTTTTTTCTTGTATTTTGGGTGTTTTTTTTGTGCTTTTCTTTCTCGTTCACGCTGTCGTGGGTAACTTGTTGGCGCCGAATGAGTAGTGGGCAGATGTTCCAGTTCAGAGGGAAGAAGGGCTTAGCCACTCGTTGTTGTTGCTCGCTTCTGTTGCTGCTCCTGCTGCTTTGCTGCTGGCTGGTGATTGCGATCACAGCTGGGATGCTTTGTTCATTATTATCTTTTTCAATGATTACAAGTAATTAAGTGCTACCAGGTACCAGGTATGAACGAGTCAAGAAATACTGCCAGTCGTGAGCCCAGACACAAAAAAGCGGCCGATGTATCGCTTATTACTTCCAAATTTGAGTATCACCCACTCAATCAGTCAAAGTCACAGCTGACGTATATCCCAGTTTATTGAAGTCTTTAGTTTTGAGATTGATCCCGGACGTGTTCGCAATAATTCCTCGCGAACACTGTAGTGCCTACTGTAGTACCAACCCGGAGAGCGTGCGACAGAAAAGAAAAGTGTCGTCAGCCCAAGAGTAGTTGCTTCGTGTGGCCGATTCTGTAATCACCACTTTTTGTAGGCACTTTTCCCCGCTCGTCTCAAACGGGGTTGTTGCTGATACATTGTACCAGGTACTACAGCAGCACTACATGGTTCTAATGGGCAGTGTTCGCGTACATCTGCCCGCTTTGGCGAACCCCTTACATGCCTGTGCCCGAACAGCAAATAAACAATGCAGGTATTTATTTATTTTCCGAATTTGGGGAGACGAAATAGAGCCTTTTCGAGCATAACGACCAGCTGGCGCACCAACCCATAAGGCCTCTGGTTAAAGTTAGGGTTAACCCTTTTAGGGCTGCAGTCCCGTTTTGGGGACAAACCACCTAGAATTTGAGTGGTTTGTCCCCAAAACGGGACTGCGGTTCTAAAAGGGTGAATTAGGACTCCGGATCCGGGTGGTGGCTGTCGCTAGCTGAAGCCGGAAACATCGGGGGCAAAGCCCTTACGTCCAATTTCGTGACGACCCCTCGCTCATGATAACAGGATCATTTTATTCGGGCACATCCGAAAAACTTTGACTGATGAACGGGCTGGTTTACGCCAGGTGTCTATCCGTGGAGCACTGAAAGGCCGGTCACTCTACGAACTACGTGTGTAGCCGGAAATATCGGTTATTTTCGCTGACGTTATGCTGCGTGCTTGAAAAATGTGTGCTTGCCATACTTCAAGAAAAATATGTTCATCTGTCAATGATGAAAGACGAAATAACTAGTTGCATATTTCGTTGAGTTTTTCTACTGGAGTAACTCAATTTGGGTTGCCCCATCACTGGCGGCCTAACCGGGTAGGTACATGCAAGTTCAACCGTATCCCACCCACAGGATTTATTTGCTCGGAATGCCCCCACCCCCCCCCCCCCACAGGCGGCCAAACAGGAAGGGGATAAGATTAGCAAAAAGTTTCTATGTAATATATGGAAACAACGTAATGAGCGCCCAATTGTTGGAGGTGTCTCTATTAGGAGTAGGAACGGTGCTCCGTCTCGAAAGGGATGCGTGGTCAATGATCAAATGACTAAGGCAAGCAACAAATGAGTACGCGCCCCCCCCCTCATCCATGAATCGGGGGGGGGGGGGGGGGGTGAATGGCTGTGGGGGGGAGTGGAAGTTCACGCACACACGTAGCTCGCTTGCTTGTAACAATCAATAACTTTGTTTTCTATTAATACGAAGAACACGAACGATGAGTGACGGAGATAATGTAAGGCACAGATCAATCAATCGCTTAGGCGAGGGGGCGTTTTAACCCGCCGCTGCTTTGGTTCTCGTGGCACACAAAACTCGTGCATACGAGCACTACCTGGTTGTATTTACTACTACTGCTGTGGGTATGTTATCTCTGTCTCGCAGTGTGTGACAGGGCGCAAATCCGCACCAAACATGTCGAGTACCTGGTACCTGGTAACATTTTTACCAATCCGCCAGGAAAAAAAAAAAAAAGTCCGTCATCTGCCCTGTGCACGTACACCATCGTTTTCACAGAAACTCGGGCCGGGTACTCTGCCGTTAAACCGAATCATTGGGGTGACTATCTAGACAACTGCACTGATTGGTGGGAGAGATCTTGCCTCATGGTCATAGAAAATCTGGGCGTGAACTGCTACTGCTGTTAAATTATATCTAAAGACTTGGGCTTAGTATCAATCAATACAGTGAGATCTTGCCTCATGATGGTGATGACGGCTGATCAGATGATGATGCGGATGACGATGCTGCAGAGCGAGGCACCGGGGAGCGACAGGATGGCTGGCGACGAGGAGTGATGATGATGGTGATGATGATGATGATGATGATGATGATGATGATGATGATGATGACGATGACCTTCACTCGTGATAGGCGGCCGGGCTCGAACGTAACAAGAACTCCGGCCTTCGCCCCGCCGAAGACTATACCGAAGCCCGCCGAGAGCATAATAGATAGATAGCCAGACACCAGAGACAGACTGGGCGAAGAGGGCAGACCAGTCAAGTGTGAAGATGCCTTCGAAGCAAGTGAGATTCAAACCCGTGTCCTCGACGAGATCTCTCAAATATTGAGGAGTGGCCTACTGTGGGCTATCAGGGGTACGAATATCGATCGATTGCTCCGCCCAGGGTGACCGTCTTGTATCACCAGACAGAGGGTAGAAGGAGAGGTGGCAGCGGTGTTGTGTTACAGTACTACCGCCTTTCGCCAGAAATATGGTGAATAGATAAAAATGCGGCCATGAACCTCCTGCGGCGTACGAGTAGCAGTATAGGCGGAGAGGAGGGGGAAGGAGAAGATGAGGGAGAGGTATGGACCGGGGCGACGTAGGAGAAGGCTCAGGGCTGCTGGAGGAGCAGGAGCAGGAGGAGGTGGGGAGGGGGGGAGAGGGGGCATCGCAACGGGCCAAAACCGATGGGATGGAGGGTGGGTGTGGGCGTCGAAATTCGTATCGTTTGGTCTACTCGTTCTACAGCTCGATGTGCCCGCGCAAAAATTCGACACAAGAGCGCGTCTTTTATTTAAGGATAAAGAACGCTTTCATCGGAGGCATGCAATCGATACATCGAATCGAGCGCTGTGCTATTGCTGCTAGGCGGCATGCGTGCGAGCGCAAGCGCGAGCGAGTGCTGGGCGTATTGACGTTAACGTTCGACGGAGGTCGCGTGGAGCAATCGTTTTCGCGCCCAAAACTATGTCGAGGTCAAAGACCAAGGCAACGAGCAAAAGAGGCACGCGCCTTGGCGAGGCGCCGTTCAGCTTTGCGGTGGGGCCACCGCGCAAACAAGAGCACCAATCGGTACCTGACACTTTCGACCCGTCGTCCCATGGGCTCGGAGCGGACCGCAGCCGAGCCGTGCAGGGCTAGCGCTGCAAGCACAGAGCGGCAAACCGAAGGGTATCGATCGACCGTGCGGACGAGTCTCTTTAACAAGAACACTCTCACCTCTCGCTCACTAAGAACATCGGAGCCGGGCGGCTTGCTCTCGCGCCCCGAGGACAGGATATATATACAAATATATATATACCGCGCAGAAGGAACAGCAGTAACTACAGCTGATGAGAGATGGTGTGTTTTCAAATCGCCGGAGCAAACTAGAGAAGCAGGAGGCAGGCACAGCAGGCATCCTCTTCTTGGACAAATAACAAGATCGACTCGAAGAAGACGGCACTTCTCCGCTGACGAGGATCTTCGCGCGCGTGTAGCGCAGCCCGTGCCTCATGCGCAGGTGGGACCTCTGGACAGGCTATAGAGACGACCGGTGAGATCGCTGTTGTGGGTTGGGGTCGTCAGGGAGAGGTCGGTTATAAGGGAAAGAGGAAGGGTCTGCTTGCTGCTGCTGCTGCTGCTGCTGCTGCTGCTGCTTTTGCTGATGATGATGATGGTGTGGGGATGGCGGTGACGGCAGGTCGGCAGGAGGAGGAGACACCAACAGAAACAGTGTGGAATGGGTGGGTATGGGGGGGGGGTGAGTGACCGTTGTTAGTTATTTGCGAGGGGTTGCGCTTTTGTGCCAGACATCTAAGATATACTGGTACGGCGTTTTTAGCATATTTTGCCCAAGTGCTTTGTAATTATTATCATTATCAATTTTTGTTGTTTGCCTTCTGACAATGTGCAGGGCGTTATTCGTTCAAAATGAAAAGGCTGACATAATTCGTCGAATACCGAATACCACCAACTTCATCCAACCAATTCTCCTTCCCTGCGTATACTCAATTGAATACGCACCACCACCACCTCCCGAGATATTTTACCTGCTATGTATCTATACGCCATGCGTCCTACTCCGCATCTACATTTCACCCCCACGCCATCGGAACTAGGCCTCCCTCCTCCTCCCTTCTCCCCCTGGCGGCCTGGCGGTATCGCTGGGCGAGCTTATATCGGTGCACTCTGCGCGAGATCGCGACCTGGGTGGTCACCAATATGACCTGGAAAAGATGCTCCTTACAAACCCCTTTTCTTGCTAAAAATCCCCCGTCCGTTCCTCCAACGATGCTCGCGGCCAGCTGGTCGATGAAATCGCTACCTTCCTTCCCGAGGCGTCCAAAGTTTTCCACAGAGAGGGTGACAAGTTTATGGCTGCGCTCGTCGAAGGACACTTGTCCTGCACGAGCGGAGTGGTTGCGCTTTCGCGCCTCAGAAGTGGAGGCAGCTGATCCGTCTCGATCAGCGCTGCCAGCCCGCATGTGGACTCTCGCTTGGGGGTCTGCATGCGTGATGTCGAGGAGTATCGCCTCGTTGCGGTACTCTGACGGCGTAGCGTCTCGGAGGCCTCCCCTCTCGATCACTATATCCATGCGGAGGTTTCTGTCGGCGTTCAAGGGCGCTCCGCTTTCCATTTGATGGCGGATGGACAACCGCTTGAAGGTGCGGGACAGCGCGTGGACTAGCGGCTGGTGCTGGTTAACCTGCGCGCCTGCTCGGTGGCATGTGCGCGCGTGACGTGTGGTGACACCCGTCGCTTCGCGGCAGGGGCACCTCGCCGCTATTGGCTCCTCCATTCCCAGGAAGCGCTGTCCCATAGACACGAACTCCGAAGCCGGTATGATTCGTGCCGTGTCCACAGGCCTTGCACGCAAACAGGCGACAGCGCCTGGTCCCGATAGGCTCCGTAGCCGAGCCTTGGCAAGACCTCTGGTTTCGATCCCCCCGAACACATCGTTCCGATCCGACAGGCCTGCTGCCTCCGGGAGCCGGTCCGGAGAAGCAACGTACCGTTGGTACCGTACCCGGTTTATCTGCTACCCCAGCTTGTGCTGCGCCTTGTGGGAGCTGATCGTTTGGGCGTCATGTGCCGGCACTACCTCCACATCATACTGTTCTGAGCCTCCTTCCTCACTTGCGTGGAACGCCCTGTTCCGCCAGCTTTCCGGGATTACGTTTGCCATTGCCTCCTCCGATACCCCATGGATATCGCGAAGGTTCCTGACGCTACTCCATATGCGGCGAACGAGGTGCGAATTGGGCAACTCCCTTCGGACTTTTCCCCCCAATGGACCGGAGAGGTCAGCGAGGACCTCTGGCACCGTCGCCACTAAGCTCCCGATGGACGCTGACATTCTGCTTGATTCAGCCGACGACAGTCCAACCCCCCCGGCCCCTGTGGAGAGGCTCGCCTGCGCTTTCTGGAGGGGCTGTAGCGTCAACCGGTTCGCCGGGCATCCGTCCGCAAAGAACGGCGATTCGTCCGCTGTCCCTGGAAGCTCGAGAAGGCGCTTGAGCGTCCACTTTGCGCTAGTGTCTGCCCGCTGACACGCGGGTAGTGACAGCTCCGGGTCCATTACCCGCTCAATGTAGGAGGTCCGCTGCACCATTGAACTGGTGGCGATTAGGTTCGCCGACTGTTTGTCCGGCATACGCGGCAGAATGCGCGCGAGTTGCTCTGCTCTCCCCCATCTCGGGCTTTCTCCACGGCGCTGTTCACCGCGAATGCATCAGTGCCTATGGGCACGCCAACCACCTTTACCCCACCCCCTTCCGCAATGCGAACACCGATGCCCCCCAGAAGTGCTATCTCTTCCGACGTAGGCACGTGCGTCCTAACTGACTGTTCCAAGGCCTTCAGTACTGTAAAGCGGGCGGCAGTACTTGCCGAGGTGGCCACTTGCGCGCCCGCGCTCACGCCGTTCAGTGCTAAATGCTGCGGCGAGAGGCCCGCCCCTACGTTCTTCCAGATGGATTCGGGGGAGCGGCGTGAAATTGACTGTTCCAGTGGAGTGCAGCAAGGGGATGCCATGGGCCCGGCACTGTTCTGCATGCCACTGCTGCCAATACTCGAGCGGGTCCGTGAGGAACTCGAACCCCGGGGTTTTGAAGCCTTTGCCTACCTCGATGACATTAGCATCGTTATGTCAGAGATCACACCGGACACGGTGAGAGTAGTGCCCTTTCTCCAGCACGAGCTGTGCGAAATAGGCATTGCCATTGACCCGAGAAAGACGGTTGCTTTGCCTTCAACATGAGCCAGTTTCTTGCCTCATGGTGCACCCGGGCGCGTAGAGCTACCTGCTCCACCCCTCCTCGAACCCCTACCCCAAACTGCTGTTTACTTGTCTGTACTACAGTGGTTATCAAAGTACATAGACTATGATAAAGTTGCTATTCTCTAGATCAACAAACAGAGGAACTCATCATCATACACTATATAGAACCTACTACAAATAAAATAAGTACTGTAGACTAGTCTGTTGTTATTTGTAGTAGTCCGTTGTCGCAAGATGAAGGCTCCAAGAATACCTGCTTGATTTCAAAGCAAGGTATCGTCATACTCGTCAGAGTATGTACAACAGTTTTCGATGCAAGCACATCAAGCAGTAGCGGATACCACCTACAGCAGTATAGTGTTATATTAATAGTAGTCGATCAAGAGGTCAATCCTGCTGCTGCTGTACGTTTCCCATTTGCGGTCATCGTAGGGACGACCGGCCTGGTTCCCTTATCATATGAGCTCATTTTTTTGTTTATCTTTTATAGCATCCACAGTATCTACCTGCCAGCTACGCGTAGCTGTACTTTAAAACGATGGTGTACGATAATCATCTCTTCTACTCGTATGGCATGTCGCTAGGAACTCGCGCAGCAGGATACTTCTGACTGTCATCACCTTGTGTGCGTGTCGCTGTCGGGTGTTAAGACGCAGCGACTTTGGAAGGAATTCCTATTTTTTGGTGTTGTCAAACTTTCGTTCGTAAAAATGCTCTAAAAACACCAGGTACCAGGTACCACAGTTACGTGGTGTTATACAAATCGTATCTATATGATCGGAGGGGGGGTTGGTTAGATATACCACACAGGCTACAAGTAAGAGTGTGTTGGCGCTCCTCGTGTTGGAATAGAAAAGGGGGCATGCATCCCGCAACGCGCATATAAACACATATACAAGTTAAACATATTGTACATGCATCGTACCAGCTAATCAGAGTACTTCTATTCTTAATAACACAACATGCAATAATACACCCATTATTCCTTTCATTTTATCACGGTGGGTGGTGGGTATTGATGGCGGTGATGGTGGTAGTGGTGTGGTGGTGGTCCATGGTCACTGTAGCGTAAAGTGAAGCCGAATTTCCTCTCCCAATAATCCGCGGTCTTAATACTGCTGTAGATCTGAACGACTTCCGTATTTTTATGTTCTTGAACCAAGACAAGCAAGCTTTCCAGCACCAATTTTCAGGTGTCCGTTGTTCGAATCAAGACAAAAAAGAGTATTGCCACACGAATCACTCGCCAGACTGACTCACGTCCCGTTAACTCCGCGGCCGTAGAACACACGATACCAACCAGTGATATTCGGATTACAAGTCAATGATTGACCCGGTGAGAACAACATTGACATACTTTTAACATTTTTGTATTTCAGAGTGAAACAAACCGAGGCGAAAATAGCCACGTAAGATCTGGTTGCCTTTGTTGCCGCCCTCCTCCTCGTCCCTCTCCTCTTTCTCCTCCTTCTCCTCCTTCTCCTCCTTCTCTTCCTTCTCTCTCTTCAATATGTATACCCAAGCCACCCATCACATCCAGGGTCTAAGCCACGGGGCCACAACTCATTCATTTATTATGTGGAGGACTGGACCCTTCAGCATTCACCGGACCCTCAGAGCGGAACACCTTGCCAAGCTTCGAACGGCTCACCACCAAGTCCTGTTGCGAGGCATTGGCTTCCAGCGCCGACTTCGTACTGACCATGCCACCCTCCCGTACGCAAAAGCCCTCAAGACGACACGTTTCGAGAGCATCGAAACGGCCATTCGTAAACGGCGGCTCTTCTTTGCGGGGGGCGTGGCACGGCAAAGCAAGGAGCGATTACCCAGTCGGGTAATATTCGGGACGATAGCTGGTGGGGAGAACCCGAGACCAGGCGGACAGTTTAAGACTTGGCATAGATGCATAGTCGAAGACCTTAGAGAGTTCCGAGCCACCGAAGGGTCAACGGAAGTTGCCCCCTTGGCGTTTGGAGTTGAGACCGCGTTTTGTGGTCCACTGCAGCCAAAAAGGCGGGAAAGTGGTACCGGGGGATCCTTGAAGCAGCCGAACGGTTCATGGTGAGGTGGCACGAGGCTGAGGCTGAGATGAGCAGGCAGCGCCGTGCATCCGCCGTGGATGGTGTTCTAGGGAATGAGGGGGGGGTGTACTCGATAGGAGAGATGTACTCGATCTCATGCATGGCCGTAGTCGTATAACCATAGACCCTCGCATCCCTACGATGCCGGGACGGAGCATGTCGGGTTTTCACCGACCAGGCAGACGTTGCTTGCACCAAGCGCGAAGCGCCGTGAGGTGTCTGGCGAGTCGCATGAAGGGTGAGCTGCATCCTACTAAGAACCGCTTTTGAGGCGGACTTGTATATGGACGACAGCTTCAATGAGTTGATTTAATTTCCGGTGTAGGCATTTCCAGAGACAGCAATGGGAGTACTATGTAACTGCCTCTTGGGTGCCTTACCTTGAACACTACGTGATACGATCATTCGCAATTGTGCGGAGTAAAGGTTCTTTACCTCGCACAAATGATCTAACTCGACAACCAGCAGTGGGCGACCGCCAAAAAAAAAAAAAAAAAAACGGTACCCTGGTTGTCTAGCTCACGCAGTGAGCGGCATGTTTTACAGTGTCGTTGCCAACCGACGCCAACCCAACCTATAAAAGGGAATGAGGGGGGGGGGGACAACAGGAGAAGTGGCAGAAAACCCGACCAAGGGAAAGTGGAAAGGCGGAGGAGCAGGAGGAGTATAAGGGAAACTGCGGTGGACGAAAGTAGGAAGGAGATGGCAGACAGGGTAGCAAAGACATCAGGGCGACTAGGAAGTAGAACATGACTATACTACTAGTGCCGCCAATTGGTGCAGCTGGTTCGAACGTGGTCTTCGCTTGTCTTCTCTTTTTGTTCAGTTTTTTTCCTTCATACGCTGATTCTCCGTGATTTTCATTTTATTTATTTCTCTCTTCCTTTTTTCGATTGATAAGCCGTATGGAAGTCGTGAGGCGTGAGTTGATGACGAACCTGCTCTGCTTGTCTCGTATTGTCTGACGCCAAGGGGCTGGGCATAGTTGACGCACGCAGGGCGGAGCCGGCAGTCTGGGTAGCAAGGTACCAGGCGGACTAGCAGGGAGAACCTGGCTATATACTACGCGTACCACAAACTGCGGCCGCTACCTGGAGGGTGCTTTGATATTTGGTCTGCCTGTTATTTTCCCTTGTCATTTTTCCCTCGGTTCTTTGTCTTGCTCTGTTTACAAGTAGTGGTGCTTTTATTCGTTTTTCTTTTTTGCCCAGCTCGTTCTTTTTCAAGTGTCTGCCACCTCGCCTGCGGGGGGGGGGGGCACGACAGTTTGTTTCTTCTATTTTTTCTTCTTCTTTTTTTCTTTTATTTTCTGTTTTTCTCTTTTGATTTGTCTTTGTTTATGTTTTCTCTTTGATTGTTTCCTTTCGTTTCTCTATTTCATAGAATGTGTATGTCGTGTCTGTCGTTTCTATTAATAGTATGATGGCATGTCATTTCATTGCCCACTGCTGTGCTTACTGCATACGTGGCAACGTAGTATCTCTGTGGCGTAGCTTTGTGACCACAGAACTTGTATCTCTTCTAGGATTGAAGAATCGACACGGACACTGGTTGAGCTGGATGTCGACGGGTAGAAAGAACGTTTTAATGTGAAGAACACACACACCCTCCCCTGTACTGGAAAAGCGACAATCAAGAGCCAACGTAAAGCTAGGCAATGCAACTCCCCTACTCACCCCACACCAGACACGAAAGGAGCATCTACTGCAGTAACAATTGAGCGCAAGAAACGAGCGATCTCTCTGTACTATAATAGTCATTCGACGTGTACGTATATAACTACGCGGCACGTCCTCGTGCGTGGCCGGCGGCAGGTTCCGTACGTGCGGGAGTCAAACGTGTTAACTGACAAAAAGCTGTGACACCAGCGAAAAACAGAGCATGGCACTCCCCTACCCTACCCTATCATCTAACCACCCCAAACACAAGGAAACAACATTGAAAAGGAGCATCCAACTGAACGCCAGACACGAGCGTCCTCTCCATTTTCGTCATCTCGCTTCCACCTACGCGGCCAAAACATTCGATTTTCACGAATGGCCAACGGCTCAAAAGGCTTTCAAACTGGCTTGAGCAACTTAGCGTCAACCTCGGGTGCACGCCGCCCTGCCCCAGTGGCCCGCGGCAATCTCTGCGCCAACCCCCACGACAGCAATAACATGCTGATATGTTCAACGGCGGGGCAGGCGCAGTACGCGGTTAACAACTCCACCAAGACACCCCGGTCCCCCGTACCACACGCCACTTCACGCTCTACAACTTCCACTGAGAAAATCCCCCTAAAACCACGTCGTCAGTCATCAACTAAAGACGATATTTTGGCACCCTTCAAGGACTCAAAGCAGAGAGAATACCACTGGCCAGTCCCAAACGTACGCGCTAACCACCGGCTTGCCCGGCTGTCGCCAAACCACCACCGCCACCGCCGTGAAATAAGATCGATGCTCGGCCTTCGCCGTCGTAACTTCCCGATCCCATCGGCACGTCGAAGTCGAAGCAAGACGACGCCGAAAAGTAGCGTGTCGTTATTTTCAGTGTCAAGAAGGAGCAATCAGTGACTAACCGCAACGCGACGGAAACTAACAGCATTTCCGCCCCCACCACTCCTCTTATGTATCTACTGAACAAAGTCGAGCAAGGTACACCAGGCACACAAGGAACCGTGTGCGTCTCCAGCCCTTCGCCTGTCTTAGTTTGCTTGCGTACGCGAATTTTAGCGTGCGTGGATGGCGATTAAGTCAAAAACATGCTCGACGCGTGTCTAAATACGACCATGACAACCGTACTGGTACTCCTCCAACAAACTGTAGAGAAAAGGCTCGATATGTAGCCTCGGCTTGACCGGCCCAGCTTACGGCTCGGTGTACTCCGCCCTCGGCACTCCCTCCACCCCCTCCCCTCTCTCCCTTGCTACCCAACAAACCGGAAACCCTCTGGTCGGGCGGACAACGCTCGACGATGACGGCCATAAATTACAACATCCAGCAACCATCACCACCCCCTCGCTCCCCCGCTGTCTCCCACCAACCCTTTTACCCCCCCCCTCCCTTTGCACAGCAAGCAAGTTCCATCCCCAACAACAAACTGGCTGAGGGGAAGAAAGGGGAGAGGGGGCGGTGTACTCGATAGGAGAGAGGTACTCGATATCATGCATGGTCGTAGTCGCATGACCATAGACCCTCGCATCCCCACACTGCCGGGACGGAGCATATCGGGTTTTCATCGACCAGACAGACATTGCTTGCACCAAGCGCGAAGCGCCGTGAGGTGTCCGGCGAGTCGCATGAAGGGTGAGCTGCACCCTACTAAGAGCCGCTTGTGAGGCGGACTTGCATAGGGATGGCAGCTTCAATGAGTTAATTTTATTTCCGGTGCAGCCAGAGACAGCAACGGGAGTACTATGCAACTGCCTCTTGGGCGCCTTACCGTAAACACTACGTGATACGATCATTCCCACTTGGGCGGGGTAAAGGTTGGGGGGGGGGGTGTACCGGGGAAAAGCGCCGTAATGCGGTCGCTCACGACCTTGAGGCGGGGGTATGGCCACGATCGAGCTGGTTCTATAAATTTCCATATGTGCTAACTGTCAACCGATTATCTCTGCTGCTGCTGCTGCCGGAGAAAGCGGGATTTTGTTTTACGCACCGTCACCGCCTTTCCTTCGCCCCGTGTGCTGCATATCGACTATGTAAAGCTCAGTTTTTCCTCCCCCATATAGCACAGCGCAAGCTTCCCCTGACAATACCATGAGGCAAGCGTCCTCTATCTACGCGCCTGGTATACCACAAAGCAAGCTTCCCAAGTGTCATCAAGCAAGTTTCTACTCTCTAGACCAGAAACATAGCTTCCCAAGTGTGGTAAAGCAAAATGTTTCTCACATGTATATACGAGTACCATATACAGAACTGTAGGCGTTCCAAGCTGGCACCCTCAACGTTTACTCGAGCACCGTGGGACGCCAGCACGGCAATGTTATTCAACGGCTGAGCTTTTCATTCTAGCAACAGCGGTGCCGAGCGGGGGCCGACTTGACTTCCATTCAACTGTTCGCTGAATAGTACGAGCGACAACCGTACGCAGTGCGTGCAGCCTCGGCAGAGGGCTGTCAAGCGCGGCGCACAAACGGCTCCATAAAGTGCGCCCTGTAATGCGCCGCATATTTGCGCGGACACAATACACGAAACATTGTGCCAACATATCACGCCGCCTGTTGAGCCACATGTTGAAACGTATATGTCGCCACTGGTATTGTGCAACACGATTCGCCGCAAATTGCTCCGCACCCTGCAGCAGGATCGCCTATACCGTGCAATGATGCCCACCGTCATGGCCGGCCGGCAACATGTCCGACACATTATCGTTATCATCAGGTGTGTGGACCGGTATTATTTTGGCCGCCTCGACCAAAAGTAATCGTCTCTACCATCCTCCAAGACCAACAATTACACGTAGCGATGGAACAGTCATCGCTTGACACACCACGTTGGCACACGAACTGCACTAAACTGTTTCAGCCACCCCTTTACCCCTCCCCCCTCTCCCTCCCCCTTCCCCTCCCTCCTCCCCCGCCGCCACCGAACGAACGAAAGAGGCCCTCGCCTCCAGCTCGTCATCTGTCGGAACATACTGCGTCATCTCTTCCCCGGCACGACACGCGCTGCAATGCTTCACCCTCCCCCTGACACTCGCACGTGTCAACGCGACCTCTAAGATCTGAAGCGAACGACAACACAAACAAACCACTCCACCACTTTCCAAGTGAACAGGAGGAGATTCAACATTAGCTACAGCACCATGCAACCCGATATCTCAGGGGGCGCTAACACAGCATCACCACCAGGGATGCGTGGACGGGGGGTGAAGGGTTGGCGCCCCCGCGTTCTCGATAACGCGTCCGGGGTTCCTTCTTACGAAGCCCCCCTCTTTGCATGGCGGCGTGTCTTGTCACACCGCAAACCAGGAAGCAAGCAAACAAGCACGCAAACAAGCAAGCAAACAAGCCAGCACACCAACAAGCAAGCCAGCAGGTGAGCAAGGCAAACACGGCAAACAAAGCAAACGAAGCGAGCCACCAAAGCAAGCAAGTAAGCACCCAACCGCACAGGCAAGCGAGGTAGCAACCAAGCAAACGCAGAGCGATTCCGTGAACGCTTCGCCTCCGCCAACTGCAAACCGCGGCGGGTCACACGTCACCCCACGTCACGCCACACCACACCAAGTTTTCTCCCAGGACGAACCGCGTCCTCATGGAGGACTTTTTATGTATTTCCATAGTCCCCAAGAATCAAGCAAAAAACTTGATCCCAATCTTTTAAATACACCGTCTCCTCTGCAATTTCGTACAACGATTGCTGCTCGATTCCCACCCCCACGCTCAAGAGGACTAACCACCCGCCTCCGAGGACAAACTAACCCCTCTCCGAGGACAAGACTTCCTGTCTGTTCGAGGACACACTCCCCCATAATCCCCCCCGCTGTTCCAGAACAGGCCTCCCTTGTCTCTGAGGAGCATCCCACCCCCTCTTCGAGGACCAACAACTCCCCTCTGCGAGGAAAAACCTCCCCCCTTCAAGGACCAACCTTCCCCCTCTCTGGGGACGAAGCATATCCTCCTTGAGAAGAAATTTCACCTTCCTCCCTATCCGAAGACCAGCTTCCCCTCTCACTCAGGACAAACCACGTCCTCCTCGAGCAGTAACCTGCCTCCTCTTTGAGCACTAACCCCCCCCTCTCCAAGCTTAACCTCCCCCCCCCCTTCGAGAGCCAATCTCTCCCCTCTTCGAGGGCAACCTCCCCCCTCCTCCAAGAACTTATCGCTTCCTCCTTGAGCAGAAACTTCCCTCTTTTTCGATACTAACCACCCCTTCTTGAAGGAAAAACTGCATCCTCGGCGAGAACCATTTCCCCTCCACTTCGAGCATTCACCGCTCTCTCCGAGACTTTAACCTCCGCCCTCTCCGACGGCAGGCCTCAGCTCTCCTCGAGGCCTATAACCCCCCTTCTCTCCGGAGAAAACAAAACTCCGCGCGTCCAAGACCAAACTAGCCCCCTCTTCGAGGACAAACCTTCCCCCGCTTGCAAGTACAGATGTCCCCAAACTTTCTCAAGGACAAACCTTCCCCTTCCTCTGAGGAAATATCGTGAGCTTTTTCGCAGGACAAACCACCCCTTTCTCCCTCTCTTCTCGGAGGACTACCCTCCAACATTCCTAACCGCTGCTGCGGAAGCGGTGCGCCCTCCACAGCTCCAGCGCGCCCAGGAAGGACGGGGAAGCCTGCAGCCCCCGGGCCGCGAACCACGCCGCCCCCCCTTCGGCGACAATTTCCACGCCGGGAATGAGACTGAGCTCAGTGCTCTCGAATGCCTCCTTGGCGCCCCGGGCGTAGAGGGCCGACACCTCTGCGCAGTCCAGGGAGCAGGGGATGATGAAAGCTGGGGGGTACCATGGGGCACAGGAAACGGGAGATGGAACATAGGAGACGGTACACAAGAGGCGGGACATCGGAGACGGGACACAGCAGATGGGACATAAGAGACGGTACATCGGAGACGGGACACAGCAGATGGGACATAAGAGACGGTACAACGGAGATGGGACACAGGAGACGGGACACAAGGAGACGGTATACCGGAGACGGGACACAAGAGACGGGACACGTGACGTATGGCACGGGACGTGACTCATTTGTGTTCTGTTCTGTTTCATAAAATGGCTGATGTTATCTTTGTTCTGTTTCTTAGAGTAGTCGGTGTTCTGCTCCGTATGTTAAAAGTGGTTGATGCTAGGTTCGTGGCTTAACACGGCTGACGCTTTAGTCGGTTTCCTAAAAGGCTGATGTTATGTCCTGTTTCTTGGCACGGCTGACGCTCTCTCTGTTCTGTTCTGTTCTGTCCTGTTTCTTCTTGAAACAAGAAAATGCCGACTGCTCTACTTTCGTGCAAAATACACATCGACTGCTGCGCACTTTTGTGCAAAACAAGCACCAGCTCCTCCACTTTCGGTTGAAATACACACCCCGTCTGCTTTACTTTCGAGCAAACTAAATGCCACACCGACTGCTCCACTTTTGTGCTCACCCGCCGAGGGCGCTCCGAAACTGTTTCCCTGTCGGACAACCCCCGACAGCAGCGGCTTCCCTAGTGCCGACCGCGGCAAGTTAGTCTCGTCTACCACCTCTTGGACGGCGCTGTCGAACAGCTCGTCCGTCGCCTGCTGTTTCACCTTTCGTCGACTGGATTTGGCCTTACGGGAGAGACCCCTCAGTGCTTTGGTCGTAAGCCCTAGCTTCTGCTCGCGGTTAAAGATGGCAGAACCGAGTTGAGCGTGTGCGCACGCGCAGTGGGGGCGGGGAGGGGATAATAGGGGGGGGGGGGGGGGAAGACGAAGGGTGCCAAGTTCGGACACGAACAGATTGCGCCAAGGGAAAAAAAGCAGGACGAACGGTGTTGATGTTCTCGCATGTATTTATCGGCACAACCTAGTTCTTCGCCTCAAGTCTTGTTGTTTATGTGGTGATTGTGGAACCTCGTAGCCGATTTGCCTCCCACCAACCACGAACCTACAGTATCTACCTGGTACCATTACATACTATGCATACTGGTATGCTCAAGTACTGGTAGGTTCATATACTGGGCGCACTGCAACAGTACTGGGAAACTTTGTGGTGGGCTCATACACTCATACGCGCATATTCTGGTATTGTCATACACGGACGCTGCAGCAACCGACATACACCAGTCCCGGGAGGTAAACTGGCCTAACCGGCGAGTTTGTTGCTCGAAGTCAGTTAGTTGGCTTACTTCGCCACCGAACAGAAACATTAAGTAACCGCTAAGCCCAGCCACTTCACAGCCCTAAAACCTGCGTGAAATACTAACCTCAGGCTCGGGGTGCCCCCCCGGCGCGTCCATCATTCCTTGGCCCTCCGCGACACCGTTGCTCCTACGCAAAGACACGACATGTCCGTCGGAAGTCTCGACCACCGCACCCACGCCCAGTTTTTGGGATAGGTAGGCCCCGTCCAGCCAAGGGTGGTCCCGGGCGCTGTCGGCTGCCAGTCTCGCGGCGGCGGGGGACCAGTTCGTCCCTGTGGTAGGTGGTGGTAGCGGTGGTGGTGGTGGCGGTGGCGGTGGTAGTGGTGGTGACGGAATGAACAGTGGACACATGCAACGATCGCGATCGTTCGTTCCACGATTTTGGGTGAAGAGACCGACAGGGAAGCGGAGGGGGGGGGGGGTGGGTGTACGTATCATGCATGGTCGTAGTCGTATCACAATAGACCCTCGCATCCCTACAATGCCGGGGCGGAGCACGTCGGGTTTTCACCGACCAGGCAGGTATTGCTTGCATCAAGCGTAAACCGCCGTGAGGTGTTGGGCGAGTGGCATGAAGGGTGAGCTGCATACGCTACTAAGAACCGCTTCTGAGGCGGATTTTCTCGCATGTGAATGACAGCGCCAATTAAAAGAATTACTTTCTGGTGTGACCACTTCCAGATCAAGCAACGGGTTTACAATGTTACTGCCTCGTGGGTGCCTTACCATACACACACTACGTGATACGATCATCCCCCTTGCGCCGGGTTAAGGTTCTCCCCGCATAAAAATGATCTATAACTCGAACGCCAGCCGTGCTGACCGCCAAAAACAAAATATCGGTACCCTGGTTGTCTAGCTCACGCAGTGAGAGGCGTGTTGTACAGCGTCGTCGCCAACCGACGCCAACCCAACCTATATATATTATATATATATATATACCAGGTATATAACATAGGGGGGGGGGGGGGGGAGGTTGCGAGGGGGGAGAAAAACAGATACAGATAAAGAGCGAGAGAGTTTGAGTTACCGCCGTTCTGATCGCGGTGGCACGAATCGGGCGCGCGTTGTCGAGCGCCGGGGGGGGGGTGCGGCAAAAGGGATTGCCGTCGCGGAAAAACCACGTGCGGCTCTTTAGGTCGGGCCGGCGAGGACCGTTGCCGGGGCACTCCGTCACTCGCAAAGCCCACGGGCTGCCGAGCTGCGACTCAAGGTTCAATCACTTCTACGTAAGGCACCAGCTTTAAAGTTGAACATAATTATTTAAAGATTTTATTATATATATATATAGCTAGCTTCGTGTTGTTTTGCTTGTTTTGAGGCGTCCCGTTGTGTAAAAAAACAAAATGCAAACCGTCCGCCTGACGATATGACCAAACTTGTTCATTGCAAGCAGCGCACGGGCCCGCCGGCCATTTCTTTATTGCAATACTTCATCCTCACCCCGGAAAGTCTTGTAATCGGTTAAACCAAGACGTAGGTACAGCTTTCGGGTCGGCGGCGAAGATGGAGAACGGGACTGCGGGGGTGGTGGTGGCGGTGACACCGACGGCGATGAAGTGGTGTTGGTCGCCGCGTTCCCCGCCCCCCCCCCCCCTTCCGACAAGTCCATCGCGTCGGAGGCAGGGGCGGGGGCGGCGGGGGCTGGGGGGGGGGGGGGGGAATCGGCACGGCCGCCCTCGGTAGAGAACCCTGCCAAGCGAAACTTGGAGCCGTTGAAAAGCAGGGGGTTCTTCGCGAGCTGCTCTTGCCAGAGCGTCTCAATGTTTGCCTCCACCTGCAGAACATGAAACGTAAAAAATCCAAGTCAGGCCTTAGCTCGGTCATTTTAGATGGGGGGTCTTCGGCAGAGGGGCGGACGGGTGGAGTCGCGGCAGCGATCCGGGCCACGCTAAACAGAGAACGGATAAAAAAACGTTGCAGATTCGCTCCAAACACCAGCTTATTTAGTTGTGTACGGCCACGCAGCATCACTTGCCCCCCCCCACCCCCCCTTTGCCCGCACTACCCTTTTTTGGCGCTTTTCCCTCTCGATAGCCACGCACATCAAAACTCTTGCAAGCCCCGGCGATCTGAAAACCAAAAGCCGCAGGGCGATCACGCGCCGCCTCGTACATCGGTCAGCCAGACACATAGCCACAGCTATCAATAGATCACGAGCGAGACACAAAAGCCAGACAGACGCACATGCATACAGCACAAACAGACAACGACAGAAAACCAAAAGCCAGTTCGCTACACGGCAACAGCCAGAAACCCGGAACAGACTGACGGACACAAAACAATGGCGTGGTGACTAGATTGGATAGTGGGTTCGCTACATGCCAATAGCATTCAATATCGAGGTTCGCACCTCTCGGTCCGGGTGAGGTTTGCGGGAGTATGCTTCGGACAGCTCCACGCGTACTTGATCTTTACGCAGAGGAGTCTCTAACGCCGGCTCCAGTATGAACGGGGCGCCTCCGCCCCAAAGTCTTCCTGCCGCTGCCGCCGCCACGGCCTCTGCTGCCGCCGCTGCCGCCGCCGCCGCTGCCGTAGCGGGTCCGGCAGCAGCGTCCGCTCCATCAATCCCGTTATACGAGGTTCTCGCTTTCTTGGCTGGGCGACTCTCTTCTAGCTGATAAGATTTGTCACCTTCGGTTCCGGCGCTATATTCGCGTGTGCGGCGACCAGTAGGTGAGCCGTGCCTCGTCCCTTCTTCGTCGTTTCCACAGGTAGGACCGTTACCTCTGGTGGCGGTTCTGCTGCTGCCAATGCCATGGTTGACGCAACCGCTACCGCTGCTGCTTCCGCTGCTGCTGCTGCTGCTGCTGCTGCTGCTGCTGCCGCTGCTGCTTCTGCTGCCGTTGCTGCTGGTGCCACTATAGTTGCTGCCGTTGCAATCACTGCTGGTGCCACCACTGCTGTTGCCGCTGCACCCATTGATGCTGCTGTCACATTTCACGCTGCTCCGGTTGCCGGCGCTTCCACCACCGCCGCCGCTGGTACGGTTGCTGCCGTTGTTGCAATTATGGATAGCATTGTGGTTGTGATTGGGATTGTCGGCGGTTGTTGCTGCTGTTGCTGCTGCTTTTGCAGTTGCTACTACTGGTAGCTCTCCTGCTGGCTTTTCTGCTGCTGCTACAGTTGCTGTAGGAGACGGAGAGGTAGCCAGCGTTACCCCTGCCAGTGCTGCCAGAGTAGGAAGCGTAGCCTCTGCCGGGCCGATCACCGTCTTGGCGTTGAGCGCCGGGGACACCTTGAGGCTCACGGAGAGGTTGAAGTCGAACACTGGGATTTTTCTCCGCTTCGCCTCTCGTATCGCCAACGCTGAGAGGTGTAGCAGGGAGGGACGGGGCGGAAGGACGTTTCGAGCAAGGGTGGGTGACGGCCGGGGATGTTATGCTAGCCATGGCCATGGATAAAATGCGCTCAATCCTTCCACCACTGCAAAATCTAACCCACTCTAACTTCCAGTATTTTTCTCCCCAAACGGGGATGCAATTACAAGAAGGATACACGCACTCTAGGTAAGGTTGGGTGGGGAATTTCAGGCGCGCGTTTGGCGCCACCATATAACAGAGGCCGCAAACAACCGACGAGTAACGCAGCGGCAGCACCAAACCAACGCTGCGCTCTGGCTCTATATCATGCGCGCTGGCTCTATATCATACGCGCTGGCTCTATATCATACGCGCTGGCTCTATATCATACCGCAGGTCGCACACACGCTTGTACAAAAGTCCAATCGAGAAAAACGGACTTTTGCGTGTCGAAGAGTCGAAAACGCCACCGTGCGGTGTGATAACTCTATACCCCTCACACACACGCCGGCGTCACATCGTGCTGGCTCCACATGTACCGCGCACCTCACGCGCGCCATACACAATTCGGACACACGAACGAAAACAATACTGTCCACGGTGATTGTAGCGAACGAACACGAGCGCTGGACGCGGCGTGATCATCTTTCAAAACATGCTGAAGTCACACCGTACTCGCTCTAAGTACCACACACAGGCTCATGCACGCGCGAATGCAACCAAAGACTGTCATCTGTGAACAGTGACGTGGAGAAAGTGGTCTAGGCGTGAGAAACTCTGCACCACTAGGGGTGCTCTCGACGTGAAAAGCGTCGCGCGAAAGGCACGGACGGACCGAAAGAGCACAACACAGCTCGCACGAAAAAAGATACGACGTGACCATCGAAACCCCCAAAGCTTAATCCCTGTGCGTGCAACTGCACCCCCCGTACGTTTTGGGGGCAGAAACTACTTGTTACGAGAATCGCACTATATTTGCGGCAGGAAAAAGGTTACAACTCCTGTGTATAGAGAACTAAATACAACCCGCGTCTTGAGGACAAACCACTTGTAATGAGAGTCGATTTTGTTTTCACAAGATTAATAAGCATGTAGACACATGCGCGCATTTACTCAACAGGTGAGCGTGACGGCGAAAGAAGTCCCGACGAAAACCAGGGCGTCCGCCCCCTTGAACCACTCCTCGATGCGGTCGAAGTCATAGAAGCTGTGACTGTCGTAGTCTTCGTCGAAGAGCAGTGACATCGGCGGAGCGGCATCGCCGCAGTGGGGACACCTGTGCAGCGACGACGGCGGCGGATGCGGCGGCGGCAACGGCGATCAGACGATTAGACGATTGCGATATCGTGTCTTCCTACTTGGTGCGGGCACAGCCTTCGGGAGGCAACAACGAGCGAAACCCCCGACAGCAAACACGCATTTATAGCGTCACGCCCACCCCCACGCCGATTACCGTCTTCTCACAAAAACCTTAGACACTCACACGCACGCATACACACGCACTCGCACCCAAGCGCAAGCGCGCAAACAGAAACACAGACGCACAGAAAAAGACAGGTCCGCAGAAGACAGGTTGTTCGCCCTACAGTCAACCCATTAATGTAGATGACCGTAGGAAGCCAGGTGCTGACTTACCACATTGTAGTAATCTGTTCATAGCCAGGCCGACCCTAATGAGGAACGCTGGCTTTCTATGAATAGTCTAGGGCTGACTTAATGTCTGGCAGACTTGACCTTACAAACGAACGGTTGACTCAGTAATCTAGTCTAATAACAGGCCAACCCTGCGAAGAGACGCTGGCATAGATAGTTAGAAGCCTAGTCGGTCGGTTTCCTTGGGGAGACACGCAGCCCACACAGCGGTAGCATTTCATCCGCACGCACACACAATCACACAGATACGCACCGTCTCCATGGGATCCAACCCACCCAACCCAGCCCAGCCCAGCCCAGCCCAGCCCAGCCCAGCCCAACCCAACCCAACCCAGCCCAGCCCAGCCCAACTCAACTCAAGCACGCACGCGGGCATTTTATATGCACGTACCTCGGGACCTCGGTGAGCGAGCGCGACAAGCCGCGAGCCGCAGCGACGCAACCGTCGTCCTCAAGGGTTGCGCAAACACCCTCGGAGAACGCCGAAGGCTTGATTTCTTTTTCGTACGAGTAGGGGCACTCGTCCTCCCTCTCCCCCTCCCCGTCCTCCTCATCGTCATTCTCCTCGCTGCGGTTGTTGTCTGAGACGCACTTGAATAGCCCCAGGCGGCCGTGCGCCTCTATCAGGCGCTGCGGGTCCGGCCACGCGTTGATGGTGTCTCGATGCTGCCGCGGTCAGGAGGGAGGGGGGGGGAGGTTGGTACGAAACTAGGGAGGGGAGAGAAGAGAACCACCGCCGCAGCAGCAACAACAACAACAACAACAACAACAAGAACAGAGTAGCAAGAAGATGGACAACACAGAGACCACAGATAACAAAAAAAAACACGAGGAACAGGAAGAAAAAGAAGAACAACAAGAACAAGAAAAACACACGAACAAAAAAAAAGAACAAGAATAGCACAAAGAACAAAGATGCAGGCGTGAAAAAGAACAGCAACAAAGCAACAAAAACGGGAAGATGATAAAAAGAGAGGCGAAACGTCAGAGGGAAAAATAAGCATTGAGAATACTCGAGCCCTTGCTAGTAGCGGGCCACGGGGGCGAAAGTCGGCCAAAACAAGCATACACGGACGCGGGGTCGCCGCCGCACTAACTAAGACCGGCGCTCTCCACTCGTATGCATGCAACCTTATCCTTCGTGTGGACGCCGCTACAGCGGCCGCGTGGCGTTCTGAGACCACCGCGAGAAGGGAGGAGAAATTGTCACCAGCTAACCTGGTAATAAAAAATATTTTCTTTCAACTCTTACGTACAACCGCGAAAATTATCCTACCCTAACTCCAAGTAATTTGAGCCTCAAAGGCCGATTGCATACATGTGTAGTGCGGTTCTGAAGCAGCGAAAAAAACAACAACACGATTATGTCTCCCACGCGTGTTTATTGGTCGCTTGCCTCGCCACTCAAAAACCGCCAGCCAGCCCGCGTGCGAAAGTGCGTGCATGCATGCACAAAAAAACGCAAACCTCCACAGCCCTGCCAATAGGCGCGCCTGCGTCTATTTTTATCGTATTCTGGATGCGGTAACGCCTATGCTGTGGTTGTTGTTGCCATTCCTGTCCCTGTTGCTGCTGTCACACAGACACGGGCATTTCAGCCGAGCATTATGTATTACACATTCAGAGAACAAACTGTAAACGAACTGAGCAACAGGATGGATTCCTCGTACAGCATGGACATAAGGACCAAGAAACGATCTAGAAGGCGAAACATGAATATACAAGGAAAAAATAACGCGCGCGCAGCCAACAACAGCGCCGCATCGTCCCGACAGAATCAATAGTTAACAAGAAAAAATACTGCTGTGAGACGTATTCCACTATACGTTTACGGTATCAAACCTGGTAGTGTCGAGTACCTCTAAGCAAGAAGACCACCACAACGACAACAACACTCATCACGGGCTCAAAGCTCCAAGAAAAAAATAAAAAGGGGGGCGCGGGCGGGGGCGGGGCGGGAATCGCAACAATTTAGTACTGTACGAAGAAAGAAAACCCATGAATATATGAGCTCACGAGGCCGTCGATGTTCTGAGTGATGACCCGAAGCTCGGGGAAGGCGCGGGCCAGCGCGGCGATGGCCTCGTGCCCCGGATTTGGAGTCTTGTGCGTGAAGCTCATTGGGAAGTGGCGGAGGAAAAACTCGTTGTACCACCGGAGCGGGTCCCGCAGGAATACCGAACGCCTCCCCAAGCTAGCGGCAGTCACGGACCAGACGGAGTCGCTTCCGCCGCGGAAGGTGGGTATGCCTGGTCGGTCGGTACGTATTATAGGGACGTAGGCATTTTGATCGGCAGGCAGGCAAATGATCGACAGACAGGTATACTATGAGTAGAGTAGTTGTAGGTCGGCGGTCATCGGCTATCTTTAAAGCTGCTGCTGCTGCTGCTGCTTGTTTTGGTTGTTCTGATATTTGATCGGAATACTGCTGCAACCCTTTTAGAACTACAGTCTGTTTATGGGGACAAACCACTCAACTTCTAAGCCGTTTGCCCCCTCAGACGGGATTGCAGTCCTAAAATAAGCATACGTACGAGTGCGAGTGCTGTAGGCGTACTGTGTACGCACCTGCTAATGTATGATATGGCAGACCAGTGAGTAGTGTGGACAAACCAAGGGTGTCACGGTACAGTATAAAACATTCTTACGTTTGTTGTTTTCTTAAAATAACTTGATTATAAGGACCTGACTGACGCTCAGCGAGTTTCCCACGATTTTTTGTCGCTTCTACATACGATCTTTGTTTTCTTCGCGTTCTTTGCTTTCTTTGCGTGCTAGCTTCTCGTGCCACACTTTGTTTCCCGGAACAATAGAAAAAAAAAAACTCGGGAAAAAGAACAAGACGATTTTATTTTTTCAGCGGTTTGGCAGGCTCTCTTTCGTTTTTTTCACCGGCTCGTTGAAACTTATTTTGCACTTTCAGTTATTATTTATTTATTTCTTCTTTCGTTTCGTGTGCGTGTGTGTAGTTGGATCACGGCAACGCGGGCGAGTCCGGCGCCGTCGCGGGTGTCGGCGGATGCTGGCGGGTAGAGGGGGGGGTTGCAAGGAGCGCGGTCGGCTTTTTCGTGGCTAGGCGTCGTGTGTGCCTCGAGACACAAGGGAAGCATGAACGGGCTCTGGCCTCCATCTGAAAGCTTAGACTGAGTATGTACGAGTCCTTAAGGGTCGCTCGGGATTGCAAGCTAAGATTCAAGCGGTGCTTATTTTTGCGAACCAAGCTGAACTATACACAGACGTACGCCGTCTGAGCACCCGCATCGTCGAGCTGGCGAACGAGGGTCACGGTGAGGAGCAGGCTTCACGCGGGGCGGGCGACTGGGGTCACTGTGACAGAGAGGGAGGAAAGCTTTACCCGGACCGAATCGGTGGCGAGGTGGTCGCGAGAGGGGCGGGCGGCGTATGAGGCTGAGAGAAAAACTCTGCTGTCCATTTTTTTCTTCTTTTTCGACTGGTGCAAGGTGTTCCTAGGCAGACAATTATTACACGAGAGTCTTATTTTCCTGGTCTTGCTTGTGTTGTTGAGTTATCGAACCGATACGCTGGCATTTCACTTGCTTGACACTTGAATTTGCGATTTATTTTTATTTTTTTGTCTTCCTCTGTCTCAGCCTGTGACCACAGAATCAGTATCTCTCTCGGCTAAGGAATCAGGACGGACACTGGGTGTGCTGATGAAGCTAGGACGATTTAATGTGAAGACAACAACAAACAACAATAACAACAACAACAACAACGACGACAACAACAACAACAACAACAACAACAACAACAAGGGGACGGGGATTTTTTTTTCCTTCCGAATTTTTTCGGTTTCATTTGCATTGTTTTTGCGGTGCTGCTGCCGAGCCGTGCTGTGCTTTCTCGTTCGTACATACCAGGTACATACCAGGTATTATACGAACAGCATCAAAAGAAGAAAGTAAATACCTTACCTGGGGCATGTACGTACTTACTGCATGTGACTCTAGGCATTATCAAGTCGCCAATTTGCAACCACAACAATCATAAAAATATATACCTGGTACCTGGTATATACTTCGTATCCAATCATCGACCTTCTGTCCGCTTCGCGTAATTTGATGTACTTTTCCTTCCTGAGCGAGCGTAGCGGGCGGCGTAGGCCGCCCGCGGAGCGAAGCGCCTTGTACCTACTACTATTAAATCGTAATGTACTATTAATAGGTACCTGGTATGTAATGCATTTCATATACCGATACATGCGTGTACCCTATATGCAAACCTATGTATATATATATATGCGCGCGCATGTATAATGCACTCATACAAAGTAGCCAGCTCCCGCCGATACCAGATACCGTATGTATGTGTGCTCGTATTCAGCTGCTGCTGCTGCTGCTGCATCCGTTCAGTAATCAGTGTTCAGATATCCAGACCTTCTCTACGTATGTGTACCTCACTCTATTATACTGGTACGTACATACACACCCCCTGGTATTACAACTTGTAGCAGTAAGGCTGTTGTGGTTGATATCTCAGGTACGTACGTGCGAACCGGTTGAGGGGGACCAAAGTATTAGTATGATGCAGATGATGAACGCAGGAACGTGATGCGTACGAGTACGAGTATGCACTGCACTACTGCAGTATTTTGTACAGACAACTTATTCTTCCACTACCAGGTACCAGGTGCGCATACCTCAGTTGAACTGACCAATGGATATCGAATATGTACCGTGTACATACCAGGTATCAGGTACCAGGTATATACGAGCATGTACAGGAATCCATCATGTACCTACCAGGTATCCAATATGGCCTGTGGTACAGGTACTACGCGAGTACTGATGTGTGTAGTCTTTTATTGTGGGTAATCCAAGGGCAATCGGGGAATGAAGTCTCAGTTATTAATATTAATAGTTGCCTTCACGTCGACGACTGACGTTATGCTGGTGGGGCAGATAATGGCTTCATGGATCAATTCGGGGTCTCTTTGGGCTGGATATACATATGCGCAAGCCACGCTTCTTCTACATTCCGCGCATGCATCACATTTCGGCCGGCTGTGGTTTTGTCGTCCACCTCGATGAGAAGAGGACGCAAGCAGCATCATCTGATTCAGTCGCAAAGTCGGCACAGCAGTCATTGGTGCTGCTGTCACTGGTCACTTATTTTCTTGGTTGCCTGTCTACTTGTTGTAGCTAAGAATACTGCTGTACATACTGCTGCTACAGGTATGCTGCTGCCTGCTGCTGATGTCGTACGATACGCTTGCTTGCTCGTTGTTCTGTCCACTGCCGCCCACCACGCGCAGAGATCATGTCTGTTCGTTGTTTGTTGATTAAGTTAAAAACTACGATTTGCGGAGTTTTCTTTGCTTCTCTTTTTTTTTCGGTCTTTCGTTTTCCGATGCAAGGGACTGTGAAAACCGCTGCCACCAGTCTGTCTGCCTATTAAAATAATATAACAACAAAACACGCCAAAAAACACGCAGAAAGAAGGAATCAACAAAAAATGGCATCCGGCATGACTACGAACGCTTCCGGACCGCCGCCGCCAGCAGCAGCAGCAGCAGCAGCAGCAGCTCGACTTCGGGTACACCTCGAGTTTCCTGACTGTGTGTGTAGCGGAGGTGTCCAGATTTGCGAGTGCTCCCGTTTTCGTTGTTCAGTTCGTTGTCGTCGGCTTCACCTGTACCAGGTATGTACTAAATACGAGTATAAACGAGTGAGTATGTTTTTTCGAGGCGCAACGATGATGCGTGCTCGCCGAAACGTATCATACGAAAGCTAAAACACCATCGGACAAGTGCTCGATAGGGGGGGAGACAGAGAGCGGAAGGTGACACGCTGAAAGCAGCACCTACTGCGGCAACGTCGAAGCGTGCGCTGCGAACGGCTACCTATTTTCGCGAACAATGTTTGCTGCTGCTGCTGCATCTGCTGCTGCTGGTGATACAGCATGAGAGTCGGTCGTCGTTTTTCTTACCGCTTGCGGCCGACAATCCTGCTCCTGTGATCATCACCACGGACTTGTTGGCCCTCAGCAGGGCAGACACCTCAGCTAGGGTCGTCTCCATGCCCCGGATGCTGCTGCGATGGCTGCGGGTGCTCGGGCCACTCATCGCACCCGTGGTGTTGCTTCTGCTTCTGGTGCTGCTACTGCTACTGCTCGGGCTGATGGCGGGTGCTGCTGGTAGTGCTGTACGCGACGCAGCGAACAGCACACCGCACTCGATTTTTCAGGAGCTTTTAAAAATCACTTGAAATATGTCTACGCGATCCCAAATAACGGTGGTTTCCACTGGCGGCGGGGGATCGAACACGAAATATCTCTCTCGTGCTGCGTCGGCGATCGAGCACACCTTCCCCACTGCCTGAACCTGAGTTGGGTGGCGGTTCTCCACGCGAGCTGGTGGCCTTTTGACTCAAGATACCACGCGAGCGCACCAAAAGGTACAGTAAGCGGCAGTCGTAGCAGTCGTACTTCTGCTGCTGTGTATCAGCTGATGTGAGTGCGAAGTGGAAGGTAAACTGAAACAGGGCGAGATGCGAGTAGTCCCCACCACTATAGTATTGAGGCGTTCTGTGTCAACGGGGACATGTATCAAATACCCCCTAGATCTCCCAAGAACTCGTATGCTCAGTTTGCAGTGCAGTCTGTCACAGACTTTCATCGCAGCGGCAGCAGCAGTCAGCGACAACTAGCAGTGGTATCGATTTCCCTCTCTGTCTATCTCTCTCTCTCTTTCTCGATACACCCAACGCAGCACCCACTCACAGGAATGGCAGAGCCGTCACGCATCGCGCGGCAGCTGACGGGGGGTAACCTCCAGGAGGGCGTCGCAGGCAACAACAGGGCTGCCATGGAAATCCTCAATGACGTCGACGACAACAGCAGCGATGTCCAGGAGGAGGCGCCAGTGAGCGTGTGCATGATCGGGACCGGCGAGTACACCACTGGCTACGTGCACGGAGGCGCCTCCGACTCCGACAAGGGTGCAGGAGGTGCGAAGGGGGAACTCAACGCGTGCTGGTACCTCAAGCCTGTCCTGTGGATTGATCTCTTTTTTCTCTGTTTTTTCTCTTTCTTGCAGCGAAAATTGGCGAGCTTCTTCGGCCGTACGAGTAGTTTTGGCGCCGCAACCGCCACCTGGTTTGTTGTGTGGCATGCTGTCACAGCTCATGGCAAACGGGTGATGTTTTGATCATATCACGGACGGTGTGGTCCTACATCCTACTGCTGTCATAGAGTCATAGCCCGTATCACAGGTGTGGTCTGCCACTACAAAACCAAAACAAGTGATTTTTAATAGCAGCATGCCATGTCGGCGAGTTAAATTTTGTACGTAAACTGGTGTGCGTTTCTCTGTGATTTGTGACCCCGACATGAATCATCAGCTTTCGAGACAACTTCTCCGCCGCGGCACTCTACTCACCCTCCCACCTACCCACCCACCCACGCACCCACCCACCCACCCACCACCCCGCCGCGAGTGCGTCGCTGGTACGTATATAGCGATTGCCAGGTAGACATGTGGACATATTCGCGAGTAAAGTAACTTCACCTTGCACTTGCGGCATGTATCTTTTTTCGATCGCTTGTTGTTCCTCTCTGCTCTCTGGGCAAACATTAAACAACACGCCGCATGCGGGCTTTTGGTGTGGGGCACGTATCATATACGACGTACCTGGTACCTGGTATTTATTATTACCTGGTATTCATAGTCATTCCGCGTTTTTACGTTAATACGTCCCATGTTCAGGTCTGTCCTGTGTCGTGTGACCGCCGACTCGATAGTTGTATTTTAGACATGAGTCCATGTGAAATTAGAACCCCAGTCCCGTTTTGGGGACAATCCACTCAAATTCCAAGTAATTTGCCCCCAATTGTCCCCAACACGAGACTGCAGTCCTAAACGGGTTAATGGTGAGAACAACTATTAATAAAACACATCATGAGAATCAGCATGTGGCACATGATACAACTACGGTCAGTATTTAATACCCAACTGCTGCAGCAGTGCCGGCATATCATACCTGGTACCTGGTGCCTGGTACGTACAACAGAGTAGTAGGAGCCCTCACGTGGACGGTTGGTTGTTCCAGCATGCTCCCGGCATGAGCGTGTACGGCGGGCAACAGCCCTCGTGCGTGGGGAAGTAAGTAAGTGTACATGTGGAGGCTGGGTTGGACGTCGAGGTACAGCAGTAAGTAGACATAGTGGTATGGTATGATGATATGATAGGGATACAGCAGCAGTAGAATCCTTTGGGGGGCGGGCGGGGGGGGATGGTGCGTACTCATTTGTTGCTTGCCTCAGCCTTTTGACCGTTGACCACGCGTCCCTTCCGAGACGGAGCACCGTTCCTACTCCTAACAGAGACACCTCCAACATTTCCATACCAGGTATATTACATTAACATGTTTTGCTAATCTTATCCCCTTCCTGTTTCGCCGCCTGTGGCCACCATCTATCTCCTAGGACAGCGATCGTTTTCTCGCGATCTATTAATAGTGTACCAAAACTCCTCCATGTCACATTGGTCTATTTCCCTCATCTCTTCCAACACACCCCGTTCTTCCTTTTGTACATTTCACATCACAGTATCCTCGTATGTGAATTCTACTCGCTATTGCTTTGCCACACGGGCACATCTGTGCATCTATCTGTCCTCCTCCTCCCCGCTGCTGGTATACCTACCTTTTTCTTCGTTCTGGCAGGTCCGGGCCCCCTACCCTATAACACTATCACACTGGGTGATAAGATAGCACACCCCCTAGGACGAATTTCAGACCCGGTTTCCTCGTGGGGGGCACACGTAACGAAAATGGTGGCTGACTTTGGAAGATTTCGTCATGAAGGTTGCATAGACGCATCGCTCGGCGTATATATTACAAGGCGCTTCGCTCCGCGGGCGGCCTGCGCCGCCCGCTACGCTCGCTCAGGAAGAAAAAGTACATCGATTTTTACGCGAAGCAGACAGAAGGTCGATGATTGAACATATATACCTTGGTATATTTTTTTATTGTTGTTGCAAATTGGCGACTTGATAATGCCCAAAGTCACATGCCGTACGTACGTACGTACGTACGTACGTACGTACATACCCCAGGTAGGGTACTGATTTTCTTCTTTCAATATGCTGTATGATATGTACCTGGTATGTACGCACGAGAAAGCACAGCATGGCACAGCAGTAGCACCGCAAAAACAATGTAAATGAAACCGAAAAAATCGGAAAGAGAAAAAACTCCTCGTCCCCTCTCATGTACTTATTGTCTGCCTGATTGGAACACCTTGCACCAGTCAAAGGAGAGAAAATATAAAAAAAAAATGAACAGCAGAGCTTCTCTCTCAGCCTCGTACGCCGCCCGCCCCTCTCGACCACCTCGCCACCGATTCGGTCCCGGCCAAGCTTTCCTCCCTCTCTGTCACAGTGATCCCCGTTGCCCGCCCCGCGTGAAGCCCGGTGCTCACCGTGACCCTCGTTCGCCAGCTCGACGATGTCGATGGTTAGACGGCCTTCGTCTCTTTGTAGAGTTCAGCGCGGTCGTAAAAATAAGCACCGCTTGAATGTTTGCTTGCAATCACGAACGACCCTTATGGACTCGTACGTACTCAGTCTAATTTTTCAGAAGGAGGCAAAACAGAGCCCATTTTCCCTTGTGTCTCGAGGCACACACGACGCCTTGCCACGAAAACCGCGACCGCACTCCTTGCAACCCCCCCTCTACCCGCCAGCATCCGCCGACACCCGCGACGGCGCCGGGCTCACCCGCGTCGCCGGGCTCCGACTACGCACACGCACACGAAACGGAAGAAGAAAAAAGGAAAAAAAAACTGAAAGTGCAAAAGAAATTTCAACCAGCCGGTGAAAAAAATCGAAACGGAGCCTCTCAAACCGCTGAAAAAACAAAATCGACTTTTTCTTTTTCCGAGATTTTTGTCCTATTGTTTCGGGAAAAAAGGTGTGTCACGAGAAGCAAGCACGCAAAGAAAGCAAAGAACGCGAAGAAAGCAAAGATCGTAGAAGCGACAAAAAATCGTGGGAGACTCGCTGAGCGTGAGGCAGGTCCTTATAATCAAGTGATTTTAGGAAAAGGGTAAACATAAGTATGTGGATGTACACCCTACCCTTTGTCGACAAACCCAGCTTTGAAAATCGTCCGAGGGAATGGGATACTCGCATCGCTAGCGTGGTATACGGTACACGAAATCGCAATTTCAGCGAACCTTCAATTCGGTGGCAAGCCTGAGTAGTGATCAAAACTGAGCACTCGGCGCTCTGACCATTTGAGACTGATCACTCACTGATCACTGGCTGATGTTTGGATACACGCCAGTAAATTATTCGATTAGGCCGGTTTGTATCATATCTCCAGCACTCGCTCGTCATGTGTAGAGTGTATATACCCTATCAATACGATACCATACAGCAGTATGGGTCCGCCAACAAAAAGCACCTCATTGAGCAAGCCTTACACGAGGTATTCTTACTGTGAGATCTATATATGACGATGGGAACGCAAACCTTCCATTGAGAGCTTTTGAATTTAATAAATATAACCAAAAGGAACAAACTTTTGAAACCCCCCGAAAAAAACACTAATGGGGCAGAGGGAGCCAAGATGGGCTTCGGAAAAACTCGGGCGGATGTTTAGGTAAAAGCGGCGTGATTCCGAGTCCTCGACGGACATCGATCGATCAAACAAACGACTGCGTCATGAACTCTGAACGGGCGCGCTTGTTAGGGGCTCCGACCCACCCTACAGTAGGGACACCGTCTTCACACAATGGCCGGTGATATGTGGCGGGCGCTGATCAGGCGCATTATTAAAGATAAACAATTGGCCGCTGGTGTGCACATAACAGATGACAAATTTTCTCCATCCGTCTTGGATGACCAAAAATATAACTTTTTTTTCAGGCTTGGGAGAAGAGCGCACTGCAGGACGCCGCCGGCAAGCTCTCGCCCCCTAGACCATGGACCCGCCTGATATATTCGAGGCTGTCATCGACACTCGTTGGCCTTGCCCGTCACCAACGCGGTTCGGCCGTGGGCTGAGTCTGTGTCGAGATCGAACGTCTACATGTCGTCGCACGAGCTGATTTTTAACAGCGTGTTGTCAATTTTTCAACGAGAAAAAAACAATTGTGCCGCCTGCAACTGTGTGAAAAAGTAAGTATTTGGTATAGAACAAACGTATTTTCCCTTTTTTCTCGCAGTGGCGGTATAATACGAGAATATTCTTAGCTGTTTCTTGAAAGCAATATTTTGGAAAGAAAGCTTTCAGACTTCGCGTTCCCGTTGTCCTCGGTCTGACAGCATTCTTGTTTGACCTTGAGCATATGCTGTTCCATACCTGGTACCTGGTAGGATTTAGCGTAGCGGTCGCCGCTGAGCACATTTTATCAATCCAACTTTCTTACGCAGCGTCCGGCGAAGAGTGAGCCTTTTTTTCTTGTTACAGGCTTTTTCTTTTTTTGTTCGTTGGCATGCACTTTTCTGTGTCGCAGTGCATGATAACACACATGAACCCTACTGCTGTACGTATTACATAGTCCAGCGTAATGCCCCGGCCAGCACCGACATCCCTGTGCCCTCCCTCTATGAGGCATCATGACACTACTATTTATTGTAGCAATGAAGGCTCGAAAGTAAAAGTAACGAGAGGAAAGCACACTATTTTACCATTCTGCAGCAGCACCGGTCCTATAATAACAAAGAACCCCACGAAGACCTCAGCTTGAAATGCAGCTGGCTTTTGTATTTTGGTGGTTGTGTGGTGGTGTGGTGGTGGCGCACTCTCCGTGAAGAGAGCAGGGATACTTGAACGTACTCGTACACATACGAAGTTTATATTTAAAAAAAACAACAACAACAACAACAACAACAACAACAACAACAACAACAACAACAACAACAACAGCTGTGAGAGATGGAAGATTAAGATTTCGTCGAAACTCATCTCTGCAAGATGTGTGTGGTACTTCGATCGCGCTTACTACGGGTTTTATATGGCCTCATGCAGGGTATACGGGCCGTATAGGAGGTAGACGAAATCTGAAGCTGCAGAGTCCAAGGAGTGGGTGTGTCTACGATGTACTTGGGGAGTAAATGAAAAGGGAAATATATTTTCGGAGGTTGAACGCAGCTTGCCACGAGTGAGAACCCGCACCCCCGCCCTGCCGGGGTGTGTGTTTTCGTACCCGGTACGAGTACCTGTCGCCCGTTACTCCTACGCAGTGGTTTATAAACAATACCTGGTATACCGGACATCTGGATACCTATCATCATGACTATATATTCGGTTTATACTGGAATGGCATCTACGCTATACCAGGGTGTTGTCGGAAGGCAAGCATAATAATAGTAGTAGTAATAATAATAATAATAATAATAATAATAATAATAATAATAATAATAATAATAATAATAATAATAATAATAATAATACTACTACTACTACTACTACTAATAATAATAATAATAATAATAATAATAATAATAATAATAATAATAATAATAACGTATCTACGCCGGGATACCATTGGGGTACCAGGTGTGTAGACTATTCCAACGAATTATTAAAGTAAATGTACGTACGGCAGGCCAGTTCTTATGCAGTCGGAAACATGGATTGAAAAACCCGGTTTCCGATCGGAGACAAAAATTGATTTTCTTATTATTATGCAGTTGAAAAAGCGCCTTTTGAATTCAAGACTTTTCGATTATTTTTTCCAACTGGACCAGATAGTCGAGAAAACTGAGATTTTCGATCCAATACGCCGGTCGGATTCATGCTTCGGAAAAGTTTTAAAGTCCCGCCGCATACTCGTACGAGTATCACACAACAACACGACAACACGGCATACGACACGAACCCACTCCACAACATCGGCGGCGCTGGTTTGGCTGCTGTCACTCCTGCTGCTGCTCGCCGCGAGTCAGCGTGATACATCCTGATTTACGCCCGTCAGCAGCACGTGACAACACCCGATGGCCGCAGTGCGCGGTGTCGATGACCTTTTGCCAACTGCTGCGCTGGCTGTAGCTTCGGCGACTCCCGAAGGAATCCGGTGCCGCGATGGCCTCGAGGACGAGATGGAGGAGAACGCCCCGCGTGTGAAGCTCACACGCTGCTCGAGGAAGAAGCGAGACATTAGCATGCATGTGTGATGTGTGTGGTTGGACGCAGCTGCTGGAAGTTGAAGACCTCTCTAACCCCACGAGCATTACGGCGAAGCAGCAGTTTAGAACCGACTTCCGCCTACCCTACCCTTTTTCTTGGAACTAGTCAATCTATTGAACGGCACTCCCTTACACCACGCGTCTCCAGAAAAAAACACAAAAACTGCTGTATACTCGATCCGACGGACGATAAGAAGGGTAGCGATTCACAACCCAGTCGGAAAAATAACCAATCGGGAACCGGCTTTTTTAATCCACGTTTCCGGCTGCGTAAGAATTGGCCTCAAGGTGTAACTGCCGTGGCTTCGGCAGTCGACATCCAGCTGCAAGCATACAGCAGGATCAGTCGGCGGTCGGCTAATTAATTGAAAGGTGATCACGTTTTCACCCCTTGCCCCGCGTATATAACCCGTAAGTCAGCGAAACTAACAAATAAATCGGCTTAAATAAATCCACCGCAACACCGCCGGGATCCGAGAAGGGCCCATAAAATATGATCAGAAATTAAAACGTTTTGCATTCGTATATACTCGTACGAGTATTATTTATTAACACTGACTATTAATAGGTAGTACAGCAGTACGTACGTAGATATGGCCCATCCTCGCTGCTGGGGTTTTTCTTCCTGTTTTAGTACGTACCCTGGTATATGAATTGATGGTAAGGTTCATTCTTATCGGAGAGCGTTTTTTCCATAATTTCCAAACTTTGGAAATAGTTGGAGATATGTATCAATATACGGAGGCGTTTTGCCACTATTCGTGAAATTCTCCAGAACCAAAAATATCAAGTTCGTTAACATTCCAATATTTGGAAAAAAAAAACAGGAGAATATGGAAGATTGAAAAATTGCGCGAAAAAAATGTCGTAAATTTGGAAAAAAAAGCTCTCCGATAAGAATGACCCAAGATGGACGAAAATTCGCATGTGGAAGGTCGTCTTTCTCGCCCAGGAATGCGACAACCAACTTGCGATTTCATGGAAGAGGCCGACAAACGATTCCTCCCCCCGATGCCCGCGGGTGAAATATTATTTTTCGGGGTATGTCCAAGTTTTTGTCCTCTGCTGCTGTTGTTTCGTTTCTTTTTTCTTTTTTTGCGTTTTTCACCCAGTCTGAGGGCTTTTTTTTCTGTCCTTTATTGCTCAAATCACTTGTTATTCAGTGTCGAGTCATGGGTTTCTTTGAAATTGTCAGCTTAAGGCCGGGTGGTTGAATCACGAATATCAGGTACGACGTATACATATTTCAGTGTCTAATTCTGTTTTTTACACCATGACACTAGGTAGTTACAGCAGTATAAAATGTGATTAAAAAAACATTTTTCTGGGTGATTTATACCAGCATATATAGGCTGTATTACATTTATATAGCTCAACAAGTAATTTATCCTGGCCACACTTGATTAAAGTGCCTTGCTGTGCTCTCAGAGCTCCCGCCCGGAACACGCCTGCCTAACTCCACCTCTCGGAGATTCTTCTGGGCTTCCTTCTTCGGTGGCTTGCGCTTGCTTGCGGAACTTTCCTGCCTTTGTTTGATTTCTTCCTTTTTTTGTTATTGTTTTCCTATTTTTATTTCCTTAGTTTTTCAAAGCACACCCAGCTCAGCTCAGCTGACACCAAATCCAAGACAAAAAATCCCGCACTAATCTCAAGTTACTCTCTTTTAAGAGTCGCAAAGAAGTCAATAAATCGATGTTCAGAACTCGAGTTAGAATCGAAAAGCAGTGAAAACTGAGCGAGATAGACCCTCCCATACTGAATTTTCGAGATGAAAGCCCAAAAAAAACTTCTTTTTTTTTTTTTTGGAAAAAACGGAATTAGAATCTGAATCGCAAAGCAGTCAAATTTGAGCTAGATAGTCCCCACCACACACTATCTTCAAGATAGCAATTGCCATATGAATGAACGAAGTGCCACATATTAAGAATACCTGGTAACAAAAAGGGCATAAATACACCCAGTTCAGCTCAGCAGCGCAGCGCGAGCTTATTGCGCACATGCTAGATATCATTCGAAGCGCGAAGTCTACAATCTACGATACAGAGTCGCGAGCTGTTGAAGTTGACTGCTGTTTATCGGCTTCCTCGTTATACGTGTGGAGCCTGGCATGCTGTGTCCTGCGCCAATTAACTCTTGGCGTTCGCAAGTCGCCCATTTAACCCCGTTAGAACTCCAGTCCCGTTTTGGGGACAAGGCACTCAAATTCCAAGTAATTTGTCCCCAATTGTCCCCAAAACGAGACTGCAGTCCTAAAAGGGTTAACCACGTCGCAACCGCGGCGTGGTTTTCCTGCGGAACTAAACTCTTGGCTTTTGCATGTCGCCCATTGCGCCACGTCGTCGGCATCCTGCCTCCTTCACACTTTGTTCTATTTTACTTTCTTGAGCGAGGTTAGCGGGCCCTTGCGAAGCGGAGCGCCGTGCATATATACGAAGTAATTTATACCTGTAAACAGTTTTACATACCAAATTACGGAGTACCTGGTACCAGATACCAAATTGCCAACAAATATGTCAGAAGATATGTTTATGCCCGTCTGTCCATAGGCTGCCTGTCTAGGCGTGTGCATCTGTCTAGATATATCATACGTCCCCTCACCCCTTGGTATAAAAAAGCGTGGTTACATGTGTGGAAACCCCTTTTTTATTTTTTTTTGGTTCTGCGGCAGCTGTTCGTATAGATAGCGTAATTCAGATATTTCCCCTGTCACTGGGAGATCATCTTCTATTGCCGCTCTTGTGCACCGTTGATGATCCCCCCCCCCCCCCAACCCCTCCCCTCTCCCCCCTATATTAGATACCTGATATATGTATATATATATATATATATAGGTTGGGTTGGCGTCGGTTGGCGACGACGCTGTAAAGCACGCCTCTTACTGCGTGAGCTAGACAACCAAGGTACAGTTTTTTTTTTTTTTTTGGAGGTCACCACGGCTGGCGGTCGAGTTAGATCATTTTTGGGCCGGGAGAACCTTAACTCCGTACAGGGGGGATGATCGTATCACGTAGTGTGTACCGGGTATATGTGAAGGCACCCACAAGGTAGTTACATGGTAAACCCACTGCTGTCTCTGGAAGTGGCCACACCAGAAATTGAATCAATTTGTTGACGCTGTCATCCATACGCAAGAAAGTCCGCCTCACAAGCGGTTCTTGGTAGAATGCATGCAGATCAATCACCCTTCATGCGACTCGCCCAACACCTGACGGCGCTTCGCGCTTGGTGCAAGCAATGTCTTCCTCGTCGGTGAAAACCCGACGTGCTCCGTCCCGGCACTGTAGGGATGCGAGGGTCTATGGTCATACGACTACGGCCATGCTTGATAACGAGTACACCCCCCTCCTCGCTCCCCCTCCCCCCACCTCCCTAACCCGCCACCTCCCTCCCTCCTTACCGCAGTCGTGGCCCTAACAATGTCGGACCTTCGACGGCGAGGCAAGGTGAACCGCCTGGGGCTCTGCGGCACCAACGGGTCCAAGTTCCCGGGTATCCGCGCCCACATGCAGCGAGCCATCGGCGACGTTTACCGGGACTTGGACCTGTCGATGGAGACCTGGCCGGCCGAGGACGGTCCACGCGACCCGGCGGCTTACAAGGAGGCCTTGGACACTTTCGACCCCGGGGATGCTTGCACCGTGTTTACTCCGGACGACACACACTTTGATATAACGATGGAGGCGGTTCGGAGGGGGGTTCACGCGATCGTGACCAAGCCGGTGGTGAAGACTCTGCGGGAGCACCGGCTCTTGCACGAGGCCGCGAAACAGGCGGGCGTGCTGGTCATGGTGGAGGTGCACAAGCGGTTCGACCCGATCTACGTGGACGCCCGGGACAGGATTCGGACCCTCGGGGGGATGTCGTACATGTACTCGTACATGTCGCAGCCAAAGGCGAGGGTGGGGGTGTGCCGTTTTGGAGGGGGTATAGGTGGGGGGAGAGGGGGGGGTGTACTCGATAGGAGAGATGCGCTCGATCTCATGCATGGCCGTAGTCGTATGACCGTAGACCCTCGCATCCCTACAATGTCGGGACGGAGCATGTCGGGTTTTCACCGACCAGGCAGATATTGATTGCACGAAGCGCGAAGCGCCGTGAGGTGTCCGGCGAGTCGCATGAAGGGTGAGCTGCATCCTATCAAGAATCGCATGTGAGGCGGACTTGCACGTGGATGACAGCTTCAATGAATTAATCTTATTTCCGGTGTAGCCACTTCGGGAGACAGCAATGGGAGTATATGTAACTGTCTCTTGGATGCCTTACCATGAACACTACGTGGTACGATCAATTCCCTTGTGCGGATTAAAGGTTATTTACCTCGCACAAATGATCTAATTCGACGACCAGCTTTGGGAGACCGCCAAAAGAAGAAAGAAAAAAGGTATCCTGGTTGTCTAGCTCACGTAGTGAGCGACCTGTTTCACAGTGTCGTTACCAACCGACGCCAACTCCACCTTTCTAATACATAGGGGGGGGGGGGCGGAGTTTATCGTTGTTTCTTCTATTTTTCTGTTTTTGTCTTCATTTCAAGTCTTTTGCTTGCGCCTTGTGGCCTTTCGAGTTTGATATGTTTAAGTTTTTTCACGTTTTTTTTTCACATTTCCAGGCGATAAGAAACGCCCTGATACCTCCTGTACGGGGCGGTGCTGACTAAATGGATTGCAGCCCTTGGGTAAATCCGACGTTCCGACTTAGCAACCAGTGGACCCCGGATTGTGTTTTTATCCGAGGTACACTCCAACTACTGAGCTAACAGTTCAGTGTTGAAGGTGTACGTATATCTAATAAAAGTGGTGTTGCCGCACTCAACCCATGTCCCTTCATAGCTTTTTCCGCAAAAAAAAAAAAAAAACGCTTTTGACGACAAACAAAACAAGAACAAAAAAACGCGTCCACGCCCTTGTCTCACTTCTTTCTTTTTTTTGTATTTCTTGTTTTGCTTTCGTCTTTTGTGTGTGTGTGTTCTGCGGTTTTTTCTTTCGCAGCATCAACTGGACACTTTCCGCGCCTGGGCGGGGAAGAGCAGTGACATCAGCTACTACCTGAACTCCCACCACGTCGACTTTCAGGAGTGGGCGAACCAGGCGCGTTTGTTTGTGCCTCGTACCCCGGTCGCGGACGCAGGGTACCATTAAGAGGGGAATATTTAGGCCAAAAAGTGATGTCTCTCTCGTAGCTCGGGTCCGTCTGCCATGAGATGACACAAGATGATAGGAGGACGGACGAGGAAGTCTGGGCTCGCAGCAGCAGTAGCAGCAGCAGCAGCAGCAGCAGCAGCACAGCATTATCTGCCCTACCGGCCCTCTTACCAGTGAAAACATTGCCCAAGTCTGTTTCCATGTAGAGTCCCTTCTCCCCGCTCCCCCCGAAACTCTGGGTGCAAATCTACTGATGGAAAATCCCGGGATACTGACCGAAAATAGGCTCGATTTCTCTTGTTTTGTTCGAAGGGTGTGTTCCCACGCTGACCTCAGTACGTGGGCTATATATAACAGCTCCCCGATGTGTTTTCGTCTGCGGTATTGCAAGGCTGGCGAGTTTCTTGTGGGGCTCATTGTGAACCCTTGTAGGACTGCAGTCCCGCTGCCGGCATTTTGTCGCCATCCTTTGTGCTCTATCCTCCACTCCGGAGGCTTTTTGCTTTGCCTCGCTTTTTTAGGTTGCGTCCTATACGGGTCTATTCGTCAACACCAGAGACACACCTAATTGCCTTCGGGTCAATCTATTTGTTTCACCACCGCCGCCGACGGTCGTTGTTGTTGTTGTTGTTGTTGTTGTTGTTGTTGTTGTTGTTGTTGCTGTTGTTGTTGTTGCTGTTTATGCTATTTCTTTGCTACAGGGGATTTCCCGACCGACTCGCGTTACGGCCGCGGGGAGCACGGGCGTGGCTACCGGATCGTTCGATATAGAGACCGAGGACACCATCACCCTGCTGGTGGAGTGGGAAAATCTAGAGGACGGAAGCAAGTGAGTGCATACGTGCATGTGGCTAACCAGAAAGGGGGTGGAAGGGGGAGGCCGGGGGGGGGGGGGGGGGTGGCGTGGAAAAGCGGAGAGGGGGGGGAGGCGAGAGGGTGAGGGGTGGGGGGGCGGGGGGGGGGGGGGGTCTCCCCGACGTACACACCTTTGGTGGTTGGATGCTATCCCCTTGAGCGGCTTCGGCGCGATTTTGAAGCCTGTAAAATCTTGCCGCTGTGCTTGGTCGTACTCAGTGGTTGTCTTCCGCGGTACCGGTTGGGATCGTCTTTTTTTTCGCCGGACTCCCCGCGCGCTGTTGGCTACCGCTGGAGTAACACTATTTATTGGCGGGTACGGAGTAGAAAGCCGCGGCCCCTTTGCTTTTGTGTTTTCGTTGGAGGAAAAGTCATGACCTCCAAGTGGCCGCCACCACTTTTTTTCCTTTGTGTGTTTTTGTGGAGTTAGATCGGCCGATAGAGTCATCGTTTTCTGGTGATGTTGGGTTACAGTCGCGACCTCTGTGCTCTTTCTAATTTTTGTTGTGCCTAGATGATGCATGTGCAAATGCACACGCACTGGGCTTGCGCGTACGGTGCGGTGTGTGCGTGCAATGCATTTTGTTATTTCTCCAGGTACTTCGTGTACCGGGTGTTTGCTCTTTCCTTTGAAGTTTCCAGTAATGTAGTACACATGCCGTTGTTTTTGCTTCTTACATGTAGTATTTGTTTACTAGCAGATGCGGGTACTTTTTTTGTTCTATCTGCTTGTTTGTCTGTTCTGTTTGTTTTACCGGCGGATTGGTTTTTGTTTGGGTTGGGGGGGGGGGGGGTTCGTGATGTTGTGCGTTTCACATAGTTTTTTATGATTTATTTCTCACGTGTTCAATCATCTGTTCGTTTTATCATTCGTGTTCGTTTTTTCTGGGCAGGGGGACCGCCGTGTACACCTCGTCGTGGGTAGCCCCCAAGGCCGACGTCCACAGCCAGCAGCGGTTCTTCTACATGGGGCAGAAGGGGGAGATCAACGTAGACCAGGCGCACCGCGGCTACACAGTCTCCAAGGACGGTGATGGGTTCAAGAGCGTGAACCCTCTGTTCATGAAGTATACGCCATCCGACGGTGAGAGAGAAAGGGGAGAGGGAGGGGGTGGGGGGGAATGGTGGAGAAGGAGGACGAGTGAGAGGAGGAGGAGGAGGAGGAGGAGGATGGGGGAGGTGAAATAGGAGAGGGAGGGGGAGGAGGAGGAGGAGGAGGAAGAGGGTGTGCGAGAAGGAGGATGAGGAGGAAGACAAGAAGGAGGCGTAGGGGGAGGAGGAGGAACGAGAAGGAGGTAGAGGTGGAGGAACGATCAGGACTTGGGGGCTGGGGGAGGGTGGTGGGAGTAGGCAAGGCAAGAGATGAGAAATAGAAGGAGAGGTGACTGGACGGGCGGGCGGGCGGGCGGGTTGGGGGGGGGAGGGGTATACGAAGCAGGAGGCAGGAAGAGGAGGAGAGGGGACTGGGGGGGGAGGGACGCCCATTGACGCAAGACGATTTTTTCTTCCCACAAGTGTCGTGCGATTGTGAATTCTGGTAATTCGATGGTGTGTTATATTTGGCGTGCCCATCGTTGTTCCGCTTGCTTCCATCCGAATAGAGGCCCGGTGGGGGGTGGCGGGGCGGCACCGCTGATGACGCCGCGACTTAACTTGCCACGTACGATACGGTACGCCACACCACTTACCAAAATTAATTCGGGCCGGGCTAAAAATGCGTACGCGAGGCAAGGCACGGCCGGTGGGTGGATGCGTTTTACAATGTTTGCTTTAGAATGAAAATTATGGCTCATTAAGCTGCGTGATAAAGTCGAGTCGAATCATTTTAAAAGAGCAGGTTACCCTCCCAATGTTTTCCCTTTTTATTTTAGTGCTGCCGCCGCGTACCGTATATATGAGGTATGCAGTTACCCGCACTGCTCACCATGCAAGTGTTCGTTCCTCGTGTGTATATCTTGCTGACATCTAGAACACACAGCGTACGTAGCGCTGTATGGTAGTTGATTTTGTGCCTTCCCGCTGGCTGGTGTTCCTTGTTTTCTGTTCCTGACTTCTACGTGCTCTTGCCGTTTTTTTTATATTTTTTTTATGCTGGACGTGGTTTCAGGGTACTTCTCCGGGCAGACCGGGTACGGGTACCGCAGCTTCGAGGCTTTCATCGACGCGGTGCGCCAGATCGAAGCCGGTTCGGCCACAGCGGAGGTAATCCGAGGCAGAACGCCCGAAACAGATTCCGTTCAGAAAAACTAACTCCTTTTTTGTTTTTGGGGAAAGGTAAAAAGTCGTTTTGGAAATAAAATCGTTTTGGACAACAAAAAATCCGTTTTCGGAATTAAAACGCCGTTTTGGAAAAACGTAAAAATCCGTTTTGAAAAAAATGTACCCGTTTTAATGAAGCAGAACCATGGTTTGGAAAAACCAAACTCCGTTGTGGAAAAATAAAACTCCGTTTTGGCAGAAGCTGAAAGTCGCCGGCATCGACACGCACTCGCCGGTACGAGTAAGCGCGACAGGCAGACAGTTTTTTTTGCAGTGCAGCGGATGACTAGGTTTGGCTTCGAAAGCCTGCTCAAAACAAAAGGAACCTAAAGGAAGGAAGGAAGGAAGGAAGGAAGAAAGGAAGGATGACGTCTTGTTGAAACTCTCATTCTACTGGCACACCCACTGATGTTGATGCTTTTGTGAATATCTCGGAGGCGAGCACGCCGTGGTGGTCCATACGCAAGGGCCCGACTTTCTTTGTCTCGCTCCAGCGGGCACATTGGGTATGTGGAACGCGGAAACGACGCCTATTTGCCTGTCGGGACCTCTCCCCTCGACCGCCGTCCTTTTCCCCTCTCGCTCTACCGATATATCGTCGCCGTGATTTATTTGTATGTTCGACTCCTCGCTGTCCGATTTTGCTCTAGTTTCAGCAGACAATATGCTGTGTGTGAAACGTGACGGAAAACGCCTCTCTCCCTATCACCCCCCCCCCCCCCCCCGCCCCCGCCTCTCCCAATTAGTTATTTCGACGCTGTCATCCATATGCGAGAAAGTCTGCCTTGCAAGCGGTTATGTGTAATACAGTGCAGCTCACCCTTCATGCGACTCACCGGACACCTCACGGCGCTTCACGCTTGGTGCGAGCAATGCCTGCCCTGGTCGGTGAAAACCCGACGTGCTCCGTCACGGCGTTGTAGGGATGCGAGAGTATGGGGTCATACAACTACGGCCGTGCTTGACACGATCACCCCCTCCCTCCCCCCCTCCTTGCCCTCCTCCTCTGCCCCCCCCTTCACCGCCGCCGCCGCCACCGTTTCACCGCTGCCGTGAAACGTAGACGTTTGATTCGTCGCTGGCGACTATAGGCACCACTTACCTCACCACGGCGATACTGGAGGCCGGGCGGCTTAGCCTTGACGCGAAGGGCAGGCCGTTCGACATTGTGTACGGGGGAGAGGACAAGCACATCCCAACGGACATCAAAGCCGTTGTGTTCTAGCTGTTCCGGCCCCCTTTTCGTTGACCTATTATAGCCCACAGCAGTACGTAGTTGACGGCTCTCTCCTTTCCTTTCTCTCTTTTTTTTGTTTTCTTTGTTTTCCTTTTCTCACTCTGCGTCTCGTCTGAGGCGGTTGGTTTGTTATGGCAGCGCTATTTCAGTAGGGCTTTGGGATGCGTCTTAACCCTTACTTGATCTCATCCCACTCGAGAAATTTCCCAGTCTAATTCCGAATAATTTATGCCCGAGACATGCGTTGTGCTAGAGAGTGTTTCCCTCCTTACTTTTCCTCTTTTATTTTGCCCCCTTTTTCCTCAGTTTTGTGCTGTTTGCGGACGGACGGTGTTTCGCGTCTGTCTGCACGTACGTGTGGCCTCAAAGCATGACGACGGTCTTTGTGTACGAAACCATTTTGCTTTGCTTGGCTTGACTGCATGCATCGGCGTTAGTGGTGTCGCTTTTGTTGCATTTACGTTTTTAACAACGGTGTGTGGTCTAGCGAGCATGGGTGGGGGAGGTAGTGGTGGCAGTTTGACGGTTGTGGTAGCGGTGGTGGTTGTATTTTTACGGCGTCTCTCGTCGGATTTTGTTTTTCGCACGAGATAGGGGAAAGTTCCGAATTATGCGAACTCCCCGTGGCGTTTTTCGTTTCATGGCCGGTGTAAACGGCAGGTAAGTTATTTGTTACAGCGAGAGTAGAAATTAGTAGTACGTACGTAGCAGTGCCAGGAGGGGTCCTTGTGAGGTAGTTTTTTGTGCTGCGTGCTTTTTTTGCTGACACTGTTCGGCTCTCGCACCGGCCTTTGAAAAAGGAAGCCTCGTGTGTACGGTTTGTAGTATACTCGTACAGGTGAAGGCTTCTGCAAGAAATGAGGCGTTTCTCCTGATACCTTTTGAACTGCACGAGAAAAGTGTGACCGAAAATGACAACCGACGAGCCTTTGCTCTTATTTTACTCTTGGGTGACTCCTGTTAAAACATGGCGCATTGTTTCCCCCCCCCCCACACATTTCACTTTGTGACAAAACCTACGGGACTTTTTCGGCGGGGGGGTGTCCCCAGGTGTTACAAGGATTAACCAAGGCTGGGTAATTGACCCCTATTTTTACCCTTACAGCTCGGTAGGCAATACCATCATACCTGGCGTCGTCGGCAGGGCACGGGCACCTCGAACGTTTCTTTTATAAAAACGCTTGCGCGTGGGTCCCTAAAAACATCTCCTTGGCTCCCCGGGTATTGAAGCGAAGCGGGTAGAGGTCAGCATACGGCCGTGCACGGTACTGTACCGACGCCCCAAAGATCCCGCCGTTCAGAGGGGGGGAGAGTGTTATGAGGATTACCCTGGGCTGGGTAATCGATCGATCTATTACCCGTATAGCTCAGCAGGTAACAACTTCACACAGGCATCAAGGGGGAGACCTACACCCACACTGGTATTTTATGCGTATACCCATATTTTCGTGTGTCGGTTTCAACTCGATTCATGTTCCCACGCGTTCGGGCGTGTCATGCCGTCATTATGGGTTGGCCGAGGGGATTATCGTACGCTACATACATGAGCACAGCAGCAACTACCCTTTTGTTACGTAGGGGCCCGTACAGGGAAGACCCTGGCGCAGTACGCGTCAGCCTCTTGTCACAGGGAACGCCAACACTCCATTTCGTTGAAATCACGTCAGCAGCTGATGCCGCCAATTTAGCTCTGTAACAATTCTACTGGTTGTGCGGCGGCGGAACGGAACCCTGGCTGGAGTGAGCGTGCCTGGACGGACCAGGCTGGTGGGCATGGTGCCAGTGCCGGACCCATACGCGCCCCCAAGCGAACCGAGCACAACAACAACGCATGCATACATGAGCACAACTGGCAGAGTCTTACAGGTGCAGACCGCAATTGAATTGGCTCGGGGGCGGCGGGCGGGGGTAATTCCCGTTGACGGCAGTCGTTCGGCGCCCGCCGCATTCACTATCACACCAGATTGTGAAACACCTCAATTTCGGGGTAATGAACATTGTATTTAACATGTTTAGCCTCACGGCGTTCCGTTCCGCATGGCGACAAAGACTAGAGCGATCGTCTCATCACAGCCAAGCCGCTCTCGCTCGCCCACACCCCGCGAACGTCTGACTAAAACGAGTCCATATCGACAACAACTCCCCTCCCCTCCCCTCCACCCCCCTACTCACCACAACACGCACCCCAAGTCCCCTTCATCACCTCGTTCATGCACACCACCCCCATGAGCTGCCTTCAATTTTGCCCAATCCTCTCCCAAGTACCAGGCGTGCGGTACAGCCGGTATACAACAAAAACTGAAGTACTAGGGAAGACATTGCTGGTGGTGGCCAGCCATCTCTCTTTCCGTCCCCGTGTGCCAAACATGCCGCCCCCACGTCAACTCCTCCCACCCCGCGATAGGCCAGCGCAGTGCTCCCGCTGGGTGGTCATACGCACCACTTCCATGAGCTGCCCTAAATTCTTCCCATTGCTCTCCCAAGTACACCAGGTCTGCGGTACAACCAGTTATAAAAAAACAAAAACGAAGGGGGCCGCGCAAAGCTTTGCTACCGGTTGCGGTACAACCAGTACAGCTACCGGTTGCGGTACAACCAGTACAGCAACAAAACAAATGTGCAGGCTGAGGTTTCGCTGCCGGTGGCCAACCATATCTCCTTCCTCGCCCATACAGATGCCTAAATGCCACCTCCAACACTATTCCCCGCCCCCCTCCCCTATAGGCCGGCGCTGTGCACACCCGCTGGGTGGTGCTCTACCCTAGTGCAGGCGCCATCATTCCCGAGCGCGCTTTGCCGTCCGCTTCCCCTTCCCCGCCGCTTTCTCCGCTGTCAAGATCCTTCTCGCCTGCGCTCTCGTCGAAACCCTCCCCCACCGCGTCACCAGCAAGAAGCAGCTTTTCCGCAGCAGCAGAGGCAGCAGCAGCGGCAGCAAAAGCAGCAGCAGAAGCGGCAGCAGCAGCAGCAGCAACGTCATCCCCACGACCACCACCACCACGACCGCTACCGCTCGCACCCCCCCCCACCGGGTGCAAGCTTGCCAAGCCCCTCGCCACCGTCCTGCAAGCCAGGGCCGCCGCCGCGAGCGCGGCCTGCCAGCAGACCAGCAGCACGAACAGCCGAGCGCACCACGCGGCGTCCTTTTGGCCGTTGCGCTCCAAGTTGAGCGCCATCCACTGGATCGCCGCGTGTCTGGCAAGCTCGGGGCGGCCCGCCGCCGCGTGCAGGGTGAACGCCGCCACCGGCCCGTACAACACCACCAGCGCAGCGCGCCGGGCAGAGACGCTGGCCTTGACCGAGGCCGGGATCGCCGATGAGACGGCTGCGGTTGCCGCCCTTGACGCGAGATAGGCGGTAGCGGTGACCGCGAGCAGGCAGGCGTAGTTGAAGGACGCGCTGTGTTCGGTCCGCCTGCCGGACAACAGGTACGCGGAGGGGGGGGGCGAGCCGCGGGCATAGTGGAGGACCGCGGTCATCGCCGCCAGGGCTGCGAGGAAGAGCACCTCCACCCAGCGCCGTTCCATCTTTTTTTTTGTTTTTTCGAGTTTTCCGAGTTTTTGCGTTTTGTGGTTATAGTTGTAGTTTTGTCGTTTATGTTTTGTTTTGTTTTGTGCCAACCCCACGGCGGTGGTAGAGTTGGTGGTGTGGTTTTGCCGCGCGGCATTCAAAGAGCAAGCGAACGAGCGAACGGAAGAGCGGGAGAGAGCGAGGGGGGGCAGAGAGGGAAGGAGGGAGGGAGCGAGGGGGGGCGAAGGGGGAGAACTGCTGTTACCAATCGATGAAACACTATTTACCTGGTATGATAAATTTAGAGCTTGAGCTACTCGCGCAATCAAACTACTACCTGGTATTAGTATCATTAGTGCAATCGATAAATTACAACTGTGGTTGAAAAAATATCAACAGCAGCAATGGAATAGTCTTGGGGCACCATCAATTGCAGCGAACACAAACCTCCTGAGTAGTCCTGACCGTACTCGTGCATGCAAAGAAGAACGCCAACAGCACTACGACCGACACAATAATAACCATTTGATACACGTGCGTTTCAGACTACACACGAGGGTTTTATTCCGGGTCAGAGTGGTACATGGCAAATACAAGAGCGCCGTCCCATCTGTTGCTCGCGAGGCGTTATTAATCGCGCAATCTTCCGAAGCTCGTCACAGGCAGTACTAACTGTGCCGAAGAAAAGCAGTATGACACCATTGGTGCGTATGATACCAGTGGCGCAGTGCTTCGGGCACGGCGTATTATTAGTATTATGGGGCAACACAGTAGTTGTTACGAGAACCCAATATGGTGTGGAAACCTAGGGGGATACATGTTTTTCGGGTCCATCGTAGATTCTGATTACTACAACAGCCCCCCCTGTAATTGTATGAGCTACCGGGGGCACATCTATCAGGTATCCCATATTCTGGTCATAGCGGACTTGAGGTGCCAGGCACATACGTGGGCCTCTTCAGGGCTCTGGTCATACCATGCTCTGAGTTTTTTTTTCGTATTCAGTACGACCAGCTATTACGGGGGACCATAGTATATACTGCAGGACCTACGGTACGGACAAACACCTAAATATTTTCCTATTTTTACTAACAGTATTTGGTCCTATTTACTATGGTGCCCCGTAATACCACGCTGAACGGAAATGTTAGGACCGTTGGGGTGTAAACAGGAAGCCCAAACGCTCCCTACATACAGCAGCATCTGCCCGGAGTGAGGCGCTGGATCTGGGCCAGTACCGATACCAGCACCAGTACCCCAGCATATACCGGTATACCCTGGTACGTCGCAAACAGGAGAGCTCGTACCGAAGGTTCGCATATGCGAGTGCTTGAAGTAATCGATAGCAATGAGGCGCGGGAGCCTTTTTTGTTCTTGGTTTTCCAAGGGGAAATAACCTCTTCCAATCGGGTCGTGCCAAAGTATAGGGTGCGTTGTTGTCAGCTCCTCTGCAAGTGTGTGTGTGGTTCATTTTTATTTTAGGCCACGTTTGTTCTCCGAGCTACGAAATATTCTCGTGCTGGTGCGGTTGCAAGTCCTTCAGAGTCGGTCGAGCTAGGTGCGGCGACGTGTGTGGGCACATGGCTGGGCCATGTTTAAAAAAAAATACTTCGAAGTAGAACCGAAAAATATTATAACGGTTTTCGTTTTTCGAGTTCTACCTAACGAAACCCAACGCTGCGAGTACTCGTAGGTAGAATGTGACGTGCCTGTCCACAGCAACGCTCGGCCCGTGTCCCTAAGGCATGCTCCACGTCGTATTGTGAGGCCCACCCTCCTGCTGATGAGGGGACAGAGAAGCAGGAAAAGCTCTGCTGTACATGTTGCGCGGCCGTAGTAGTGGTGCCACCTGTCACAACGGTTTCATATTTTTGGTTCTACCTCACGAAACCCAACTCTACGCAGACTCGTAGGCAGAATGTGCCTGTCCACAGCAGAGCAACGCTCGAGCCGTGTCCCTAAGACGTGCTGCAGGTAGGTGGTATTGTCACGCCCACCCTCCTACTGATGAGGGGACGGAGAAGCAGGAGAAGCTCTGCTGTAGATGACGTACGCCAGCGGTAGTGGCGGCGCCTGCTACGCGAATCTCTGTTGGACACTTGTCAGGTTGTGGATTTTTCGTGTTTAAATTATGCCGAACTTCGAGTCGGGGAAGGAGGAACCACACAGCAAATTCGAGTACGTGTACGAAGGGTACAAGGGTTAGACAGACCCACCGAGCGCAGAGCGACGTTGACCCTGGCCTCGTGCGTCCTACTACTGCAGCTGCTGCTGGAGAAGCTCTGCTTTAGATGTTGTATGGTAGCATTAATAGTAGTGGTGGCATCTGCTATGAGAAGCTCTCTCTGTTGAACACATGTCAGGTGCAGATTTTTACTCTTCAAAATACGCCGAATTTCGAGTTGGGGAATCAGGAAACACAAAACAAAATCGAGTACGTGTACAACGGGTTCAACTGTTAGACCGACAAGGCGAGTGTACAGCGACGCTGACCCTGGCCTCGTGTGCCCTACTGCTACTGCTGCAGCTGTTGCTGCCGCCGCCATATCTGCTGCTGCTGCTGGCGCTGACGATTCGTTTTCCTCTTGAAATAATGAATCCAAAGTCACGGCTGCATACGACAGCGTACGTAGATGTTGGTTCGTGTTGGTTCAGCACAACAATCCGAATCGCCCAGCATGATGCATCGCAGATTAGACTGTTGCAGGTACTGAGGTCGCGCCTCATTTTACCACCAACTACTACTGTAGTAGTATTGGTGCATGTTACCGGTGTATCAAGCGCAGCCGTAAGCTCGAACCACACGCGCTGCTGTAGGTACACGGCACACATACTAGTTTGTTGGCGATACTTGCTGTACCGGCGTCCCCGGTGGCTTAGTGCAAGGTAGGTGGTCCGCGTGCCTACTAAGATCAATTTCGTGGGTTCAAGTCTCACCGCGTTTGCACGAGTTTGCATAAAAATTGAATAGCGGAAAGCGCGAGAGCACGAAAGTGTGAGTTACCTGCATTCGATGAAAATCGACGAGCAGTGGGAATGCTGACCCCTATGCGCGACAAAAAATGAAGGTACGTACCGGGGGGGGGGAGGGACGACACCTGTGACCACTGTTTGTCCAGAAGAAGACCGCTGAGGGTTGGAACCCACTACGAGTTACGCTGGAAAGTGAAAGTGATGATAAAAAAAAAAAGTCCCATGGTACATTTCTTACTGCTGCTATTCTCGTACAAGGATGTTTTCCTTCTATTAATATTAATGGCGGCCTTTTTCATCTCCTGGCGCCATTTATCATGTTTCACTTCAGAATTTGTTTCTGCTTTATTGTATGTTCTTATTTCCTGGTTTTGTTTGGTGTTGTGGTGTTCTCTTACCCGGTACGCTGGCATTTCACTTGCTTGGCCCATGAATTTGCGATCATTTCTGTTTTCGGTCTTGCTCTGTCTCACAGTTTTTGACCACATAATTAGCACCTCTGGTACCTGTCTAGGATAAGGGATCAGGACGGACACTGGGCGTCCTGATGAAGCTGAGTAGAGCGGACGACACACGCATGGGTGGCAGGTACGAGGTACTTCGTAATCTGGTAACGATGCGTTACACAGCACATGAACCCTGGGATACATAAATCACCATTTTCAAAGTACGCACCAGGGTACCAAGGTACCAGGTGTAGGTGACGACGACACCCAATTTTCACTTTTGCAAAAGTGGTACTTCGGTCAGAGTGCCAGTTCCAGTTCGTCGGCTCGGCAGTACCAGCCATTTGGGAGGACCTAGTCCCCGGGGTACCTACGAGGGGCTGAAATAAAAGAGTGCTACCGGCGTGTATGTACCACCTACCACGTCGCACCTCTCGCCCCACCTGTACCCATGGGAAGAAACGTAATCTCTCCGCAATCGTTTAACCCTTTTAGGACGTTGCGAGTTACGACCGTACCGTCGGCGCCCATCGTACTGACCGGTAACCAAGTTTACAGCAGTACGTACCAGGTAGGGGGGTACGTGCTGGCTGTGGGTAAAAATACGTACCGTACAGATAACATCCACTCACTGCATGCAGCGTTTGCCCTTCAACCTTTACTTCACAACGCACACACACCAAACAACACCCCACACGCCGTTCCAGCACGTAGGGTGTGGGCTGGCTGTGGGGTGTGCCGCGCGGTCGGCTGTGGAGATTCCGATATTTTTTGCGGTCCTGTGATACGTTCAAGCTTGGACCGCCACAGCAAGTCACTGCCAGAAATCCATCGACATACTCGCGACAATGAAGAGACAAGCAAAAAAAGTCAACTGCCTGCCTGGAGCTATGCTGATATGCACGCGAAGCTCGGCGCGAGGGCGCACACCGACTCGAGCCAACCGAGCACCCGCACCTGTGAACCACAGGGTATTGGTTCTCTCGCTCGTTGGCCTCTCTCTCTGTAGCTACATAGTAGTGTATTCGTAGTCGTCCAATGTCACAACAGCGCGAAGAAAGTAACATCTTTGGGCGCAATGGGATGCACGTTGTAGACAGCATAATACGTACTGGTGGTGGACGGTAATGTATTTCACAAGAGCCCACAACACACTGCTTGCTCACCGGTGGAAGCATCTTTGGGGCGAGAGAGACCTGAGGCAACAGTCTCGGCGGAGAAAAGCAGCCTTTCTAAGCTCGCAAAAATGTGCGCCAGTCGCGACCAGATGGAGCCCCGAAGCGTGATTGCAGCGGTCGTTTGTCGGTTTTCCGCTGTTCCAACTCACCAAAGGGGATATTAGAGACAATCCCCTGTGTGTGAACTCACCCTGATTATTGGAGAACCTGATTACGCCGCATTTTGTAGAAAGGGGGCACGCAACTACGAGAACAGAGCCTGAAGCAGAGCAGCAGGAGCAGGAGCAGAAGCAGGGTGGTGGATAACTAGCTACTTGGTTGGAAGGTTTTTTGTCTGCTGTAGGCTGGAGGTAGTGCTGATGCAGGAAATCACCACGACGAGGCGCCTGCTTCCGCTGCTGAGAATCACATGTCTGCAGCGAAAAAGGTGCTATCATCATGTCAACAGCGTGCAGAGCGAGCGAGGGCTGGGAGCTGTATCGTACCTTGTCGTAAAGGGTAGGGTTGCGGGCTGTCAGCACGAGATGCAGTGCTTGAACAATTGCATCATCTGGAATAATCTCAGCAAGAGCTCGGAGATGTGTGGCTCCCAGTGCTGTGGCGAGGATTTGTCTAACGCAACAAATGGGATGAAGCCTGGGGCCATGATCTTGAACTTGAGATGTGAAAATGAAAATGTAGATGTCTTCTTCACCAGGCACCACGTACCTGGTACAAGTACTGCTGTACAAGTTGTTATCGTTTCGACAAACGACTGTTTCAAGAACTACAATGTTTGCGCCTTGCTAGCCGGGTATCAACGCGCTCAATGCTTGTTGCTGCAATTATTGTTTTCTCTCAGCTCTCGGCCAGTCACACGTGGCATGTGGCGTGGCTCATAGGCCGGTGCTTCACTTCTCCTCCTCCTCCTCCTCACCTCCTCGTCCTCCTCGTCCTCCTCTTCCTCCTCCTCCTCTTCCTCCTCCTCCTCTTTCTCCTCCTCCTCCTCCTCCTCCCTTCTCCACAACGTTCTCCTTCCCGTCCCATTTGTTCCTTTGACCCACCTTGAACTCAACAACCACACCAACCCAGGTCACCCTACAACGGCAGCAACCGCCGCAGGAGCAGCAGCAGCTTCGCCCGGGTCACCGACGCTGACCTAGCCTTCTTCCGGGGCGTCGTGGGCCCCGACCACGTAAAGACTAGCCCCGACGAGCTGGCGGCCTTCAACACCGACTGGATGCAAAAGTACCGCGGGAGGTCCAGGGTGGCCGTTCTTCCTGGGACGACGGAGCAGGTGTCCAGCGTGCTGCGGCACTGCAATGAGCGGCGTTTACCCGTAGTCCCCCAGGGAGGAAATACTGGGCTGGTTGGGGGGAGTGTCCCGGTGGAGGAAGAGGTGGTGCTGTCCACGTCTAGGATGAGCAGCGTGGTCTCGTTTGACCCTCTCGCGGGCGTCCTGGTTTGCGAGGTACCGGTATACTTTTCAAGTGGTGTTGTGTGATATGATGTGTGTGGTACTGCAGCAGTTTGCTGCTGTGCGGCGGTGTCGCTGTTGGTGTCGTTGTCGGTGGTGTTGGGGGTCCAGTTGTTGCTGTTGTTGTTCGTTGGTGTTGTTGTTACTGTTACTTTTGCCACTGTTGGTGTTGTTGTTACTGTTGTTGTCGTTGTAGTTGTTGCTGTTGCTTTTGCTGTTATTGTGTTGTTGTGTTTGTTGCCATCGTTGTACTTCTTAACTTTTTAAGTGAACTTGTCTATTTTTGGTCTCATGTTCATTGGTTGTTTTACTAGTGCTTGCTCCTGGCTTTGATTGTTTTGTTTGTTTTGCTTGTTTGAACAAAAGACAAAAACATGGAAAATCAACAAAAAAAAAAAGTAGACGGAAAAAACTCCTAAACTCATATATTTCAGGCGGGGTGCATCCTGGAAGCGCTGGACTCCTTCCTCGCCGAGCAGGGATTCGTCATGCCGCTCGACCTCGGGGCCAAGGGCTCCTGCCAGATAGGGGGCAACGTCTCCACCAATGCCGGCGGGCTGCGCCTGCTCCGCTATGGGTCCCTCCACGGCTCAGTTATCGGGCTTGAGGTCGTCCTCGCCGACGGCACGGTCCTCGACCTCCTCTCCGCCAATCGCAAGGACAACACCGGCTACAGCCTCAAGCACCTTTTTGTGGGTGCGGAGGGCACGCTGGGGGCAGTGACGCGGTGCGCTCTCGCGGTTCCGCCCAGGCCGGCCAGCGTAAGCGTCGCGCTGTTGGCCCTGTCCGACTTTTCCGGGGTGGAGGGTGTCCTCGCCCTGGCCCGCGGCCGCCTCGCGGAGGTTCTGTCCGCGGTGGAGTTCATGGACAGGGAGGCGGTTGCCCTCACGCTGGAGAAGTGCCCCGGAGTGAAGAGCCCTTTTACCTCGCCCCGTGTAGTAGGGGATAGGAGGGGGGGGGAAGGGGAAGTTGGAGATGAAGCGGGTGGTGGTGGTGGTGGTGGTGGTGGCGGTAGTGGAAGGTGGGGTAGCGGCCATGACTATTACGTCTTGATAGAAACGTCCGGCAGCGACGCCACCCACGACGGGGAAAAGCTGGAAGGTTTCCTTGAGGCTGCCATTGAGTTGGTGAGTGAGGGAAGAAAGGGGGGGGGGGGAAGGGTGAGGAGTGACGGATGACATTGATTCGTTACAGTCAATAATTAGTTGGTATCTTGGTTTGCGAATGAGCTGTGTCAGGATAGTTCGCCAATCAGGTGGTGGTGAAGCCAGTTTGGTAGTTGGTGAACTAGTTAGTTGACGAGGGAACAAATGAGGGAGTAAAAAAATACGCAATGGATGTGTTAAGGCGACGGCCTCAGCTGCTCGATTGCCTTGCCGGTTCGAAAGCGCTTGGCCAGTTCGTCGACTTGGCAGTTGTGGGTGTGTGCTCAGTTGCGCTCGTCTGCAAGTTGATCCCGACGAGTGTTGGCGTGCCGCAGAGGAAGCGAGCCCCCAATATACATTCCGCTCCTAAAGCGCTCGCACACCCTTTAGCAGCAACGCGCGTCAGCAGCAGCGTCTACTGTACACCAGTTGCATCCTTTTCCAATGGCAACCTACACCCGAAGCATAATTTACCAGCAGTATCCGTTACCAGTATTGATAGCCTCCGTTACCGGTGGCCAAATTTACCAGTGCCAATCCTCCCCAGTGATTCCTCAACCCTGTGCACACTTTACCCGCATCACCACTATCAGTATCAGCAACGCAATTTCACTACATCAGCAGCACCTTTTAGCAGCAGCATTCTCAAACAAGCACCCGTTACGTGCCAATTTTTCTGTGGATGACGGGTTTTTTGTCAGTAGCACCGATCAGCAGCAGCACCCTTTAGCGCAAATATGTACCAGTACGTAGTGTTCTTCTTCACCACCCTGTTGGACCATTCACGAGTAGCGTCCACGCACGTTACCATCATGCACCCCTTTTTGCCAGCAGTGTCTTCTATAGTGTATGACATGTGCAGGCACTAGTTGCCAGTGGCATCTGCTTCCAGCAGTGGCGTCGGTTAACAGTAGCAGCAACGTAGTTTTCTACAGCCGTTTGCGAGAGTGCACGATGACAACGACACCTTTTTTCATCTCACCATTGGCATCATGCAGCGATTTTTCATGTACCTATGTATGTGACGTTCGACTATTATTCGAGTACACGGAGAGTTTAAGGATGCCCTCCCTCCCAGCGTGATGGCCCCAAAAAACAACTTTTAGCTACAATTGAAGGGAGTGCGGGGGAGGGGGGGGTGTACTCATGTCATGCATGGCTGTAGTCGTTTGACCATAGACCCTCGCATCCCTACAATGCCGGGACGGAGCACGCCAGAGTTTAGCCGACCAGGGAGACATTTCTTGCACCAAGTGCGAAGCACCGTGAGGATCTCGGCGAGTCGCATGAAGTTACATCCTACTGAGAGACGTTTGTGTAGCGGACTTTCTTGCTAACCGATGCCTGCGTTGAATCTATTGGTTTTGTTTCCGGTGCAGGAGACATTTACACCGCTAATTCAATCCTCGCTTCCCCTCGACTACCGTGCGATATGTAGCCTTCTTGGCCCGCCCAGGCTTCCCTACTGCTGCTGCTGCCGCTGTTGCTGCTGCTTCTCCTGCTGGTGATCGTGTTGCCGTACATCTACAGTTAGGGGTGGGACTGGAGGCCTGTTTTGACCCAAAAAAGCGGCAGGCTGTTCGAAACGACCAGCCAAAAAATAAAAAAAAATCTGAAAAAGTAAAACTACCGACATACCCCCAAGAACTTGGTTTTAGTGTACTTGCATGGTGAACTTCGTATACGACATTTCTGTGGGGTGGAGATGAATTGGATCTTGACGTCATACAGACACCTCACACAGGCCCATACCTTTCGGATGCTTTGCTCGTTTTAGCACAGGAGTACGAATTGACGAATTTATAGAGTAAAAGGTGCGGAGAAACGTGTTTTTCTCTGTGTTTTTTGCCTCTTACTCTATGAATGCTTTTGAGTAGTGCGCAGACTTAAGTATACCCTCCATTGGGATGTGTGGCATGCAGCAAAACAGACCCCGCTCGAATCGACGCAGTATCCGTAGAGAAGGATTCGACAAAAAATCGCCCCTTTAGTCCCTTTTTGGGGACCACGACAATCAATTTCGTGATGGGTACTTCGAAAAAACCAGAAGGAACCTCGGCCAAGAGCTAAAAGAAAAAAATTATCCAAGCGAACCGGGAGGCATATCTGCAGCGCACGGGTCGTAGTGTCCACGAGGCGGCGGCGATCTTGTCCCGAGCGAATGCTGTTATCCGCCGTGGCATCGCGGGGGTGGAGGTCAGCCGCGACCGGGTTAGATGGCTGTAGATTAGAACATCTTGCACCACAGCAGCAGCAGCAGCAGCAGCAGCAGCAGCAGCAGCAGCAGCAGTAGGATGAACAGCAGCAGTAGCCGGGTCAGCAACGCCAGCAGCCGCACCAGGATCAGCAGATCCACCTTCACAACCAGGCCCGGCAGGGGCTGCACCAGTAATCCCCCCCCACGCTCACGCGCCCGTTTGTGCGCTGGTGCGCTGCTGCTCAGGCACTCGTCAGGTTATTTTTTTTGTGTGCTGCTCCGCCCTTCTGGAGCCACACGCTGCAGCTCCTCTCGTACCATACTACTGACTACCCTGGTACCAGGTAGATGATACCAAATGATGAAGAGTTTTTTTGTGACGTACTTATTCTATGCCAAGCGCTGATTGGTTAATTTATTAAAGATTCATCTTTACCCCCGGGCATTTTTTGTGACTTTTTTATGTCCAAACATATTTCAGTCCCACCCCTAACAGTAGTTATTATTTTTCCACCGTCCTCCGTGGAGGGAGAAAACATGTAACAGTACGTGAAGAAGTGGAGTGGAAGAGAGCAACAAGCATTGCACACTCAACGGAGATAACGTATGAAATTACATAGTTCAGAGCGTAAGGGATGTGGTGGTACCAACAAGAGCAGTGAATGCGGCGGTTGGCCCCCCTTTCCAGGGCCTGTGTTTCGTCTGTGGGCGCCTCTCTTATCTACCCCGCTTCCTTCCCTCTCTTTCCTCCGTTCCACCCCTCCCTCCCTCCCTCCCTCCCTCCCTTCCCCGGCGACTGATTTTCCCGCGGCCGGCAATTGGCGGCGGGCTTGGTGCGTGGGTCTTTGCTTTTGCCTTTTCCTTTGTCCTTGTCTTTGCCTCTGCCTCTCCCTTTGATTTCGGCTTTGCCCTCCCCCACCCCACCCACCCCTCTTCTACCCCCCCGCCGGTGGTCAGGACTCCGTTGTGGACGGTGCCGTGGCGCAGGACATAAGCCAGCTTCGCTCGATGTGGTCGCTGCGGGAGCATGCTCCTGTGGCCGTCTCGCTGGCCGGCTACACCTACAAGTACGACGTCTCCGTGCCGGTGGGGGACTTTCGCGCGCTCGCGGAGGAGACGCGGCGGCGGCTGCGGGGCCTCTGCTCGCCGGAGGCAGTGGTGGTTGCCTACGGCCACCTCGGGGACGGGAATCTACACCTGAACGTCTGCGTTCCCCACGCTGATAGCGACGGTGGGGCTGAAGGGGGTGGTGGTGGCAACGCGGGGGCTGATGCCGTACTGGAGGCGCTGGAGCCGTTCGTGTTCGAGTGGGTGGTCTCGAGGGGGGGGAGCATCAGCGCGGAACACGGCGTGGGGCAGCACAAGCGGGACTACCTACCGCTGCAGCGCCCCGCCGCCGCGATCGAGGTAATGAGGGGGATCAAGAGATTTCTGGATCCCCGAGGCATCATGAACCCTTACAAAGTTCTCCCACGGGAGACGTCATCATCCTTCTCGTCGTCACGAAAATGAAAAATAAATGGTACTGACCAAGGCTTGGAGGGCGGCAGCGGCAGCGGCGGCGCGAAAGGCGGCGACGGTGGCGGCCGCGGGAAGGGAAGGGGGAAGGACACGCTATTGTTTTTATTTCAAGTTAAAGTGTACCCTCGATGTTTAGCGCGGTGGGGTACGGAGATTAAAATCGACGCGAGAGGGGCAGGGGGTGGGGGTGCGGGGTGCTTTCACGGACGGCCGCGGGGCGCCTGCCGCGAGATATTTCCCGTTGTACGTCGGCTGGCGGGCTCTTTCGTGTGCGCGTGCAATATACGTGCGCTTTCGTCGATGCGTCGTGGGCTTTGCTTGAGTGCAAGGCAAGAAACTATCAAAGAACGTGATCCGCGGGTGTTTATAATATATTTTGCCCCGGAGTTGGGCCCTCTCGTGTTGTGTACCAGGTACGTGTTAAGGCAAAAGTTGCTTTCTATATCGATATTTTCTCTTTCGATTTTTCGGTTGTACCCGACCCAACCCGCCCTTCTTGGCCCCTCTTGCGTACGTGTAGTGGGGGTAAGTTTCCTAAGCTTCGTGGGGTGTGGCTCCAAAGCTTCGACAGCATTCGCTCACCATCATAGTGGTGCGCCGTGGGGAAGTAGAGGGCGTCTAATTTGAGAAAATCGGTGCAGGTCGGTGGAGGGGAGGTGGGGGGCAGAACACTTTTTGAGAGCTTGTACAAACATGCTCGTAGAAGGTTACGATATATTGTTGTGTTTGTTGGTCAAGAGATGATACTTCGAAGTATTTAATACTTGAATCGCTACTGGTAAAAACTATCGATTCCGTCGATCGATCGAAAGCTTACTCAACTACTGTATGTACGATAAACGGTGCGCGCGGGTTATGGCCTCGCACGGTTTCCTAAAGTTTTTTTTTTTAACGCAGGAGGCCGGAAAGGGCGGGGATGGAGGCCGCGGAAAGAGGTTTGAGTTGTCACCAAAGGGAATCTCCGAGAAAATACGTACGACGAATAGTGTCTTTTTTTACCAAGAAAACCAAAGACTTGATACGCATGCTCCATTCCGAAAACGGAGAAGAAAATATATACAAAAAGCTGTGTTTCTTCTGCATCATCGTGAACATCAACATCAACAAAAAGACGGGCGTTGTTATAATATTGCTAGCAAATCGATCCCATAAATCAACCGGTTGCAAGGCGACTACTTGACTCCACAAATGAGAAAAAAGAAAAGAAAAAAAAAGTCAAAGTTACTAATTGTGTTTCTTCGTTCCTTCGTTCTGTTGTTCCACACCTACCACAAACACAAATTATACAACAATGTGCGGCCGGCGCAGACCCACCGATTTCAAGAAAAACGCTGTATGTATGCAATAATACCTTTGGTCATAACAACCGCACCACACAACACCTAAAAACAAGTACCACGTATTTATTCGCTACACCGCCGCCCCTCTCACCCCAGACTCCCCCCCGGCTACGCAAACCCTCCTACCCGCCTCTAAAAATAAAAAGAAGACGAGGCCCCCTATCAAAACTACACTCCTAAGTAAGCACAGCAGGCAGCGCGCCTTTGACGTCAACGTTGGTTTGACGTCGAGACGTCGACGTTCTTGTTCAAACACCGACCCATGTATGTGTTTGTTGCGCGCTGACTTTCATTTCAGTAAGAATACCATACCCTCCTCGCCATCCTCTTGACCGACTACTCGACTGATAACTACGTTACCATCAAAACTGTATACCGTGCGTGCTACTTCTTCTGCCTTGCTGCCTGGCTACTACTACCTCTTTCAAGGTTTAGACTTGACTAGACGTCTGTCTGCAATGTGCGCACCCCCCCCCCCCCCCCCCCACATACTCGTAAGGGGAAAAGCCTCCGTTTTCAAGCGGAAACCCAGCATATACGTGTACGTGGTGGTAAGCGTGCCAAAAAAAAAGCGGCACCTTCGCATGGAAGGAAGGACGGACGGATGGAGTGGGGTGGACACACCGTGCTACGGGTGATGAGCCCCCCCCCCCCCTCTGTCCCATAAAAAAACGACCGAGATGTGGCACAAAAAAAAACAAGATAACCTATACCATCATCAACAAGCAGCAGCGCCAACAACGACAACATCACCCGTACAGGAAGCTTTCCCTATGTACTCAGCATGCTCACTATCTACCGATATAATCATACTAGACAAGAAGCAGCGGGACTCCTCCGCCCCCCCCCCCCCCCCCTCCCTTCCCCGGCAATGGCGTGGAGCCAGGTTGCGTCGTTTTGGCAACAGACATTTCCCCCGTGCGGCCGCCGCCTCATTGTGATCAAACACCAACACCCACACCCACATCAACCAAACGCTAACGCCAACAACACCGACACACCCGAAAAAAGCAAGCAGGCAGGCAGGCAAGGCGCGTGCGCACATCCAACACTCTACCACAGTAGTACGTACGCAAGTCCGCCCGTAAAACACTCGCAGTACATATAAGCGGAAGCTGTACACTATGGCGCTTCCCCTCCATAATGTCGTAACTCGCCGAAACCTTACGGCTGCCCTTCCTCCCCCCTCCCCGCCCCCTCCCCGCACAAGAAGAAACATCACTGGGAGCCCACCGAACCAGGGCTATCCTCCATCCAACCCAGCCTTGCCCCAACCTCCAACACCCCTCCCCCCCCGCGTCCGGACTATATCCCATTCCATCGATTTGTACGTACATGTTATTCGTTTTTTTATCCAAAGCGGCCAACCAGCGCGGTGCGTTGCGGTCGGTCGGCCTTCGCTGGCGATAACCACAAACAGCCCCCCCCCCCCTCGCGAAAAAACCCGGCTTGCTCGCTACTACAACCAACGCCACCCCGACCAGCCCCGACCAACCAGCAACCTCCTTCCCCCCCCCTTCCCCTCGCCCCCCCCCTCCTGCATCTACGTACCGCCTTCTATCACTACCGCCCGGGAAAAGTAGTCGCACGGGTCCAGTCAGCCGAGAGAGGATGAGCCCAACAGCACGCCCAAAAATATGGACAGATGGACGGATGAACAACGAAAGGACGAATGGTATGGTATGCACTCCATTCTTCCACCAAACTTGTCAAGTCATCAAGGTTCAATCAAGGCCCGGTCGTTGTCAAGGACCTCTCTAATGTAGCTAGTAGCAATCAGCAGCCAGTCGACAACGTAGCCTAGCCACTCGTCGTAAGCACTGCCCGAGAAAACCGACCGAACCGCATCGACGACCTACCTACCCACGCCGCCACAGTCCCTACATCCCCTCCCGCGCACATTTCCGTATACTCACCCCTCAAAACCGTACATTTGTTGCCGACCTCATCTTCCTTCACCAAAAACAAACGTGTCATTGCTTGCAAGCAGCCCTCGCTCGTGGCGGCACCGAATCCATCACAAAAAAAAAATCGAGTGTCACATGTATACATACATATGCATATCGCGCGGTACGCCCAAAGGACAGAACTACTTTTGTGTAACAGAACCGAGGGACGGGAGGAAACCACGGTCGAAAATAAAAAGGTGTGTGCGGCCTTTTTTTGATTTATGAAACAAAATCATAGAAAAAAAAAAACTAACCACCAGCGGAGAAATTAATAAAACGATGTACAAACAAGCCTCCGCTTTTCCGCCGTGTCTAACGCCTCCGGCTTCCCAGAACCCCCCCCCACCCCCCCTATAACGCTAACGCTATCGCTAACGCTATCGCTAACGCTAGCACAAACGCTCACAGTAAGGCGCTAGCAAAGCCTTACAACTCCGATAAAAAGCCATGAAGAAAAAAACGGAGAGAAAGAAAAAAAAACATCACTCTCTCGCCTCCTGCCTGCCGTGTGCCTGCCTCGCGCATCTCGTATGCCTCACGGATGAATGCGAGCACACATGGCCTCAAGGAGGGATGGAATGCGAACACGCACAGCATGCAAGAGCTCTCTTCCATTCCTTTCCCTTCCATGTTTCATTCCCTTTCCAACCCTTCTCTTCCATTTCATTCTTCATTCATTCGGCCCCCCATTCGGCCCCCACCATTCGGTCCTCAGCATTCCGTTCAACCTGATTTAGTTAGTCCACATCGAGCGCCTTCGCGTGGGCTCCCATCGTCGCCGGGGTCGTCGTCCTTAGCGCAAGCGGGATGATCTCATTGTAGAACGTCGCGAAAACGGCCTCGTTGTGCCGCTCGATGATGACCAGGGGTCGCACCACGCGGTCCAGCAAGAAGTCCTTGTAGTCAAACAGTCCAGCCTAAATGTTGACATCGTTAGCCGCGGGTTTTATTTTTTTGGAAAGTACAGGTTTTGGTCGGGTTTGTAATATATTTTGGTTTTTTTTTTTTCCGTTTTGGTTTTGATAATTGACGTGACGACGAACACGACACGGGGAGCGAAGCAAGAGATAACCGAGAAAGGAGAAAGCGCGAAGGACGGGGAGTCGGGGGGGGGTGTGTGGGAGGGATGCTTCAGTAAGGGAGGGATGCTTCAATAAGGGTTGGTTCCTCGGTATGTTTCAGCTGCATGCATGACAAGACACATATTTTACGGCTTCGTTTCGGGGAATACACAGACGCGAGCACACCATCCACACCAATCGGAAACGCGCACGCCACAAAAACGCCTGCAAATATAGAGCAAAAAAAAAAAGCGATCATTTCCTCGTTTGTCCTGCGTCACACACGTATATATATACGTGTGTGACGCTCGTCGTCTTCATGCCTTGCCTTGCCCGGCTGACTGCTTGCCGGGCGAGGGCGTGTTTTACATATTTTTAATTTTGTTCACACGGCTCGGCCCTCAAAACGAAGCGAAAAACGATTCAACAACTAATTAACAAAAAAAAACGTGTGCGAGCCAAATAAAAAACCGGAAAAAAGAAGAGATTTATCCTTCCCTTACCCCCCCCCTCCCTGCCCTACTTTTTATAGGTTGGGTTGGCGTCGGTTGGCAACGACGCTGTAAAACATGCCGCTCACTACGTGCGCTAGACAACCAGGGTACCGTTTTTTTTTTTTTTTTTTTTTTTTTTTTTTGGCGGTCGCCCACAGCTGGTTGTCGAGTTACATCATTTGTGCGAGGTAAAGAACCTTTACTCCGCACACGTGGGAATGATCGTATCACGTAGTGTTCAAGGTAAGGCACCCAAGAGGCAGTTACATAGTACTCCCATTGCTGTCTCTGGAAATGCCTACACCGGAAATTAAATCAACTCATTGAAGCTGTCGTCCATATGCAAGTACGCCTCAAAAGCGGTTCTTAGTAGGATGCAGCTCACCCTTCATGCGACTCGCCAGACACCTCACGGCGCTTCGCGCTTGGTGCAAGCAATGTCTGCCTGGTCGGTGGGATGCGAGGGTCTATGGTCATACGACTACGGCCATGCATGAGATCGAGTACATCTCTCCTATCGAGTACACCCCCCCCCCCCCCCCGTTCCGCCTCGGAAGGGTGCGCGGGCAATGCGGTCGAATGCTTAGATTAGGGCAAGCAGCAAATGAGTAACGCACGCGCGCACGCACGCACCCCCCAAATGATTAGGGCAAGCAACAAATGAGTACGCACGCACCCCCAACCCCCCCCCCTCGACCCCCCCCCCCTCGCAACCATCCCTGCAACCCCCTCCCCTACCTTGCGCAGCGCCGCGGAGAATCCGTCTTCCGACATGCCCCCTTCCACGAGCGTATGTCGCAAAAGCGACAGGGTGCGGCGGAGGAAGAGCTTGTAAACGGGGCAGTCGCCGGTCGTCAGCACGTTGCGGGAGCGTGCCGAGAGCATCGACAGCTGGGACGCCGGAAGCGCCCTGCCGCCGGTGACGGCGATCACCCGGGTCATCTCGGCCACCTGTTGTTGTTGTTGTAGTTGTTGTTGTTGTTGTTGTTGTTGTTGTTGTTGTTGTTGTTGTAATACGTTTTGTTTTCAGTGATTTTGTGATTCATAGTTTCCGTTGAGCAAGTAGTGGCGGACGGAGAAAAGAAGGAGAGAGCGGAAACAAATCCAGACGGCAAAGAAGGAAGGCGATGGCCCACCGACGGCGACGAACAGACGTAACCGACGAAAGAGTGGATATAGAGATGAGGTAGGGAAACGGACGGACCGACGGAAAAACGACCACCAAAATAAGACGGACAGAACGGGGCGGGAAAAACAAAAGGCAAAAGACGGAAGGATGGGCAGGAGGGGATTTCATGAAGGAGTCAATAATGATACACAAGCAAGCAGGCAAGCAACGGAGGCAGAAAGACAAAACGGACGAACAAAGAAGAAACACCACACGTAGATAGACAGGGCAAGACACGAAAGATAATCAGCCGAGTCACAGCTTGGGTGGCAAAGACGAGGCGGCAACAAGACGAGGTGCCGGTTGGGCAAAATATACGAGAAAACGATAAAAAAAAACAGAGACACCGCGCGAGAGATGATTCCACTCGCCGACCAAAAATAATTTCCCATCTCCTTACTCAGTTCACATATATCTATCTGCCCATCCACAAAAAAAAACATCTCCAGTACTCCTATAAGGAGCTACGCATGCAAAAGCCATCTTCACTACTCCCAAGCTGACCATACCTGGGCACAGATGTCAGCGCTGGTCACATCCTCGGTCTCGAACAGCACCATCAGGGCGTCCCGCACGCGGTCCTCGTCCGCTCGGACCAGCCCCATCCGCGCCGTAGCCAGGGCCTGCCGCGCGAACGCCACCAGGGACGCCGTGTACGCCGCCTGCTCCGCCGCCGCCGCAATCACCACCAGGCGATACCGATCCAACATCAGCGTCTCCGGCACCGCCACCCCCTCCAGCATGTCCTCCTGCTGGTCATCCCTCTCGGCGGCTGCTGCCGCCGCCGCTACCGCCGCACCAGCGGCGCCCCCCACGCCGACCCCCCCGCCAGCCCCCACCCTCACTCCAACCGCGGCGGCCTTACCAGCCCCAGCAGCGGCGGTAGCACCACCAGAGGCGGCTGCGGTGGGCGGTGGCGACGGAGGGGATGGCTGCGGCGGCGCCGAGGCCGCCCCCCCCGACTTGCGCTCGACGCAAACGATTGCACCGAGCAAGTTGTCGACGATGGCCACCCGGAGCAGCTTGAGGTACGCGTCCCCGCGGCGCTGGTCCAAGTCGGACAACAGCTGCCGGTAAAACTCCACCTCCGCCGCCGCCGCAGCCGTAACGGGGGCAGGGGGCGCAACAACCGCAACACCACCACCACCACCACCACCGCTAGGGGTAGGGGCCACGGCGGCGGCGGCACCGCTAGGGGGGACGCCGGCCGCGGCGCGGAGCTGGCGGATGGCGCGGTGGAGCCAGAGGTGGGTCATGTCCAGGGAGGTTTCGCCGGCGTCCAGCTTCTCGGTGAATCGGTCGCGCTCGTACTCCACGCCGTGCTGCTTCAGGAAAGGCGTCACGAACTGCAGGTGCGCGTTCAGGATGTCCACGTGGATCTCGTCCGTCTGGTGGACCAATAAAAAAGGGCATGGGGAGGAAAGAGATAGGCGTAGAGAGGGGAAAAGGGTATTAATGAGGGGGGCGGGGCGATGACGTCGGGGTGACACAAGGGCTGGTGGTCCAGAAACAAATAAGCTCTCCGTGCCGTTCGTTCCTTTCTCCCCTGTTCTCATGGACCAGTTAAGGATGGGTCCGGCGACTGCCGACCGCCCCCCCAGTCTTCCCTCCATCCCCCCCTTCCGCCGTGCTATATAATCCCCCTTCTCCACCCTACCTACTACGCCCGTCGCTCTCTCCCTCCGTCCCTCGCGCTATATAACAAAAACTATCTAGCTCCTTCCCTCCTTCCAATGTACCCTTCTTCTTTTTCTTTCTTGCTCTCACCTTCGAAAAGAGATACTCGAAGCACTCCCGCACCATCGCTGGCTCGAGCCGACGCCGTCCGCCCTCCACCTCGTCTTGGGTCCGCCCCCACCCTGCCAACGTTGCCTTCGTGCCCTCGTTGCGGATGGGTGCCTCGAGCTCGAGCACCCGCTCTCCAGCGAACGCTACCATACGGAAGAAGCAGCCCTGTCGTTTTTTCACGCGGCGGTGGCGGTGAGGTGGGGGTGTTTGTGTTGGTGTTCGAATTATGAACCTTGTTCAGTGTCAAGTGCATGTGTAGTTAGTCTGTGTGTTAGTGCATGCATTCATCGTCGACGAACGCCCCCCCCCGGTCGTTAGGTTTGGTTTTCATAGAGTAAAAAGAGCATACAAAGTAAAGCAAGACAGTTGCAGAAAAAAACACAACGAAAAGCAAGCGAACACATGCACGTCACATAAAATAATCACATGGAAGAAACAAAATAAAATACTCTCGAGAAAAAGAAAAAACTCACGTACGTGGAAAGATAAAACGCACCCTTTGAGGCGAGTTTCAGAGCCGATTTTTTCCCGAAATTTCACCACGTCTAAAGACGGCCTTGCATACTTTAATTTAACTACATACAGTACTACAGTTACTACAATTGTTAGTCAACCAAACCAACCAAAGTCAATCAAACCAACCGAACCAACCAAATCGACCAACCAACCAAGCTACCAGCCAAATCAACCAATCAAACAAACCAACCAACCGAATCAACCGACCAACCTGGAACAACCAACCAACCACAAGTAAAACGCTCACCACGTCAAAGGCGCCGTACTCCACCATCTGCTCCAGTAGCTCGACATCCATAGCCTCGCACGTCTCGGCCGCCAGGTCTCTCCTGCGCGGCGTCAGCCCGATAATCTTGTCGCGCAGCTCGGCCACGAGCCTCAGCAACGGCGTGTAGTCCTCCGCTGCCACATGGCGTTCCACGGTTTCCCAGTAGTGGTTCACGCCATCCTCGTTGCCGACGGCGGCAGCAGCGGCGGCAGCAGGGCTGCCGGAGCGCAGCAGCTGGTTTTCGACGGCTTCCTCGAGGGTGACGGTGAGGGTCTCGTCGCTGATCATCACCTGCAGGCGGCGGGGTTATAAGGGTTTGGGGTTGGGGTTGGTTAGGTGGTGTAGACAACGGGGAAGGAAGGGTATGCAGAGGCTAGGGAGAGGATAGTCAGAGCGAAGGCAAATGGTGGCACACGGCAAGGCAAGGCAAGGCAAGGTAAGGCGAGGCCAGGCCAGGCCAGGCAAGCGAAAGGCAAGAGAAAAAAAAACAAGGCAAGGCGAAGCAGAAACAACACAACGCAAGGCGAAATAGGCAGAGAGAGAGAAGAGACAAGGCAACGCAACCACAGGCGAGACAAAACTCGAGGCAAAAAAAAGGCGACCAACCACATACCCCACCACATACCTCGTGCACCAACCACTCGTTGCTGAGCAGGTCCCCCGCTGAAAGCGGGCGGCGGGGCCCCGCGATGTCATCCTCCTCCTCAGGCGCTACGCCCTTGCCGAGCAGGGCCGCCGCCGCTTCCGTCGCGGACACCGCACCCCCCGCCCTGGACCCCCCATCCATGCCCCCCGCCGCGGCCGCCGCCTCCGCACCAGAGAGGTGCGCCGAAGACGACGACCCGTGATGGTGGTGGTGGTGGCGGTGGTGGTAGTCACCATCGTCGGTGTCCATCCGCTCGTCCGCGAACTCGCCGTGCTCGCGTAAGAACTCCTCGTCCTCGGCTAGCTCGTCCGCGCGGAGCCGCTCGAAGGCAGCGTCCGTGGCCCCGTCCATCCGCTGCCGCGCCTCGGTGGGCCCCACGAGCTTCCCCAGGGCGTGCATCATCTTCCCGAGCTGCCGCTGCGTCCCTTCCTTGATCTGCTCGAACCCGGTCGAGAATAGGGCGCCGCCATCGTCGGTGTCCTCGATGCCGTACCGCACCGCGGCCACCTGGAGATCCCGCTCCGCCCTCAGCTGCATGAACAGGACATCTACCGACGCCGCCGTCATCTCGTCCGCGAGCCGCATCGCGTCCTTCCGCTTCCATTCCGCGAACCGCCGGCAGAACGCCACGCGCGCCCGCACCATCGTCGCGCTCGCGCGCCTGATCTTAGGGAACTGCTCCACCCGGAACGCGGACGACGCCACCCTCTCCCTCTCCACGCCCCCGCCGCCCACGCGACCGGAGCGACCGCCGCCGCCAACACCGCCGCCGGCGGCGACCGCGGAAGCAGCCGCCGCCGCCGCGGCCGCGTCCATCGTCACCTCCAACTCCAGGAGCGCCTTGATGGCGTTCCCGGAGGCGCGCACAAGCCGGTCCTTCTCCAGCTGAAGCGGGGACGTGCCCTCCGGGGAGGAGGATAGGGCCCCCTCGTCATCAAGCGCGGAGGTCGGGAAAAAGTTGACCAGCAGGGCCGAGAGGAACGCGCGCGCCGAGCGAACGGTCTGCGGAACGCTCCGCATCTCGCGGCCCATGCGGAGCGCCTTCAGCGCCGTCTCGCAGTGGCTCACGATGGCCCGCGTCGACATCACCTCGATCGCCTCGTCGAATGTGGACGTCGCCATTGTGCGTACCGCGGCACAAAGCACCTTGACGGACAGCCGCCCGGCCAGCAGCGCGTTCGCCACCTTCAGCGAGTGCATGTTGCGCCGGAGGAAAGACTGGATCGCCAGGGCCGCTTTGTGGTTGGACCCGAACCCATAACGCCCGGCAGCGTCGGCGGTGGCCGCCGCCGCCACCGTCGCCGCCGCCACGGCAGTATTACCGCTGCTGCCGCCTTGCTTCTTGGAGACACCACCCGTACCGACAGCAACACCGACGCGGGCGCCGGCCGAGCCAGCACCGGCCTCGACTGCGCCAGCACCGGTACCGACCGAGCCGGTACCAGCACCGACCGAGCAAGAACAGGCACCGACCGAGCCCGCACCGACACCGACACCGAAGCCAACACCACCACTGCTAGCGCTACCGCCACCGCCGCCGCTAGCGCTGCCGCCCCCGCTACCGCCGCCGCCGCCGCCGCCACCACCACCACCACCACCACCACCACCACCACCACCACCACCACCACCACCACCACCACCGCCGCCGACGCTCCCCAACCCTGCAGCGAACCCGAACCCACGCTGCTGCTGTGTACCGCCACCCCCCACCCCGGGCGAAAACTTTCGCACCGTGGGAAGCGGCGACCGGGTGCAAGGGTCAAGCTGCTCCAGCGGGTCAAGCGCGACCCTCAGCTTCGCCTCGAGCGCCGCCGATCCCGCCGCATCGAAGCCCCCCCCGAAACCGCCGCCAACTCCGCCCTCCTGATCACCCGCCATAAGCGCTGCACCGAGCCCTTCCGTCAGCGAGAGCCCCAGCCCCTGCGTCGTGGCCCAAGCCGAGGGCGATCCCAGCGGGGAGCGCTGCAGCGGGGTCCCATCCGGGGAGGAGATGGCGAGGTCGGTGACGCTGAAAGCCTTGCCCACCCTGACGCAGCGCCACCACTCCTGCAGGAGACGCGCGGCAAAGACACGGGTTTTCCGCTCCGACACCCTCGGGCTTCTCTGGGAGAGCATCCGCTGCCGGAGGTCCCTCATGCGCTTCGTCTGCCTGGCCTTGGCCGCCTGCCTGGCCTCCACAGCGCGCCTCCTCCGGTTCTCCCTCCCGGCCTTCACGCTGGCGCTGCCGGTCGTGGTCGCGCTGCTGGTCGTGGTGGCACCGCCAATCGCCCCCGTACCGGAGGCTCCGAAAGCGCGGAGGAGGAGTCCACCGCTACCGCTACCGCCGATACCGCTGATGCCGCCACCGGAAGATGTCGAGGACGAAGCCCCCTGCTCAAGGGCGCGGGCCTTGCCCTCCTCGTAGCGCTCCATCGCGCGCCTCCTCCGCTCACGGCGAAGGTTTTCGCGGTTGCGCTCCGCCCTCGCCAGCTTGGACTCGAACTCGTGCATGCCCTTGATGCGGGCGGGGCTCTCACCGCTGGCGTCGTCGAAGGACTCGCGGCGGCGCTGGTTCACCCGCCGGTTGTGGACGGCGCGGGCCTTCTTGATGTTTTCCAAGCTGGTGCGCCGCCTGTGCATATATTATACAATATTTAATCCCCCCCATTTTCGTTATTGTCGATATTTTATTCCCAAAGTTTTATTCGTTTTAATTTTTACCGATTTTCAATCGATTTCGAACAAAATCCATGTCACGTTTTTTTCAACAAAAAAATTGAGAAAGAGATGGCGCAAGCATGGGAACAAACACATGGGCGAGCACGGTTAGGGCACGGTTAGGATAAGAGGTCGGGTGTGGAGCTAGCTGGACGGGTATGGGACAGGCTGATGAATCAATGAACCAGTATCTTCTTCAAAATACAACAGCAGCAGAACCTATTCATTGGTTAGTCGGTGAACAACGCGTCGAGAATAGACTCCCAAGCCGTGCCCATTTCGATGGGCGCCATCGAGCCATCACTACTGCTTACATCACGAGGTATCGGTCGGTAGGTACACAGCACGAAACACGCGCCACACCGCTCTGTTGACATACGGTTACGCATGCTACCATAGGGTACTTTAATATCAGTACAGAGGGGTGTACTCGATAGGAAAGATGTACTCGATCTCATGCATGGCCGTAGTCGTATGACCATAGGGGGGGCGATACGTAGGAGAGATGTACTCGATCTCATGCATGGCCGTAGTCGTATGACCCTAGGGGAGGGGGGGGGGGGGGGGTTCGTAGCACGTTTAGGTCAAAACTATTTTGGACTCGCGAGGCTCCTTCTGGGCACCCACCCGCCAAGACCCCACAATATCGGTCGACTCCCATTCCTGATTTAGAAAATCCTTCCTTCCCTCTTATCATTCTGCTCTCCTTCATCCCAGTCAAGTGTAACAGAGGGAACTAGTCTGTGGTTGGTCAATCAAACCCCCCGCATCTGACTCGCCAAAACATACTGGTATCAAACGATAAAGCGGAATAACAGGAGACAAGCGGCTCTAACCGGCTACTATCGACACTGGCGGCAGTGCAGCACATTCACCGAAATTCATCGATCAGGACGTACGACACCATGTATGATAGTAAACGAAGATTAGAGTATCATCGCTGTTCGCAGTATAACACGAGTCCGTCGTATATACCTACTACGCAGATAAACCAGCAGCCGGCCGGAACTGGTGCACATATATAATGGTGTGGTGCTGGTGTACCAGGTAAAATATTGCTATCGGTGCTGCACAACGCCCGTATTGATAAGTAATCCCGCTGGCGGCGCTCCTTCCTCCACCTCCGAACTCGAATTCCACTCTCCCTTACCCTCCCCTCGACACAGCCGCAGCAGGCAGGCAGGCAGGCAAGGCACAATAAACAATCAACCAGTTTACCCAAGTACATACCCAAAACAAAAAAAGTTGAAATACCTTGTAAGGAGCGTTTAGTTCGCACAGGGGTAGTAGGTGCGGTGCGACTGTTTTTCAGCGCTCGTTTTATCTTAATTCCTTTGGGGACAGCAGTCCCGTTTCGTGGGGGAAAATACTCAAAAATTGGCTGGTTTGTCCCCGAAACGGGACAGCAGTTCTAAAAACAGGGTTCAACAACGGGAAGAAGGTTTGCCAAATAATACCGAACAAGGACTTTTGAGAAAGATCTGGCGAGAGAGCTTTCCGAAAACACAATGTTCGACTCTATATAGCACCTCCACCACACACCGTTTTCGAGTAAACAGGCGCTGACAAACGATCGCACCCTTGCCTTGATTGACTCAACCCTCCGTACGGTACAATTAATAGAAGAGAGCTAAATAGCTGCCTTACGCACCGGTACGATACTTGAAAGGCGTACCATACTATTAATACAATACAGCCATAGCAAGCTCCTATTTATTAATACTAGTATTGTTCGAACGAAGAAAGTGAAAAAAATCGGAGAGCCCTGCGTGACGAGATCGAAAAAAATTCAAACTCATCCATTATGGTTCTGGTTGTGTAAATGTACTTAATATCGCGATTAATGGTATCAGGAGGGAAAACAAAATCGACAAGAAAGAGCAAAAAGTGGTGCGTGCATCCATCCGTTCATACTTGCTTACTTACCTGCGCGTGGCAGACGTCTGCTTCTCGGCCTGGCGCTCCATTAGCTGCAAAGCGTTCTCCGCGAATCGAGCGTCCACTGCCTCGCGCGCCTCGCGGATCTTGTGAAGCTGGAGAAAAAATACCGAATGGATATATCGATATGATACCGGATGGGTATCGATCATACCAAGGATCCATTCGGGGGATAATGGATGTATGCCAGGAGAAGATGCCATGTAGATAGGTACAGCAGTAGATGATGTCGGTCGGGGATAGGTGCCAGGAGGACAGACGACGCCACATGTGCAACAAATAAAAAAAAAATACACAGGTATAGTACAAATATAATACTATGGTACGTACACATACACGTCTGGACCAATCAACGCGGCGCGAGTTGATGAGAACAAGCAAAGCAGGCAGGCAGGCAGGAAGGCGGGCATGTCCGGCCCGGCAAACCAAACGTCTCTTTTTTGGGCTCAACCCAACACGGAGGACAGCCAACAAGCTGTTCGAGAATAAAAAAATTCAACATGCAACACTACAAACTACGCAAATCCGCAACGACTATATAATTGTATGATACCCCGAGAATACTGCTGTGTGCTGGCTCAAATATCACACAGCAATAACGTATCATTTATTAGTATAGTAGTACGCAACTATTAAAAGTAGTGGTACGAAACGTTGTACCCTCCTTTTTGGAACGGAAGCAAGATATGATACCAAATTGAAACATGAGAATGACAAGCGCAGACTCGTTACGAGTATTGATCGCTATATCGTATCGGAAATAATAGGGTGAGCGATTGCAATTCTAGCAGTATCATGCTCGGAGCACTTTCATGTGCACGTACACACTCCGGCAATTCCGGTACTTCACGGCAATCTCTCATGATATCTAGTAAAGCCCGGCAGCGCCGGGTGCGTCACTATATGCGGGCAATGCACCTTTGTTTGTCCTCTTTTTCTTATGTACGTTGGGTCGTGGGTTCCCGGTTTTGTACACACAGGACTTGAATATCGTATACGTAATAGCGTTGTACCCGTTTTGCACGGCAGTTAGGTGGAAACCCTCGATTTTTGTTGTATTTTTGTTGATCAGGTCATCAGGTCGCGCGTGGCATCAGGGTTCTTGGTGGGCCCTGCCGGCGGCGGCTTATCACACACCCTGGGTCGGTTTGGAGTGGAGGACTCAGGTCTGGGTGCGATCAGGGTACGACGCGTGAGCAGTGCTATTCAGTAAAGTGGGTGCTCCGCCCTCAGGTCCGGGTGGGATCAGGTCGGCGCGGGACGGGGTTTCAAGCGGGAGGGAGCACGGTGTTAATAATGAATGAAAGCCGTGGGTGGACAAAAACGGATACTTTTCCTTTTGGACCCCAAAAGTCCAACCAAGGTAAGTTCCAAAAAAAGGTTAAAACGTCAATAAATACCCGCACCAGAAATACTACATGTATGCGTAAGTATTCCCATACGTACCCCCCCCCCCCCCCCTTGACACTAAATAAAACGCAACGCACACCCGGTATATCGGAAGTTTTTTCCGAACTGATTTTCTCAACAAACGGGAGAAGGCAAACGCCGAGCGGGGCGCATCTATGATATGGACAGAGATCTTGGCGAGATCTTCCCAAAACCACCATTTCGTTGTAGTGCGTGCGCCCCTTGTTGAAGAACATCGGCTGGGAAGTCCATCCCATTCCTGGGTCCTGGGGGGAGGTACTATCTTGCGTGATATTTTACGTAATGTTTATGAGTAGGTGAGTAGGTGAGTAGGCGCCGGGGGGGAAGGGGGGGGGGGGGGGGGGTCCTCGGGACGTGCGAGTCAACATATCTCATTTTTATGTCCAAAGTTTGCCGACCGCGTAGGAGGGAATTCAAAGTAAAGCACATTACGGCGAAAAATGTAAGTACAGCCTTATCCATATTTGAACTAAACCTACGGAACTCACAGGCGGTAGGTATACTCTTGAATGCGTGCATACAACAAAGTATTAGTATGACAAAATAGAAACTGACTAAAACAATCGCGGCGCCAAGACAAGGGAGGGTGGGGAAGGGCACACACCGTACCCGCAGAGGGTGGTAATAGTGAAGGGAGAAGAGAAAAGCGCTTTTATTAGGGAACAAAGAGCAACACCTATGTGTACGCACGCAGCACTGCTCATTCTCTGTGGTACTTCTGACGATGCCGATGATAAAGAGCAGGCAGTCAGTGGTCAGTGGTCAGTCATCCTGGAGTGCCGAGGAGAAAGCTGCTACTCGTATATCCATACTGCCGTACATGGTACCAGGTAAAATACCTGAAAATAGATGCTACGAGCTACCTGGTACGAGCTGTTGCTGCTCTCGGTGGGTGGTGCAGTGGGCAACAACCGCAAAACCAACGCGAACCACAAAAATGACCATGAAAAATAAAAAAATAAAAAGAGGAAAACGATCCTCGATTTCCTCGCTTCGATTCGTTCGAGTTCGCCGTCGAGGTATTTAGAAACGGGAGCATACGGGTGGATGGGGCAAGTGACTGATATGTACTGGTTGGTAGCGAGTCGGCGATTGAACAACAATTACAAAAACAGAGGATGTACCGCCGACACTGCTGCTGCTGACAGCTGTGTACATTATATATATGCGGACAGAAAGCAGAAGGGATGAGAATAATAATTGCTATGATACGTATGACCCACGCAATCTCTTTCTCTCGCTCGGGATGCCATGGCACGTACCAAGCCAGGGACTGGTGTGGTACAAACCAGTACGTGGTGTTTCGTAAGCATGACCGAATGACCGGACATACCCACAAAATAGCAACAGCAGCAAACACGAAAACACAGGTGGCAGCAGGGATAGTTTCGTTTTTTATGTATCCTCTCCAGCGTCAGTTTGGAAGGAAGATGGAAGTTATGCACTCCGCTGCCTACGTGCGTGCCCTAGACCTGGTATTGGTTTACCGTATGCGTGTATCTAACTCCACGACTCTCTTCACGAATAGTTTCAATGGTGCGCGTCTGATACAGCAGTATTAATAGTAAGACCCCGTCATCCATCGTCAAGCCGCTGGCACACACGTTGCCGTCGACAATTACATTAATAATACGGTACTTATACACACGTACGTCTTACAACAGCACTGTTAATCTGTAATATCGTATGCACGAGTTACGAGTGCACGTAAGCGATGCACGTACGTGCGCGTACGGCGTACAAGATGCGATCGTTCACCAAAGCCCCCATTAAAATTAATATGAATAAAAACAGCAGTACAGAACCAAAACTCGAACAACAGGAGTAAATATAAGTTGAAAAAAAAAAGCATCATGTACCATGTACACGAGGGAACCTCACAGAAAAAATGCCATTCCTATACCTCGTACACATGATAGACGCAAGAAGGGGTAATAAACGCCAACATTTTTTGCTGATGCGAACATTACGGGGTACGGGGTTACGGGCTACATACGTACACACTCGGTACATACGTACACACTCGGGCACAAGGCAGGCTAAGCTATGTATGTACTCAACTCGGAGGCTGGCAAGAAAGCAAAACCAAAGGGTCTTCGGTCTTCGGATTCGGATTCGTATCTCGTTCGATACGTGCTTGTTGAGAGGGTACGTCGCAGTCGTGTCGTGTGTGCCCATTTTTGGGCAAAAAAAATGCGCGGCCATCCGACTTCCAGTTCTAGTAAAAAAAAAAATGTATTCTGCAAAATCAAAAATCAACCCACGGGGTCTTCCTTTCTTCCTTCTCCCGTCTATTCGTTGAAACGGGTCTAGCTAGAGTCTATAGATTGCTCTTGTTATTCGGGGGGCATCCCAGGCAACACGGGACCTACCAGGCGCCCCTGCTATCTATGGGCGGTATGTGCTGTACGCTTCTTGCTGAACTATCCAGCAACACGAGAGTCCCTCCCCTCTCTTTTAGTGGATGATAAACTCAAATTACTCTGCTGTAAAGATACCTGGTATACGAGTAAAAGTAATGACATCAAGCATACAAAACTGCTGTTATTATTATGGTGCTTGCAGTGTGGAAGAAAGGCAGCAAGAAAGAATGAACCTGCGAAAATACGAAAGAAATCCAATCGATTTTATCGATGCAAACCACGGGTCCGAAATAAAAGAAGAGAGACATCATTGCACGCAATAGCGTAGTGTGGGAGCTGCGCAGCACAACTATCGGACTACTTTCGCTGCGCATATCCCACCCTATACCCCCTTCCGAAGTGACCCGCATGTTGGCACAGGTTAGCCCCCCCAACTCACCCTCTCAGCGATGCCCTTGCGCCTTCGTTGGAGCTGGATATCTCTGCGAGGTACAGAGTAAAACAGAGTAGGAACGAACGATAATAATAATGGACTTTGATGAGGGAAGGAAATAAAAAAATGCGGAAAAAAAGGAGATGAGCGCCAGATGGCTGGAAGTCAATCAAGTCAAAAGCAAGAGAGCCGCGTGGATTTCCTCGGGTCAAGGAAACGCCCGCCTACGATGAGACATATATATGAGGCTAAGCCGCCTGCCTCTAAACCCCGCGCGATCGCGATCGCCACTGGCCAAACCATCGCTTCGAGAGCGGCCAACAACGCATATCAGAATACCCTCCAACTACGGAAACAAAAAAAGTGGGTGGAATCGAATCGCGAAAACATATTTCCCCGTCTGTCTCTTCTTGTGACATTGAAGCCACCCACCCCACCGACCCAACCTACCAACCAACCCATCGCCAGGAGGGGGGGGGCGGGACGCACGCACGCACCTCTTCTTCTTGGCCCGTTCTTGTTTGAGCTGGAGGCGCTGAGAGACCTTCTCCTGGGCCTCGTCTTCGTCCGCGCACGAGAGCTCCTCCACCTGCCTCTCGAGATACGACTTCGCCTCGAAGCGCTGGGAGGAAGAAGACTCTGCCGCCGAGTCCTCCTTCCCTCCCCCACTCCCCCCGTTCTCCCCGGACCCGGCGGTAGTTTCCACCGAACGGACGGGCGATTCCATTCTACGGAAGAAGGGCTTGGTCAAGGTTTTCAAGCAAGTCGCTCCAACGCGCCTTGCTGTTGTGTGTGCCGTCGGTTTTGGTCGTGTAGGTCACGCTCCGATAGCTCCGGGCCCGCTTGTACAAGTCTCGTAATAGAAAAGTGAGGAGGATGCAGGATCAGGACCCTGGAAATTCCGCTCGACCGCCTGCTGCGCAACTGGCGCAAAATCCGGCGGAACTGATATTCAACCAATCAAAAAACGATGTATAGCGGCATAACTAAAGTTTAGCTGGCCAATAATATTCGCATAAAAATACCGAACCCCGTGCAGACCGCCAGTGCTTTATCTTGATTTCAGTGACGACGACTCTCCGACTGCCTTTTCTCTCGTGTCCTCTTCTCCTCTCTGTGCTCTGCTCTTCTTGTCTCTATCGACAGTTGTTGGACACGTTCACGACCGAGTCTCGACCTACGAGGGCTGCTTCATCGTGAAATCCTACAGCATCAACAGCAGCAGCAGGATAAGCAGCAGGAACTCCCCTACGAATTTCTCTTCAGAGGAGAAGGTCGGCCGGCGGCGGCGCCTTCGGCGTGAAACGAACAGAGGCAATTCTACGACGCCCTCAAGCCCTCCTATTTTATTAGTAGCATACCTGGCAACCCTGCTATGAGGACGCCATTCCGAGGGATTGCGGAGGGAGGCGGAAGCAGCGCCTCCGCCCCTTTCGCCATGGGTGCATGGCCCAAGGCTGCCCCGCACTCGTACGATAAAGGTGCGGCTTTCTCCTTGTCGGAATATGCACTTCTAGTGCTTTCGGGGATACGATCAATCCAACGTTTTTCTTGATGGTGCACGATGATGATGAGACGCCCGGCTAGGCACTATTTCGGGACGCAATTGTTTCTTCTGGTCGTGTGCTTGCCATCTGTGTGAAAGAGACAGTTGATACAGCAGTAGTAGATAGATTTAGGAACTACAGAGCTGCCTGGTACCTGGCTGGCACCCTGCTACCTGGGATATTTTGTTCAGGAGCAGTGTGCGTACAGAGGCAAGAGAGAGCTTGCTCGTATCTGCTGTGCGTCCGCCGACGTCCTTCCCAGCCCCCCTTTTACCTACCGGGTACCTGGTATATCACAATTCGTACGATATCACAAGACACAAGACAGATCAAAGTGCATTGCATTACTCCTTCCTGCACGGACGTCGGGCTAGACTATTGTCCTTTGCATATCATATCAAACGTCGTCTTACATTTCACCATCAACACCAACGGCGTTGCACCATCGTTCGATCGTCACGTCCTTCCCCCTTCGATAACCAACTCGATATACCGCAGCCCGATTGATGGCTGGAAACAAAAAAAGGTTCATTTTGGTGTGTTTTTGCCGTGCGTGCAAGATTGGAATTCGCAGATATTTCGTACCACACCAGGCACGTCGATATACCAGGTAGTTCTACGCCGACGTCCACGGACGGTGGCTTGGTAGGTGGTCCGCGTGCATAATGCTGCTGTAAGATCAATTTCGTGGGTTCGAGTGCTGCTGTACTCACTACTACTGTTCGAGTCTCACGGAGTGCATATGTTCTCACTCGTACAGAAGCAAGTACTTTTGCTTCCATGAAAAATGACCATTAATATTAAAAAAACGTACCAGGTATATAGCGGAACACGCGAGAGCGTGAGTTGACAACGTTCGATGAAAATCGACGAGCAGTGGGGATGCTGAGAATGAACGAATGAACCCTATGCGCGACGAAAATGAACGTACGTACCCGGGGTGGAGAAGGGACGGCACTTGTGACCTTGTGACCACGACTTGTGCAGAAGATCGCCGAACCTCCAGTGTACGAGTAGAAGTGATGATAAAAAATTATATATACATACCGCCGTGGTACCAGCCAGGTATATGCCCAGATGTACCAGGTATACTTCTGCATCCTTGTACCTTGTACCTTGAAAATGGTAGAATATAGTAAGAGTGACATGGGAATGGAGGGATTGAGGAGAGGGGAGAGAGGAACCTACTGCTGTACCGCCTTGGTATACCTCCGGTAATGCTTAGGCCCGTGCGATTTGCAGTATATTGCGTTGTCTGCTGTATTTGCCTCCAGGCTCGAAGTTCGAGGCTCGAAAAAAGCCCCACACAAGACGCGAGGGTTTCATGATCTCTCGTTTCATCTTTCAGAACGAACACCACACAACAATATCAATGCAATCGACGCGGAGCGATGATGTGGGATCCTGAACCCTCTGCGCGATAAAAATGAAGGCATGCATAAACAGGGGGGTGGGGGGGGAAGACGATGACCACGTTGTCCGCTTGTCGTCCAGAAAGTGGAAGGTCATTGCCTGTAAAACCTCCTGAGAGTTGAGCTGGAGAGTGAAGGGACAGACACAAGCAACGGGGCCGTCCTTGACAACCGGTTCGGACCTCACGTTCCACGACTACCGACCGTATCACACAATACCGACCGTATCACAGGTGTGATAGGACACCTCGTATCGTGTAACACAACCCTGAGAAATAAGTGTGGACAGGGGTTTCCTCTTGCTCTCCGGGGCAGAAAAAAACACACACACACACACACACACAGCCCCGGACGAATTTCCATGCTGATATGGTCGACACCCGACAACGGCAAGGGTGCAAATCCAGAGCGATGTCTCTAGATATAACTTGTCTCGGAATTGCGTCCTACAGGGGGTGTGTTATATTTCATGTTACACATACGTACGTACCTCGTACTTATGTACCGTACCGCATTTGCTACCACCTGGGAACGTAAAGCAGTGTTGTGAACCGAAAACCGACTTTACTTTGTCGGTTTTTCGGTTGGGAAAATAGACCGAAACCGGAAAACCATTTTTCTCGGTCGTTTTTCTCCCTGTCCCCTACCCCAATAAAGCCTTCATATCTGTATGGAAACCCCTTCATATTTTTTGGATACATACATGCGCCACACGCGACACAGCCAGCACACAGCCCACAGCCAGCACGCAGCCCACACATCTCGCAACATACAGCATAGCAGTACGTATAGCAGCACGGCACACAAAAGCACAGCGATCGCCGCAGGCAGCAGCTGTCGCACAGGGCACTGTGCGCCGCGAGACTGCGAGGGATAGATCATGTCGAATGCAGACGGCAGTAGTGCTGGCTTCTTCGTTTGCTGCACTGCCGTCGCACTGCGACAGTCGCCCTCTACCTACAATAATGCTTTAATGCTTCTTCGTCTTCACAGCCCCCCCTTGAGCAACGTAGATTTCCTCATGGCTCATGGCGTTAGCTGTGTGCTGCAAATTGTGTCTTCACAATCCTACAAAAAGGTTTTTCAGCAACTAACTGCTGTATCTGTAATTATTGTTTGCCGCAAAATATTAGCACGTCTGACGGGCCCCGTCTGACGTACCAATATGATAGCTTGTGTCGGCCTGTACCGTCTGGCGCAGCAGACGCAGGTACCGCAGGAGGGCCGTTTGATACCATACGATCATATGTCACATTATGCCAATACATGCACATCGAACCCATCTAAACTCTGACCATTTAATTGGGTTTGACGAGAAACCGACCGCGAAATGGACCGAGAAATCTTCGGTTTCGGTTTCGGTTTTGTGCGGTTTGAACCGACCGAAACCGACCGATGTTTTTGGGAAAAACCGAAAAACCGACCGAGCCACTTTTCACTTTCGGTTCGCAACACTGAGTACAGCAGTGTTCAGTATTGTGGCAACGTACGTAGGAGTTTTAGTCCCCTGGGAATGTATGTTATGGCAAAACAGGCGTTTTAGTCTAGGGCTGCGGGGGACAGGGAAACACGCTGGTCTCAGTTTTTTGTGTATACACGGGACCCGTTCTACGATAGAGGTAGCACATTTCCGCTATTTTGTTTCTGAAAGACGGGGTTCCTTCACCCCAGATCGTTGGAATGTCAATCTTGATTTCGGAAAAAAACGTTTTGTAGACTTGGGCCACGGAATTATTCGCCGCGATGCAATTTGATTTTTGCTGAAGTCAGTTTTCGGGTGAGGTATGGAGCTCCTTAAGTGAGGAGCCTCAGAAAAATTAGTGTGAACCTCTATCATAGAATGCCTCACGGCGGTATTACGGCCAGTACGCAGGCGTTTTGGGTTGCGGGGGACGGGGAACCACGCTGCTTCTCAGGTATGTATAATACCAGGTACCAGCATAGCGCACAGAGGGGTTGCTCTGCAAGCGGGTCCCAGTAACACTTCTTTGAGTTTGGTGGACCCACTCCGCTTCCCAGCGATTCAATTCAAGCAATAATTCACGGGTTGAGGCCATCCTTGACTCGCGCATTATCCACTCCGCTTTCTGGCGGTTCCATTCAAGCAATCATCCACGGGATTAGGCCATCCTTGGCTCGCACATGACGTTTGTCGGGTGGAAGCCCCGACCCGCGCCCGCTCCCCGCCGCCCCGCCTGTGATGTTTGGTGATACGTTCGTATAGTCATTTATCTATCCGAACGTATCACCAAACATCACAGGCGGGGAGCGGGCGCGGGTCGGGGCTCCCACGCGACAAACGTCATGCGCGAGCCAAATATGGCCTAATCCCGTGGATATGAGTGCTTGAATGGAACCGCCAGAAAGCGGAGTGGATAATGCGCGAGTTAAGGATGGCATCATCCCGTGAATTATTGCTTGAATTAAATCGTACAACCTTGCTGCTGTATTAACGTAGTAGTTTGTTAATAAGTGTGTGTCGTTCAGTCTACCCGTTTATCCTGGTCGTCTCGGTGCAGTTTGTCTTTCGTCATCCGAGCTACTGTCCAATCTGAACCTAAATTTCTAGCGGCGTAACTTGTGTCGTTTCGGGTTATTTGTTGGGGGGTTAATTTTCACACCAAACACCAGACATATTGACGAACGACCGACTGACCTTCCGCTGAGCGGGCGATTCCATTCAACCAATGATCTGCAGAGTCTCAGAGGTCTCCTTGACACGTACACGGGGTGCCAGTTGAACGGGGCGCCTCCCCGCCGCCTCGCCTGTGATTTCCCGAGCTTGTGTTTGGTCGTCCCAAATAATAAAATGGCAAGTTTGTACGGCAGCAGCAGCAACAGGGGCTACGAGCCCCGGACGTGTCTTCGGCAAGGTAGACAGCAGCAGGGCAACATTGTAACCCCCGGGCGTGTGTTCGGCAAGACCCGGCTTTTGTGGGCAACATTGGATTACCACTTACTTGCCTGGTACAACCTTGTAGTGTTTTTATTGTTGCTTTTCGCGCAGTTTACATACCTCCTTTACAACAATTGAAAAATAGATGTCAGAAGTACAACGTGTACCCAGTATATTAACTAGTTGACAAAACGAAATCCGATTATTACTACCAGGTATGTAGTATCACGCACAGAGTCGATCGAAATCAATCATGTTCTCCGGTGACTTGGTAGGCGATCCGGGTGCCTACTAAGATCGATTTCATGGGCTTGAGTCTCACCGAGTTCATACGTACTCGTAAGGACGTTTTCTTCGATAAAAAACGATTAGCGGAAAGCGCGAGAGCGTAAGTTGTCAACATTCGACGAAAATCGACGAGCATTGGGGATGCTAAACCCTACCGATAAAAATGAAAGCACGTACCGGGGGGGAGAAGGGACGACATCTGTGACCACGGCTTGCCCAGAAGATCGCAGAGGGTAAAACCTCGTACGAGTTAAGCTGGCGAGTAAAAGTGAAGTTGAAGAAAAATAAATACAAAATCGGTCGTTTGGGGTTTAGACAAGGTATGGAGGCGCCGCACCGCCCGCGACAGACGAGATCAAAGAGGGAATACATATCCGCCGCCCTTTTCCGTCCATTGCCCTCCTGCTCTCTCTCGGATCGAATGCTTGTGCCAGCATGTGTCCGCCCTTTGGCCCTCTTCTGTACACGGTTTTTTGCCCCCCCCCCCCCCCGCCCCCTGCGCGCGCTCGCACGTCGCACGTGCTTCATATCCCCTCTCCCTCTCCTCATGGCCAAACAGCGCGTGCTATATATCTATATCTATATATTGCCAGGTATGTGAGGTACGAGGGAGTTGAAGGTTAGGGTGTGTGCCTTGATTGTGTGTGACATTCAATTTTGCCTCTCCATCCTAGGCACCAAAAAGTACAAGACGCTTAGAGCGCAACATCTGAGATCGCCCCGCGATACGAGGTGTACCATAGGTACAGCAAGACCGACTATAGCGCATGAGCAGTACTCAGTACCCACGTTTACGCGTTCACACATGCACACATCGAGTGGCGTATACCGCTGGCTGTATGTTCCTCACGTGGTACTATTATTTGCCGCACCACACACAGTACTTTGTATCCACTACGCTCTGCTGCTGGGTTTCCAGTTACAGCATCATTGGTGCAGTGCCAGATTGCCAGGCGGACGGAGGGGTTGTGAAACGTTTGAATACTTTCATCTGTGGGGCAAAAAAAAGGGCTAAAAAAAAAAAAAAACTACAAACGAAATTCTGAGGGAGACGAGACGAGAGTGGGCGTACGTACGCAGCAGTACCTTGGAATGCAACAAGAGGTGTCGTGTGTTTTGCACCTGGGTCTCGAGAAGGCTCAGGCCCGTCACACTTCCACAAACCACTGCTGCTTCGTCGTGTGTCGTTTTTTTTTTTACCCGGCTGTGGAACTAAACGGCTGTACTGGCTATGCTATGGCATGACATGCGGAAGGTAGCATGCGCACGCCGCCGCACCCTGACCCTCCCGCTCGGGTAGGGTAGGGGGTGCGGTGGGGATAGCCACACGAGGGGAACTCCCCGGGTATGTAGTGTGGAAACCGCGCGAAACCCAACCACCACCAATAGCCCAGGCGGCACGATGCACAGGCTCTGCCGCTTGGCTGCCTGCCTGGCTGCCGCGTGTGGGTCCTCAGCGGTCCGTGTGGCCATTTTCTTGCTCTGTGCTGCGTTTTTTTTTCGTGTGTTGTTTGTGCAGTCTGTGCGACACCAGTGAGCTAAACCAAAACACGAAAAAAATGTACCAGGTATGCATCTTCTCCACCGTATAGGAAGAAGCTGCTGCAGTAATATATACCATTGTACACTATTACGGGAAGGCATAGTATTCAGAACCCGCGATGAAATCCCAAACCTAGGGCTAGACACTTGCTGACCCAGACAGTAGTGGCGCTTATACTGTCGTCAAAATCAACCAGTATACTGGGTTGCAGCAGTATACTGCCAGTATACGTTCTCTCCTCTCTACTCTCCTCTTGAAACGCATTCAGTGGGCTTCCGTACTATCGCAATATGGCCTGTTCCTCGGGCGTACGTAAGATAGAACTACTGGCGAATAAAGTGGCCAACTCAATCAGTAGATTCCTACTGGCAGTAGATTACTACTGCCTGTGCATACTGTGCCAGTGCCCAGCCCTACTACCGTAGAACCAGATATCCCCCTACCTGGTATGTTTTTGCACACCAGGTTTGGTTCTGATTACTGCTGCGTTGCCTCATAATAGTATCACCTTGCTGGGGGGGCATAGCATCCAGAATTCACGATGGAACCCGAAAACCTTACCGGTACCAGGTTCGGTTCTGACTAATTACTGTATGTTCCGCCCGCGAACAGTGTCACCTATGCTGCTGCGCGTGGGTCGTGTACATCACACGTGTATACCCATCATATCTCTCCCTGCTAGGTTGTACTGCGGACACACACGCGCAACTCGTGCGGCCGGTGCCGTGATCCCTTCATTCAATTTTCTCGACGTCGTTTCCTCCCCTCTCAAGGTTCGGTCAATATTCCGGACGGGTTAAAAAAACTATTTTATTGCGGCGAGAACGGCCTGCGCTTACCACACTTTTTTTCGCCGCAATGCCCAGTTTCACGGAAAGGGAGCGTCTTTGGCCTTTGGTGTTATCTCTCTGGCCCTGTTCACACAGGGTTCCTTCGCACTCTATAAGCTCCGTCGGGCGCCGCACCCGTTTGAGACAGCTGACTGTGATCGCGCCGAGCTCTACCTGAGCGATGATTGAGTGTCAAGTCTCAGAGTGGACTGCTGCTCCTCAGCTGTTGCACGAAGTGAGGCAAATGCTGTAGATGCTCGAGTCGGGATTGCGGAGTGTTTGAGTGCAATCGAAAAAAAAAACACAAACACACGCACTTTTGAGCCGCTTCCGGTTCATTATTCGAGTATTTCTATTTCCTTCGTCTTGCGCGATCGACTGCGTGTGCCGTTTTCCGCCGGGGTCGCACCGGACAGGTCGCAGACCACCGCCGAACTACATACTATCACGGGGGATCATAGTAAACAGGACGAAATACTGTTGGTAAAAATAGCGAAATATATAGGTTTTCGATTGTACCGTAGGTCCTATTTAATATGGTCCCCCGTAAGCCTGCCGTTATGAGAATGTTGTGCAGAATCTGTATATTTCTTTTACGTACCCGACCCAGGAGACCTGCCCTGAATAGATCCTGAAGGCTGTACGGCCCCGACGCGGCAAAGCAAGAGCCTGATCATGCGGTGCAGATATCAGGAGTCACTCCTGCCCCGAAAGGAATATCTAGACCATACCATGTGGGGGGTTCCAGTATCTGGTCGGGATGTGCAATGATCCCTTACGAATAAACTCCCAATTATGTGTCTTGTTCATCTCATCGCAATATTGTGTTACTATTAATAACTGGTATGTATATTACCTATCATCGCAAGGGTCGACCAGGGTTCCATACGAACCGTCCGTTTTCTTTACACACAGCAGTAGCAGCAGCAGCAGCAGTATCGCAATATGCGGGGCAATCCTCGATAAATGTTTCGGGGTAATGCCACGACCAGCTCAAGATAGATACCATATGATATTACGGGGGACCATACTAAACTAGGATCTACGGTAGATACAAAACCCTATATATTTCGCTATTTTTACCGACAATATTTGGTCCTTTTTACCGTGCCCCCCCCCCCCGTAATAGGGTCTACTTGAAGATCATCTACTGTAGGTCGTGATCTGTCCTACGTTTGAAACGATTATGCACGGCAACAACAGCAGTGCCGATTTTATTCGCGTGGTAGCATCCGACGGCTTGTTGGTTGGGGTACGCTTCAAGTCTCGTGTCCGTATATAGTATACCGCCAGGAGTCGTACGACACAGGCGCAGAGCGTGATCCTATAGGCTCGTTTACCTTTGCCGCGTTCGACACTGCGTACCTGGTGCGTGATATGCTCGTACAGCAGCAGCGGGGTACCCCCTTTGAGAACACCACCCGCTTCAAGATTTTCCCGGAGGCAAGGCCAGGTAAATCGGCTTGTCACGAGAAAACTGCTCCGAAGCTGTCGTATACCAAGGTACCAGGTATGTGGTAAGCAGTACCATGGTGCAAGAGAGAATACCATATTTTTTAGAGAGATATTACCACGTCTATTAATAGTGGCCCTGTCACGCGGTAGTCTTGACCCTGTTAGAACCGCAGTCCCTTTTTGGGGACAAACCAGTCAAATTCTAAGTAGTTTGTCCCCAAGACGGGACTGCATTTAGAATGGGTGAGTACCCCGCTACTCTTGTACACTGGCTGTACAGGGTTTGGTTAGACCAACTTACATACCTGGTACCTGGTACTGGTACGCTTTTTACCACTGCCCCGACGGAAAATTAAGCACCGTTTATATAGTTTAGTATTAATAGTATCGACTTCTGTACGTAGGACTGCCGTCCCGTTTTGGGAACAAACTACTGGAGAATTGGAGTGGTTTGTTCCCAAAACGGGACTGCAGTCCTAGAAGGGTTAATATGGGCCTAGAATCTCGGTGCAGTTTTTTTTTTTTTTTTTTTTTTTTAGTCGTCATCTCACGGCCCCGAAGCATTTTGTATTGAGCACAAGTAAATACTTCCGGGTAGTAATAATAGCTACAGTAGCACCGGTGATGGTTGGGTGAATTCCCGATGTAAATGGTACCAGGTATGTATGTATCGCTTTTGGACGATGATACAAATAACCGTTCAGGTGTTGATATGAACCCTCAAACGGTCCTTACATTCCCGTCCCGCCCGGAGTTGTGTAGGTGGTATGCACACAAGCCGCACGGCAGTATATACGAAGTATGGCATACAAAACGGTACCAGCTATCATGTTATACCACCAATACTTGAAGCAGTACTTACAAACCAGGGATATATATTCTGCGAGGTATATGTAGTGTTTACTACCTGGTCAAAGCATATACCACCAATCGATGCGACTTATCCGAGCGTGTACGTTTTGCCCAAAAACATGAACCCAAAATCAAACGACAATGCCGATACCGATAGTGTACCGCTGGAACCAGAAATACTTATTATACGATGACAATACTACTCAGAAGTATCAGGTGCTGAATACCGTATCAGTGCTGCTAACATTGCGCTTCTATGTTTGAAATATGTACTACAGTTGAAAAAAACCCCGAACATCTGGCACGTTTGGCGCTTGCCTATGTTGTTCCCGGACGTTTTCAGGTTCGGGGCCTGCCGAGGGGGGAAGCTCCGATGGCGTCGTGCACGAGGATATTGTCGGACTAAATTTAGCCGGGCGGCAAGACGCGCGCCCCCAGGCCAACTCCCAGCCAGTCCGACCAAGCGGCCAGGGTATGGGCCTCAGGGGCAGCGGTAACCGTCGAAGCAGCGTCAGTGGCGGAGGTGGCGACGGCGGCGGTAGTGATAGTGGCGGCGGCAGTGCCCGGGTGCCCGTCGACGCGTCCCCCTTAACGGAGGAGGCGGTCGTAGCGAGGGAACGGGGCCTCGCGAAAGACTCCAGTGGCAGCAGCAGCAGCAAGGACAGAGGCAACGGATTACGTGAGGGTAAGGGTAAGGACAAGGACGAAGGTAACGGCAAGGGGGGTGGTAAGGGACGCGGTAAGGGCGGCGGCAACGGTAACGACAACGGTAACGTCAACGGCAACAAAGACGACAGTAAGCCGGGGAAGAAGGGCAAGAACCGCGACGGAAACGGCGGCGATAGCGATGCCAATCCCGATGGTCAGGATGCAGACGGCGGCGACGGCAGCAGCAGCAGTGGTGCCAATGGAGAAAATGGTGGCGGCGACGGAAACAGCGAACTTGTCCATGACACTGCCAGCAGCAGCAGCAGCAGCAGCAGCAGCAGCAGCAGCTCGAACAATAAGAACAGTAAAAAGGCGAACGGCAAAGACGAAACGCCGGCTGGTGGTGATGGTGGTGGTGATAACGGTGGTGGTGGTGGTGATGGTGGTGGCGGCGTGGAGGGAGGTGGCGACGGTGAACCTGAAATCGAACTCATTGGCGAGGGTAACGCCGAAGCGGAAAACGAAGGGGAAGGGGAAGAGGATGGGCAGGGAGGCCTGGCGAGCACTGCCGACCCTTCCGGCAGCGCCACCTTAGACGGGGAGACTCCCGGTGGGGATGTGATCGCGGCGGCCGAGTTGGCGGCCTCGCAAGGGTCGGAAGCAACGTTAGCAGCCGCTGAGGGGGAGGAGCAGGGGGGAGAGGGGGGAGGGGAAGGGGAAGGAGAACGGGAGGAAGGGGCGGTCGAGGATTTTCAAGGGCAGCAAGGGGAGGCTGCGTGGGTAGATGGGGGCGGCGGAGGAGGAGGAGGAGGAGAAGGAGGAGGGCAGAGCTCAAACGGAGACGGCGAGCAAGACAGGGCCCAGGGGGATGAAGGAGAGGGGGGTGGAGCGCCACAAACGCAGGGGGTTGGGATGGTGGAGGAAGAGGAGGGGCAGACGGGGGGAGAGGGGAAGGGGGGAGGGGAAGAAGCGCTAGAAAAGGGCGAGAACATCGTCTCTGCGGATGGCGTAGGCGGAGGAAGCTATCAGGGCGGCGATGGACTGGAGCAGGAGCAGGGAAAGGAGAGCGACGTCACGACGCAAGAACGAGAAAGCGACGTCACCACGAAGGATGGAAGCGAGGGCTGGGACTGGGCGGAGAAGGTGCACGAGGCGCAGGGCGTCGCGGGCGGCGACCCAGCTTCCTCCGCAAGCACCGCCCCAGCCGACGGTGGTGATGGTGGTGGGAGTGGCTCGGCCGCCTTCAGTGTAGCGGAGGGCGAGGAATCAGCCGGGGAGACGGTCGGAGCGGGTCCTGGGGAGGACGGCGGGAGAACGACCGAGGGATCGGCCTCGGTCGGCGGAGAAGCGGAGGACCCCGAGGGCGGAGATGAGGGAGAAAACAGCGAGGAGGGTGGAGGCGGAGGGAGTACGGGAGAAGAAAGGGAGGACTCGGCGGGGGGAGAGGGAGGGGGGTTGGAATCGGGTGGTGGTGGTGGTGGTGGTGATGGCGAAGATCTGGCGGAGAGCTCCCAATTGCCGGCGAACGCAACATCGACGTCCGTGGGCGTGCTGGGGGAGGGCTCGCTGGGGGAGGGCTCGGCAACGGACGGTGGAATCGACGTTGGCGACGGCGAGGAAGAGGGAGGGGGAGGGGGGGGGGGGGAGGAAGCCGAGGGGGAAGGGGAAGGGGAGGGGGAAGGGGAAGGGGAAGCTACAAGTGTTTCGAAGGGTACGGGCGATACAATCACGCCCACAGACCCGGCCGGTGCAATTGCCACGTTTCAGGGAAACGGCACCGACGAGCTGGAAACCCTTCAGGAGGGGCAAAGGCAGGGGGAAGAAGGCGGGGTGGTAGTAGCTCAGGAAGAAACCGATATCGGCAGTAACGGCGGTGGCGGCGACATCGATGGTGGTGGTGGTGGTGGTGGTGGTGATGGTGGTGCCGAAACTGGCGGCAATGGCGGTGGCTGGGCCTGGGGCGGCGACCCAGAATCGGCACAGGGAGGGACGGCGGGGGCCGCCGGCGCTGAGCAGGAGGGCGAGGGCGTGTTCAACCCGGGCGAAGGAGAGGGAGAGGGTTCCGCCGAGGCGGGCTCGCAAAGCGGCGAGCTGGAAAGCGGGGAGGGAGGGGGGAAGTCGGCAGGAGATGGGGGGGCGGGAGCCGGTTCTGCCACCTCGAGTGTGGCTACGTCGGCGGTGCTCGCGCAGGGCAACGGCACGGCCGAGGTAGTACCGCTTCGGGATGGGGTGAGTGGGGGACAAGGGGGAGGAGGTGGGGTGGGAGTAGCAGAGGGAGAAACCACTGTCGATGGTGGTGGCGGCGACAGTGGCGGTGGCGGCGACCCAAAGTCCATGCAGGGAGCGTCGACGGGGGGCACTGGGACCGAGGAGTCGGGGGTGGGCGTGTCCGATCCCGAGGATGGAGAGGGGGGGGGGGGGCTTGAAGTGGGCACACACAACTCCGAGGAGGAAGGCGGTAAGGGAGGGTTGGGGTCAGCGGGAGGGGAGGACGCGGGGGCTGATTCTGCTGCCTGGGGTTCGGCTACGCCGACGGCGCTCGCTCAGGGTAACGGCACGGCCGAGATAGAACCCCTGCAGGAGGAGGGGAGCGAGGAGCAGGGGGGAGAGGGCGAGATGGGAGTGGCACAGGGAGAAACCACTGTAGGTGGTGGCAGCGGTGGCGACAGTGGCGGCGGCGGTTGGGCCTGGGGCGGCGACCCAGAATCGGCGCAGGGAGGTTCGGCGGGGCCCGCTGGGACCGATCAGGCGGGAGAGGGTGTATCCAACCCGGGAGATAAAGAGGGGGAGGGTTCCCTTGAAGTAGGCACACAGAGCGGCGAGCAGAAAGGCGGGGAGGGAGGGTTGGGGGCGGCAGGAGGCGGGGAGGCGGGAGCTAGTTCTACCGCCCCGGGTGTCGCTACGCCGACAATGTTCTCGCAAGGTAACGACACGGCCAAGGAAGAATCCCTTCAGGAGGGGGAGGAGGGGGGAATGGGGCCGGCAGGAGGCGGGGAGGCGGGAGCTAGTTCTACCGCTTCGGGTGTGGCGACGCCGACGATGCTCTCGCAGGGTAACGGCACCGTCGAGATAGAAATCCTCCAGGAGGAAGGGGAAGAAGGCGAGGAGGGAGCAGGTCAGGGAGAAAGCACCGCTGGCGATGGTGGCGATGGTGGGGACGGCGGCGGCTGGGCCTGGGGCGGCGACCCAGAGCCGGCGCAGGGAGGCCCGACGGGGGCTGCTGGGGCCGAGCAGGCGGGCGGCGGCGTATCCAACCCGGGTGATGGGGAGGGAGGCGTCTCTTCCACCGCCTCGGGCGAGGCTTTGCCATCTGCGGGCACTGCCGCACCGCTCGCGCAGGGTAGTAACGGCACTGCATCGGCGGAAACCCTTACGGCAGAAGAAGGTGATGCCGAAGAAGAGGCGAGGGTGCAAGTAGATGAGAGCGGGGACGGTGGCGGAGGCGGTTGGGCCTGGGAGGGGGACCAACCAGAGACGCCGCAGAACGGCTCTGTGAGCTCAGGTGAGACGGCGGAGGCGCCGTCCACCACCGGGCTTAGCGGGGGAGAGGGGGGGGGGTCGGCGGAAGGAAACGGGGAGGGGTTAGTTCAGGCGGGCGGAGGCGCAGGAGGAGACGGAGGGGGAAATGGAGGATGGGCGGCACAAGGCAACGTGACAGTCTCTGGGGAAACTCCCCAAGAGGAGGAAGGGGGGGGCGGGGGCGGGGAGGAGGGGGATGGAACTGGGGGAGGTGGTGATGGTGGCAACGCAACGCTAGCGAGTGGAGAAGGGACAGAAGAGGGTGGAGGCGACGGCGGTGGTGGCGGTGGCTGGGCCTGGGGTGGTGATGTGGACGGGGAACAGGCAGGCGCGAGCTCGACCGGCTCGGATCGGCCGGCCAATGCGACTGCGGCGTCGACTGCAGTGGTGGGAGAGGGGCGGACTCCGGTGGTGGGCAGGGGGTATGATTCGGAGGAGGGGGAGGGGGAGGAGGAGAAGGGGCTAGGGGGCGCAGAGTCCGGGGGGAAGGGTTGGGGGGTGGTGTCCTCGCAAAGAGAATCTGGGGGCCGTGGCGACGCAGGCGAAGGCGGGCAAGGCAGCGGGCAGTCGGTACCCGCCGTGTCGTCGCTAGCGCAGCAGCAGCAGAAGGGCGGCAGCGGTGGTGGCAGCAGCGGCGTCATCGGTAGCGGTAGTGGTAGTGGCGGCGGCAGCGGCGGCGGCGGCGGCAACTCGGTCGACTCTGTCAAGGGTTTTTTTCCCGAGGAGAAAATCGGGGAGGAGGCCGGCCAACCCGGAGGATACAGTGGGCTCTACGAGAACGAGCCGCCGCTGGAAATCAAGAGCGACAGTAGTTCCTTCTGGGACAATGGCGAAGGCGGCAAGGCAACCGATAGCAACGGGTTACCCGCGAGCAGCCACGGCAGCGGCGTGAACGGCTACTCCCCGGCGGACGGGGCACACATCGCTGCTGTCGGCAACGACAAGCAGTTCGCTCCGGAACAGCCTTCGGGAGGTACCTGGAATTGGGTCGCAGAGGAACAGCTGGACCAAGGACCCGGCGGTAGTGAGGGCAGCGGCGAGGTGGAGGAGGAGGAGTGGCAAGTACAGAGTGGCGGTGGCGGCGCCGGTGGAAGCGATGAAAGCGGCCGTGACGGAAACGCTAGCGGTAGCGATAGTGGTGGCAATTCGGCGCACAAAGCTGGGGCGGATCAGCAGGGGAAGGAGGCGGAGCTCGCCGATCGGTTTGAGAGTAGGAACTCGTTGGATCAGGACCCGTTGGGGGCGGTGAAGGCGGCGTCGGCCCCGCAAAACTCGGAAGAAGGGCAGGGGGGGAGTGGCCTCGACCCACCAGGCGGGGATCCTACCGGCGGCAGCAGCGGCGGTGGCGGCGGCGGCGGCGGCGACGGCTACGGCGGTGGTGGTGGTGGCGGCGACGGTAGCGGTGGCGGTGGTAGCGGTGGCGGTGGTAGCGGTGGCGGTGGTAGCGGTGGCGGTAATAGTGGTGGCGGCGGCGCCAACAGCGGCAATGGTGGCGGTGATGGCGGCGATGGCGGCGGTGATGGCGGCGGTGATGGCGGCGATGGCGGTGGCCTGGGTGGCGGTGGCCGGTGCGAGGTTCACACGGACTGCGAAAGCAACCGCGAAAAATGCTCGGATGACGGCGACTGCGTGTGCCGGTTCCCGTGGGCTGGGACCCGCTGCTTAGAGGACGAGTGCGCGATGCACACTTCGTGCGATGAGTGTCGCGACGCGCAGGCCGATGCCACCGCAACCTCGGGCGCCTCCGCGACTGCCGAGAGCCCCGTCGGTTCCACGAATGGCTGCTCGTGGGACGAGAGTGAGTGCAGGCTTGCCCCCCTGCCGCTCCGCTCGGATGCCTTCGCGCAGTGTACGGATGGAGCGGTGTCGGCGGCGGCTGCGCCTCTTCCGCTCTGGGTGGCCGCGGGCCTCCCGCTGCTGCTGGTGTTTGTCTGCGGCGGAGTCTTGGTTTTGATGGCGAAGTGCGTGCGGAAGTGCTTTGGGGGCGGCTCTAGCGGCCCGGAGTACACCCCGTGAGTGTTGGAGGGGTCGGTGTAAGTCTTGGCGGTGGTGTCGGTGATTGGTTGTGATGGTGTTCGTGTTGTACTTTTGGCTGCTGTTGTTGCTGCCGTTGTTGTTGTTATCGGTGATGGTGGTGATGTTGTCGTCGGTGTTGGGGGTGGCGGTGGTGGTATTGTTGTCGGTTGTTACTGTCGCTGCTGCTGCTGGCTCCCACGAGTTGATGCACTGGAATGTTGCCTGTCTTCCGCCTTTTACATTTTTACTCGATATACACTCGTGGGTTCAACTGGGGAAAAAACTCGTGATTGTGTCTTAACCCTCAGCGTTTCGCTTCCCCCTCGCTCTCCCTTCCTACTTGATGCCACTACCCCTACCCCTACCCCTTCCGTCCTCCCCCCTAGGGTTAACACCGCGCAAAGCGCAGAGTCCGGTGGTGAGAACTGGGGGTGGGACGCCGACAACGACGACATCGAAATGCCTTCTGTGCCCTCGTCGGTACCACCCTTGACTGCCCCGGGCGGCGGCAGTGGCAGCGGCAGCGGCAGCGGCAGCGGTAGCGGTAGCAGCGGCGGCTTTCACGACAAGAAGCGACGGCACCAGCCGGGTGCGGCGGCGGCGGTTGCGTCGATTCCGCTCACGCAAGAGGCGACGTCGATGGCGCTGTCGGCTGGGAGGGGGGGCTCGGCGCTTGGCGGCGGCAGTCGGGCGGAGACGGGGGCGGGGGTGGGGACGAGGGCCGGGGCCGGGGTGCGGTCGAAGCGAGCGCAGAGGGGAGGGCGAGGAGCGGCCGGCCGCCGGGGCAGCGGCGGCGCGGGCGCTGGGCAGGCGGATGTTGATGCGGTCAGCATCCTTCCGGACGACGACCTTTTCGCGGTGAGGGAAGTGTTGGCGAGTAAGGTATATGGTATGGTGTTGTGCGGTTCGGTATGGTACGATGTGGTAGGGTACGATTTATGGTACAGCCCGGTATAGTCCAGGACGGTCCTTTCACGGTACGGTACAGTGCATTTTTTTTATAATAGTACAGATAACTCAGCAAACCTGGTGCCATTTACAACGGGTTTGTCTTGGGAGGCTTGGGATAAGGAGCACAAGCCGCGTGGTTTTCATGGTTTTTTTTTCCCATCGTGCTGTATCTTTGATTGTTAGAGAGGATGGTTATCGTAAGAGGATGCAGGCACGTGGTGGTGTGGTACGGTATGGCATTTATGGGGCAATTTCCCAGACCCTGAACCTTTGCCCCTGATCTGTGATGCCCTGACTCGACCCACCCTGACCCGACCCACCAGGAGCTCGGCATCGAGGCCAAGCCGACCTTCCGCGGAAAAAAGCCGCCTCAAGCCGCGAAACCGGAGCGTAGCTTAGCTCTGGAGGCGTCTGATGCATCGGTGAGGGAGGACACGACATTTATTAGCCTGCAAGACCCACTGTTACCCCCCGCGGACCCCCCCCCCCCCCCCGCCCGGCGCCCCCTTGCGATTCAAAATGTGACTCCAGCTTTGCAACCGGACGGATTTGACCGTGCGCTCGCAAGGCGAGGCACAAGAAGAGAAGGCGCAAGTGGTGGCTTGTTGCGGGGCGTTGTATGGCGTGGCATGGCGTGGCATGGCGTGGTGTGGCATAAGCTGGAAAGGTAATGCATAGCCCATATTTCCGACATGGGCGGGCCGGGCCGGGCCGGCCTTGGCGAGTGTACTCGGACCCTTGTTTGCTCTCCTCAGTCCGCCTCCTCGCTTCCTTCCCCCCTTCCACCACTCCCTCCCCCCCTCACCCCGCTCCTCTCCCCCCCTCTCTTCTCCCTTCGCCCTCCTCCCCGCTCGCTACTTTACTCCTCCCCCTCTCTTCTCCCCACCCCCTGCACTACTCCTCCGCCTCCCTATCACGTACCTGATACCTGGTACCTGGCAGTGTGTAGCAGGAACCAGGGTATATGGTAAGGCACCCTCGAGGAAGTTACACAGTAAACCCGTTGCTGTCTCTGGGAGTGGCCACACCAGAAAATAAATAAATTGATTTGACGCTGCCATCCATGTGCAAGAAAATCCACCTCACAAGCCGTTCTTAGTAACTGGTAGGATGCAGCCCACCCTTCACGCGACTCGCCCATGCACCTCACGGCGCTTCGCGCTTGGTGCAAGCAATGCCTGCCTGGTCGGTGAAAACCCGACGTGCTCCGTCCCGTCATTGTAGGGATGCGAGGGTCTATGGTCATACGACTACGGCCATGCATAATGATGAGTACCCCCCCCCTTCCCTCCCCCCGTCTCCCCACCACTGCCCCGTCCCTTCCCTTATCCCCTCCCCCTCCCCTATGGGCATGCATGGCATGGGTACCCCCCCCCCCCCCCCCCCCACTCCGGCACCCAAGAGGCAGTTACATAGTACTCCCATTGCTGTCTCTGGAATTGCCTACACCGGAAATTAAATTAACTCGTTGAAGCTGTCATCCATATGCGAGTCTGCCTCACAAGCGGTTCTTAGTAGGATGCAGCTCACCCTTCATGCGACTCGCCGGACACCTCACGGCGCTTCGCGCTTCGTGCTAGCAATGTCTGCCTTGTCGGTGAAATCCGACATGCTCCGTCACGGCATTGTAGGGACGCGAGGGTCTACATTCATACGACTACGCCCATGCATGATATCGAGTACCTGCTGCCCGCCTAACCCCCCCCCCCACTCCCTCTTTTTTTTTTGGCGGTTACCACGGCTGGCGGTCAAGTTAGATCATTTTTGCACGGGAAAAACCTTTACTCCGCACAAGGGGGATGGTCGTATCACGTAGTGTGTATATGGGGAGGCACCCACGAGGCAGTTACATAGTAAGCCCATTGCTGTCTCGGGAAGTGACCGCACACTAGAAATTAAATCAATTCATTGATGCTGTCATCCATATGCAAGAAAATCCGCCTTTATAGCGGTTCCAAGTAGGATGCAGATCGCCCTTCATGCGACTCGCCAAACACCTCATGGCGCTCCGCCCTTGGTGCAATTAATGTCTGCCTGGTCGGTGAAAACCCGATGTGTCCAGTCTCGGCATTGTAGGGATGGGAGGGTCTATGGTCATACGACTACGGCCATGCATGATAATGAGTACCCCCCCCCCCCCCCCCCCCCACTCCCCCACCCCGCCCCCCCCCCCCCCCTGCTACTCCTCCTCCCCTCCCCCCCCCTCCCCGCCCTCCACTTGTTTTGTTGTTTGCGACTGTGGTTTTCTTGTGGTTTTCGGCTTGCTTGCTCTTCGTTCATGTATTTGGTCGCGCGCGATGCAGGTGGGCGGCGGGTCGTGGGTAGACGATGATTTGGACGACCTCCTCAAGTGAACCTAGAGCCGGATATGCCATGGCGTGCCATGGTATGGTATGTTACGCTGTGGAAGGGTGTGTGGTTGGTAGGGTGTGGTACGGCATGGTATGGTATGGTATGGTATGGTATGGTATCATATGGTATGGTATGATATTATTTGGTATGGTAAGGTACAGTCATGGGTATGGCATGATATGGGATGGAATGGGATGGTATGGCCTTGATTTCGGCTCGGACTGTCCTGGCCAGAAGAGGAGGGGGATGGGAGAGGGTGCATATAGCAGGCCGGGGTCAGTGCAGTTGGGGTTACCGCCCCATTAGGAAGTTGCTGCTGCTGCTGCTGCGAGTACGGTACTTTGAATACGATAAGTTCGTATTCATATTGTCATACGATGAGATCGATATTGTTTTGGCTACTGTAGTAATCGTATGAACAGTACGACCGCAGCAGCGGCAGCAGCAGCAGTAGTCTACCACACGAGTCTTGAGGGAGATATGACGGGAAAACGCAAGCGGCAGTGTGCTGCGCTGTACAGTACTGTGCGCTTGCGGCGCCGTGCTGCGCTGTATGCAGTACTGTGCCGTACTGTGCGGTGCGGTGCGGTGCGGTCGGTGCGATGCTGCACTGCTGGGTTTAGTGCGGCGCTGTGCGGTGTGCCGTTGAAGTGCGGCCGTGAGTTGTGATTTTGTCGCGGGGGAATCAGGAATTGGCGTGGCAAGGAGATGCACCAGCATTTTGTTTTTGTGTTCCGCGGTTGGGTGGACTACGACTATGGGCGTGCGTCACTTCGCAACGTGGTCTTGTTTTCATGGAGATTGCAAGACGCAAAGAGAGAGAGCAGGGAGGGAAGGCGGGCGGGGGGGGGGGAGGGGACCAGAGGCGGGGAAGGCGATGAGAGATAGGTGGGAGATGGTGACAAAGAGAGGAATCGGAAGAGAGAGGAAGGGAGAAAACGCGCGCGCGAGAGAGATGTAGGAGCAGGGGAAGGAGGTGGAAGCTCGTGAGCTTCTCGGTGTGTGTGCGCGCGAGGGCAGGGAGTGCTGTTTCGTGTCTTGGTGCGCGTCGTGGCACACGGTGTGTTGGCCACACGGCGAACTACAGGTCAAGTGCGTTTTAGAGATGGGGGGGGGGGGGTGCTCATTATCATGCATGACCGTAGCCGTATGGCCACAGACCCTCGAATCCATACAATGTCGGGACGGAGCACGTCGGGCTTTCACCGACCAGGCAGACGTTGCTTGCACCAAGCGCGAAGCGCTATGAGGTGTTCGTAGAGTCGCATGAAGGGTGGAGGGCGGGTGTGCTCATTTGTTGTTCGTCTTAGGCGTTTGGCCATTGACCATGCACCCCTTTCGAGACTCGGAGGGGGGCGGTTCTGAGTCTGAGGGGGGCTTGGGGGGGTGTCAGCAAACGATGCGTGGGGGAGGTTGAATCGTTTCCGATGTGACACGTGACAAGAGTAGTACTGGTGCGTATCCGTTTTTGTTTCGTCGTATGTACATGAAAGCAGAGTGGCTCGGCTTCGATAGCGCCGTGGGGTCTCGACTATCATACCGTAGTTGACGTCCCTGCTGTGAACCGTACGTGAGATAATAGGAGTATGTGGACCCCCCCCCCCCCCCACTTCTCCCTCTCGAAGAGTATTTTATTTTGCGGGAATAGAGGGATTTCGCAGGCGAGCCCGCAGCCCGCCCGACATAGGTGGGCGTGGCGTGTTTATTTCTTGGAGTCGCGCGCCTACTTTTTTCTTCCATGTCTCTCGGCGATGGTGTGTGTGTGTGTGTGTGGGGGGGGGGGTTGCCTTTTGCGGTAGTTATCTTTCCAAGGGTTTTCGTCTTTTGCCGAGAACCCCCGAAGGGTGATGTTTGGATATGTCCTGGACTGCTGTTGCTGTATCTGTTTCTGCTTTGCTCGTGAGAGTTTTGTTTTACGTTGGTCTCTCTTCGTTTTTCTACTTTGTTTCGTCTTGTCTCCCGCTCCCTTTTGTTCCTCCTCCCCCCCCCCCCCCGTTTTGCTGCTGTCGCTGCTGCGGCTGTCCTTATTTAGGTAGACGGCGGCCGTGGCCATCCCTCTAGTAGCAGGGAGGGGGGGGGGGGGGGGGGAAGGGAGGGGGGGAAGGGGGGGCGCCTTGTCGCGCCATGCACATTTAGTTACCCCTGTTATCGGACTTCATATACAAGCAGTTTTATCCCCGAATCACGGGGGGGCAGTGCAATTACTACAGATCTCAACGGGTTACGTGTGTCCTATATCCGGTATGCATATTTATATATATACACCGGCAGGTTTTTCGGCCAATCAGATTTTCCCCCTTGAAGGCTTGAAGGTGGTTTTGACCAATCGGAAGACGCCGACCATGTGGACACAATTTTTTTCGTTTCCCGCTCTGTACGCGTACGAGTAGCCCTCAGCGCGTCGAGCCGGTGCTGCCTCGTGGAAGTCGTGGCACGTTGATAGGTGGGAGGTTGTGGGGGGGTTGGTGGGTAGGCGGATGGATAGGTGGGTGGATGGGTTGGGGAGTGGGCAATGAGCGTTCTTGTTCCGCATGCGACGAGCGTACGGTTTTCCTGTCAAAAGTGGGCTCTTTATTTCAACTACAGCTGTGCATGCACTACAGAAGTGGTAGCATCAATAAGAATGGTTGTGCTGTTGAGTGGCTTTGCTCTTGATTTTTTATGTGAGGTGACGATAGATACATCTACGAATTTTCGTTTTTTTTCCAGGATGTTTCGGTGATTTTTTTTGTGTCTGCTAGTGTTTTTGCCCAAGTCAACACCTCCTGTCTGTCTGTGCTGCCTGGATGTATGTTATGGGGAGGGGAGGGGGGGGGGGGTCGGAGACCTCTCGAAACGTGGTCGTACGTACTTACGTGTGTGCGCATGCTATGATACATGTATGGCCCAGCGGAAGGGTCGAAACTCTGGTCCTGATGAGTTTGTGGAGTTCCTGTGAGGTGAAAAGGCATTCAATGCGAGGGATATCACACCAGAACGTACATCAAGATGCCCCCCACCCCCCTCCCAGCGAAGCTATTATCCATATGCAAGTCCGCCTCACAACTGGTCCTTGGTAGGATGCAGCTCACCCTCCATGCAGAATGCGACTCGTCGAACACCTCACGGTGCAAACAATGTCTACCTGATCGGTGAAAACCCGAAGTGCTCCGTTCCGGGATTGTAGGGATGCGAGGGTCTTTGGTCATACGACTACGGCCATGCATGACATGAGTACAAACCCCCGCCTCCTCTGCCCTGTAAGCCACCTGGGCATTAGGGCACCATCCTTTGTACTATTAGTTTGGAGTGTCGCATAATTTGCAGACCAGGAAGGCTCTATATATCCGGCATGCTATACACAGATATGACCATGCGTGAATGGACCTCTTTTTCCTCACCGTATATATGGATATGTCAAAGCCCGGTGAGTGATCTGATCGGACGGACACATCAGACAACAATACGTACGGTACCAATAAAGAAAAACACATGTTTTCGCTTCTAAGAGAGACCCCAAATGGCAGCTCCAGTTAGTTGTCATGTTTTAGCACTGGGGATTTTATGTCGCATCATGAGGTAATCCTATTGGGGGCCGCGAGAAATGTAGCGACTAAACAAAAATGGCAAGTTTGGCCGCATCAAAACCGTCTACAAAGTAGAGTAGGCTAGCAAAAGCTCCGAGTAATGGACCATGCTGCGCCAGTGTAACGCAAGTAGCACGATTCTTTGGATTATACCTTCAAGACACCAGATTCTTCATCCCCTGCAACCAAGCAGTGGTCGATGCTGCAAGCATATTGCATTTTTGTGGATGCCATTTTCCCTCTCTGAAGCTCCACAAGGGTTATAACAACACCAACGGACGGTGTCACGCCTCAACATTCCGCGTGCCTTCTCATAATGGTCAGCGATTTTTACCCTACCTCCGAAAACCGTCAATTCGTGCATTCATTCCGGGGGTAACTTTTGGGCAGTATCCTTGAAAAGGCACGAACGCATACCTCCGGCATTTGGCCATTAAGAGGTACACTAAAATAAGCTCTCGCGAGAAAGCTTTACTGGCCATAGCTCTGATCAGACATTTGTAAAAACCGCTCGTGGATGGGGCATGCCTCCAGGGCTAACTTTTGGTCCATGTCCAAAAAGAGGAATAGCTCCGTCCTTTTAGCCATTTAAAGGTACACTAAAAATAGCACTGGGGAAAATGCTTCCTGGCCCTCGCTCTGATTGTATAACGCTCCATCCTATCTGTTGTTGACTGAAAATGCCAGGATATACCTCCTTCGGGCTGCTCAAGTTGGGTCAAAAATAACTGGCCTAGCTGGCCACAAGTCGACTCCTGTCATGTTTCTTTCCTCTGTCCTCGTCAAAATAGTCCTTGAAAGTGTACGTACGCTTGCCGCGAGTCGATGTCTGTCTTGCGTCTGTTTCGTTTTGCCAAAAACAGCGGTCGTTTTGTTGATCGCCAGCGAGGACACGGCAGGTTGACGCGGAGGCTTACATACGCGAAAAAGGCGCATGTAAATCACAAAAAAGTCACATGGAGTTCACCGCAGTGAATGTACATGGACAGTTCATGAGCTATCTATCTACAGTAGATCATCTAGTTCCTCACCTACCTGCCGCTGTGAGAGGCTGTGCAGGATCTGCATAGCACATATCCAACCCAGGAAACATGCGCTAGGTCATGCAAGATTGTACGGGCCCCACCCGGCAACGTGAGCTAAATCGTACCTGGTACGAGATCGAGAACATTTTGCGTTGAAAAAGCCGGATCATGAAGTTGGAGCCGGTGAACTGTGTCAGAGGTGTGAATATTTAAATGGGAGCGGTCACGCTCCACCGTAGGAAAAATGCCACCGAAGGCTAGAGGGAGCTCATGCGCTCGCATGCAGGCAAAAAATCGCAACGAGCCCACTGTACCAAAAGTGGGCAGCCAGTTGCCGGGGCAAAATACCAACACCTTGAAGGACAATAGGACCCAACCGCAGTCGCTCGCTCGCTCGTCCGCTCGCGCGAAGGCGGCACGCGATCACTCGCCATGCATGCATGTACCAGCCGTGCCGTGTGCTCTTGATATTTACTGCTGCAAGCCACAGCAGTGTGGTCACCGTTCCTGAACCTCTTCGGCACTGCACCCACCGCTTCGACGACACGCTATTTTACGGGGGGAACATACAGTGACTGATCAGAACCAAATAAGGTGTGCGAGCACAGAGGGATAGGATGCCTGGCTTTTGGGTCCCTTCGAGGGTGCTACCCCCCACGTAATACTTAGATTTAGAACTGGGCACGTTTTGAGGCATATGCCCAAGTAGGCTGGGGGTTAATGCCGCCACCGCGAGCATATTGGTGTGTACCTCGTTTGCACCACCAAAAATTGCCTCCGTCTACGGAGCCCTTGCCGGTAGCGTAGGCGCCGGAAGTATACTCGGTGACACGGCAGTTGTGTCATCGAAAGCGAACCCATCGACGGGTACTGAACAGTCGCCAGCCAACTTCCTACCCGCCCCTGCTACCCCCCCCCACACACACACTTTCCGCATAATTGGAACACCCCTCGGCCTCTCTCCGTCCCCCCTCCCCCCTCCCCTCCCCCCCCCGCCGCCGCCGTCGAAAAACAAAACTAAGCGGGGAATCAATGAATCGACGAAACCAACGACTCAACGAATCAACGAAATCATTAAAATCCTTGAACCAATGAATCAACGAATCAATGAATCAGTCCAACTGGAACATTCGAGGTCACAAAAAGAAGTAAGACCACGAACGTCCACTTTTGCTCTTTTACGTAAAGTTTTTTCTAGAAGACTCTTGCCGGGTTCCATCGGCCTCGACCGATCCCGTTCCGGCGACGCCTCTTCTTCGTGGCCGCCACCTCCGACAGTTGCTTCATCCGCGTGCTCACATAGTTCTGTCCGCTATGGTTCGCCTGTCGGGGAGGTGGTTGGGTGTATAGTCGTTTGGCAGTGGAGACAACAGGCAATTTAGCGCACAGATGAGATAAAAGGTAATCAAGGGCGAGGTGCATGAGTGGGTGGGTGGATGGGTGAGTGGGCGGGTGAGTGCGTGGGCGGGTGGGTGGATGGGTGGGTGGATGGGTGGGTGGGTGGGCGAGTGAGTGAGTGAGTGAGTGAGTGAGTGGGTGGATGGATGGGTAGGTAGGTGGGTGGGTGAGTGGGTCCGTGATTGGGTGGATGGATGGGTAGGTAGGTAGGTGGGTGGGTGAGCGACTGAGTGAGTGGGAGGATGGGTGAGTGGGTGGGTGGGTAGGGCCAGAAACATGAAACTAAAATGCTCTCACAAAATCTGCGGGTTAGTACTGCGCGGTATACGACGAAGGGTTGAAACGGTATTCATAGTAAGAAGGCACGGCAGTCACTCACCGCTAGCAGCATGCATGCGTCCAGCTCTTTCTGCGCGGCCTGAAACGCCGCCATCTTCAAGGGGTTCTGGTCGTCCGCCAAGTTGTCGGGCAGGGTCTTCATGAACACCATGAACTCCCTCTCGCAGATTTTAGTGCTGGATTTCTCGAGCACTTTTTGCACCTGACGTGGCAGCAGCAGAAGCATACCGTGAGCGAAAACAACAGCAGAAGCAATATTGTCTCTCAAGCGAGGCGCTCGTGAAATTACCACCTTTCCATCTCGTCGTACAACGGCGGTAGTTGGCAATCTGAAGAGTTCATAACAAACAAAACAAAAAAAACGAAAAAACAAAAGGCAGATTGCCAAACGTACTGCTCTACAAGGCGCTTCGCTTCGCGGGCGGCCTACGCCGCCCGCTACGCTCGCTCGGGAAGGAAAAATAGACCATATTACTATGCAAAACGGAGAGAGGTCCATGATTGAATATAGTTTTTCATGATCGATCGTAGTTGCAAACTGGCGACTTGATAATGCCAAGGGTCCCGCCGCCATGCTTCAGGACAAAACAGCTCGGACACCATATACGCTTCGCTTCGCGGGCGGTTGCCGGACGTCCGTGACTCTCTACGCTCGCTCACATGCCGTACGTACGTACATACCCGGGGTAGGGTAATCCTTTTCCTCTTTTGACATCCTCGCTGTATGTACTGCTGTACGGCACACATCCTTTTCCTCGTTTGACATGGAAAGAGAAACCACAGCACGGCACAGCACCACCGCAGAAACAATGAAAATGAAATCCCCGTCCCCTCATGAAATAATTTTCTGCCTATTGGAACACCTTGCACCGGTCAAAAAAGAAGAAAAACGAACAGCAGAGCTTCTCGCTCAGCCTCGTACCCCACCCGCCCCTCTCGCGACCAGCTCGCCACCGATTCGGTCCGGGTAAAACTTTCCTCACTATCTGCCACAGTCAGCCCCGTCGACCGCCTCGCGTGAAGCCCGGAGCTCACCGTGGCCGTCGTTCGCCAGGTCGACAATGTTGGTACTCAGGCTTCGCAGCTCCCTCTTTCAAATTGAACGTGGTCTCAAAAATAAGCACCGCTTGAATCTTATCTTGCAACATCGAACGACCCTTATATCTCGTACGTAATCTATCCAAAATCACAAATGGAGGCCAGCCAGAGCCCGTTCATGCATTCCTCGTGCCTCGAGGTACACGCGACGCCTAGGCACGAAAGCGGCGACCGCGCTCCTTGCAACCCTCCCTCTACCCGCCAGCACTCGCTGACACCCGCGACGGCGCCGGGCTCTCCCGCGGTGCCGTGCTCGGAGTACACGCACGCACACGAAAAGAAAGAAGAAAAAAGGAAGAAAGGACCGAGAGTGCCAAGAGAAATGGAGAAAACAAAGAACCGCTGGAAAGGTCTATCTCGTACATACTCTCAAAAATCACAAATGGAGGCCGGGCAGAGCCCGTTCCTGCATCCCTCGGGTCTCGAGGCACACGCGACGCCTAGGTACGAAAGCGGCGGCTGCGCTCCTTGCAACTCCCCCTCTACCCGCCAGCACCCGCTGGCTCTCCAGCCGTGCCGTGCTCGGAGTACACGCACGCACACGAAACGAAAGAAGAAAAAAAAGAAGAAAGGACCGAGAAAACAAAGAACCGCTGGGAAGGTCCGGTAAGTATAAAAGGAGGCGGTTTCGAAGTGGGAGCTCTGAGAGGCCAGGGATGTACCAACCGAGCACGCTCAGGGATTGAGATCTAAGTAAGTGGTTCTGTGTTCACGGCAACGCGCACGAGTACGAGTACCATGCTTCCGGCATAGCGGCATTCCGTACTACGAATACTGTACCAGGTACCAGGTACCAGTTATGTGCGAGATACGGGCTGCATGTATTGCACGTACGTGGCGTGTGCCAGGTAGCACTTTAATAGACACGCCATGCCTGTCCGAGGATCTTGCACCTTCTACCTCGTGCGACGAGTACGAGTTATGAACGAAACATCAAAGTGTGTGTGCATGGTACCTGGTATGCCCGAGGCACGAGATCGGAGGTCGGAGGACACAAGGGTCCAACATCGAAGAACGCAAACCACGACAGGACACAATGCACCGCCGCCAGCTTACCACCATATCTGTAAACCACAACCACGCTTGCTATATGGAAGTACCTCGCACGTACCGGTATACCCGGTATATCGCACGTAGCCCTGATCACTCTCAGTCGTACACTTCACCTAACCAACTGCTCGTCGGGAACAAGTATTGTGTGATGATGGGATACAAGGACGTACAGCAGCTCGGGACACGCTCGTAGAAAGCCGGCCATCTCTGCACGTATTCACAGCGCAATCACAATATTCTCACCACTCGACGACGGGCAGTCGTTCTCATCGCTGCGCAGGCAGCCCCAATCGGATTCAAAACCCGGGACATGGTGTCGGCTGTGTCCAGAGAAGCCAGAGTAAGAGGAGGCAGGGAGCAGGGTCGATCCACCGAGGGTTTCCACTAGATATGTTGGCCATATATAAGCGGTACTATAATGGAATACACCCCGCTTATTCCGCGCAACACAGCACATCAGGAACAACCTTTGCGGACATGCTGAGGACGGCGCTTAAGGTCGGGGCGGGCTTGGCTCCGCGGCGAGTAGCCAGCGGTGGTGCTGCCGCCGGAGCAGGTCGGCGGGCTTTCTCGTCTCTCCAGGAGGCACTGGTCAAGGTCACTTTTATCGACGCCGAGGTGTGAGAAGTGACCGACGGATGCCTCCGATGTGCTTGCCGAGCCTGGTGTGACTGCTGCGGTACACCGGCAATCTGTCGCTGCGCTAGTGAAGCCACTACGAGTTCACTTGTCGATTTGGCAAGCGTGCACAGATAACCCTGTGGGTTGACTCGTACTGCTGTACTTGACGAGAACGGGAGGGATACTGTACTTGAAAGTTCGATTCTATGTGCTCTACTCTGTACGTAAATATAAGAAACCTATGATTATTATCATGTGTATCAAAACGGTCGTTACAGTTTCGGACAAAGTGGTGTATATGTCACAGATGTACGTACTGGTATGTTTCAGACAGCCCTGAGGTCGAACTCATGGGCTCCTCCGAAGGGAACAAGTACGAGGCAGCAGGACCGGGCAGCTGGTACGAGGGTTGAACCTGGTAAGCGGTAAGTAGTACCAGATGAGCAGTGCGTACTGCTCTATGCGTAGTCAGTGTTCGTTTTTTCAGATGGTATGATACTCGTTCGAGCACGTAAGCAGCAGCAATATATGAATGCACCCTTTCAGTAATTACCTTCCAAGCTCTTAGGGTGCTCAGAGGGAAACAGCAGCAGTAATTCGTCTAAGGCTGTCCCAGGCCGGTGGTCCGGACCGGGCCCAGCCGGGTCGGGGCGCGGCGCATCTTTGAAGAAATGGATGGGCCGAGCCGGGCCGCGGCCCAAGGGGTGTGGGCTCTGCGTGGGCCGCTCCGCTCTACCCATGAGACGAACCGCGTGTTTTCACGGCCCGTCCCGGACCGTGGCCCATGATGGTGTACTACCTGATGCCTCCACGAGCGCCTCTGCGCCCTCCCTTTCTCCTGGCCTGTTCTGCTCTGCTGCTGGCGGCGAGAACCAACTTCCGCTCGTCTTCGTGGTCCTTGTGTTAGATGATGGAAATCCACCGTTTCGACTGATGGCTGTAATATACCAATTTCGACTGACCGCTGTAATTTACCTGGCATCCCGTTGTGCATATCTGTGTGTCACCCAGCCTTTCAAGCTCTTCCCTATGTGACAGCCACGGGGCTACGACACTTCAGTAGCCAATATTCAAGATTTTCCCCGTTGTGATAGCCGCGGAATGGCGCTTGCGTGTGTGCGTGTGCGCGTGTGTGTCCTCAGGGCGTGCTTCAGCCCCCTCCAAAGAGCATGGGAACGAGCGAAACGGAACGAGGCTGCTCGTGGTCATTGGTTCCGTTCCTATGCAAAAAAACGCGTTTGGGTCCATGCAGAATCCTGGGCCTCGCCAATCGAATCAGTACGAGCGGTATGTTTTGCACATGCCACGACACCAACACGCTGTTGTGCGCAAACTGGTGTCCACGTCCATCTTCGGTGGTGTCCATCTACATCAGACGAGATGCTGTCTGTTCCCGTTCGGTCGGGCAGTTGGGTCCTCCCAAAGAAGAAGGAGTGCATCACTTCTTCCAAGATCTATATACTGTTCTTCTCGGGCTGCACTGAATCTCTTTGTTTTTCATAACCAATCAGCGCCAATTCATGTGGCAGATAATAGTCCGTTCGATTCGTTCCAATGCTCTCCGGAGTGGGTTCATACACACCGTCATCTTCCTGGATGACCTCTCCCTACACCCTCTCTGTTGCTGCGTCCTCCTCGCCCCCCGTCCCCCGTGCTGCGTATGCCTCCTCCGGCTGAAAAACCCTTGCGAAAACATTACAGGGTCAACGCGAGACCGTGGTGGGGCTGCCGGGACAGAGCATTTTCGAGGTAGCGGATAAGCACGAGGTCAGTTGCTTTCCGCGTGGGCGCACGTAGGTGCTTCGTTTTGCTTTTGCCTTTACCCATAAAAATGTTGTTGTGTGGCTGTCACAGCAGTTAGCAGCACCACTAGCACCTGCAAAGTAGTGGCAGCAGGAGCCCGAAAACTACCGGGAATATACCACCTGCAATAAGAGAAGGCGCAATGGCGCGCCAGGCTCCGATTTGTTTGTGACGCCACGAGATGTCAAGGCTCTGAAGTTTTTTCGGCGGGTCGGCGGTAGGGAAGGGGGGTAGGTGGGGGAAGAAAGGGGTTTTCTGCCTTCCTGCTCGCCTTCAGCTAGAGTGACGATGCACGCGCGATATTTTTGGCACAGAAGCAGACGAAGCGTGCGAAAGGAGGGCCGCTCAATCAACGGTCTAGTCCCTCTGCCCCCCCCCCTCATTGGCCTTGAACCGCCTGTCAACCTCTGAGTAATTGGCCATATGACCGTTTTTTTCGTATGCCTTTTGTCTTCGAGCTGTCTGGTTATGTATCAAAGCTACGCACATGGCGCACCCTGAGATGACGACTTCTCCCCGCCCCCGCCCCCGCCCCCGCCCCCCGCCTCCCCCCCCATCCCGCCCCGTTTCGTTTGCGACGTACGTACGCCTGCTCTGCGACTCGCACGCCGCGGCGCTGCTGCTGTGGCAATGCAGATAGCGCTCGACGGGCCCTGCGGTGGGAGATCGGACGCCACGCAAAGGGTGCGCTCTCAGACGTGGACGGTAAGTGTTGGTATATACCCTCGGGGGGAGGAGGGGGGGCGGGACGGAGGAGAAGGACGGGGGGATAAAGCGGGGAGGACAGGGATTGGGGGGGGGGGGGGGCGTGAGCTCTGTAAAAATCAGCTTTCTTCCAGCTTTGTAGATTCCCGTTCATGGAGCGTCTGACTAATCGAAAACCGTATCTTGTATTGGGTGGCTCCTATCATATTGATTTGCACTTTTTCTCGGGGCGCCTGGTATGTGGTGTACTTGTGTGCACGCGTTTTTTTTTCTGTAATATTTGTCTCTGTCTACTGAGTGCTGTAGCCTGGAATGGTTGGGTTCGTTGCTTTCTGGATTGCCGAGGCCTACTTTTTCAAGGAGAACAGCAACAATATCATAGCTGTTGCTGCGTTAGAGTCACTTCTGTATATAGAGCGGTATGTGGGCACTTAATTTACAGTGACCATGTGCTTACACTGCTGACTTCCGTTCGTTCGCTCGCTCGTTTTGCTCGACCTGTTTTTTTTTATTCTTGCGTTTGGGCTCTGAGCTTTGCCTCGATGTGGGTACCACGGTATATACCAGCGAACTACTCGTAAGCGTTCCAACGTGACGTAGAGGTGCCACCTCCGATGCCTCGGTCTTAGAGTAGGGCGATAGCCAAGAAAAGGTATACCCTCGTGCGGCATTTCAGCCCGTTTACATACGGGTCCAGTCGAAACAGCACTCGGGAAAGAGGCCTCCCCGCCCGCTCTCTGATTGGCCAACGCTGCTTCGTGCCTGTTGTCGGCTGGAAGACTACAGGTTCAATCAGCTTTCTCTCTCTAACGATTCCTGCTTCTTTTTCTGGCACCACATGACGTATCGTACACTCGTTTTCCTTCTCATCAGGAGGACGTTTTCAGCCAGGGACCGGTCTGTGCCAGCTGTCACGTGATGCTCACCAAAGACTTCACGAGCAAAATCGAGCCCCCGCTCGCGCATGAGATCAGCCTTCTCGAGGTGAGGGAGGGAAGCCCCGTGCCTGTCTGTCTGCTTCAGTAGTAGTCGCATGCTGATGGCGAATCTTCCTATATAGGGTAGCTATTTGCGCACTCTGGTTGGCCAAGAGGTATACCTGGTGTATTTTAAGCGGCTCAATTAACCTATAGAGTAAATCCAAGCCACAGCATCCCGACCCGGCCGAATAAACCCACATAGAGTGTTTCCAAGCACACCATCCAAGCGGGCCGAATCAACCTGTTAATAGAGTCTCCCCAAGGCATCCTATTAAATAGCACTGATCATTGGCATAGGATTTGGGTTCGGGTCGGAGGATCGGCCTTCGGCGCCAAGCACAAAACCTCCGTGAAAAATCATTATCAGTGCGTGCCCGCGCCTCGTCTGCGTGCGGCGTGTTTTTTGGCGAAGCATGCCGTCTCACGAGTCCGTGTGTGTTTGTTGGTGGGATTGGTTTTTAATTTAGAGCGATTAAGTCGTTTCTTGTTTCGGTGTGTGACATTGTGTGTAGTGGTTGATGGGACGCTGGATGGTTGGGCGAGAGGGAAAAAGGGGGGGCAAGGGTTTTGGCAGAAACGCGGTGGCGCGGGTCGAGTTTTCTCCGCGGGTTCAAATTTTATCAGGCCGAGGGCAGGCAGCACTTTTGTTTGTGCGATTCCTTCTGTTGCTGGTTAGGAGACCATAAGGCCGTGTAACCGGCGTGTTTCTTGTTCGTTTATCGTGTTGCGTGTTTATTTCATGCGCAACTATTTTCGGATTGTTCTTTAATGGGAAAAGAGCAACATCAAGTTATACCCTGCCCTCTGAGGGCACACGAAACAAAAACGACACCCCACATCTCGTTTTCGAGACCCAGATAGAGGAGGGGATACCAAAAACCGAGTAAAACAAAATGGGGAAAAAAAAACGTCGCGATTTTTTTGGTGGATTCATACAGAAATTTCATTCCACTGGCCTGTTTTTTTCATTCTGACCTTTTTGTAGGCGTGTGGTGTCGTTTTCTCTTCTTGTCGTACCCCTGTAATACTGGCGTTACCTGTCTTTTTTTTTGTAAGCGTCGCATGCGCTGCTGCGTGCGTGCTTCGCGGTTGCGAGTATTCGCTAGCTCGCAGGTACTCCCGCCGAAACACGAGCGCTACCCGCGTTCATTTAACCGCCGTAAGGAAACGGCCCGGCCTTGTTGTGCAGCAGTTGGCAGTTGACGCTGTTGTGAGCTGTTCTCACTTTGAACAACCGCCATGATGTAGTCCGCTGTCACAAGACAGGCTCGAATATTTCTGTCTGGAGTGGGGAAAAAAAAGGCAGATCAGAAAAAACGAATCCACGCCCTGAACGAAAATCTCACCCAACAAACAACCGAATATAATTGTATAGCCACGAGGTACGTGCTAGTGCTTTTTCACGCGCCAGGGTCCGCCGGCTATATTGGGTCTTGGGCCCGTCCGCACTGGGAGAAACAACCGAAACGACGTCTATCTTACTCCACCCCCCCCCCACGCGCGAATTATTTCGAAGCTGTCGTCCGTTGAAAGTCCGCCTCACAAGCCGTTCTTAGTGGGATGCAGCTCACCCTGCACGCGACTCGCCCAACATCTCACGGCAAGCAATGTCTGTCTGGTCCGTGACAACCCGACGTGCTCCATCCTTTTTTTGCAGGGATGCGAGAGTCTGCGGTCATACGACTACGGCCATGCATGAGATCGAGTACACCCCCCGCGTGCGATGGCTGCAGGGATGGATAAATCACGCGGTACAATGCCGAGAACCTTTGGTTCCTCCTCTTCCTCGCCCCTGCCCTGCCCAATATATCTCCTTGGATCGTCTTGTTACAGGGACCCGTTTCGACTCGGCCTTTATCCACTCTAATTTTTTATTTTGCTTCATGTTCCGTTGTTGTTGTTGCTCTCATATCAACGCGCCGCCACAATGCAGCCCGTGGTCACAGGACAGACTCCCACAACTCTGGAGTGGAAAATCCACCGAGGAAAAACGAAACAAAACAAAAAACTGGAAAAAAAAACACACACACACACAACTGACACATATCGCACACGTTTATTTTTTTGCCGTTGCTCCTCGCTCGGCAGAGAAAGGGAGATCTCTACGCGCCCGGATCGTCGCGCTTGGCCTGCCAGATCAAGCTTTCTAAAGATCTCGACGGCCTTACAGTCTTTCTACCGGACGGGCCGCCGGTGGGGTGATTTCTAATGCCCTAAACGAATAATGGATGACGTGCCCATTTTTCGTTTTTTTTTTTCGTTCTTGCTTTTTTTTTTTTTTAGGGGGGAGGTTCCACCTATCGATACCTACCAGCGCCTGCACGCACCAGTAGTGGCAGTGGCTTTAGCGATAGCAGCAGCAATAGCGGCGGTGGAGACGGCGACGATGGTGGCAGTAGCGGTGGCATAGTGGCGGCAAGTGGAGGCTGGCGCGGCGTGGAGACGGTGGCAGTAAGCGCACTGACCACACACCCACCTCGACTTTTGTTTTCAAAAAATATCACAAGCGGCCTGCGAGCACGCGCACTCGGCTCGCCACGTACCGGAACTACGTAGCACGTTTTTTTCGTGCTATTCATTCTTGTCGACGGTGGAACGAGGACGCGGCGACTTGTTCGGTTCCATGCCGCACCGGCAGTCTGTTTCGTGGAGGTTGTGGGCGGGCTGGCGTTGGCGCCGGTGGTGGTAAGGGGGGGAAGCAGGCGTCCGTGCGCCGTGCGAAGGTGCGGTCACCGGTTGCTGTTGGCGAACGGCGGGCCCGACGGCGAGAAAAGAATTGGCGGGAGGCAATAATACGTGCAGCTTTTGAAGGGATTGAGAAATGTGGTGTGGTGGGGAGGGGGGGGGGGGCGCGGGGGGGGGGGGGGGGGGGGTTCGTCCAGGCGTTCGTGCAGGCGGATGCAGCTATTGGACGTCGCTACTGTACGTTCATGTACCAGTGCAAGCGGTTGGCGTTGTTGTCGTTTTTTTAATGTCCACGCGCGGAACGCGGCGTTGGTACGTTCGAAGTTGCGTGGTCTCTTCTTGCCGTGCCCGAAAACATACACACGCGTGGCTGCTGACACTCGAGATCGTGTTTCGTGCGTTACTCGTTGCTGGCTGGCTGCTTGCTTTTGCTGCCTTGCTTGCCTGCGCGTGGGCGCTTTCATGGGTGGTTCCCGCTGTGGAGCACGGGACGCACTTGCCTTTTTTTTTTTTTTTTCGCGAGATAGATTTACATCGCTTTCGTTTCGTGAATGGAAGACCGGCGCGCGTAGTCAGCCGCCCTACGAGGCCTTGACCGTTACGGGAGTCAGGCAATTGCTCGCGATATTTTTCTCTACTTGTAGAGCTATGGGGCACCGGAGGTACCACGTTGGTGCTGTTGGTTTTCGTGTGAATACCCGCGATTACTTCCATTTTCTTGGCGATGCAACAGGTGTCGAAGCAATCCCCCCCGTCGTGTGTGGACAAACAAGCTGGCGAGGTTTTGTCGGTCGAGAAGCGGCCCCCTGTGTAACCCCTCGCAGCTCGGGATTGCTACTTATGAAAGCCTGCGCGGCTTAGAATTTCTAGCTGTTACGGGGGGACCATAGTTAGTAGGACCTGCGGTATATACACAAAAACCTATATATTTGCCTATTTTTACCAACAATATTTAGTCCTATTACGGGGGGCCATAGTTAACAGGACCTATGGTATACATAAAAACCTATATGTTTGACCATTTTTACTAACAATATTTGGTCCTGTTAACTATGGCCCCCCGTAATAGTAAGTATGGTCCCCCGTTATAGATGCATGTTTTTTCACTTGACGAGGGCATCAAGAGAGGGAGAGGTACGATCGAGTACTCAAAAACCGTACGTACATCAACAAATGACACCTTACTAACGTTCGATATATTCATAAGACGAAGAAAAAATATGCTGCCGATCACCGAAAGGCAAACCACCCCTTCCTGGCATTCCCTGTGGAAAATACGAGGAAAATGGTCCATATGATACAACAGCTTGTGATTTTTTCTGACAACTATATCCACGGCAGTTCCGCACTACTACGATGATACAACGGATTGTAAGTCTGCGCGACTACTCGCATACCATCATTGTGTTGATGACATGGTGGTGCTACTTTCCGATAACGTAGTGGGCCGGGAAATGTTCACAGCAGTGTTTTAACCCTTTTAGAACCGCAATTCCGTTTTGGGGACAAACTACTCAAATTTCAAGTAGTTTATCCCCAAAACGGGACTGCCTTTTAGGACTGCAGTCTCGTTTTGGGGACGATTTGGGACAAATTACTTGGAATTTGAGTGCCTTGTTCCCAAAACGGGACTGGAGTTCTAAAGGGGTTAAGCGGGAGAACGTCAACTATAGCCCCCGATCGTGTACCTGTTTTTACACTTTTCGCGCATTCAAACCCATACCATTAATATTACCACTCCGATCACGAATATAAGCTTGATATGCGTTTGCTGTACATAGCATATAACAGTAGTACAATGAATGCGTACAGACATGACGCCCGCAGTTCGATTCCCGGCGAGATCCCCGATCTGCATTTTTTCGCCAACATTTTTTCGGGGGATTTGTTTTAATGTTTACCCTGGGCTGGGTAATCGATCGATCGTTTGCCCCCATAGCTCGGTACGACACATCTTCACATTTGACGTCGTCGAGGACACGGGTTTGAATCTCACTTCGAGCGTTTCTTTTATAGAAACGCTTGCGCGTGCGTCCCTAAAAACACATCTCCCTGGTTCTCCAGGTATTGAAAACGAAGCGGGTACGAGTGTGTAGGTCAGCGTATACGGCCGTATACGGTACCGACGTACCGACGCCCCAAAATCCCGCCGTTCAGAGCAGGGGAGGGTTTATAAAGATGAACCCTGGGGTGGGTAATCAATCGATCGTTCGCCCCTGTAGCTCAGTATAGGCAAGACCTTCACATTTTGCCGCCGGCTTCGAGGTCGAGGGGTATCCAGGACCGTTCGTTGTCGAGAGTGTGGTGCGGCTTCTTATGAAGACGATGGGGCGGGACGGAGCTGTCGGGTTGTTCTCGTTCGAGAGTCGCGCCGAAACCGTCGATGCTGGCGTCTCAGTGGAGCGGAGTGATTCATCCTCAGACCAGCTAGCCGGGCAAGCGATTTCGACGGCTGCCGCGCTGCCGCGGCCATCGAGGGGTTCTACCACTCTAACCCCACAACAGGTTCGGCAAAAATCAGGTGTACCTGGCCAGTTTCGGGCCGAAATTAGTTTCACACTTTAACTAAGAACAAGTATCATAGTTTGTTTTTTCCTGGTATTGTTTTTCACGAGGCAGAATAGTATCTACCGGTCAGTACCGGTACTTGTTATTAACGTCGTCACTGCTGGTCTTTGTAGTTTAACGAGTTGTATACCCTTCATGGGGAATAACCCACGCAATTATCAGGGGCGTGGTACCATAACTGTGCTGCACCTTTTTGTGTTAGACAATCCAGGAAGAGATAGCGATCGTTGATATTCGTGTGGTAGTAAAAAGGTTCGATTGCTCCTTTTTTCACTGCATATCCGCGAGTCTTCACTCTGACTGCACTCCAGATAGCAGGCAGGTGTGTTCTTCTTTCGTTTTCACGACTACCGTGCGTTTCGTACGGTGCAGGCAGCACTTCAGACAGCATCCGCTGTAGTCAGCAGCCACGAGTTGGTTAGTGGTGGGAACGGGGGTACTCTATGTTATAGTTGAGAGGATATACCCGTGGCCATGTTAGTTCAGTTTGCACATTGGTTTTAGCTCGTGTGCGCTTTCTTCGTCTCGTGTATTTTGAGGCAGCCGAATTTTCGTTTTTTTTTCGTTTTTCGGATCTTCCTAGGGCTCCAGCACCTTTTGTGTGACCACGGACTCCTTCGTCTGAGAGTTAATGTGAGAACAACAACAACCTGGTATGAATCACACACGCCAGGACCCCCCTGCTATTTGGCCAGACCGACATCGTACGTACCTGATTTTGACTCGAAAAAGGCCAGGTATAACCTGATTTTGTCTACTCTGTCTAGTTTTCAACCTTTCGACTGATTTGGAGAATTGTGAAACGACCAGAGAGGCCATACACAGCAGTAGTAGTACGTATATACACCGTTTTTTCTCAGCGCATGCGTCTTCTGTGGTCCCTCGGTTGCAGTCCTTGTGCATAAATTCTGCCCTCGTACGCGTACGTACTACGTGCAGGTGCTTTCAGGCATGCGGAGATAGGCACACGCCGCCGGCATTTTTTTTGGCATATATATTGGCATAAAGATAGGCATATGCCTGACGTGCCTTAATTTGCCTTAAACGTGTGCCTATATCAATTGAAGGCGTATTTGCCTTAAAAAGTGCCAGAGACGGGCCTGAAACCATTTCGGCACCCCAAGACAAACTCCATACTAATTTCAAGTAGTTTTGTGTGTGAATGAGCAATAATATATGTACCTGAAAAATGCCTGAAACTTGTTCGGCGTCCCTCTCCAGATACTACTACCGATAGCAGTGTATACCAGCAACACCGCACGGCCTTCTGCACGTCGAAACATGCGCGTAGCTGTTGTAAACCGACCATTTTGATGGACGGCGGGTTTTTGGTAGATGCTTCTCAGGGGGGGAGTTGTTGTTTTTCTGGTGGATGAGATAGAGTTGTGGTAGTCTTCATGAGCGTCACATCGGTTTTGATTTGTCGTATGATAGTGCCCCGCTTTCGTTCTGGCGATCACTTTATGTTCCTTAGTACTTTTTAGAACAACTAACTGCTGTTACACTACACATTGTCGGATGGCAAGCAATAATAAACCTAAGGTATTACGGGGGACCATAGTTAATAGGACCAAATATTGTTACTGTAGTGTGAATGTGTGTTCTTCTCACATTAAACCGTTCTTTCTACCCGTCGACATCCAGCACAACCAGTGTCCGTGCCGATTCTTCAATCCTAGAAGAGATACAAGTTCTGTGGTCACAAAGCTATGCCACTGAGATACTACGTTGCCTCGTATGCAGTTAGCACAGCAGTGGGCAATGCAATGCCATGTCATCATACTAGATACGAGAGGCACGACCTACACATTCTATGAAATAGAGAAACGAAAGGAAATAATCAAACAGAAAACAAAAACAAAGAAAACAAATCGAAAGAGAATAAGAAAACTAGAAGAAACAATCTGTCGTCCCCCCCCCCCCGCAGGCAGGCGAGGTGGCCAACACTTGAAAAATATCGAGCAGGAAAAAAAAGGAAACAATAACAAAAATACCACTGCTTGTAAACAGAGTAACACAAAGAACCAAGGAAAAAATAACAAAGGGAAAACAACAGGCAGACCAAAGCCCGAAGCACCCTCCAGGTGGCGGCAGCAGTTTGTGGTACGAGTAGTATAGCCAGGTTCTCCCTGCTATAATCCGCCTGGTACCTTGCTGCCCAGACTGCCGTCTCCGCCCTGCGTTCGTGAAATATGCCCAGCCAGCCGTACAGCAGGGTCTCAATCACCTCGGCCTTCAGCATTCAAGTAATTTGTCTCCAATTGTCCCCAAAACGGGACTGGAGTTGTGTTCTAAAAGGGTTAAGTCTAAGGGGGGCGGTCGTCCTATCGTACAACTCCGGGCCGAACCGTTTGAGGCATGCTCGCATGAGGCGCATCCGTCGATCGATTTCGAGCGAGAGGTCAAATGGTTAAATATATACTACCCTGGTAGTCCCCCCCCCCCCCTCGAACAGCATCAGTAATTCGATATTGCTCAAAACATACAAGGCATTAACTAACACCTCGATTGCTGACCCCAAAGAAGAAAGAAGAAGTGACTACTACCGTAACGGTCGAGTGCTCAAAATCGTCCAACACTATTATCCAGTTCAGAGTGCTCGGCCACATTCATTCCTCCCGCCAACACGAGGTTGAAATGGCCGCCAAAGGCGAGTTCCTGCAGAAAAAGCCGGCCACTAGACACCGTCAGTCTCCTGTTCCAAGGCCACACTGAACGCCACACGCACCACCACCGAATCAGACCACGCAACGTCCTGTATTCTGTCGTTGAACCTGTCGCCGAAAACCATGTCCTCAACGTCGCCGACGGAGCGCATATAGCGAGTTAAAACGCGGTTGACCAGATGTCCTACTCAACGCTGTGCGCCCTCGAATCCGCGGCACCCGCGTCCCATGAGCCGGGCCGTCATGTTCGGGGTGAGCTTCGCCAACAGCCAGTCTGCATCGACGTTGCTTGTAGCTGCTTGGTGGATGTGTACCACTGTTTCCCATCTATGCTGTCCGCGACAACGAGCAAGGCGGCCTCCATTGTTCCTGCCATGTCGGCGGAGGCTTGCAGCAGGGCCACGGCGTTATACGAATACACCCTGAACAATAGGTTTTAGGTCAATAGGCAATCAATAGGTTCCTATCCCAATAGGAGGGCTATTGATGCTTGCGATAGGTATCGATTGGGACTTACTTTTTGAAGCCTAGTGAGGCCGACAATGGGTATAGATCGGCATCTTCACTGATATACTGTTCGGCCTATAGGCTATTGTACCTATCCATCGTATTAATAGCACATTGATTGGTCCAAAAAATGGGTATTGATCGACAAAACCACACACTATCGTAAAAACAATAGGCTACTGCACTATAATCTCTGAACAAATTGATCAAATAGATAGGTATCGACCTCTTCGTCTCTGAAGATGCTGGTGACATACCTGCATCTCGCCCCTCACCACACAGTCATTTTGCGCGTGTTGTGAATAGATTGCAGATACCCCACCCCCTCTCACCATCAAGCCCTGATGAGCTTGAAAATAACCTGGACCTCGTACATAATGCGCCCCCAATAAGCCCCGAACGCAGCGCTCCTACCTCCCCCGCCAATTTAGTGGAGCCTCACGAGCGTTACGTTTTAGAGAGCAAGTTTTGCACCGATGACCCATCTGACGCTTCCGCAAAATATTACCCTCTCCGCTTTTCACTTCGCAATGAGAGTATGTTTTTGGACACAGGTCCCGTAAGAGATGAATTTTTAGACGAAACATACGTAAATTCTACCTGTTCGTGATCGCGTTTTTTTTTCGGATTTACCGAAACACGCAAGTCCCCCGGGTGATGAACTTTTTGACACGACATACGTAAATTCTGCTCGTCGTAATCGCGATTTTTTTCGGATTTGCCAAAATGCGCAGGTCCCGTAAGAGATGATTTTTTTAACGATACATACGTAAATTCTGCTCGTCGTAATGGCGATTTTTTTTCGGGTTTGCCAAAATGCGCAGGCCCCGTAAGAGATATGATTCTTTTGACGAAACATACGTAAATTCTGCTCGTCGTAATCGCGATTTTTTTTCGGGTTTGCCAAAATGCGCAGGTCCCGTGAGAGATTATTTTTTTGACGAAACATACGTAAATTCTGCTCGTCGTAATCGCGATGCGGTCCTGGTCGTCGTCCGGGCGCCAGCGGTTGATCGGCAGTTGGTCGTCCGAACAACCCGTCAGCCGCAGTTGACGCTGGCGCCGAGAGGCGTTGTATTCCGCGACGGAAGGCCATGTATGATCATGCGAGGCATGAAATGCCCGCAAGATGTCAACCAACTTGAGCAGCTTGGTCCGCATTGTCTCGGTAGTGGCTTGCGGGAGCGACTCAAGGGCGTGTCGAATTGTTGTCGTGGCGGTGGCACGATAAAACCTTTTACGGTAAAACCTTTTACGGTAAAACCTTTTACGGTAAAACCTTTTACGGTAAAACCTTTTATCCTGCCACCGCCACGACAACAATTCGACACGCCCTTGAGTCGCTCCCGCAAGCCACTACCGAGACAATGCGGACCAAGCTGCTCAAGTTGGTTGACATCTTGCGGGCATTTCATGCCTCGCATGATCATACATGGCCTTCCGTCGCGGAATGCAACGCCTCTCGGCGCCAGCGTCAACTGCGGCTGACGGGTTGTTCGGACGACCAACTGCCGATCAACCGCTGGCGCCCGGACGACGACCAGGACCGCAACGACAACAACTCAAACATCCCGGCCCGCCGTATGCCATCGTCAAACTCTACAACACGCCCCCGGCCCAACAACAGCGGCACCTCCCCCCGGCCCGAACAACGCCCTCGACAGCGCAGCGAGGGCGAATATTTCTCCTCTTCAACCGACGAGGACTAAAATCCGGAGAGCCAAAGGCGAGGTTCTGACTATCTGTTTCTTTTGCGGCCACCAAAATTTCGGGCACACCGGCACCCCCCCAGTACCAACCTGCCCCCCCAATCAACGCCGCAATCCCTGTTGCTCCACCTGCTGGCCAGTATCAGCCCCCTGCGCCGCTACCGGTCTGCCCCCCCCCCTAACTCCGCACTCACCGTCACACCGCTACCACTTCAGTATTCAGTGGCCCAACCCCCACCGCCCCGTACTACAGCTCCCGTTGCGACCCTGCCCTCTCCGCATCACGCGGCGCTACCAGCCTCCACCCCCCTGCCGAACAGCACGATTCCCATTACATCGGTACTCCCTCCACAACCCGCCGCGCTCACTCCCACACTGGTCACACCCACTCCCATTCCGGTCCGTCCGGTCGCACCTGCAACTATGCCCCACCTCACTGCAGTTAGCACTCACGACTACGGATGTTAACCGCAAGTACATCGACCTGAACACTCGAAAATTGGAACTCATCGACCCACTCCCTTTCACCGCGGGAACCGATGACTGTGTTGAACAACTCATTGCAAGCGCCAAACTCGTACTAGCGGATTTTCTCTCACGCTGTGACGACTCCCCAAATGGCGCTGCGTTGGTCACCTGGATGGGTCACCCCGCTTCACCGGTGTTTCCGGAAAGCAATCAAGACAGGCACCAACTCCCCGATGTCCCTTCTTATCAACAACTTTTTTTAACAGGTGCGCGATCACCTTCGGGAAAAGGACGCTGCTGGACCGTCAGCTTTTCGCTTCCTACTACGTCTGCTGAGCACGTACTTCGACCACGGCGACCAAGGCCGTGCATTCGAGAAACTTCAGGCGTTCGGAGTGCCGACGGGAGCTGTATTCGGTTTACTTGCGGGCTTTAAGGGAGTTGACATCGGTGGTGCAAGGCTCTGAAAAAGTTTTTAAGCCTAGCGATGCCATGGTAGTAGAGGTAGTGCGTACCAGTGTTAGTAGACACTTTCCAGTTTTGACCCCGGTATTGTACCCGGGTGAGAAGATGACTGCGGTAGAACCTTTCCCTTCGGTCTCGGCCATGTGGCAGGCTCATGAAGTGTACGCGACGAATAATACACCTGCCATAAATGGCGAAAACTATTTTTCTTTCACCTCCCCCGGAGGCCACACGACGTTTCCGTCGTCCCCACCGTCATCGGCTCCTGCTCAGCAGACGCGTTCGCGCAATCATTCCAACCAAAATCACCCAAGGCTCCCAACGCAACCCCTTTCGTCATGAACGTCTCTACGGCCCCAGGCACTGACCCTGACGCGGTTACAACCATTGGCCCCTCGAACACTTCGATGAAGTGCCTCGGAACACTTCGATGAAGTGTACATGGTGTCTACCACGTTTTCAACCACAGACCCACCTCTCTGGAGTCCGCCTTGTGAGCATGAAGATGAAGAGTAGTGTTGGATGTGGAAGAGATACATGTTACTTGGTAGTTTCACTCTGCAGTTACAAACACCAATTCCACAGTTTGCCCGCCACGTTCGCCCGCTCACCATGGTCAACTCTCCGCACGTGGCGTGGCGTATGCCTCAACTGCGGCGGCCAGGACCACAGCGTCAAAACTTGTCAGAGCCCCTTTATAAACAAATCAGGTATCCTGAACCCCCTGCTAGGTCAAGTCAACGACGGAGGCTACACCTTTCAACAGTGGCAACAACGTGTGCTCTCATACCGTCGGGGACAATATGAACGCCATGCACAATGGAACTCAAAACTCTTATTCCAAGCGTTCCAACTCGAGGGGACACCACTCTGCCGGTACTTCCAATAACAACCGCCGGTCCAACTCCAATTCTAAGAACGGGCGCTCCCACGGCAACTCCAACCGTACTGCAGGCTCTCAGTGGACGAATTACTCTCCTAACAACCAACACTCTCGGGATAGTTCGGCACCACAGCTCACCCCCCCCTCCCCCCAAGGACCTCCCTCATCTGCCCTCACCGTAACCGGTCCCACAACCCAGACCCCCTCTACCCCAGCTAACATGCACCTCGGCCCTTCACAACACGGAGGTCGCCAAAACTCCCGGCAACCGGTCACCTTCCGTACTAACTGACCAGCCGATGGTGAAGAACCGCTCTCGACTTCACCAGCGGCACTACACGCGACCGCGCAGGGTACCTCTCTGGACCCTCGGACAGAGTATTTTTCAGGAGCCGCCGGCTCTACATACTCTCCCGACCCTTTCCCCACTTTTCTCCCCCCTTCTAACCTATCTTCAATATCAACCCCTCGATCTAGGGTTGGCTCCCTTGTTCAAGCGGTTGGTTTTAAGTGTGGGCAGGAGGAGGTGGGCACACCGAGCACTCCCTCAAGGTTGTGTCTCCAGTCGATGCGCGACGCCGCGCCTTGCCTAACATTGCCGAAATGTTTACGGATCTTGCCAATCTTGTGGGCGACACGACAACCACGGCCAATAGGGGTATCCACTCCCTCTCTGGTTCTGCTCCTCCCCCAGGGCCATCGACTCTCAACTCATCTACGTCCTCGGACGAACGATGTTATCGGCACACGTCAACCGGCGTCCGTCGACCTCGGGCAGCACATACTTCGACTTCTGTGGATTCTGCAGGATCTCCCGGACTCGTAGCTGCCCGCCCCGTGCTGACCACACCACTCTCCCTGGGCCCAAGGGACGGTTTTCCCGCGGACTCATCCGCGGAAGACTCGATCAAGCCACCAAGATTATGCCAGGAGCCACCTGTACCGACACCCACACCACGGTCACGGCTTACTACAGGTACCGCATGTTCTTCCGACATTTTCCCTCCTCCGCATACGTTATATGCTGTTAGCAGGGACTCCCAGGGTGCTCCGTCACAAGCGTCTCGCCGTCACGAACATCCTCCCGGGACCTCGTCACAACCGACCTTACCCCACATGTTTTCGGGGAGCGAAGCCGTCTCACCCACGCCTTCCCCGATAACGTCCCACACAATGTCCCCCTCTCCACTCCCCTCTATCAACATGCATTATTCCTTCAGGTCATGACCCTCGAGGTTATGAGCCTTCCTTCAGGTTATGAGCCTCGAGGTTATGAGCCTTTCTTCACCCTCATCCCCTCCCAATTTTGTTTCGGGATGATTCCTCGGTCTTTTCCCAGTGATACCCTTCGACGTTCACCGTAGACAACGAGCGCTACAACTGTGCGGAACAGTACATGATGTCGGAAAAAGCCAAGCTTTTCGGCGACACAGCAACTCGCCGGAAGATCGTGTCCTCTCCGAATCCCGCACAACAAGAAACGCCTCGGCCGCTCCGTTCCCAATTTTAACCAAGAGCTTTGGGTACAGCATCGGTAAGACATCGTTTTCAAGGGCAACCTCGCCAAGTTTTCGGCTCCCCCTTTACTACAACAACCCGTAGACACCGGCGACAAGTTTCGCGCCGAAGCAAGCCCTTACGACCTCGTCTGGGGCATTGGCTTCAGGTTTGACGATACGCGAGCCCTACAACCTCCGCTCGGGCCGGGACTCAACCTGTTGGGGGACATACTCATGAAGATCCGCCACCAGCTTGCCTCCCCCCCTCCACTCCCGCCCCCCCTTCGCGCCTCTCGCGTCTTACCCTCCTAAAATGGGATTCACGAGATCAGTGCAACCGTTCCAGCTCCTACCGCGCCCTCCACACTGGACCACCTACTGCCCCCTTTCCTTCCTGAAGCCACTCCTCCGCACGCATTGGTCTCTGCCATTTCGTCCGCAGAGCTGCTCTCCCTCCTGCACTCCCCTCACTCATTGCCGAACACGGACCGGGCCTCTCGGGCGGTATAGTTACCGTCGACGACGCCTTCTTCACGACCAGGATCAAAGTACACAGTGGACCCTCCGCATCCAACCGCTACGGCCTAGTAGCTCTCCTGGACACCGGCTCCCCCCTGACCTTTGTCTCCGCTGAAGCTTGGGCCTGTATGAAGCACAGCAATTCCGCGTCGGACGCCTGTGAACAACACGCTTCCCCTCGTTCCTGGGGTGATTTTGGTAAATCCGCTCCGCTCCTAACTTCGATTTCCATCCGACTCAGCATTCAGTTCTTGCACAACAGCACTCCTTCCTCCGAACTCGCCGAATGGGCGTGCATCGTGCCATCGTGCCACATGGGACTATGCAACACCCCGTTCTACTGGGACACGACAGCTGGATGCGGTTTGAACAACGCACGTACACCACCCTGCCTCGCCTCCCTTCACGGCCACTTTTTGGCGAACTCTCCCTAGCCACCCCTTACAAGGATGGCCTCTCCACTTTCGTTCGCGACAACCGTCCATCGCAAGACATCATCCATCTCGAGTTCGCCGGCGTTCACGCAGTCTCCCTTTCGGCTACGCCGTCTCTCGTTCCGGTTAACTTGGTGCGGTCCTCCGGCCTTCCGGCGCCCACCCGCCATTATCTCGTTGACATGCTTCCCGCGATGGTCTTTCCTCCGAAACAGAAATCTTCGTCGCCAACGGCTACCAGAATATCCCGCTCTCGGGATTCACCGATCTTGAACTAGGCGACCTTTTGGGGACCTCCTCTTCTCCCCTCACACAAATTCCGGTCTCAGCACTGCAAGTCCTCCCCACAACGTCACCTCCAGCCTCCGCTGCTACCGACGTTCACGCGCTACTCGACAACATCACCGTCCATGACGACAGTACACCTCCGGCTGACCCCCCCAAGACCCCTTGTGACAAACTCTTGCAACGTTTGACTGTTGGCCAACGAACAAGCTTTCTCCGCGTCTGGGACCAACTCCCGCAGCACTTTCGTGACGTCTCCTTTGACCTCCGCGGCTCTGGTTGGTCTCCTTCGGTCATCAAATGGGAGAAGTTCTTTGCGAGTTCCCCGACGTTTTCTCCACGTCCAAAACCGACTTCGGCTCGTGCTCCCATATTCCGTTCAAGATTTCCATCCCCCCGGATAGCGCCCCCGTATATTCCCGCCCTTACCGCATCAACCCTATCCTCGCCAAAAAGGCCGACGCTGTGCTCGACCAATATCTGGCTGCCGGTCTGATTCAACACTCCACGTCCCCGTACGCCAGCCCTATGGTCGCCATTCCCAAGAAAGAAGGCAATGTCCGGATAACCGTGAACTACTAAAAGCTTAACGCCATCTGCTCCCTGGGCCAACTACCCATCCCCCGCGTTGACGAGGTCCTCGGCTCCCTCGGAAAAGGCCGCATCTTCTCCTTGTTCGATCTCGTATCTTCATTCTACCAAATCACCATCGACAAGGACACTATACTGCTGACTGCCTTCTGCACGCCCACCCGACTCTTCGAGTGGCCCGTCATGCCTCAAGGAAGCGGCGCCGCGCCTGGATGGTTCGTCAAGGTCATCAACGAGGTCATCAAAGACCTTGACCGTGCATCGGCCTACCCCGACGACGTCATAGTTTTCGACCCCGACCCCGCGGCTCACGTCGCCAACATCCGCTCCCTTTTTAAAGGCCTTCGGAAAAACAATCTCAAGCTTTCTCCTTCGAAAGCCAATCTTGGTGCTACCAGCGATGATTTTTTGGGACACACTATTTCCTCCTCCGGCGTTAGCCCAAATGCCGAAAAGGTTGCCGCACTAACCCAGATGCCCATGCCTACGAACACCAAGCAGGTGCGCTCACTTCTTGGCGGCATCGGATACTACCGGAAATTCCTGAAGAATCTTTCCACTCGGCTCCGTCCCATTAACGCCCTGCTCAAACAAGGCGTTAAGTTCGTTTTCACCTCAGAAATGGAAACCATCGTCCGTCAGACACCCCACGAACTCGCTACCCCCCTGATCTTGGTATACCCGGACTGGGATGCCGTTGCCGACAACTCCCGACCTGTTCGCCTCTACTGCGACGCCAGCATTGACGGTTTTGGCGCGACTCTCGAACAAGAACAACCTGACGGCTCCGTCCGTCCCATCGTCTTTATCAGCCGCACCACCCTCGACAACGAACGATCCTGGACCCCTCTTGACCTCGAAGCCGGCAGCATCGCTTGGGCCATCAAACGTTTCCGCGGCCACCTATGGTCCACCAAGTTTCACATCTACTCTGACCACAAGGCGCTCGAGAGCATCACTAAGGTCGGCGAACACAACGCTCGCGTCCAACGCTGGCTGGAATTCCTCTCCGCTTACTCCTACACCCTGGAATACCGGAGAGGCTCAGCCAATGGCAATGCCGATTTTCTCTCTCGACTCCCACAACCAGCCACCGACCTCGACCGCATCGGATCCAACCGCCTCATCACTCCCGACACAGTCGGCATCTACCTTATCCAAGCCTGCGGTTTTACTCCGATGGACCCCTTCACCCCGGGCATCGGTTTGGGTGGGCTCGTCCCGCCCTCACCCGTACCCTGCGGAACCATCCCGCACTCCCTTGCACCAACGATGACTTCGGCCATTTCCGCCGCCACGGACCACGTATGGACACCTCGGACTTAGTACAGACCCCCTACTCTATTGTGGCTGCTGTCGCCGTGGAAGATACCGCCGCTGGACCGCCTCGCAGACCTCCCGCTGGCCACCACCTTGCTCGAGAACTCGCCGCTGGAGCACCTCACAGCCCTCCCCCCGGCCACCGCCTTGCTCAAGAACCCGCCGCTGGACCACCTCGCAGCCCTCCTGCCGGCCCCCGCTTTGCTCAAGAACTCGCCACTGGACCGCCTCGCAGCCCTCCCGTCGGCCCCCACTTTGCTCCCGCCGCTGGACCGCCTCGCAGCCCTTCCGCCGCCCCCCGCTTTGCTCAAGAACTCGCCGCTGGAGCGCCTCGCAGCCCTCCCGCCGGCCCCCACTTTGCTCAAGAACTAGCCGCCGGATCGCCTCGCAGCCCTCCCGCCGGCCCCCGCCTTGCTCAAGAACTCGCCGCTGGACCACCTCGCAGCCCTCCCACCGGCCCCCGCTTTGCTCAAGACCTCACCGTCGACTTGCTCTCCTACGCCTTCGTTGGTCACCTGTCTATCCTCGACCCCATCGCCTAATCACCTTCCGGCTCCGAGAAAGCCACCGTGGCCGCTGGCGCTCCTGCTGGTGTGGCTTTCAGGCCATCCTTCGTCTCTCCATCACCCACCTTGGGCGTCTCACTTTCGGCCGCTCCTCGTCCCTCGTCGGGCCTAATTTCTTCTCGGACCCGTCGCCGTTCTGCCGCTGCCGCTAGGACTCCCCTCACTCCGACGGACTACGGATTTCGCCGTCGAACGTCAACTACGGCTGTTTCAAGGCCGTCCCCACCTCACCACCGCCCGCTCACCGTCGCACCCAGACCACTCCCTCGACGACCTGACGCAAATCGCTGCAACGCCGCTCAAGACTCGCCTTCGCCATCGACTCCAGCCAGCGCTACCTCACCAGTGCTACTACCACCGCCACGGTCCCCCACCCCAGGGCCCTTTCCCCCGCCCTCCCCTACTCAACAGCCCCCGCTACCTGACCCCGTTGTCCAGCTTGCTGACGAGCCACACCTTAGTTCCTGCGTTGAGCGCTACACCCACACCGACTGGGCGCGCGAACCACGCACCGAACCTCTTTGCTCCGCTACCATACGCTACCTTTCCTTGGTCTCACCTTCACCGCCACCGAGCGACCTCTTGGATTACATTCCCCCGACACGTCGCCCACTTCTCTCGGAGGTTCTCGCCCTCGCCGCGAAAGGTCGACTGCATACAACCGACGACGACACAGTCCTTCTCGTTCACCGAACGCGCACGGCTCCCCTGGGCCCAGCTCGCGCGATCACGCCGCAGCCCCTCACGTCGCCACCTCGCATCTACGTTCCGATGTTGATGCGACCGTGGGTCCTACACACATGCCACTCCACCACCTCTTGCCACCTGGGTGTTTCTCGGACATTAAGCATGCTTATGTGCTTCTACTGGTGGACCGGCACGGACATCTCCACTCGCTGGTGGCTCCGTCGCTGCCTCAAGTGCCAGGCGCGAAAGTCTTCGCGTCGAAAAATTCGTTGGCCCACCCTCTCCCTGCCGCTACCAAACGCCCCCGGTATTCTCGTCAGCGTTGACTGTTTCGGGCCCCTACCCATCACGCCTCGGGGCAAAGCCTATATTCTACTTTTCACCGACCGTTTCAGCCGCCGCGCCGACATGTACGCCACGACTGAGGCCGAGTTCACCGCATCCGGTACAGCCGATATCCTCCTAGACCGTTTCATCTCTCTCTGGGGATGCCCCGTTATCCTTCTTTCCGACAACGGTCCACAATTCTGCGCCAAACTCTCCCGCGTTCTCTATGAGCGCCTGGACATCAACAACATCTCCACGAGCTCTTGCCACCCCTGCACCAACGGCGGAGTCGAACGCGTTAACCACACCATGGCCCTGATGCTCGCCATGGTCGGCAACGAACTACAAAACGATTGGGACCTGCATCTTCCTCACGTCGAAAGCGCCTACAACAACTCCGTCTGCGCCGGGACCGGGCTGGCCCCCAACGAAGTACAGATTGGCCGGCTACCTCGCCTCCCCCTCACCGTGTTCGACTCTCCCAACATCGGCGGACATCAAAGCCTCAACCGGGACCAGCTCGGATACATTGACCTCGCTACTGCTCGCCAGCAACGCGCCTACCGCGCCGTACGGGAACTCCACGCGGTCTACGTCTCACGCCTCTACCGCCGCAACGCCCCCATCATGGACGCCCTCCGCCTTTCCCCTCCGTTCTCTGTCGGCGGATGGGCATGGATCTACAACACCGCAGCCACTATTCGCCAGGGCGCCAAGAAAGGCACCGACGCCACCGTTCTCAAGACCAAACTTTCCTTCAACTGGATTGGCCCGTTCAAGATTCTTGCCGTGGGCCCGGCACCAGCCTCAGCCGTTCCGGATGGACGGCCCCTTCACGACAAGCTCCTGTACTTCGACCTTCCCTCGGACATGCCTGGGCGGGACTCCAAGCACCGCGTCTCCGTTCTCCGCTGCAAGCCCTGCCGGAACCCCGACGACATCGACGATCTCCCCAAACACCTACCGGCCGACCTCACTAAGTACGTGCTCAACTCCCTCTCCACTAAGTCCCCGCCCTTCCACGTCACCTTCGACGACATCTCCCCACCGCCCGAACGCCTCGAGGTCGATCAGATCTCGGGACACCAACTCGTTTGTGGTCGGGGAGGCGTCCTCGCCGTAATTTACTAAACACACTGGGCCGGCCTCCGTAGCCCTTCTTGGGAACACGAACGAGACCTGCAGCTTCACCGACCCCACATACTTCGCTATTGGTCAGGCACCCCTTCCCGCCATCGCCAGACCAACCGCTTATACCGCCAGATGCGCATCGGGACCGCTCACCGCGAACTATCGCGGTCCCGGGGCGAAATCTTCCTCGCCCCCGGGTACAGCCTCGTACCGTGCACTCTCTGGCTTCGCCGCTTCAGCTCTTCATCTCTACCCGCCGGGGCGCACCTCTGGTACAAGGCCCGCGACGGACTTTGGTGATTGGGCAAAGTTGCCCCCCGTGCCTCGACCGACACCTCCTCCACTGACTCCTACATCGTCCGCTTCCTAAACGACCCGGGCCCGATCAAGATTAGTCTACTTCCGTCCCTTTACACCACTTCACGGAGCGCGACCCAAGGATCCTGGTGCCTTCAGCGTCATCAGGCCGGAGGACTAGCACGAGGTGTACTGCGTAATGCCAATGCACCCCCCCCCCCACCACTCATCCGCCCGACCAGCTAACAGTAGCTGATGGTGGGGGGGTGCGTTAGATTGTCGTATACTAGTTTCGAGACGGGGTATTCTGTGCGTTCGCTGTCTAGGACACGCGTTCGCCTTGTGTGTTGATTCCATCTAGCACCTCACGTTCCGTTTGCTTCACTAGGAAGCAATTCGCAACAAAAAGTGTTATTGTACCTTCAGGGTCTACCTTTCTGTTGCACCTCCTTTTTGCCTTTCCTTATGGGTGGATTTTCGGTTTTCGGTCTTTCGGTCTTTCGGTATTGCGATCTTTCTTCTTGTCTCTATTTTTCTTCTTCTCTTTAGTTTCTTTATTCTCTGTTCCTTCTCTTCGTATTTGTTAAGACGTAGAGACCTTGTTGTGTCCTTTTTGCTCTACCTTCATGTGGACTTCGCCCTACCTCAAGGCGATTGTCGGCTTCTTCGTTAGCTTCCAAGTTCGTACCTTACTTTACTCGGTTTCTTACACCTTTCCCGTAGGCCTACACCGCGGATAGCCACGACTTGTTACATCGGGCCTACGTTTGCCGGTCGCCCCCTGGTATCTCTAGTTTCGTGTTTTATCACGACGGACATACTTTTGTGCCCCTACTCTTTTCGTTTCCCATGTTTTCCTTCTCTAGCTCGAATGTTATCCCTATCAGAGGTATCTTAGCCTCATTTTACGAGGTGTGGATTGGTCTATGGTTCTATTTGGCTGTTGGTTTTGAATAGCAGTATCTTCGACCCCCTCTTTCGATTTTCTGATGTCTAAGTAGCCATCTTATCTCTGTATCGTCGTGGGATCTGCATCTACGGCTATTCAGGGTGGGCTAATGTGATGGAGTACCTTGGTTTATAGTACACCAGGTAGAGACCAACCATCAGTACGTATATAGTCCAACCATCAATACGTATATAGACCAACCATCAGTAAATAAGATAGTTGTATTTGCAGAATGGATACGAAGCCTAGTATCTAAGTAGCCGAGGAGATAGAGATATAGAACTACATAGAACTACATACTTAGATCACAACCCCTGAGCGTGCTCGGTTGGTGCATCCCTGGCCTCTCAGAGCTCCCACTTCCAAACCGCTTCCTTTCATTACTTGCCGGACCTTTCCAGCAGTTATTTGTTTTCTCGGTCCTTCCTTCCTTTTTTCTTCTTTCGTTTCGTGTGCGTGCGTGTTCTCCGAGCACGGCATCGCGGGAGGACCCGGCACCGTCGCGAGTGGCAGCGGGTGCTGGCGGGTAGAGGGGGGGTTGCAAGGAGCGCGGTCGCCGCTTTCGTGCCTAGGCGTCGCGTGTGCCTCGAGACACGAGGGATGCATGAACGGGCTTTGTCTGGCTTCGATTCATGATTGTTGATAGAGTATGTACAAGTTTATAAAGGTCGCTCGGGAGGGCAAGATAATATTCAAGCGGTGCTTATTTTTGCGACCACGCTGAAGTTGAAAGAGGGAGGTGTGCAGTTTGAACACCAACGTTATCGAGCTGGCGAACGACGGCCACGGTGAGCACCGGGCTTCACACGAGGCGGGCGACGGGGCGGATTGTGGCAGAGAGTGATAAAAGCCTTACCGGGACCGAATCGGTAGCGAGGTGGTCGCGAGAGGGGCGGGCGGCGTACGAGGCTGAGAGAGAAGCTCTTCAGTGCGATTTTTTCTTCTCTTCTTTTCGACCGGGTGTAAGGTGTGCAAATCACGCAGAAAAATATTACACGAGAGGGGACGGGGATTTCGTTTCCTTTCCGAGTTTTCGGTTTCATTTTCACTGATTTTGCTGCTGTGCCGTGCTGTACTTTCGCTTTCTTCGTACATACAGTACAGACATAGAGCATATCGAAAGAAGAAAACAAGTGCAGACAGTAGTACCCTACCTGGGGTATGTACGTACGTACGACATCCGCGACGCGAAGCGTATATGTGGCATCCAAGCTGACGTCGGAGCTGTTTTTTCCTGAAGCATGGCGGCGGGACTCTTGGCATTATCAAGTCGCCGGTTTGCAATTACGATCCTTGAAAAAACTAAACTCAATCGTGGGCCTCTGTTCGCTTCGCATAATTTGATGTACTTTTTGCCTTCCTGAGCGAGCGTAGCGGGCGGCGTAGGCCGCGCGGAGCGAAGCGCCTTGTACGTACATAGTATCTTCATACAGAACTCACGGGGTGTTGCGCTGCATAGTAACCTCATACAGGATACTATGCTCATACATAATTCACGGGGTGTTGCACTACATAGTATCTTCATACTTGAAGTTTTACGGGATGTCACGCTTGAAGTTGATGGTGGCGCGTGCCCCCAGTTGAGGGTGACGCGTGCCTCCTTGCCAGTAGATTATAGCCGGTTGAAGACAGATAATATTTCTGTCTTCAAAAACCAGCAGCTTCCCACCCCTCTCCTTGCTCACTCGTCTCTTGCCCCCTTCGAGCAAGCCGCACACTCATAATAAAAGAGAACATCTCACGAACTGCGTCTGAGTTTGGCCAAGCACAGACACCTGTGTCACACTTCTCCTGTGGATCATCATCACTGACTGGTACCCTTGCCTTCTCTCCCACAACATCACACACACAGGTAAAAAAGTTGAAAAAACATGATATACACATGTGATCCAGGGTACATTTTTTTTTTTCTTGGCCTTCTGACAATGTGCAGGGCGTTATTCATTCAAAATGAAAAGGCTGACATAATTCATCGAATACCGAATACCACCAACTTCATCCAACCAATTCTCCTTCCCTGCGTATGCTCAATTGAATACGCACTACCACCATTTACCGAGATATTTTACCTACTATGTCATGTATCTATACGCCATGCGTCCTACTCCGCATCTACATTCCACCCACGCCATGGGAAGTAGTCCTCCCTCCTCCTCCCTTCTCCCCCAGGCGGCCTGGCGGTCTCGCAGGGCGAGCTTATAATGGTGCACTTTACGCGAGATCGCAACCTGGGTGGTCACCGTTATGACCTGGAAAATATGCTCCTTACACACCCCTTTTCTTGCTAAAAAGATCCCCCGTCCGTTCCTCGAACGATGCTCGCCGCCAGCTGTGGTCGATGAAATCGCTCCCTTCCTTCCCGAGGCGTCCAAAGCTTTCCACCGCGAGGGTGACAAGTTTATATGGCTGCGCTCGTCGAAGGACACTTGTCCTGCACGATTGATGTACTACTGTACTGCAGCAATGCTGCTGTATTTATGTGTTATTGCCGTGTTACTCTGTGGCTGATACATATGGGGCGCTTGCTCCCTGTATGTGTTCCGTTCCTTCTACCCGTCGAGATCTTTCTATGGCGGCAGCTGGAGCGTCTTCGGCTGGAGAGCTCTCAAAATAATTTAGATGCACCCAAGAAGCACCACACGCAGGTGAAAAGTGGAAGAACGAAAAAACAATTTTTAGGTTTAAATATTATTTTAATAGGACTACTAGTCTTCTTGGAGAGGTACGAATACTCTATACGTATCAATCATTATACACGTATCATACGTGTAATACACACGTATGGCGTATTCCTATGATGTGACGCGTACCTTTAGAACTGCAGTCCCGTTCTCGGGGACAAGCCAGTCAAATTCCAAGTAGTTCGTCCCCAAAACGGGACTGGAGTCCTAAAAAGGGTTAATGCTCGTTGTAGCTGTATACATATACTAAATGACTTCTCACGAGCAAATACAACGATGGCGCGATGGCGCACCTCACTCGCTCGATGGATCAATGATGACGTGAATGCGTCGCCTGTTATACCCTCTGTCGCCGTTGGTACGAGCTCTGCTCTACTATGCTATATTTTTGAGCAAGATACCGATGCGGCATCGAGACTGTGAACTCTCGCAACTCTTCAAGTTACACTAAAAAAGTACGCCCAACCATACATATACTATGACTGCCGTACACACCTGTACGAGGATTTTCGAATTTTAGAATATTTTCCGGTGGCACGAAAATACAGGATCGATCGTCTTTTTCCAGTTTTTCAGTGCGCGGAGCTGCTGTACTGCTGTACTGCAACCCCAAGAGCTGTACCTCTCGACTACGACAACATCGCTGTTACCACACGCACCCCCCAGACAGCCCACTCAAACCCTGCTAATAGTGACTGCAAGAGAGAGAGAGAGAGAGAGAGAGAGAGAGAGAGAGAGAGAGAGAGAGAGAGAGAGAGAGAGAGAGAGAGAGAGAGAGAGAGAGAGAGAGAGAGAGAGAGAGAGAGAGAGAGAGAGAGAGAGAGAGAGAGAGAGCGAGAGAGCGATCATCTACCGCCGAGCAAAGATTCCAGCTGCTTTGGACTGTAGCAACAACATGTCTGCAGCCGTGGAGCAAGCTCCACCTCCTGTGTTCGTTGATGTCGACCTCGAGGCGGGCGACGCAATAATGGCACCACCACCACCAGGAGGAGGTGTTGGCGCTGCTGCTGGCGCTGCTGCCGCTGCTGCTGCTGCTGCTGCTGCTGCTGCTGCTGCTGCAAGCAGTGCAAGAGAACGGCAGCGAGCAGCAGCAGTAGCAGGAGAAGAAGTAGTAGACATCGAGTCGGGCCCTGCGATGTCGTTGCCGGGAGGGCCTCCTTCGCACCGCTCGGCCCCGGGAACGTTCTCGCACGGGGACGCCCTGGCCCTGCTCCTGGGCCTCGTGTCCGTGGTGAGAGAGACATGACACATTTTTGCATTGCAATTGCCCTCTATTATTAAATAATAGAGTTTGTTCTGGCTGGCTTTTTCGTTTTCTTCCGCGCTTACCGCTATGAACGGAAATGTAGAGACCGTTTGTGTATAAATATTCATATATAAACAACCCTTATATTTTCGTCCGTACTTCAAAGTTACTGGGCACTCAGATCATGAATTCGTACCAGTACGATCTGTTTTCTGTCACCAGTACGATCTGTTTTCTGTCACATGTATCTGCCGTAGCTGCAGCTGTTGCACGAGCCCGCGCTGGTACCGTTCCTGCTCTGGGATCCACGTTAGACATCATCAGGGGAAGGGGGCGGTGCAATCTAGCTCAACCACACGAGCAAAGCGGCACAGCAGCAGAGCAGCAGCGCCACACAGCGGTTTTTCACTCAATCCGACACACCTGGTAGATAGATCATAGATTCCGTTTTTTTTTCCCGTCCAGGACTTGTTTTTCGTAAAAAGGTCGCGCTACGCGTACGAGTATAGATTCGACTGCTGTTCATTTTCTACGGATAGATCTGCAGATATTATTTTCAAGAATCTATCTGTGGGATACTGGTACGTTGGTGGGTATTGCTTTTCACAGCATTTTTTTATTTACCCGTGGTGGTGGTATGTTTGTCGACGCTTCATCTTTCCGTTACACGTTGTTCCACTTTTCATGTGTTCATGTTGGAACAATAAATACAGCAGAGGAATAATAATAATAGTACATACAGCACAAAAGCAGTCTATACTGACCATTAAATATTATAGTTGTTTTGTACCTGGTACCAGATACACTCGTACTGTCATTTTGATAGGTACGACGCGAGGTAGAATTTGGAATTTTGTTGACTCTCCGCTGCTGCTGCTGCTGCTGCTGCTGCTGCTACTCGTACTCGTATTGCTGGTGTTTTAGGACCGCAGTCCCGATTTGGGGACAAATTACTTAATAATTTGAGTGGTTTGTCCCCAAAATGGGACTGCGGTTCTAAAGGGGTTAATAGTGTGCTGGTGTGCTGGTGCTGTGCTGACAAACAACACGAACCCATCAATCTTGACGGCTTCACAGATGGGCGCTGTTGTTTCTTACCTGGTACCTGCTATTTTTTGGTATTTGATTTGTTCTTATTACGGTTCATTGCTTTTGTTTCTGACTGTATTTCTTGTCCTCTTGCCGGCGTTTTCTCTCTTTGGGGCTTTTTCGCGATCACCTCCCCCCCCCCGACCCGCGCCCCCTCTCCACCACCACCGCCACGATGACCACCAGGTGTGCCTGACGATCGTCATGGGAGAACTGCTCAATGAAACGGCCCCGAGCCCCATCAGCGCGAGCTTGTTCGTCCTGTGCGCGATCGGCTGCGTTGCCGTGTTACGGCGGCAGCGGGCTGCCGCCGCCGCCTCAAGAGGTATACATGAACACGCAAAACTACGGAGCATTTGGGTGTCGTACTTATCTCTATTTACTTACTGCTGTACACTTCGACGTATGTATATGACATGACATGGCGGTATGTATTCATACATTCATACGCCGCACGACGCACAACTTGGGAGTTGAGAAATGTTGGCTGTCCGCCGCATCATCAGCGCGTGGAAACTGGAACCGCCCACATAGTTCGGGCTTGATGAGCATCGATATCTCGCTTTGCTTTTCTTTCGCCGCCGCGGTTGGTCCCAACGTCGGGCAAGCGGCGTACTCGTATATCTGCGTATAGTGGTGGGACTACAGCGTCTCAAGTTATAAGTACGTAGCAAAGTTTTGGGGCTCTCCACGGGTCATGCATGACCCGAGACCCACGGGTCGGGTCACGAACTTCTTGAAATTTCACGGGTCGAGTGGGGTCAGGGGGTTTCCAATTTCTGAAGGGTTAGGTCGGGGTTGCCCTTACCCGACCCGATCCGACCCGACCTGACCCGACCCGCGAGGTTTACCTCACCGGTGAAGAGCCCCTGGTTCGATGAACATCGACGAACAGCGAGAATGCTGAACCCTCCGCGCGATAAAAATGAAGGCTGTTATATTTCGGGGAGGGGGGGGGGGGGGGAGAGAGACCTACTGCGACCGCGGTCTTATCCAAAGAGCTGGAACGTAAAAGTCATGGCTAAAAAAAAAGAAAAATATATATATATTTATTTATGAAGTAGTCGAAGTAGTCACGCCCGCAGTACATACCAGGTATGGCACCAGACATAGTATACAACTGTAGTAGTGGTAAGAATGATGGCTCCTTCTTCCCTCCACGACCTTCCCCGCCGCAGCAGCACCTCTCCCTCACCCGCACCACTTCCTGTTCTTGTTCAATCTGCTGTTTCTTCCGCCACGCGGTTGACTCGACTTGAACCCCACCCGTGCAAGCAGCTTTGGAGCATGCCGCGACGATCTTGTCGACGTCCCATCACCCGCGGCCCCCGAGCACCCTCGACCACGAGGCGCGACGGTCCCTGTTCGACTACTTCGTCTTCGGCAGCAGCCATCCGGCAAAGGGTCGCGGTCAAGAAAAGGAAAATGATGATGTTGAGGACAGCAGCAGCATCAGCAGCTGCGAGCTGCTGGACGACAGGAGGAGGAGGAGGGGGGGGGTTCGCGATGCAAAGGTACGCTGAAAGCGGCGAACGGCGACTCGATACCAGCCAAGACCCTGTCGATTCAGGAGGCCGACCATGCAGCGCCCATTTTTACGTACAGTATTTTATACATGAAAACGTGACACGGCGGTGACGTGCATGCGCCAACCGAAACGTTTCGTCCCGAGCTTTTTCTGTATGTTTTCCTTGTTCGAGAGATACAACCGAAAATACAACCCAAAAATGTAGAAAAGAAAATAGAAGCCACAGGCACGACATAATTTCGCGCGGACGTCACAAATACGGTGTCAAAATTCCAGATCGAAAATCGCAAAATTGAGCGTTTCATCGCAGTAAATACCATTTTTATCGTCACGCTTGGTTTTAAGTACGGAACATAGTTTTCGGCCATATCTCGCCACGTCCCCGGTGGCTTGGTAGGTGGTCCGCGTGCCTATCAAGATCAATTTCGTGGGTTCAAGTCCCACCGAGTGCATGCTCGTAGGGACTTTTTCTTGCATAAAAAAAAATGATTAGCGGAAAGCGCGAGAGCGTGAGTTAGCTACATTCGATGAAAATCGACGAGCAGTGGGAATGCTGAACCCTATGAGCGACAAAAAAGAAAGGCACGTACCGGGGGGAGAAGGGACGACACCTGTGACCACGGCTTGTCCAGAAGATCGCTAATGAGGGTAAACGGTAAAACCCCTTACGAGCTAGGCTGGGAAGTAAAAGTGATATTGAAAATAAAAAATAAAAAATGGGCAACGAATCGGGCAATAAGCTGATGTCGATCTTCTCTTTGTATCCTGACTAACATCTCCACCAAACTTCGCCTTGACCGGGAACGACACTTTTACTAGGGGATTCAGTGTGAAAAGTTTGGTGATTTCGAGTTTTCGTCGATATCTCGTCGAGTTCGAGTCTAATTATTAACCTGTCATGATTTAATACCAGGTACCAGGGATATACTTTTGTTTTGCACATGCACTGATGTCTCAGGGTCAGTGCCTCCAAATTTCAAGTCCTGATTCGCAAGTGGTTCACGAGATACGGCTCTATGATTGATTGCGCGGTTCATGGCTGGCCCAGCTCTCTCTCTCTCTCTGTATGTATTTGTTTCTTGTCCCCACTTACTGTCTTGAAACCCTTCTTTTCTCGCTCTCTCCTCATCGTAGCTCAGATCCGGTTTCACATACGTGGCAGGCCTCTCCTCGCCCCCCCCCCCCCCCCAACAGTGCGTCGTGCCCTGCATTTATATCGCGAGAAGACTTGCGGCCCTTTCTTGCCTCGTCGACTACCCAGTACCGTCGAAATGGACGATACAACAGCTATTACGAGGGTCTACTTATAGCAGTCAGAACTCACTAAGGACCCAAACATCATATATCCCCGTGTATGTTTGCACGTACACTTGGTTTTGATTAATGGTTCCCCCCACGCAAAGCCCCTCGAAATGGTATTCTCCCCGCGTATCCCCCCCCTCTGCCGTGTACCCCCCCCCCCCCCCCCCTACGACTACGGCCATGCATGAGATCGAGTACATCTCTCCTATCGAGTACACCCCCCCCCCCCCCCCCCCTACCCGCCTTCAGTAACAAATGCGCTTTTTTTTTAGGAGGCCATTCTTTCTGGGCGCGTCCAGGCCTCTTTCTTTTGCCCTTGTTATTCTCGGATAGTATTGGGCCGGCGTCCCCGGTGGCTTGGTAGGTGGTCCGCGTGCCTACTAGAATCACTTTCGTGGGTGCAACTCTCACCGAGTGCATATACTCGTAGGGACTGTTTCTTGCATAAAATATTGTCAGCGGAAAGCGCGAGGGCGTGAGTGGGCAACATTCAATGAAAATCGGCGAGAATTTAGGATTTACTGAGCCCTATGCGCGATCAAAATGGAGGCACGTACTGGGGGTGGAGAAGGGACGACACCTGTGACCCCGGCTTGCCCAGAAGCGCTGAGGGTATAACCTCCTACGAGTTGAGGTGGAAAGTAAAAATGATGATGGGAAAAAAACAAAGTGTACCAGGGTAGGGGGGCGGTCAGTCAACGGAATATACCGTGATCTCCTAGGCATTATACCGCGATCTCCTACAGATAGCGTATTTTTTCAAGAACCGGGGACGTCGTTGTCTCTCCCCCCCCTCCCCGCAACCTCTGGTGCACGCACGCGTCTTCAACTAGTTTTACCCCCCCCCCTTAATATCGAGTACACCCCCCCCCCCCTCCCTTCCCCCGATCTCTGTCCCGCTGTTTATGATCGCCACCTTACTATACACGCCCTTGTCGGAACGAAGGAGGAGGAAGAGTCTGCCGTCACCGCCTCCGCTACCGCTACCGCTGCCCCAGGCGCTGACTCGAAGATTCCGCCTTCCGAGGAGATAGGTGGGCAACAACCAATCAAATCAATCCACCGAAAGCTCTTGACACCCCTTGGCCAAAGGGGGAGGGGGGCGGTACGGTCGGGACGGGGTAACATCACAGGAAATCCGCACCTCTAATTCCAAGAAGAAAACAAGAAACATCACAGAAAATCTCGATGCATCGAAAAAGTAGGAGGATAATATAGAATAATTTGTGTCCTGTGACCCAACCAGCCAACGCACGAATATGATCAGTTGATGAATGACACCCGCCCGTCCAGGCATGCCGAGAGGGGCTCCCGAAGACTGGACGACCGCTGTGGCGTGCGTGGTGTGCTTCGGCGAGTACGTGCGCGGAGACAACCTGTGCCGTCTGCCTTGCCGACATACCTACCACGCTCAGGTGAGTCGTTAGTCTACAGTGGTTGCATCAGTACTGTGCGTCGATCGAGCGAAGAGGACCGCTGCGGTACATGTTTGATAGGGTAGCCATCTGACACGCCCTGTTGTGCGCAGTCAGTGGCCGGTAGATGCATGCGCGGGCTGGGGTGTAGGATGGGGGGGGTTCTTACCTCTGATGGCCGTAGAATGGAAGAGGTGCGTTGCTGTTCTCGCCTTTGCCGCCTGCCAGTATGACACTTCCTGAGGGGAAACCACCTCGGAACTGACTGTACCAGCCGCTGCTTCATCTCTATCACCACGACCCCCCCCCTACCACCCCCCCACCCCGTCTCCCCCCGGCTCCACCCCCCCCCTCCGCCTCAATCCTCGCCTCCCCCCCCCCCCCCCCCCCCCCCCCCCGTCCCGCCTCCCCTCGTCGAAAAATTGTGTGCTGCCATCTGCCGGATGTCGGACATCGTACATTTGGTGCACCCATCGACAAAAAACAGTGCATTGATAAGTGGTTGGACAAAGCAAACCACCCCTGCTGCCCCATGTGCAAGGCCGACCTCTTGGCTCTCTACCTACAAAGCGTCGTTGGCGGTGGCACGGTGGCAACAATAGCGGCAAGCGGCACTGCCGACAACGCCACCACTACCCCCAGCCCCACCACCACCAACAACAACAACAACAACAACGACGCGACCACGCAGCCCGTGGCGGCAGATTCGCAGGAAAACACAGACTCTGCGTAGTGGCGTGGGATGGGGTGGGGTGGGGTGTCGTTTTGTTGGTAGCGTGGTAGGGTGGGGTGGGGTGTCGTGGGGTGGAGTTCGGGGAGGGGGGGGGTGTGGTGTAGCACTATGTGGTTGTGTCTCTGGCCGCTGATGATTCGATACTGGTGGGGTCGCTCCATGCTGCGTCCCAGGGATGGCGCACTGTAGTGTCGATGGGCGCGTTTTTCCCGAAGAGATTCGGTTTGCACACCGCGATGAGACCATCGACTTCAAACTTGATGATCTACACTAGATATTTCAGGGAAGTTGTGCGTGTTCCTCATCTGTTTGACCCAGCCAAATCTTGTCGGGTGGAAGCCGTGGAAATCTGCGTGATCTTTCAGTAGATGGCACATGGGTCATGGAGAAGGCCTGTGCTATGCGCATCATGCACAAAACCTCATGACGGCAGGTTGAGATCTAGATGATCTATCTGTAGATAGATAGCTCATGGTATGTCTGACGTTTGGAAGGTTGTTAAGACACGGGCGGGCGTTTTGTCGTTTTCTATGTCGCTTTGTACCAGATTTGAAATCACAGAAGAGTATAAAAACCCGGGGTATGTTGTGTGTGTCTACATGTTGACGTGGTAAGAACGGACCCGGGAGTGCTCGAGTTGTGTGGAAGCCAGCGGAGCTGGGCCCGCATAAATCGAAGGATTATTGTACAAAACTAGAAAGGAAGCAGTGGAAGGGTGCCGAGCGTAGGCTACTTACTGTTTGTGTGTGATGCGGTGGACGGTCGGTTTGATGGTTTAACGGACGGGTGGGCCGGATCGACCGGAACGGCTAGACGGCGAGGAGGCCAAGGGAATATGGGGGGACAGGCAATAGAGAGGTTGCCCCCGAAGCCGGTTTTCCGTTTTAAGAGTTTCGGCTGTCTGTTTGTCCGTGGTGCGTGCATCGCTAGGGCGACGACGTCGAACGTGCAGTCATGAGGGTGACTCTTGGTTTAAGTCTGGTGACGAGTTTTTTACGGTGCGGTGTTGTTATGGAGTGCTGCTGGCAAATCCTAGACAGCGCATCATATAGCCATAGATAGGAACGTAACCCTCAGTGTGAAACCCTTCTGGGAGGCGTAACGGATGTCTACCCTTCTGGGAGGCGTAACGGATGTCTGGACAAAGGGGGCTATACATGATATACCAGGTATATATATGAATATGTGTGTATATATGGTCTGTGCGAGTCCCCCTTATTCACTTACATATTCGACCTCGAGTCACCCATGAGATATAACCAGCACCGACATGCCTGCCTCACCCTACGCTCGCTCGTTGGAGAAGCAGTTTTACGTACTTACAGGATGAGGTTTATATCTACACGTAGGCGGTGCTTGAAACGGTTCGAATGTATCCGTTGCTATCCTTGTTTAGACCGTGTAACGTGCTGAAGTGTATGTTGCTTTCTACTTTTATGTTTTTAGAGTAGTATCACGTGATGAACGTACTTGTTGAATTATTTTTTTAGATGAGAGAACTGGTGAGATATTGAACTATCCGTTTGATTTCCGAAAAGTTGGAGAACAAACAACGTTAGCTTCTTAATTGCAACAATGCTCCGGGAGAGGGTAGTCACTGCGGACAGATACAGTATTATAGTAGTCACTCGAGGCTGAGAGCTGAGAGCTTTTGGGTGATATTTTCCCTCGTTTTTCATCATACCAGCGTCAGTAGAATACTTCCGAAACTCAGTGACAGCGGCTATGCGATCTGAGGTACCGGTATGATACAAGGACGGTGTAGATCGTATATAGCGATCCATTTCGATCCATTTCGTAATTGTTCAGGGCTTTTCGCGGGTCAGGTCAAACCTCACGGGTCGGGTCAGCCGCTGACCCGACCCCACCCGCGAAAAAATTGAGGTGTGTTGTGACTTGGCCTGATCCGACCCGCGAGATTTTGAAAGCCTCTTGACCCGATCCGACCCGACCCGCAAGGTTAGTGTTGGCCCGACCCGCCCCGCCCCGTGATAATTTTGGAGTATTTTGTCGCTGGAACTCCCGTAGGGAGGCATGTTCGGAGAACGTTGGTAGACTCCCCCCCCCGCCGGCGCGCGCGCTCAGTCAGACGTACGCAAGAAACCGACGGTGTGGGCAGTGACGCTCCACATATGTTTTTCCCTACCCGGTTCTCTGTTCTAGTTTGGGGGCGATAGGAGGCGCGGGGGGGGGGGGGGGGTGCATGCCTATAACGATTTTCTGGCTTCGTACGTGTGTGTGTGTGTTCTTTTGTGGGCCAGGCCATTCATTTCACACGAAATTCGATGGGCACTGCCTCTGTCTGTGGTTCTGCTGCTATTATCAGAACACCGAAAACGAAAGCAGAGCGCGAAGTGTACCAGGTATACATGGTATACTCAGCGTGTTTTTCTGCGAATGATATGATTCGAGTAGAAACCGGAGCACTGCTGCCATTGACGTGGGGGTGGAACATTGACGAGGAGGAGGGTAAACGAGGGTCTGCCTAGGGAGGGAGGCGGAACTAGATTGCGTTCAAGTAGGGAAAAGGGGATATGTATCGGTGCAGAGTGATAGTAAAAGAGAGATTGCTACTGCGGTATTAGAAGATATTCGATTCGAGTCGGAATGGTAACATGCACGATATATTTTCGGCCGGCGAAGCTATTATTGATATCAGTAATATGATACGAGTATTCACGCTATTGATAGATAGGCATACACGCTGATGTAAAGCTAAATCTGGTGTGAGTGTCATTATAACTGGCAGAACGATTCGTTTGGCAAAACAAGGTATCGGAGCACGTGCGGCGCCCTCCCCGAGCCTTAGTTCCGTTTTGGGGGTGCTGGGTTCATCAGCTCTCGTCGACAAATATTTCCATGGAGGGGTGGGAGGGGCGGGGGAGGGCGTCGTACTATACAGTAAGTAGTGGCAGTCATGAAAAGTTCTCTCGTTGTTGAGGATGATGGCAGGCAGATGTGCTCCGGGGTTGTCTGGCGGAACCAGCATTGCGGCAGTACCCGTGCTGTAATCGTTGGCGTATATATATATATATGTGTGTGTGTTTGTATATATGTACAGGGTAGCATGCGTTTCAATCGCCCTTGTTGGCCCCTTTGTAGGGCTTGGGAAGAGGGAAGGAAAAAAACGAACAAATAAAACGAAAAAACGATGACGACGTGCACATGCAGCATCGCCCGCACATGAAGCCCTCTGTTGAGTTTATTTCAAAATGGACAATACTTTGGGATACATTTTAAAAAAGGGCTCTTGACGATTCATGACCCGAATCGCGGGTCAGGTCACAAATGTTTAAAACCTCACCGGTCGGGTCGAGTTGGGTCTGGAGGTTTTGAAAGTCTAAGCGTCGGGTCGGGCCACGCTTCACCGACGCGACCGGACCGGACTCGATCCGACGACCCGATCCGACCCGATCCGACCCGACCCGACCCGACCCGATCCGATCCGACCCGACGTAACCCGCGAGGTTTGCCCATGCACAACAGCCCTGGAAAAAGTTAGCGTCCGAGCTATTTAATACAGCCAATACTGTACAAGCGAAAGGAGTTGCAACGACGCGTGAAGAATACGATGACTGCTTGTGCTTTACTGCTGCGTGCTCGCACTTGACGCTTGGTATATATATATATATATATGTGCACCGCACTTCTCACACGATAGCAACGACAGAACACACAGACAGGTTGACGCTCAAAAAACGGTTCGGGAGGTGGGTGGCGTGAAGTACGGGGGGGGGGTGTCGCAAATTGGAAAGGGAGACGCACAAATTTCTGACGTGAGGGGCTCCTCGAGAGCAACGAAGGAGGAAACACACCCGGTATCTCCGGAATATAGCTTTTGTTTTGCACTTATTTCATCGTTGTTTTTCGATGCGCACAGTCAATACCTGGGTCATCATGGCAATGCTCATCGGGTTGCACTTTCCTTTTTTCGTCAGTCGGATTTTGTTTCTTCCAGACGTGGGCCACGATAGAAAAGGTAGCACCTTCTTGAAAAAATATTTTCCGACCAACACCGGGCTCGCTCAACCCAATGTCGTCGGAAATCCCATTTATGCGTTTTACAATCCTAATTCGTGCTATATCCCTATCTATGCTAAAAGTGGCCTTTGATGGAATTGTTCGTCGGCCTTCGCTCTGCTAGTTTTTTTTTTTTTCGAAAACAGTTGTTGGGTGACTAGACTCATCAATAGCGTAGAGCTCCTCAAGTAAGGAAGGAACCTCAGGAACTGTAGGTGCTATCTATACACACCCCTGCCGCAGCACGCCTCTATAAAGTAGAGCTCCTCAAGTGAGGAGCATCCGTAAGTGCTTTGTACGTATCCCTTGTTACAAGGAGTACCCTGGGCTGGGTAATCGATGGGACTTTTAACCCCTATATAGCTTAGTAGGTACGACCTACAGTATGGGCCCGCCAACAAGAAACACCCAATCTGGGCAATTCTGAGATTCTTATTGGGGCGCCATCTTCAAACAACCTCGATCATAGGCTATTATATAGGATTTAGTGTGGATTTCACCACGGAACCCGTTTTTCTTAACCCAATTTTCTTAGCATTCTCCGAAAAGTGAGCAATATGTTCTTTTAGGGCGCTTTTCTTATTTGGCGGGCCTATGCTGTACACGTTTAACAGACAAAACGGAAAAATGAGAACGAAACAAAAAATGGGAACGGACGGTTTTTTTTAGAAAGCAAACCAATTGTGTACAACTCCAAGAAAAAAAGTTGACAGTCCTGTGGGGCTGTACAGCAGCCTTCGAATGAGCTGTCGCTCAGGCTGGAAGTCCTCGGCATCGCCGCGGTAGCCAGCATCTAGAGAAATCACAATAGAGCCAGCGTATATCGCTTTTTGCGCCCACCCGAAGGCACGAGATGGAGCATGACCGTTCTGACGAGCTCCTCTCACAGGGCTGGCCAAGGGGTTTCGCAGGATCATTTTGGTTCTCTGATACACCACATGGTTCTGGAGATACGGCTTGGTTCTCATTTTAGGCTTCGTTCCCATTTTTCAGATTTGTCTGTTGTTTGGCGTCGTCGGCAGGACACGGTTTCGAATCTCAATTCGATCTTTTCTTTTATACAAACGCTTGCGCGTGCTTCCCTAAAGACACATGCAGATATCTCCCTGGTTCCTCAGGTATTGAAATGAAAGCGGGTAGGTCAGCATACGGCCGTATACGGTAACGTTGCCCCCAAGATCCCGCCGTTCAGAGGGAGGGAGAGTGTTCTAATCATTACCCCGGGCTGAGCACTGTAATCGATCGATATTTTATACCTATATAGCTCAGTAGGCAATACCTTCACACCACCCCGTAGCACGCCTCCATATATATAGAGCTCCCCAAGTGAGGAGCCTCGTGCACCCCTATCCTCTCTTAGCATCCACCGGATGCGTGTGATAGAGGATAGAGGTACGTAGGGCTCTACAGTATATCTACACAGACAGATGGCCGGGACCCCCCTCCCCCCCCCGCGGATAGTTTGGGCGCAAAGCAATTCCTTGTGGAGACAGTGTATAATGTAGCAAGCCCCACAAGGCTGTCAACAGAAAATCATTTCGGCATACGCCTGGTGGCGTGCTACATTATCCACTGTGCAAGGGGAGAGTGCCCGGCCACCTGTGTAACACGTGGCTTCGAGCAGGCCAATGGGTTGCGCTATACATAGCCAACGAAATGTGTGATGTGGATTTGATTCATTATGTGTATATAACACTACCCAGTGGCCTGCTCACAGTATAGCCACGGGACAGAGTAGTCACCGAGTTGGCCAGTGGGTAGTGCTTCGTAGGCAACATGCGGGACAACCATTGTCGAATGGACGTGTCGTGTGTTATCGAAAAGTGCCCTTCTCCGGGGTGAGTCTTGATGACAACTTTTACTCTGTAGGTATATACCAGGTATGGTCTACAGTAACAGGGGAACAACATCCGTAAAATGCTCGAAATTCATGATTCTCTTCTTCTTTGGCGAAAATGGATGTCAAAGAAATCGGGTTCGATAAGATACCGATACACGAAGTGTTTATATACTAAAAGAGAAAATCGATGCGATTAGGATGATCGATATGATTTAGATGATCGATACGTCGAAACCTCTCGTTCAGTATCACAACAACAAAATATGGGGATGCCAGGGTAGACGAAGAACCAAACGCGTTCGATAATAACATCGAACGTCCTCCTCCGCCCCCCCCCCCCCCCACCTCCATCCCTCTCCCCCCCCTCCCCTCTGTTCGATAATATATATCGAACGTCTTCCCCCCCCCCCCCCCCTCCCCCTCCCCCCCGCACCTCCACCCCCCCCTCCCCCCCCTCCCGCTCAGTCGTTGTATCCCTTCTTCTCTTCCGCCCCCTTCTCCCCATAGGACTATTAATAGCATTGTTTTCCATGTAGTATATGAAAACAATGTAATGAGTGTCCAACTGTTGAAAGTGTCTCTATTAGGAGTAGAAACAGTGCTCCGTCTCGAAAGGGATGCGTTGTCAAAGTTTAATGACTGAGGCAAGCAACAAATGAGTACGCCCCCCCCCCCCTCATTATATATAGCTTGGGTCGGCGTCGGCTGGCAACGACACTGTAGAACATGCTGCTCACTACGTGAGCTAGACAACCAGGGTACCTTTTATAATATATAAATAAAAAAATTGGCAATCGCCCACAGGTGGTCGTATTGTTAGATCATTTGCGCGAGGTAAATGACCTTTACTCCGCAAAGAGGGAATTGTAAGTACCACGTAGTGTTCACGGTGTGGCCCCCTAGAGGCAGTTACATAGTACTCCCATTGCTGTCTATGGAAGTGGCTATACCGGCAATTTAATAGTCTCATTGAAGCTGTCATCCACATGCAAGTCCGCCTCACAAGCGGTTCTTAGTAGGATGCAGCTCACCCTTCATGCCACTCGCCGGATACCTCACGGTGCTTCGTGCTTGGTGCAAGCAATGTCTGCCTGGTCGGTGAGAACCCGACATGCTCCGTCCCGGCATTGTAGAGATGCCAGGGTCTATGATCATACGACTACGGCCATGCTCGAGATCGAGTACATCTCTCTTATCGAGTACCCCCCACCCCCAGCCCCTCCTCCAGCCCCTTTCCCCCGTCTCCTACTGCCCCCCCCCCTCCCCCCCTTCCCCCCTCCTGTCCTCCCCTCCCGCTACGCCGTTGTTCCTCGTTGCTTCATTCCGCCCCCCTTGAATCCCCCCCCCCCCCGCCCCCCCCCCCCCCCAGCCCCCCCCCCCCCCCCCCCCCAGCCCCGCCCCCCCCCCCCCCCCCAGCCCTCTCACGTCTACCCCTCCTTATTTAGTGCTACTGACTTCGCCCCAGCGACTGATTTTATCAATATTTAACAAGAAAAATTGTGCTTCCGACGGTGGAGTGTGGTGTCCGTGAGGTCAACTCCCGCCCCTCGGAGGGCTGCGGTATAAATATGTGATACAGCTGTGTGGGCGGCAAGGCTTACAGGTTAGAGGCCGTTGACGCAAGCGGTGGGAGTAGTAGCAGGCGGCCGTTGGGGAAGTGTGACACTTTGCCGTGGAGAGGCCGGCCGGCAGAGGGCAGGCCTTTGGTTTTGTTTTTGGTTCGTTTTTTGTGTAACCAAACGATCAGTGGGCGGTGACACGGCCTCAGAGATATTGCCGAGGGGGGGGCGGGGGCGAGGGCACAGGTGGCTTGCGGTCCAGAATCACACCCGTCAGGTATTGTAGTAGTAGGCGTTGCACCTGGTCGTAGGTAAGTTTATAGTCGGCGGTGGTGGTGTGTGGGGCGGCCGGCGACAACGGTAAAGTAATGCCCGTATATGGCTCCGAGGAGGCCTCAGGTTTAGACTGGAGAATGCCGATACGTGGCAGCATTTAACTACTGTCGGATAATAGCAGACAGCACGCAGAACGACAGCATGCCTTGTGGATATTCCCTGTTTGTTGTTGTTGTTGTCGTTGTTGTTGCTGTTGTTGTTGTTGATTGTTGTTGTTGTTGTTGTTGTTGCTGTTGTTGTTGCTGTTGCTGTTGTTGTTGTTGTTGTTGTTGTTGTTGTTGTTGTTGTTGTTGTTGTTGGTGGTGGTGGTGGTGGTGGTGGTGGTGGTGGTGTTGGTGTTGCCGACTCGGAATTGTGCCCTGGGAGTGGTTCTCTCGCTTTTTTTTGCGTTGTTGTGTGTGTTGTGCTTCTTCTCAACCCTGATTGACCTCGAGGCGGGGTGCTTTTTTGGCGGACTAGAGCGGCGGGAAAAAACTTCGGTTGCGGCAGCCTACAGTTAGCATCGTCGGCTGGTGGCGCGTACTTGGTACGAGTAGTGTGTACACGTGATATGTGATACCTACAGGTCTGGTACACTGCTGCTCGTTGCTTGTGTATACCTGTAATACGGCTTTTACCAGAGGACATACCATTACATACCGCCAGGGACTACTGCTGTGTTTTGTCCATGGGTGTGCGTCTCCTCTCCGGGTGTGTTGTGTATCTATGAGTACATATACCTGGTATCGTACACTACAACTGCCCGTAGATATGCAGGTATGATACGAGCACCAGGAAGCATGCGTGCAGTCCACCCACTCTCTCTCTCCCCCCTTCTCCCCCCCCCCCCCCCCTCTCTCTCTCTCTCTCTCTCTCTCTCTAGGTTTGTATGACGTTCGTTCATACAGCAGCAGCAATACAGCAGTCGTATTGGTGTACATGGCAGGTCTCTTTGCCCCCCCCCCCCGACCCCTCGCGACTTTTGGGTTTTCGGACCCCCCCCCCAATTTATTGTGCACAAGTAGAGTAATATAGGCTCTCCGGGCCTTCTTGTGATAAAGGGCAGCCTTGCCGTGCCCATTCCCTCGCAACAAGTTCACGGCTTAGCCTACCTGGTATATAATACCTGGTACCAGGTACCTGGTACTACTCAGTGCTGTACCTGGTTGTATGAGTGAATAAATCAATAAATGCATCAGGAAAAAACACAACGCTCGCTTCTGAAGGGGGGGGGGCACGCGCCACGCGGGCGCAATACCCTGAAAAGTCGGCTCAGGGACTATGGGTAGGGGTCGAGAAGTATATATAGATTGCTCGCGCGAAGCGCGAAAAAAAAATATACCAGGTAGGCGTTTTTCTCGGACGAGCTACAATACGAAACACTTAGTAATAGTGGGAAAAAACAAGAAACAGGAATGCTGGTTCAGCCCGAATTTCTTATTCGGGAAAGGTAATTTCTATACTGACTTCAGTACAACGGCTCTGAAATTTCTTATTTTCCTGCCATTGTTGACTATTACAGGGGGCTCCTCTACGTGTGTTCTGGTAGAGGGCAAGATAATTATTTTGTTTAAAATGTTAAAAGTCGGCTTCAAGTAATAGCGCATATCTACTCGAGACAAAATCCGATTGCAAAACGTTTTTTCACGTTGGATTACCTGGCACTTTTCGGATAGACCGGCAATGCCGCTATATTTGATGCATATGAAGGGTTGTGGGGGTGTCGTCACAAAGATAGGCAACGAAAAACTCGAAAATACATTTCGTACGACTGAAGCTAGCTGCTCTAGAATTTGATCTCTGAGGGCCGGTCCTAGCGGGGGCAAAAAAACGAAAAACAAAACGGAATAAAACGAACAGACTCTCGTTTTTAGCAAAAAACAGCACATTGAGTCCTAACGAGAAAAAAAAACGGAAAAAAAACGAAGCAAAAAGAAGAAGCCGAGTCGAATATTTACGCGGTACAATTTTTCAGAGTGACTCAACCACCACAGCGCGTGATTACCGGCGATAGCGATCGACAGCGACGGTGGATAGACACAACTCGCACGCGTGAGGCACCCTCCACAGCAGGCAGTTCTCGTGGTCCAACCCGCTCCCTCCGGAGTGCTCTAGAATTTGTGTATCGGCCATCGCTGTTTGATGGCAAGCGTTTGAATTTTGAGTGGGACTCATGTCGAAAAAATTACCGCCACAGCCACTTCCTGACCCCCCGGTTTCTTGCGAGGGCAGCCCATGGTGATTCCCTACCCCATATGTTCTCGCGCCGTCAGCAGGCAAGCCGCGTGGCAGCCACATGCATTACCCGGCCATCGTGCGCTTGCCAACCGGTCGTAGAAAAATTATCGGAACTTCATCCCAACGCTTCGAGCTCCTCCTATGTTCCTCTTCGACCCTGGGTATCCCATATTTTCTATTATTTGGCACCCATTTCGTTTTTTAAGTCCCACGAGGACTTGAACAAAAAAAACGAAACGTGAAAACGGAGGTATCAGGATCTCCACTTCTAACTTTTTTTATTTTACCAAATTAAACTCACGTGTCCTTCAGTTCTGCTCTTCGTTTTTTTATTTCGTTTATTTTGCCCCCGTTAGGACCGGCCCTGACAACACAGAACGATCACACATACATGAGATACTCACCGCAACGTGTCCGAAGGAAGAGATATCTCGTAAAATATACCACTATGTTAAAAACATGGAGACATGGAGAATTGTCTGGCAGTGTGATGACGAAGTTCACTGCATTCTAGACAACACACACAACGCAGAGTTACGTCGCCCTCGGCCTTCTCAAAGAAAACATACTGCAATACACGGAAAACGCCGAGACGTATCTTAAGAAGTAGACGATTTCAATCGAAAAACGTATCTTCAGCAGCAGCCAGGGCTACACTAAATCCTGCACGTCAGCCCATATTTAACGTCAGTGGCAACTAAAGACAATCGCCTGTGCGACCACGCCAGCCATATTTAGATTCCTCGTACGACCAATGGGAACATCCGAGGAGGAACTTCGATTTTCTTCTGCGTTCGTTTCCCGTCCCTGGGCGAGGGTCAGCAGGCACGATACGTCCTTGCTCGCCCAAATATGGGTCCAGAGTCGATCTGAGACCATCAACCCTTGTGTTGTGCGCACTCCTGGCAACCTCCGGATTTCTCCATCGGTCTACGACCGTCCTTCCCTCCGCCCACCCCCTCCCTGGCGATATCCACCCGCAATGCGAGGACTCACGTCTCCGCCCCTGCCCCCACCGTCCCGCCCGCGACCATGGGTGGCGCCAACGAATCCCGCATTAAGGGGTTGAGAGTAAACGTTCAAGGCGTGGTCACGGCAGTGCTTACACTCTTGGGCGGTGCTTGCTGCATCATCCCCTTGACGACCCCGCGGCGATTTTCATAATCGGGAGCCATGCGCATTTCGCAGACACCGAAGCTTTGTAGTTGGCTGGCTATCTTCCTGTTGATGGAAAATACGAAGAGGGTGCAAAGATACCGGCGGTAGCCCTGAATATGAGGGACGCAAGAAGGCAAGAAAAGTGTTGCCGCGACAGCGGTGATTGGTTGAGGCCCGAAAATGTCTTCGAAGCGTTTCCGCCGATTTAAGTGAGCAGCCGATCTTGTACATCCGAAAGGTACGCACATTTGACCCAGTTTACATATCACAATATAGAAGTTATATTACTACGATAGTGCCGCTATCTATTTGTTCAAGAAAGCTAGCTAGCCTTAGCACGATTCGTAACCGCGAGCAGGCTGCCAACACACGCACCGAAGTTAACAAGCCTCTACATGTTGTTTCAATAGTTATACAAGCATCTACACGCGCCGCTCACCTGTATATCCCTGTCGCCCGGCCGCGTTAGACCCGCGACGTTGTCGTCCTGGCCAAGGGCGAGACCGATCCACTCGTTGCCTGCTCTGGCTCCACCTGCAGCGTCGTCACCTTCAGCATCAGCACTATCTGGCAATTGATTAGAAAATTATGCGGTCCACGCCAGATGAGCGTATGTGACAGTGAAACCGATGTCTCAATCTCACGCAAGGGCTACACAATATCGTTCGCTTGCATCAGAAATGTCAGACTCCATCATCCGCGAAAAAAAGTAGAATATTTACACGCTGCCGCCATCCTTACGCCAGAGCCCCAGCAAACGACCAAAGACTCACTTGCTCCCGTTGCGGTGTTCCCGGTAGGAAGGCCCTCGTTGTTGAAGTCGCCAGTGACTCCGCACCATCGTCCAGCGGCAGCTTGTAAGATTCCGCCTGCGGATGATATATACGCCCTGCAACGCTATATCATCGAAAGCGGCAGGTTCAGCAGACTCTGGCCGTGTTTTGTCTTGGCGTACCCCCCCCCCCCGCTCTTCCTCAACAAACCCCCCTCCTTCCTGGGCAGAACGCTCGCCTGCGCGGCTGCATCAAACCCCTCGGCACCGTCTGCTGCGATTTCCTGCGGGTGGGAGGTAGGGCGCCGGTTCGGGGCGCTGCGCCCTGGTCTGCGGCAGTGGATACCGTATGTCGTTCCGTGCAACGCTTGCTCGTCGCTTGCCCGGCCTTTCATCACACAGGTATTGGCGGCGACCTGGCGTAACGGACGAAAGCGCCTAGTAATGTTTCCCTCGTGCTCTTGACCGTTCCCCACAGCCCGACCAGCTGCGTCCGGGCTTCCCCGTGATAGAGAGCTTCACGCGCGGAAAGTAGCTGATCCTGTACAGGCATACCTGTTTCGCGGACAGGGCGTAGACGAGATATGTTTGGCGGAGAGGGGTGTGGACGAGGGCGGGAAGGACGAGGGTACTTATGTGTGTAGCACTATAGAGGGGCGCTGAGCGTTACGATTACGTATTGCAGTACCAACATATTCGATGATAGAGCTGTAACCGGCCACCGTATTTCCTCGAAACATTTCGAATCAGGCGCCAGGTCCTCAGTTTCAGGGAACGCAGAGGCAAGGAGATGGCACACTTCGAGCCGACCATCACTTTGCGCAGAACGACCGAGGTGGAGGTATAATATAACCTCAGTCCTGTTGTGTGTCGTTGAGACGAGCGCTCGTGCTGCGGGAGAACGGAATGGCGCTGTTCGGCAGCTGCTTTCCCAGCAGGCATGCCGTCATAGCGGCGTGTTATCGAGACGAGTATATGCTACCAATTTCAACTTAGCGAGCAGGTGCAAGTACGAGGTATTCGCCGCTTCTACGCCGCAGTTGTTGAAAACCTGCGCAGCATCCGTTTTGATGGCGGTGTTATTGGTATTGTTATTGGTATTGTGTGGCTATACCCTGGCAATGTAGGCGAAGGCTGTGTCCTCAGCGTAAGCCGAGTGATGACACCGGTCACGCAGTGACCAGGAGTGCGATACTCCGGTGTGGTAGTGAGAAAAAGACGTGATAACACGTAAACACTGGTGCTTAGTTGGCCAACACACACAGATGAATTCCACAGAGAATGCAGGAGTCCAGATGACGGCAGCTTCCAGAGATGAACAGGCAGCTAGGTTACCATCACGATTCGTCGAGATCAACACGAGAGAGTGAGGTACTCGGTCCTACCAGCTCGGTCCTACCAGCAGATATAATACGAATGCTATTCCTCCGCATAATATACGTTACATGCCGAAACGGTACATAGACTACGATCTACGATACAGTGCAGTGCTACTGAACATTGACTCATACATGGTCATGTGCTAACATTTCCATGACACTCCCCTTCAATGAAAATTGCCCTGAATTGTATCAAACTATAATTTTGACAAACAAACCTAGAAAACGAATCCAATTCGATGTTGAAACAATAAAGTCCAGAAAACAATCAAGTCGGTGATAATAGAAGTAGTTCAAGAGACCACTCCATTCGATGCAATTAAGCAGTTCATTCGATGCCTTAAACAGTAGAAATTGTAACGATGTTTCGTGCCCTATGTGCATACATTTATGTGCTTGCAAAAGTACTGCTATTGTATCTTGCACAAACCAAATTTACCATAGCCTTCAATCCTACATGGCTCGTTCAACCAGTGATGGTGCGAGGCCGAATGTTGACTATTGAAATAGCAAACTGATTCACACAAATAACAGTTTCACAAAACAACCACACAAACACAAAACACAGATGTTGATGACACAAACATATAACACACGATGTTGACAACGACTTTTACATCAGAAGTTGCGGATGATGTCCAGTAGCTGCTGGAAACGCGGCTTGGCAAAATGCTTGGTCCCTATGTCGGCGGGGTTGTCGTTGGTGGGGATGTAGTGCGTCGAAATCTTCCCCTCGGTGACCAGCTCGCGGATGTAGAAGTAGCGGAGAGCAATGTGCTTGGTGCGAGAGCTGAACGATCGGTTCCCGAGCGCATGCAGAGTTGCAGTGTTGTCGCAGTGAAGTGGCACTTGAACGAGCTGCTCCCCAAACCCAAGCTCCGTCATCATGTTCATGCAGAACACGGCTTCTTTCATCGCGAGTGCCGATGCAACCAGCTCAGCCTCCATGGTGGACATGGCAGTCAGGCTTTGAAGGGCCGACTTGAAGCTAATTGGTGCTCTGGCCAACATCATGATGTAACACGACGTCGACTTGCCGTTGTCCGGGTTGTTAGCCCAGTTAGCGTCCGAAAAGGCTGTGAGCTTAAAACCTCCCTTCTTGTACACTATGGTGAAGCTGGTGGACCCCACCAGGTACCTCAGAATGTGCTTGGCCGCGACCATGTGCACCTTCGACGGTTTTGACATAGCACGAGAGAGCTGGCTCGAGCTGTACATTATGTCATACCTGAGGACAGAAGACAGGTACATGACCGTGCCGGCGATCGCTTGGTACCGTTGCGTCTCCTCGGCGTTGAGCAGTGTCTCCTCCGGCTGCTTAGTGGAGAGCTCGGGTCCGTAACCAGGGGTCAGCGTTGGCTTGCAGTTCGCGAAGCCGAACCGCTCCAAGGCGGACTTGGTGTATTCCTCCTGGTCTATTGTGAGTGTCTTCTCCGCCCGGTTCCGGGTGACCTGTAGCCCAAGTACACGCGACACATCGCCCATGTCGGTCATCTTGAACCGGTCCATTAGTTGTGTCTTGATCTTCTCGATCACTTCGATGTTACCACCAATCACGAGTAGATCGTCCACGTAAAGTGTGAGGATGATGGTGACACCGTTGTGCTTGTAAATGTATACGCACGTGTCAGATTTCAGCGGGACGAAACCGATGATCTTGAGGACGGGGTCAATTGTGTGAAACCAGTTCCCGGGGCTTTGTGCTAGCCCGTAGAGGCTTTTCTCCAGCCTCATGACTAGAGGACCTCCATCCTTGTCCTTGGTCTCATATCCAGGGGGTTGCGCGACGAACACTTCCTCTTCAATGTCCGCATACAGGAAAGCTGTCTTGACATCAAGCTGAATGACTTCCCAGTCCATTTCCACAGCTATAGCAAGCACCATCCGAACACTCTGCAGCCTGCAAACCGGAGCGAACGTGTTGCCGCAGTCTAGCCCATGTACTTGGTTCCAGCCTTGCGCGACCACCCGCGCCTTGTAGGAATTATCGGCCTTACGCTTCAGAACCCACTTTGAGTTGATGATCTTCTGTCCCGGAGGAACAGTAGAGCGCGGAACGAGCTTGTAGACCTTGAGTTCATGCAGGCTGTCCATCTCCTTATCCGCAGCAGCGCGCCAAAATGAAGCTTCCGGTGTTTTCATGGCGTCGTAGAACGATTTAGGGATTCCCGGCTGCATAGTCTGCACAGCATATGCGTACTCTGCGAACCGAGGCATGTCGTCCTTGTGGGCGACGTCCTGATACTCCCCCATCGTGGAGTATGCGAAATTTAGGCGTCGGAGTTCGCTGACAGTCCTGGCGTTAGGTGTACTAGCAGTAGCTCTGGTAACAGCCGGTGTAATCGCGCGGCTTCCGCGCGACGCAGACCCACCTCGCGAAGAACCACCACGCGAAGCAGATCCGGAAAGCAAAGATCCCGATGGCGAAGCACCCGATGGCGAAGCACCCGATGGCGAAACACCGGATGGCGAAGCACCGGATGGCGAAGCACCGGATGGCGGAGGACCCTGCTCGGCAGGGCTTACTCCCCCAGGCGGAATAGATGGAGTAGTGGCTGCAGTATCAATGCCAATGTCGCGGTTGGTGACATCATGGATTTGCCCTATAAGTGTAGTTACTAACGGATCTGCAGCGTCTATGTTAGGAGAAGGCCCATGGATGTCTATGTTAGACGTGTGGTCGAGCACATCCCTTACCAGGTCGTCTCCTTCGTCATACGTAAACTCTCCGTCGTCATATAATGCTCGCTTCGGGTGGGGTTGTTGCTCACTTTTGCCGAAGGGGCAGACGTCGCACGGCGTCAGGTCACCTTTGTAGTCAACGCCGCTGCATGGCGTCTGCCGCAGAACATTCATGCTGTTGCGATTGACATGCCCCATGCGACGGTGCCACAGGTCGGCCGATACCACCTTCAAGGCAGCACCGCCGTTAGGCTTCACGGAGACCCCTGCACGGCCCTCCAGCTCAACTTCGATGGAGCACATGGTCTTCCTGGTCGCTTCGTCAACACCCAGGTTCTTCATCGGCAGGACAAGGTCGTCTTTCTCCAACCGCGGGTTGTCCGGGTAGAACAGCGAAGCCATTCCTCCCAGCATTGCCTGAGAGACGGAGAAGAGGTTCGTCCCCAGCCCAGGCACGACGATTGTTCGGAAGGAGAAATCCCGCTTGTTCCCACCGTCATCGGCAATGGCGCCGTTGATAGTGCCGGCAGCTACCCCGTGCAGGATGGGCTGGCCAGCCGCGACGATTTCGTGGGGAACCTGAAGAGATTCGTAATCTCGCATCAAGGCAAGCAGTCCTGGAGTAATCTCCGGGTCTACGAAGTTGTAGGACGCTCCGCTGTCCACCAGCATACGGATGACGGAACCATCGGTGAGAAGCCCACCCCCACCATACAGGTCGGGAGTGGTCGCCATGAGCGCTCGGAAGATCCCTTCCGACAGACGGTGGTTGGTCGGTGACTCCGCCGGAGCAGACGCAGGCGCCGCCGGCGCGACGGCGAGCCCCGCGGTGATCACCCCAGTACAGGGGGGCGGCGCGGCCGCCGCTGACACCGCGTGGAACGAGTACCCGAAAGTGTTCTGTGCCGGAGAAGAAAGTGGGGCCATGTGGGCGCTCCCGACGTGAGCGAAGCTAGCGTCGCTCACCGGTTGTTGAGGGGCTGCAGCCAGGTGTGCGCTCCCGACGGGAGCGAAACCACCATGGCCCGGTGTCTGCAGAAGCGCCAGGCGCGCAGATAGCGACTGGATCTCCTTTTGCGCCTTGCACTCGTTGTCGCTGTGCGTGACGGTCTTGTGGTAGGAGCACCATTTTGGAGAAGGGTCGCTGCCGCTACCCTTCTTGCCCTTCTTTTTCCACGACGACTTTCCTGTCTTCGGCCTAATTTTCTTGGCCGGGGCAGGGCAGTCTCGCTGGAAGTGACCGTAAGCCTTGCAGTTGTGGCACTGATCCGTACTTGTTGCAGCCATCGCCGCTACGCGGCCGACCACCGCAGGACCCGACGATTTCCTCGACTGCGCGTCGATGAAGTAGTTTGTAGCCGTCTTCTTCAACGCCTCCACGTCCGGAAACGGGCGGCGGTAGTGCATGTCCTGGAGGAATCGGTACTCCGAGGAGTGCGTAAGTGCACTAAGCACCAAATCCTCGTAAGATTCATCGGTGGTGGGCTCCCCCATGTCGTCGAGGCGAAGCTTGAGGTCGTCCATGTTAGCCAGGAAGTCGATGACGTTCTGGCCAGGCCGGAGCTTCGCGGCGTGGAGCTGTGTCTTGCAGACCCGACGGGATTCCTTTGTGTTGCCGTCGAAACGCTCCTTGAGGGCCGCCCACGCCGCTGCCCCGTCACCCATCTCACCCCCAGACTTCGCTTGGAAAGGCCTGGTGGTGATGTTTGCCGACCCGGTAGTGGAGAAGTAAACCAGCGAGTATAGCTGGTTGTTGCGGGCTTTCCATGTCGCCGTTGCTGCAACAGCATCAGTGTCCGTACCCACGGGGCACGGCTCCCCGTCGAGGATCTTGAGAAGTTCCTGTGAATGGAACCCCACTGCCTGGCGAAACTTCGCCTGCCATTCCCTGTAATCCCGTTGCTCTTTGCAAAGGCCCACGGATTCAAGGGTGCGTTTTAACGCGTTGAACGACGATTCCGCCATCGCTTCCCGACCCTAACCAGGGACCGGGGCTACGCGCAAGGCGCGCAGGCTTTACCCACACGTATAACGCCCCGAGTACCGGAGTGAGCTCGACGCGCAAGGGACAGTGCAGGGTGTTAATTTGCTACACGGATGTAGGCTTTGCAGGATTGCAGCCCTGAAGCTCACAATCCACGTCTTCCGGACACTCTCCAGTATCCGCCCAGACTTCTGTGCTCCGCGAGACACAGGTACAACCTACCACAGTTGACTAAGCTGCGGTGTGTGGCGTCGGAGGCGTCAACTCCGGCCACGTCCTGCAGGCACACGGGTCAGATGCACTGCTCAGACTTGTCGAATCCTCAATCTTACACACGCACCGCGAACCGGTACGAGAAAAATGGTCTTGGATGTAGACAGCACCTCGCGTGACGCCGCACGCGCAGGTAACGTGATGCGATTCACGTTGTATGGGACTGCCGCACCGGATGCAAACAGCCCAGTCAGATCCTCACCCTTAACACACGCTACCAAGTCGGCACTCAGCAGGTGGAAGGTGTCTTGGACAGACTACGCCTCGCGATACGACACGCGCAGGCGATTTAGGGAAATCGATTTGAACACACGCGGAACACCAGAGCGGTGCTCTGCACGCGCAAACCAACAACCCTGCACAACTCTATTCGCCGACCGGAATCAACGCCTAGATGTTATGCTCCCGAATGCTTTACACACAGCAGTATCGTACCGAATGTGCAGCCGAGAACCCAGGTGATCAATCCGGATCCAAACAGCAGCCGGGTTGACTCAGTGTAGACCTCCAACAGGAAGCAGACTCCAGCAGAAGAGACCTTCGCGAAAAAAATGTGTATGCACACTACTCGCCACGCTCACGAGGCTATCATAACCTGTTATTGGTATTGTTATTGGTATTGTGTGGCTATACCCTGGCAATGTAGGCGAAGGCTGTGTCCTCAGCGTAAGCCGAGTGATGACACCGGTCACGCAGTGACCAGGAGTGCGATACTCCGGTGTGGTAGTGAGAAAAAGACGTGATAACACGTAAACACTGGCGCTTAGTTGGCCAACACACACAGATGAATTCCACAGAGAATGCAGGAGTCCAGATGACGGCAGCTTCCAGAGATGAACAGGCAGCTAGGTTACCATCACGATTCGTCGAGATCAACACGAGAGAGTGAGGTACTCGGTCCTACCAGCTCGGTCCTACCAGCAGATATAATACGAATGCTATTCCTCCGCATAATATACGTTACATGCCGAAACGGTACATAGACTACGATCTACGATACAGTGCAGTGCTACTGAACATTGACTCATACATGGTCATGTGCTAACATTTCCATAACAGGCGGTACTACTGCTGTAGTCAGCGCAAGGGGTCCATCGAGCAGAAAGGCGGTCGCCGTCCAAGTTGGTGCCAAAACAAAAGAGTGCAGGTATTCCTGCCACAAAAAAAGGGACACAGGAAAAAATGTACCCAGATATTAGTTGTAATGGCACTCACTCGTGGTTGGCGACGCTCACCTTAGTCTACCTTCGAGAGCAGTCGGGAACGTCTCCTTTGGGAACCCAGAAGGGACCCGCTGCAAATGGAAGAGGAAGGGCGTGCCGTGCTCGGGGGGTGCATTGATGGCCGCCACTTTGTGCTCCCCGAATCGACCGTCTCCCACCCGCGTCTACACCAAGGACCTTCTTCTTTTCCACCCGCCTGGTCGCTCTTACGAAGCACATGGACAGCGGCGGCGGCGGCGGGGGGACCGAACACGATAGTCGGCAGGGACTCCATCCCCAGCTTTCGGAGAAGAAGGGCCAGCTGGATCACGGCGGTCAGCTCGTTCTCCATGTACTAGCTGATCCCCGTTGCCTCCGGAAGTATTGGGCGGTCAGCACAGGAGTCATCTGGGGGTGGGTTCAGCAAGCGAGACGGACGACGGACGACGGACGACCGGTAGAGGCGATGTCGAGTGTTGTATAAAAATGAACCTTCGTCACTCGTTCCGACGAAACAGGCAAAGTCTGCTCTTGACCACCGTCAAAACACTGCTAAGTTGGTATCAATAGTTGTTTTACTCTGCTCTGGATCAAGGATGTACCATAAGAACAGAGTAACACAACCCGCAGTTCACCTGTGAGTACAACAGAATGGGCGGCTCCAAGCCGTTGCCCGGTAGATCCTGAGCCCGGTCTCCTAGGAGAGCTCGAGCTGCTTGGGGGGCTACTTCCTGCTGCTACTGCTGCCTGGTCTGCTGCTGCTGCTGTTGTTGCTGCTGCTGATGTGGTGGTTGGTGTTGTTGCTCCTGCTGCTTGTTGTTGATGGTGCTGGCTGGCACTGGTGCTTCTGTCTAGAGCAGTTTCATAGTATTAATAGTAGCACGGCCTTCCCCTTGAAGTCGGCTGCTTTGCGAGTGCTGCTGCTGGAGGTTGTTGGTACGCCTCCTGGCACTGCTTCTCCTCTTCGGCGTCTGGAGTCTGACACAGAGAGCTCTGGCTGCCTGGTCTGCTGCAGCTGCTGCTGCTGCTGCCGCCACTGCTGCTGTGCTGCTCCTGTGCCGCTACTGCTCTGCCGCTCATATGATGTGGGCCATGATGTGTTGTCGCCGCGAGGAAGGTGCAAAAAAGTTGACAGTCCAGTGATTTCGGCGGGGTGACTTCGGCGGGATTTCGGCCTCTTGGCCAATAGACATCGTCGTAATCAAAAGTCGTAACCTATCTCGCTCGGTAAATCCCTCATATAATTGGGCATTGACCAATAATAATGCGTCGTAAATCAAGAAAAATCCCCTACCTTTTGTCGCTGTGCCGAAAAGCCAGCCTCACCTTCAACACGAGAACCACTACCAACAGAAAAGATCCAGAAAAAGCATCAGCCTCGAGACAAGACTCACTCACAGATACAGCAATCAGCGTAGCAGCCGGAACGTGCTCTAAGGTCAGCTAGGGTCGGGCATACCGAGCGTACAGCACAACAGGAGACCGCACCTGCCTGCAACTGCAGGAACAGGAGGAGGAACAGCAAGGGCGGGCGGATCACAGGACCCTCCCCAACGAAGTAACTGGAGTTGTGTTTTGTGTCTCCGAAAGCTCTTCGGCATACGGTCTACAGCAGAGTATTTTAAAGTGGACTACAAGAGGTCCCGATAATTCATCCGATTTGCATCATGAGGAAGCACGTGGTTTTCGTTGTGGATGCGTCGAGGTCCATGGGCAAGCGAGACGTCTACGAGGACGGGGAATGCAAGCGGAGGGTGACTGCTGTATTGGACGTCTGCCTGAAGTTCACCGAGGTGCGAAATCTCTATTGTTCTAGAGCCTGCAGACAGCAGTAGTTCGTACTCGTACGAGTATTTCATTTTTCCTTCTACGGCTATGCATACATACGAGAACTCATCATGTATGTCTGAATGACATGCTGAGCAGATGTCGACATGTTGTATGTGTGTTGAACGTCTTTTTTTTTTTTTTTTTTTCATCCCATTTATATCTTCGCCCATCTTCTTCTTTCTCTCCTTCCAACTCGTAACTCAGATCCGGGGTCACATAGCAGACTCTTCTACCCCCTTCCCGCTACGGTACGTGCCTTCATTTTTATCGCGAGAAGATTTCAGCCTTTTCTTGCCTCGTCGACTCGCATCGAATTGTGCCTACCCACGCTACTCGCATCGAATTGTGCCTACCCACGCTGCAAGGCGCTCTCAACAATTGAATCCTTTTTATTTTTTTTATTTTTGCAAACTTGAGTATCGATCGATCTGCCGATCGGTTGAACTCACAGCTGACGTACTCTTTTAGTTTCTTGTAAAATAAAGTCAAAAGTCCGACCCACCTGGGGCTCGAACCCAGGACTCAAACACAAGTAGAATTCGAGGTTAACCACTTGAACCACCGCTTGAACGTCTGTTTTTCAAAATTTGCAACTGCACAAACAAGTATCATTTTCATCTCCCCGATAAATTGCTCACGAGCTCACTCCGCTAATTAATGTGTGCAGTGCAACGCGGTGCGGTGCGGTGCGGTGCGGTGCGGCACTATGTAAAGGATGATAACCGAGGAGCCACGCACCCACATTTCACCATTCACGTTTGACAATCCATCGTTCCTCTCTTCTGTCATGTGTCATCATTTTATCATTCATGACCGTGAAATCTCGCGATCACGATATGTTGTATACTCGTACGAGTAGTCGCGATACAATCATGGAATATATGCAGCTGATAATATATACCGGTACTTTTCGTGTCCAACAAACAGAATCGAAAATCGAAATCGAAAATCGAAATCGAAAATCGATTTCAATGCGAACTCGATAAAAATTAGCCGAGGTGTGTACAAACAGAATCGAAAAGTGAAAATAGAAAAACGAGATCTATTATTAAAATTTATAGGCAGCTTGCAAAAGCTGAGTATCATCTATTTAATCTGTCGAACTCACACAGCTGACGTATTTCATTATTTTATAAAATCCAGGCGAAAAGCATCAACGGAGAGCACAGCCTACTTCGGGCGGTTCACAACTACTATGCACACATGCCGACAAGTTAGCGCTCGGCAGCACAGATCCACACCATCACAGAAGCAGGCAAACGCGACGACAAATCGATGCCGGGACGTCGTTGGGCATCTTATGGAGGTGGTGGCGCGTACAAAGGTTGACGCCCCGGGATCAAACTTGAAATGGTCCTGAGAACGAACTTCCGCCCTCGTTCTCGAGGGCGTCATCCTCAATTTTTCTCGAACTATGTTCGCTTTGGCTCGAAAGCCGGGAAACGAAGGCCCGAAAACGTCGGGGCTGGTGTTGTTGAGGTTCGCCTGCTGGTTGTTCACGGGGGGGGGGGGGTCTGTGCGGCTGTGTTGCCGTGCTATGATAGCTGTGGGTTTCTGGGCACTATTAATATAATATTAATAGCTGTCTGTACGGCGGTCCTAATTGCACACCTGGTACGTACGAGCTATTTATTATTAAAGCACATTGACATATTGCCATTGATACGTACCTGGTACCTGGTAGTGTTTTATCGATCATGTGCGTTATCCTTTCGACGTACTACTGTAGGTATGTTATCGTACCAAGACACCCTAACATGACGTCGCTCGACACGGACTGCTGCTGCGGCTGATAGGGTAACATACTGCTAACGTTTTATTGGCCATACGGATACGTTTTGCCTATAACGTGTGTTACGCTGGCCAGTAGGAATTCCACTACAACAACACACTCTGACACTCTGTGTTATGTAAGGGTGTGTCTTAACCCCCCCCAGAGAGCATTGGAACGAACCGAATGGAATATTATTTGCCGCATGAATTGGTGTTGATTGGTTGTGGGAAACGAACAGATTCAGTTCAGCCCGAGAAAAACAGTATGTCTAGGAAGAGGAAGAAGTGTTGCACCCCTTTTTCTTGTTTGGGAGGACCGAACGGCCCGACCGAACGGGAACAAATATCAGATTATTTGATGTAGATGTAGATGGGCACTACCGAAGATGGATGTGGACACCAATTGCTTTGGCATGTGCAAAAGATACCGTTCGTGCCGATTCGGCTGGCGAGGCCCTGTATTCTGCATGGACCCAATCACGTTTTTTTAGGTAGGAACGGAACGAATGACCACGAACAGCCTCACCCGTTCCGTTCCGTTCGTTCCCACGCTCTTTGGTGGGAGTTAAGACACGCCCTGTAAGCGTTCAATTGGCCATGTAAGTTATCCTTCTAGATTGTGTTACGGTAGCGAATAAGATTTCCGCTGACACCCTAACTTACCGTTACTTGCTACGGGCTGATGTCGCTATAACACGGTTACACTAAGGTTTTATTGGCCATGTGCGTTATCCCTTTATCGCGTGTTACGATAACCACCAGGAATTCAGCTAACACACTTACCATATTGTTACTCGGTATGGACTGCATGTCCTAACACCGTAACACGTCTACTGCGGTCAAAACAGAACCAAGGTAACACTCTAACTTAATGTTAGGCGATCGCACGCCAATATCGTAACACACTAACCCTACCTGGTATGTTATAACAAAATCCAGAAAGTAAGTCAACGTACAGGTAACGTAAGGTTATACGATTTTGTTTCGCTGACGCCCAACATCAACATAAAACGCCAAGCGTTACGTTATACGAGGTGTAAAATCGTTCCTTTTCTCGGGGCCTAAAAAACGAAGGGGAATGTGTTTGGGCTAGAGACCAATCAGCGCTTTGTTTTTTTATCATTTCGATGTTCGATTTTGATTTTCGATTCTGTTTGGACGCGCCCTATAATCGAGATCGCGAAAAAATCTTCCCCGGCGATCGCGATATATTCGAAATGCAAAAACGCCTCCGAACCCCCCTGTAAAACACTACAGGAGCAGCGCTATCAACATTTTATTTCCTGTTTCGTCCTCCCGCAGACAACATGGAACCCATCTTCAAGCCAAACGCTCACCAATACTCGCATCTCCTGTACATTCCTACTTCAGACCCTGCTGGTATTCAGTTTTTTCAGGGTCAAAATTCGTGTCTTGTGACCGTTGCCTCGTTAGGCCGGATCTTATGCAATTTGTTTTTAGGTGATTGTATGACTGTTTACGGAAGCTTCGGTGTATCTGGTCCCGTATCTGATCAGATTTTATCACAATCACGTCTTATGGGGCCTGTTTGGTGGAAAAAATGTTCCTCCGAGATTTTATCACTCCTGAAATTCGATGAAATATTTTTTTTCTGGAAGCCTTTTCTGATCAACTCTGAAAGTGATAAATTTTGCTTTTGCACAAGACCTCGGTGGCATTATACAATTTTGTTTAGGTTATCGACTGGGTTCATGACGGGTCACGACGCTACATGCTTGGTTACGCTTGTACACAGCTGGGCTCCAACACTTGTGCATCGGCCACCACGGAGAGGGAGGGCGTCAGTACCTTGGCCACCATCGTGTCCCTTGCGGCCGCCCAACTGCAGCTGCTCTAGGCAAAACAACTTTGGAAACGAATAGGACAAGACTACAGCAGTGGTATTATCAAAACAATCTACATTTTTTTTCTGACTACGACCGCCGCAAGCAGATCATGCTCCGCGAGGGCGAGAGCTCCTTGCTGGTCCAGCGACTAGCAAACCCCGTACGCAGCTCCCCAGGGGGTTCCACATCCCGCTGCTTCCTTCGAGGAGCTGGTGGTGAAGGTTGATCGCCCAACCCGGCGTGGGCGACTCTCGTTCGTGTCGTGGCCCACGTGGAGTTCAAAATGTCGGTTCTGTTCTGTTCTTTTAGTTCTCCCATGAAATAAAACTAAAATCACGATAAGACGGCACATGGCGTGCCGATCCGGTGTGGCTTTTTGCGGGTGGAAAATCCGACTTCCTGCGTTTTTCAATCACTCAAAATTTTTTGAATAAGACCCAGCCTTAGAGGACCACTTTCTGTCCGTATTTTCGTGATTTGTTCGACCTGTGCGATTACATTTTTTTGTTTGCGATCAATCGCGGTAAAAAAAACAAAGACACGATCATATCTCATTCATCGTATCGCACCTTTCTTTCTGGGCGCGATTTCCAACACTGCTTGTCACACTCATCACGAGGTCGGACGTCGGACGAAAGACGACTGACGATAAGGGTCGATCTTAACGATACGTATTGTATTTCGTTTTTTCCTGAAATTTCGGCATTTCACCAAATTCAGCGAGGGTTGAATCTTATCGAGTTAGTGCGTCCGTTGGCTCGGGAATATTCGTCCACCGCACAGAACCGTCCCTACAGCAGCTGCGCTCGCGGAACCCATGCGTGCGGTGGCCCCACAGTCATCGGCCTGACTCGTAGGCAGGTGTCGGTGCCTTGGGGAGTGAAATCCATCACCAACTCGTCACGCAACAACGCCCAACGCTTGCCCAAAGCGTCAAAGTCTCAGCTATTGCTGTCACCGAGCTCAGTCGGTCGGCCACCTCGGTGCGGTCACCTTGTGAACTCGGCCACGAGAGCCCAGAAAGCTATTGCGCCTTCTGCGTTCGGCCATGACTTGCGAGTGACCTTAGGAACGACCCCTGTCAGCTCTGTGCGCTCGCGAGTGGTGACACAGCTCGAGCGGTGGGGTTGCCCGATCCTCTACGGCCTTGTACCTAAATTTCCTGAAAAACCCTAAAAAGTTCGAGGCGACTTTTTGGGGGGGTGAAGTTTTTCGGCTTTTCCCGACAATATTTCGGGAAAATACCGAGATTTCGGGGAAAACACCGAAAAAAACTGAAAAACACTCGTCGTTAAGATCGGCCCTAAGACACTCCTCGAAAAATCCACGAAATTCTTGTGTACTGCTGTTGTACCCTGATCTCGCAGTACATACTGCCGCATACCAGTAAACATCAGTTACGAGGGTTGTGTGCTCGTATACGTATTGCGAATTCGGGTATCGTACTGGCAGTACTGCTGTGCTGTATGATGAGGAGGGTTCGCATTTTAGTACTGGAGGGAGTGCGAGAAACGGCCGCAATACTGCCCGTACCGCCAGTGTCCGCAGTATCGGAACCCCGAAGCACTGGGAGTACCTCCAGTATCCGCGTTGTCGAACCCCGAAATACTTGATGAAAGCACAGGCAGTAAAATCTCACGCGTCGGGTCGGGTCGAGTCAAGAAGTGTTCAAAATATCACGGGTCTGTCGGGTCTGCAAAAGAGATTTAAACATCATGAGTCGGGCCAGACCGGGTCAAGGTTTTTTCGAACCTTACGGGTCGAGTCGGGTCGGGTCGGGCCGGGTCAAGAGTTTTTCAAATCTTACGGGTCGGGTCGGGTCGGGTCGGGTCGGGTCGGGTCGGGTCGGGTCGGGTCGGGTCGGGTCGGGTCGGGTCGGGTCGGGTCGGGTCGGGTCGGGTCGGGTCGGGTCGGGTCGGGTCGGGTCGGGTCGGGTCGGGTCGGGTCGGGTCGGGTCGGGTCGGGTCGGGTCGGGTCGGGTCGGGTCGGGTTGGGTCGGATCGGGTCGAGTCGGGTCGGGTCGGGTCGGATCGGGTCAAGAATTTTTCGAACATCACCGGTCGGGTCAGGTCGGGTCAGGTCATGACCCGTGAGAAACGGGTCACTCGCGGGTCGGGTCAGCACGAATCACGCGTTGTGTTCTGCTGTGACTCGCGGAGGTCCGGCCTGCGGATCCGGCACGTTAAAACCTTCCTTCTTTCATCCAAGAGGCTTTTCTCGCACCAATGTTCAATGGCACTCCTTTGATATCATATTCAAACATCAAAACACCGCCAAATCTACATACGCATGTCCGCACCCATCCATACCCACTGCAGCAAGGCCACATTTTACATCTGGGTTCAAAATCAAGATTTAGTGTTTTTGATTTGTCGACGCACGGGCCGGATCCGAGGATCGAACCCGGGGGTCGAGAGAAATGGTCTCGCGATTTGGTAGGGCTGGGCCCTGGTAGCTCTAGCCAGTACAGTATGTACTGGCTGCGTCATATGCCAGTACACTGGACCCGAACAGTGCACTGGTGGTGGCGGCGAAGCCGCGACCCCTGGCCCCCCCTGGCTGGTGAGGGGGCCCCGCCGGAGGCGCCCCCCGAGGGCCTCGCTGGAGGTGCCCTGCCGGAGGCACGTGTTGGCGCGTTTTGACTCTGCTAGAGCTAAAGAATACGTCGTTTTTGGACCATTTCAAATGGAATTTGGTGGCAGATTGACCAAGAAATAGATGAAAAAAAAGAGCCAAAAAAGCGAGCGAAGCGTATGATATACAGGGGTGTGTGGAAATACGGCACACTGCAGCACGCAGTCTACGTACCGAAATGGTGGGACACGGCTTCGAAGATACCTGGTATATTTGAACAGCGACACCGAATCGCTACAGTTCGAGAAATCGCGGCTCCAGAAACGTAAATATTGACGTTGCATATCCATTCATATTGTTCCAAACATTATGTTTACTCAAGATTCTCCTTCGCAATGCCTTAAGCCTTGTGTGCTTCGCCTCCCGCTGTGACTGCTTCAGTCGATCCCGACTCCCTTTTCAAATGGGAGCCGATACAACCTTCACACCACCACCAGAAGCAGCAGCAGCCGCAGCAGCAGCGGTGACGGGGCTCGACTTCACCAAGGGCTCGGCTCCGGGTGCACCGTCAGGACCCACACAGCCCAAGCCATCAGTGGTTGGAAGAAAGACAAGACAAAACAAGACAAGCAAAAATAAACATGTGAATGCTAAGAGCGAATTCGAGACGGGTGTGTCTCAGGTTCGATCTGGGCCTGCAGTAGAGTTGTATCTACCCCTTCTAGAAATACCCCGGGTACTATTAATAGCGAGTACAAACTCTCTTTCTTTGTAACTATACTCGTGAGGGGTACGAGTAGCACTTTTAGACTCGCGCGATTATTTGAGGCCCGAGTACCCGCGAACTCGCGACTAACGAGTACCCGGGTATACTCGCTGTCTCACCCCTGGAAACCCCAGGGATGCCAATTTTCCATCCCCCAAACCACGTCCCTTGTGCAGGAGATACATCGTCCAGATCTGCAGGAAACCTCATGTAGGGCGCACGACAAGTTTTTGTCGAAACGTCCCGTCGAATTTTTCAACTCCGAACATATATGTCATGCATGACCGTAGTCGTGGGGGGGGGGGGGTACCTGACTGACACAGCCCCCCCCCCCAAACGCCTTAAAAAATCCTATATCAACCGCCGTACGATACTATTTCCTATGCCAGACACACTATTAATATCGTAATTCGCATCTAAACGGAGGCGCCAAACTAATCGCTATATATACCGCGGCATTTACACTAATTCCTATACAAAACACAATTCCAATTACTACCCGAATTCCTACACAAACATATGACGCCATATTAACTCCTAGATATATCGCGGCACCATGCCAGTCCCTATCCAAAACGCGATACTACTGCTGTATATAAATACACTATTCCAATTCCTGTATGAACAGGGGCACCACACTAATTCCTATACAAAACACAAGACCAACTGCCAGTTTAATTCCCATATAAATAGTGACACCATCATACATACTGTTACGGGGGGCTATAGTAAATAAGACCAAATATTGTGAGTGAAAAAAACGGAATATATAGGTTTTTGTGTACACCGTAGGTCCTATTTCGTATGGTCCCCCGTAATATTTATAATTCCCATCTATATCGCGGCATGATACGATACCATGCTGTTGTGAGTCATACGCAAAACATATTTATTGCTGCTCCCAAGACCTACAGCAGTACCTGATATATATGTACAGATGTGCCTACGTTCAAGGTTGAAATACTTTACCTTGCTGTGACGTTACAACAGCAGTAGTATAGACCATAGTTAATATACCCTGGTAGGACCTAAAAACATATACCTGGTATATTTTTCCATTTTCACTATTACGGGGGGCCATAGTTAACAGGACCAAATATTGTTAGTAAAAATGGTTAAACATATAGGTTTTTATGTGTACCATAGGTCCTGTTAACTATGGCCCCCCGTAATAACAATATTTAGTCCTATTAACTATGGTCCCCCGTAATAATAGTCGTTTAATGCATCTATCTACTCGTATCGGGTCCGATCCTATGCCTGGGGAACTTTTCGCATGACATCAAATTATTGGGATGTTTTCCTGTTAAATAGGGGAGAGTTCGTTTTACAGTGCTGGGTTTGAGAGTTTGTTTTTAGCCTTTCAGGTAGATGAGACGACTATATGTCCGAAAATGTAAGGATATTTCGATCATCAACATGACTACCAACACGGCCTTACATTTCCGGACAGAGTACGTGTACTACTGCTGCATACCACTCTGCTCGAAAAGTTTAGGACCGTGTGGGTGTTAGTATGAAGGCCCAAACGGTCTTGACAGCGTGGTACTGCTGCTGCTGCTGCTGCTGCTGCTGAGTGAAGCCTGAAGGAAAGCACGGTGCCCTGCTACGAACTGGAAGTAAAGCGTTTGGCCGCTGCTGCAGGCAAGCGCCAAGGTTCGGGTCCACGTGGTCTCTTCATGGGTGTATACCGGGTATAAATCATTGTGACAAGTGTCATGTTCGAATGCTGTACCCGCTTCGTCACCAACCCTCTCTAAATTGATTGCAACGTTAAGGACCGAAGAAGCTCGAACAAGGTCACGAGTACCCGTGAACTCGTCTCTAGGCGAGTACCCGGGTACTCGCCTGAAAGGCCCCCAAAAAGTCGCGACCCCCCGAGTGTGCCCCCCCCCAGATTTCGCGAGTACTTGTTGGCCGCGAGTACTCGCAGGGTACAACTCTAGTCTGCAGCAAGTTTTTCTGTATGGTGTACGTAGCGTGTAGGCCGCGCCAGGTATCGGTGATGCTCGGCACGGCAGGCCGAGAGTGAGTGAGGGCGAGACAAGACACAAGCCCATCTCACATCAACAATTATGACAGCCGTCGCCGGCGATATCTTGGTGACGGAGGATGGCAATTCCTCGCCTCAACTCCCGACCGACAGATCTACGAAGATCTGTGACCATTTAAGTTCAAGATCCAATATCCACGATAGTGGGAGAATATCCTCTGTTCGTGCACGATCTTGCATGGCAGATATCGCCAACTGACAGCGGAAGAACATCCTGTTACCCACACGAATGCGAGTCTCCAACTGTGGCTTCGCCCTAAAAGAGGGACCCTTTTCGAGATCGCTGTAACATACAACATGTACCGGGTGCATATCTGCGCACGACCGCGATGATCCCACTGCTATGATCTCCGAAAAAAACGAAGCGGAGTAACACCACACATCAGAGCCAAAACATTTCAACAGTTTGATTTTTCATAGCGGCAACAGAGTTGTTGATCGTTGATCGCTTCAGCACAGACAGAGAGCACAGCATCGCGACCCATTCACTCAGCACACCAGGCAGCAAGCAGGACAACCACCGCTCGAGGGCGCGGACACCCAGTTAGTATTGGTCGCAGATGGGAGCGACTCGCTGTGGGCTACCTGATGTGCTCTGCCGGTCTCCCGTGTGCGCTTCCTGTTGTGCGATCTCTTCAACATTCGGCCTCCCCGAACCGCTGTAGTATTCAAAAGCAAAACTACTGCTGCTGCTGTATCGGAGGCTGTCGGATGCGTATCGGGTCGAAAACGGCACAGGTGTGTGGCAATGCGAGTCTCGTCCGCCACCCTGTTTTTTCCGGGGCTCTTCGTGGGTCAGGAGCTTCTACAAATATTGCTGGTCGGGGCGGGTCGGGTCGGGTAGGGTTTGGCCGGCAGGTTTGCAAACTCTCACGGGTCGGGTCGAGACATCCTCACCCGACTCGATCCGTGAACAACCCTGTTTTGTTTTTCGCTCTCGAGCCTCCTGGTCAGACCATGACCATGGCGGGTGGCTCCTGCCGCAAGGTAAGTCCTGGGGCGTGTACATATCATATGCGCTATCGCGTGCTCCCATGCCGTCTCATGCATTCCCATACCCCCGTGGGCCTCCCGGCGAGTATGGCAACACTCTCGGGGTCAATCAGTGCATGCTCATCCCGTTCCTTGTGCCCGTTCGGTCGGGCCGTTCGGTCCTCCTAACCTCGTAAATAAGATTAAGCGCAGTAGTCTGGGACTTGTTCTTTCTCCCCCAAACAAAACGGACAGAGGATGGGTACGCTTGGAATCTAGTCACCTTGAAAATAATTCTTGACCAATAACAGTAACTGTTGGGGGCCGAAATATTCCATTCCAACCATCCCAATGCTCTTTAGAGGTAGTGATAGTTTGTAGACGCCGTCAGTATGACTGCGCCCCCCCCCCCCCCCCCCCTCTCCCCCCCCCCCGCGTCCTCGCCATCCCCTTGCCGCCGCGCTTGGCGTCCTCCTCCTCAAGTCATCTCATCATGAAACGACGTTCTATCACCGCTATTGCGTGTATCACGGTATTCACTGTTCGTAACGGTGTATCAAGATCGCAACCAGAATATGTATTGGTATATTACTCGTTTGATACGTTCGAGCGTTGGTCAGTGAGGGAGGGCGCCAGGAAAACCTTTTCCCGAGTTTTGTATTCAGAGTAGTACCTATTAATGGCGAATAATACGTAGGTATACCTTATTTTGGCTATTTCACAACATTACGGATTAAACCAAGTCGTACGTAAAAGCAGTTTCACATCTGTCTGTGCTTCGCGTTTCTGACGGTGTGGGGTTTCCACGTGCCTTGCCGTACCTCGGGGGGTGGGGGGCGGGACGGGTTTTGGGCTTTCTTGCGGCAGGACCAACTGGCTTGCAGGCACTCCTCTCCGTACGACCGTTACTCTGTGATTTCCTTCAACGATAAGGCCAGGGTGCACCTAAGGGGCAAGCGCATTGAGGGAAGGGGCCTCTACTCACTTCGGAAGGTGACTTCACTATTACGGAGGGCCATAGTATATAGGACCAAATATTGTTGGTAAATATATACCTGGTAGGCTTTTGTGTGTACCGTAGGTCCTATTTACTATGGTCCCCCGTAATATTACTAGCTCAAGTCTGTTAGGGATTGCTTGTATTATACCAGGTATGCCGGGGTACATACGTACCAGTACTATCAATAGTACTGTAGATATCAGGTATAGTATGCTGGTTTCTAACGTTTATTGGTGACGTACTTCGAAGGATTAGTCTATTCGATTATTTATCCATTTACACGTATTACGGGGGAACATAGTTAATAGGACCTATGGTATACATAAAAACCTATATATTTAACCATTTTTAGTAACAATATTTGGTCCTATTAACTATGGCCCACCGTAATAGTCCACGCTGACGGTGTCCCGCCTCTTTCCTTTCGTCTTCATCGCTAGAATGCGAGAGCTCGCCTTAGACTCGTGTCGCGCGCTAAAACAGCACGGCGGAGGGGCCCTGAAGAATGCCCTCCCCCCCTCCCTGCCCATGGACAAGGCCTGCCAGATCTCTACGAATGCGGAAAACAGGCGACATGCCTCTCTCTGCCCTTTGACCATGAGATATACCGCTGTATATACGCGAGGCGCAACTACTGTAGTACAACCCTCCCCGTGTGGATGCGAGGGTCTGTGGTCATGAGATCATACGACTACGGCCATGCATGATATTAATAGACGCCTCCCCTCCTTCGCTCCCCCCGTCTCACCTCCCACCCTCACCCCCTCTGGAAAACGCCTCATTTATTTTTTTATTTTTTTCCGATCTGTGCCAATCTCGGGGCGTTTTTTTTTGCTCTGTGCGTATTGTTTGCAAGAACCTTGAGTCGAAAATCAGGCCTACACGCGGTACCAGCTACGGCGCCGGTTTGGCGAGCGCGTGGGGCGTGGCGAAAGGCGGCGTTAACGACGCGGGGGAGCAGTTCGTGCTAATTTTTCTGTCCGATGGTCGGGTGAGAGAGAGACACGCGTTGCATACGGTACAGCACAGCGAGTGTATATATATACATGGCCAAGACGTGCACGAAAAACAAGAACCAAACGACACCCCAGTTTGTTTTTTTGGTTCCAGACGCGGAGGGGGGTCTGGAGTACCACCTACCGCTGCTGCGGGCGGAATCACACGGACGGTATGCCTTGACATGACTTACGAAAGGATCGTTTTACGTGTTTAGGCCCAGATTGGTATACCAGCACCAGAGATGTTTTTTCTGGCAACTCTGCTCACTCGGTGGTCGGGGTGAGGACTTAATAGGCGACTTTCAGTGAGGGAATACAAACGAAAACAAGAAGAGAAAAATGTCCTGGGGGCGGGGGTGTAGGGGGGGGGGTGTACTCGATAGGAGAGATGTATTTGATCTCATGCATAACGTGGGTAGGCACAATTCGATGCGAGTCGACGAGGGAAGAAAAGGCTGAAATCTTCTCGCGATAAAAAATGAAGGCACGTACCGTAGCGGGAAGGGGGGAGAAGAGCCTGCTATGTGACCCCGGATCTGAGTTACGAGTTGGAAGGAGAGAGAGAAGAAGATGTGCGAAGATAATGAATGGGATGGAAAATAAAAAAATAAAAAAAATAACCGTAGTCGTATGACCATACAGGATTGACCCTCGAATAAAAAACCGGGATATTGGCCCAGGCTGAGTCTCTTATTTCGGAAACCGATGTACTGGTCCAAGCTATATTTCTTATGTATGAAACGACGTACTGGCTCAAGCTAGCTTTCTTAGTGAAATAATCGATGCTGGCCCGGGCTTGATTTCTTATTTGTGAAACCGAGATACTGGCTCAGGGTATGTTTCTTATTTAACGAATCCGGAAAATGGCCGAGGTCAGATTAGGTATTCAAGAAACAGATGTACTGGTCCAAGACATATTTCTTGTTTAAGAAACCGAACTACTGGCCCAAGACATATTTTTTTATAAAGGAACCGAAGCGCTGACCCAAGCTAGATTTCTTGTTGAAGAAATCGATACGCTGGCCCGGGATAGATAATTAAATAGTGAAACCGAGATACTGGCTCAGGCTATGTTTCTTATTTAAGAAACCAGTTATGTCGGTGCGGGCTAGATTTCTTATGGGAGAAAAGTGTGTGTTCCACGGTAACCTCAGTAGAACCGCTCTTGAATTTCTTATTTGCTTCGGGAAACCTGAGGATGAGTTCCCTGTGGGGCTCCTTCTCATGAGAAAACAGGGCCGGTACCCGTAAAATAAGTAGTGCAAGTATACATGTGTATGTCATATACATATATGGAGAAATTTGGTTTCTTCTCACCGTCCCACACGTCGGACTGACGACGATCTACCTAGTCTACGTAGATCCTACCCTACCGTTATGCAGTTCCTGATATGTGCTACGTACGTAGATCGTAGATCGTAGATCATGTATAGATTATGCGGCTCCCACCCGGTCGTAAGATGAGCTGGATCGTGCAGATACTTGATGTATCTTGTCTGAAAGATTTACCTGGTAGATTTTAATAATGTGGGAATCGATGATCTGCCCGATGTGTCGTGCACCCATTTTTCATTTTTCTCCCTCGGGGGCACTTTTTAGTTTATTTTTACGTCTCAGCTGAAAATCGTGGTGGCCTATCTGAAGAGGAGTTTGAGGAGGATAGTTGCGCTTTATGTTGGGCGCGTGGGGGGGGGGGGGGAGGCGTACTCATTTGTTGCTTGCCGTATATAGTCATTTGACCATTGACCACGCATCCCTTTCGGGACGGAGCGCGCGCGTGGGGGGGGGGGGGGGGGGGTTGCGTGGTTGTGTGGTTGTGTTGGTTGGGGTCGATGTGCGGCAAGGTCGTGAGGGCGAGTTGTTTGTTGGTGTCAAAGGGGGGTGTTGGTGCTGGTGCTGGTGTTGGTGTCGTTGTATGTGTTGGTGCTACAGCGGTAGATGCGTCGGTTGCGTCGGCGAAGGTGTTGTTTGTGCCATAAAAGAGATGGTGGTGGTTGTGGTGGCAAAAGGTGGTGGTGTCACGTGTTGGCGTGGATTTTGTCGGTGCCGGGGACGGTGCTGGCGTGGTGTTGGCGATGGTGTTGATTGAAGTTGAAGTTGAAGTTGGTGTTGGTGTTGGTGTTGATGTCAGTCCGCCCTACACCGTGTACGTACATTTCCACCTTTTGTTATGCTTATTAATAGTATATAGTTTGTGCGGATGTGTCTTTTGTTGTTGTAATTGTACGAGTATCCTCTGCCCAGAGAAGTTATGGGGCAAAATCGGAAACATTGTTACGATGTGCTTGATTTTCATGTTCTTTTTTGTTGTTGCTTCTGTTTCATGCTCATTTTCTCGTCCCTGTACGAATTCGAGTTGTTAAGAACCCTCTCGGGGCAAAACTGCAGTCAGCTCCTTTTTGGGGACAAACCATGCAAGTTTCAAGTGGTTCGTCCCCAAAACGGGACTGCAGTCCTCCAAAGGGTTAATGTTCTTGTTCCGGTTGATGTTCTTGTTTTTTCGCCCTCGCTCTTGCTGCGTGTATGTTTTGGTTCCTGCTCATGTTCTTGTTCCTGTTCCTGTTCTTATTGTTGTTCCTGTTCACGTTCTTGTTCCAGTTCTTGTGCTTGTTCTTGTTGTGTTTCATGATCTCGTTTCGTTGATGTTCATGTCCTTGCTCGTGTTCACTCTTTGGGTTTTTGCTAATATTCTTGTCCTTGATGTGTTCTTGTCCTCGATATGTTCTTGTTCTCGACGTGCTCTTGTTCTTGGTGTGTTCTAATTCTCCATACCAAGTATCTTCTTGTCCTTGTTGTTAATTCTCGATGCTGACGTATCGCGGTAAATCGCCGCCGTCGCTTGGCCAGCCGAGGGATATGAACGCCGCGTGCAAGAGGGAGCAGCTGCCGGCCTCCTGGCTCCGCACGATGCGCGAGTACTTCGGCCGGAGGCTGACCTTGCACGCGGTCGGCGTCGGGCCGGAGGATTTCCGCCTGCTCGAAGATCTTTGCGAAATCGCCGAGGTATGGTATGGTATGGTATGGTATGGCATCGTATGGTATGGTATGGTATGGCATGGCATGGCATGGTATGGTATGGTATGGTATGGTATGGTATGGAGTGGTATTATATGATATGGTATGGTATGGTAGTACAAGGCGCTTCGCTCCGCGGGCGGCCTACGCCGCCCGCTACGCTCGCTCAGGAAGGAAAAAAGTACATCAAATTATGCGAAGCGAACAGAGGTCCACGATTGAGTTTAGTGTTTTCAAGGATCGTAATTGCAAACCGGCGACTTGATAATGCCAAGAGTCCCGCCGCCATGCTTCAGGAAAAAACAGCTCCGACGTCAGCTTGGATGCCACAGATACGCTTCGCGTCGCGGATGTCGTACGTATGTACATACACCCCAGGTAGGGTACTACTGTCTGTACTTATTTTCGTCTTTCGATATGCTCTATGTCTGTACTGTATGTACGAAGAAAGCGAAAGCACAACTCGGCACAGCAGCAAAAACAATGAAAATGAAACCGAAAACTCGGAAAGGAAAAAAAATCCCTGTCCCCTCTCGTGTAATATTTTTCTGCCTGATTGGAACACCTTACACCCGGTCGAAAAAAAAAAGAGAAAAAACCGCACGGAAGAGCTTCTCTCTCAGCCTCGTACGCCGCCCGCCCCTCTCGCGACCACCTCGCTACCGATTCGGTCCGGGTAAAGCTTTTGTCACTCTCTGCCACAATCCGCCCCGTCGCCCGCCCCGCGTGAAGCCCGGTGCTCACCGTGGCCGTCGTTCGCCAGCTCGATAACGTTGGTGTTCAAACTGCACACCTCCCTCTTTCAACTTCAGCGTGGTCGCAAAAATAAGCACCGCTTGTATATTATCTTGCCCTCCCGAACGACCTTTATAAACTCGTACATACTCTATCAACAATCATAAATCGAAGCCAGACAAAGCCCGTTCATGCATCCCTCGTGTCTCGAGGCACACGCGACGCCTAGGCACGAAAGCGGCGACCGCGCTCCTTGCAACCCCCCCTCTACCCGCCGGCACCCGCTGGCACCCGCGACGGTGCCGGGTCCTCCCGCGATGCCGTGGTCGGAGAACACGCGCGCACCCGAAACGAAAGAAGAAAAAAGGAAGGAAGGACCGAGAAAACAAATAACTGCTGGAAAGGTCCGGCAAGTAATGAAAGGAGGCGGTTTGGAAGTGGGAGCTCTGAGAGGCCAGGGATGCACCAACCGAGCACGCTCAGGGGTTGTGATCTAAGTATGTAGTTCTATGGTATGGTATGGAGTGGTATGATATGATATGGTTTGGTTTGGTAATTTATGGTATGGTATGGTATGGTAAGGTGTGGTATGGTATGGTATGATATGGTATGGTATGGTATTAATAGTATGGTATGGTGCGGTGCGGTGTGGTGCGTTTCGGATGGGGTGGTGTGGTGCGGTTTGGTATGGTATGGTCTGTGGTGTCCAGCGATGGTATGGAGTGCGGATGGTATCGTACGGTATGGTCGGTACGCTACGGTATTGGAACGCCATGGCACGTTGTGTTGTGGCACGGTATGTTATGGTGCTGTCTGTACGGTGTGGTATGCCGTACTTGTTGACTCGACTATACCGGATCTTCTTTGCTTTGCGTCGACACACACGTGGCTTGCCTTGCTTGATTTGACAACGTGACAGGCCTTTTGATTCGACGCGACTTGACTTAGACGCAACCCTGGATGCCTTGGCTTGACGTATCGTGACACCAACAGGGGACGTTCCACCACGCGAAGCTTGTGTCGAAGGGGGACGCCGCGAGGGGTCCGAGGGCGGCAGGTCGTCCGGACACCCTGAGCAGCACGTTCAGCAACATATCTTCCTCCGTCAGCTCCGTGTGCTCGGCGACCGCCGCAAGGTGTATTGTGATGCATCATTCGTGGGTGTCATCATGTTCAGTCGTTTTCGTTTTTTTTCGGGTGGGGGTGGGGGTGGGGGGGCAGAGGGAATGTGGATGGTGGGTAGGGATGGGGGTGGGAGGGGAATGTTCGGCTTCGCTTGCTTCGGGCTGGGTATCTTTCATTGTGCGTGTTGTTTGTTGGTCGGTTTGCTTTAGATTGGTCTTTGGTTGTCGCTGGTTGTGATGTTTTGTGGTGCTTGGCGCTGGAACGTGAGCGAGGCTGGCCTTGATGATGCGGGCATCTGCGTTGTCCAAATGGGAGCATCCTCGCTCGCGAGGGCGGCACAGGTGGCACCGTTACCCGCTGCGCCGTGCGGAGCCCCCTACCCTGCTTATTTACCTGGCGTGTCAGCAATTGACAAGTAAAGTTCGTTTGTTGGGGAGGGTGACCTGAACAACAATGCTGCTGGCCGCACTCATCCTCCTCTTTCTTCCCCCCCCCCCCCCCCCCCCCCCCCCCCCCCCCTCCCCGGTTCTGTGCAAACCCGACGTGCTCCGTCCCGGCATTGTAGGGATGCGAGGGTCTATAGTCATACGACTACGGCCAAGCATGCTAATGAGTACACCCTCCCCCCCCTCCTGCCCAACTCCGTTCTTCTTCCTCTCCCCCCCTCCTCTCCCTCCTCCCCCGCTCCTGCTCCTCCTCTTCCCCCTGCTATTGCTCCCCCCCAACCGCGCGTGGTGGCAATCCGGACAAACCTAACGCCCGTGGGGTGGGCGGGGTTGGCGAGCAGGGCACCGAAGCAACTAGCTTTGGAGGACGTCGAGGAGGCTGATTGGAACAGCACCAACGAGAACGTCTACTACTGCGACAAGCTCTACCGAAATGTCGGTCGTTTTGTTCACGTTTTGTCTGTGACATTTTTCTTCTTGTGCTTCTTAATCATCATTTCTGTTCATGATATTAAAATCACAACTTGCCAGCTCCAAAAATATCGCAGGGTATTGTTTTGTTTTGTCCGTGCAATATCATGACCCAAGCAGTTTTTTTTTTCTTTTTTTTCTAGGTTTCCTTCTTCACTTCTTGTGCTCGACGGGCGGCACTCTGAACAACCATATTGCTTTGGTTGGTCACAGGTGTCCGTACCCTTACCTACCCTACCCTACCTCACTGAACCCTACCCTATCCTGCCCTACCCCATCGGCGTATTTATAGAAATTGTCGACGGCCGCGTGTCGGTTATACCTTTGCACCCAGGGCGACAAGTGATGGTGCACATGAGAGTCCTCAACGCAAATTCAAAAACCAGAGCTTGTCGGGCATCTTTTCGGAGGTTTGTAGCAACCCAGAGCCCGCAGAATGCCGGCGTTTATTCTATGCCGCCACCGCCTACCCTACCCTACTCTACCCTACCCTACCCTACCTAGGCTACCCGCGCATTCACCGAAAGCCCCCTCCGCCACCGCCACTGTCGCCCCTGGCGCCTTTCTGCTGTACTGATACGCCCAGGGTGATAGTCTGGTGGTGTACATGAGAGACCTCAACGTACGCGTGCGCGACAGCCCGTTCGCGGTGGGTGGCATGCGCCACTGCTACCGCATGTGGGACCTCGGGGCCGGCGGGAGGTCGCGGAACCCGGAATGTCTCGTCGGCAAGCAGAGCAAGTGAGTGCGCGGCGTCGCACGACGCCGCGCTGCGCTGCGCTCCATTGCGCCGGGGTCTGGGTTATTGTAGTGTCAGAGTGCGGTGTGGCATTTGCTGTAAAACCGAATGTACGCCGTAGGCCATAGCAGTAAGCCGTAGGCCATGGTAGCAGGCCGTTTAGTAATAGTTATTGTTTTTCGTATGACTTGGATTAGTGTGGAATCGACGGGAGCGGGGTTGGGTGGGGGGGGGGGGCGGGGCGGGGGGGGAAAGGTGGGGGCGGGGGTGGACAACATCAGCAGTCCAGTTAGATGTCGCATCTGACCCTTTCCCTCTTTCGGCAGTAGGTTTCCCTCGAATGACCGATCCTGCCTTTAGCTCCAACGTTTTTTTTTGTTACTGTTGTTGCCGTCGTTGTTGTTGCTGTTGCTACTGTTGTTCTCTTTGTTGTTGCTGTGGTCGTGGACAGATTCTCTGTGAGCGTATCGGAGCAAGTTAGGGGCCTAAAGAAGGACCTGCGATGCCATGAGCTGGCGGCGGAGCAGGCGGACATTTTCAACGGCCGTATCCGGAACTTCGCCAGGAGTCACGTATCCAACAACGCCACGTACTCCGCCCTCCGCAGACACCCGTCTGGGCTTGAGGTAACCGACCCCCCCCTAACCGACTCCCCCCCCCCCCCGCGCCTGTCTCCATCTCCCCCGTCCCCACTCCCCCCTCCCCCTCCGCACTCCCGAGTGGCCACACCAGAAAAATAACAAATTCCTCCGAAGCTGTCGTCCATGTGTAAGTCCGCCTCACGAGCGGTTCGTAGTAGGATGCAGCTCGCCCTTCTCGCCCTTCTTGTGACTCGCCGAACACTTCACGGCGCTTCGCACTTGGTCCTAGCAATGTCTGCCTGGTCGGTGACCCCCCCCCCCACCCCCCCCACCGTACCTGGAATGGTTGGTACATCCGCAAGTCGGACATATCATGATCTACCGTAGAACAGCTAGATCCTGACCTGCCTTCGTGGTGTGTCTGTGCAGGATCGGTGTAGCGCAAATCGGTCCAACCCAGGAAACATGGGCCAGATCATGCAGACTATACGGCTCCCAGCTGGCAGCATGAGCTGCATCGACAAAACAGACCATGGATGTATCTGACCTGAAACGGCTACGAGTAGGCGATGAAGTAGGAGTAGATGATCTGTGCGACGTTTTTGGAGTTGTCCCAATAGCTGTTGTTTCTTGGACTATTACGGGGGGCCATAGTTAATAGGACCAAATATTGTTAGTAAAAATGGTTAAATACATACCTGGTAGGTTTTTATGTATACCATAGGTCCTATTAACTATGGTCCCCCGTAATAGTGGTCATTCTAAAGAGACCCCCCCCCCCCTCCGCCCCTTACGGGGCGTCCATTCCCTACCATAGTCGCCGGAGAAAGGGCCTTGAGGCAGTGGGTTCCTTGTGGCGGCGTGCCCTCTCGTCAATATGCGTATTTTGTGTTGGTGTTGGTGTTGGTGTCGATGGTGTTGATGTTGGTGTTGATGGTGTTGATGTTGGTGGTGTGGATGGTGTTGGTCTTGTTGTGTTGGAGTTGATATTAGTATTGGTGTGGCTGTGTTGGTTGTGGTGTGGCTGTGTTGGTGTTGGTGTTGGTATTGTTTGTGTTGGTGTTGGTGTTGGTATTGTTGGTGTTGGTGTCGGTGTTGGTTGTTGGTGTTGGTGATGTGGTAGTGTTGGCGTTGGTGGTGATCGTGTTTGTGGTGTTGGTGTTGTGGTGTTGGTATTGTTGGTGTTGGTTGTTGGTGTTGGTGGTGAGTGATAGTGTTGGCGTTGGTGCTGGTGTTGGTGTTGGTGCTATAAGTAGTGTTGGTGTTGGTGGTAGTTGGTGTCGGTGTTGATCTTGGTGTTGATCTTGGTGTTGATCTTGGTATTGGTGTTGATGGTTCTTCTCATGTTGCTCTTGGTGGTCATCCGCTGACATCGCTGTCGCTCTTGCCGGTACTGGTGCTAATGCTCTCCCTCCTTCCGCTGATTACCACCGTGGCCACTCCCGCGTGTGCAGGTATCGCAGTGCGACGTGTACAGGCTTGAGGACAGTTTAGAGGCCGGCGGCTTCCGGTACCTCTTGGTCGAGCCTTTCTTGGATGGAAAGTACATCAAGGTGAGAGGAGAGAGAAGGGGAGGGAAGAAGGAGGGGGGAGGCGGGGTTGGGTCGATCGGAGAAAACGTTTTGCACTTTTTATTCGTAGCGCAGATATGTGGTACAGGAGGAGAGCAGAAGGCAATTTATCACAGGTGTGACCATTTTTTCTGCATAAAACCGCGCAGCGTATAGTAGGGCTCGCGTGAGATGACCTGGAATGTAGAAGTGATGTCAATATCCAACTACTGACTGTACATCCCAGTTCACCCCACTTTACCTCACCCCACCCCACTCTATTCCACCCCCCCCACCCCCTACCTCCCTCGTGACTATCGCTTCGCTTTTTTGTCTGGCCCAACCCACACAATGACTGCTGCTGTATTACTAGTACAACGGCAACAATGGATATGTCGGCGACCAAGGCGGGCTGGACGACGAACAGCGGTGCTGGTGGCAGGTGGCCCAAGCGTTCTCCCACTTCACCCACCACAACAGCCGCGGAAACTTCTTGGTGCGTTTTGCCTTGCCTTGCGTGGCGTTTGCCCTGCCTTGCGTTCCAAATCAGATGAGATGAGTTGATTTGAGTTGCGTTGCGTTCGTTGCTCGCTTGGTTTTACCTCCCCCCTCGATCGCCACCACCACCACAATCACCATCACCACCGCAGATTGAGTCGGTTGTGGCCCCAGGGGGGGTTGTCGCGCTCGCAGTAGAGCTTGCCACTTACTGTACCGTATTCTGTAAAATGGTTGACAGCACACTGTGTACGAGACAAAGGGCCTAACGCTCTAAACCAATGGTTGATAGGTTGTTGCCGTAACGAGGGCTGCAGGGGGAGGCTGACACGAGAGGCAATACGTGAGTTGAGTCTGATTGGCTTAGCGGTTGGGTAAGGATTAGAGTGAGTTGTGTCCGCCTCGTACAAAAGAGTGTATCAAACCCATTTATCGAAAATATGAGGTGAGCTACCCTTCGGGTTAGGGTTAGGGTTAGGGTTAGGACGACAACGTTTTTTGTTTGTTAGTTTTTGTCGTTTTGGTCTTGACTACTTTTACATCCCAGCTCAATCAACCCGCCGGAGGTTTTACTGACCCTCAGCGACCTTCCGGACAAGCCGTGGTCGCAGGCATTGCTATACGAGTCAGTACCGGGGTTTATTCAGCGTTCGTACTACTTGGTGCGTTGCGCTGCGCTGCCTGATAGCACCCCCCCCCCCTCCCCCTCTAAAATACTATTACGGGGGACCATGTTAAATAGGACCTACGGTACACACTAAAACCTATATATTCACCTATTTTTGCTAACAATCATTGGTTCTATTTACTATGGTCCCCCGTAATACCACCGCTACTACCAGTACATACCAGCATACGACGTGACCCAGCTGCTTCGACGAAATGGTTCACGCCTCGGACACATGATCGATTCCTACTCCATGGTCTAGATTTTTCAGGACAGACGATTTGTCGATCTGTATGATGTGCTGCTCATGTTGCGCGGTGGGGGCCGTATATAGATAACTCCGTCATGATCTACGGCATTTTTTTCCCACTGGGTTGGACCTGTGCTTTTGCTGTACCGCATACACCTGCACAGCACCTTATCTCGTAGCGGCAGGTATGGTTCTAGATGATGTGTACCGTGGTCTGCTGTCCGATCAAAACCGTGTTTGATACGGCACACAGGCTCCCTTCCTCAGCGTCAGATTTTTTCCCAGCCAGTCGGTGGGGGACATAGACTCCTATTAATGGGCGGGGGGGGGGTAGACCCCGAGGGTTAGCGTTTAGAGTCAACTCACGCTATTGCGGGGGACCATAGTTAATGGGACCTGTGGTACACATAAAAATCTATATATTTAACCCTTTCTACAAACAATATTTGGTCCTATTAACTATGGTCCCCCGTAGTAGGATTAGGGTTAGGGTTTGAAATTGGGCCGAGTCGTACGTACACACGTCTCGCCTCCTCCACTGCCGCGGGTTCGCTCAAGTTTGGTTTTCGTTGTGTCGTTTGTGCTTGGCTGTGTGGGGGCGGGTTTCCAAGGTGTGTTTGCAGCAGGCGTGTCGAAGCTGCGATCGGTGTTGAGAGAAACCGTCACGATAGCAGTATGCCTGTTTGGTATTTGCAGAAGCGCCAGGATTATTGTATGTATGAATGATTTGCCAGAATGACAAATGACAATTCTTAAGGAAAGTCCAGGACGACACGTATCTAGAGACATTTCGAAATACATGCTGGTAAAATATCACGGCATTGTATATTCCACGGCTGTTTATCATTGTGGCGAAGAAAACAGCAAACTTCAATGTTCATGCCCCCCCACCCCCGCCACCGCCCTCGGCTAGGCATTCCATTTGTACTGACTCCCCGGACGCCCCCCCCCCCCCCCATATACATTATATATAGGCTGGCTTGGCGTCGGTTGCAACGACACAGTAAAACATGCCGCTCACTACGTGAGCTGGACAATCAGGGTACCTTTTTTTCTCTTCTTGTTTTGGCGGTCGGTCACAGCTGGCGATCGAGTTACAGATTATTTTGGGCGGGGTAAATAACGTTCATTCCGCACGAGGGGGATCATCGCATCACGTAGTGTGCTTACGGTAGTGCACCCACGAGGCAGTTACCTAGTACCCCACATTGCTGTCTCTGGAAGTGACCACACCGGAAAATTAATTGACGCATTGAAGCTGTCATCCGCGTGCAAGACCGCCTCACAAGTGGTTCTTAGTAGGATGCAGCCCAGCCTACCTTGATGCGACCCGCCGAACACCTCACGGCGCTTCGCGCTTGGGGCAAGCGATGCCTGCCTGGTCGGTGAAAGCCCGACGTTCTCCGTCCGGACGTTGAAGGGATGCGAGGGGCTATGGTCATACGACTACGGCCATGCGTTGTATTGAGCCGCCCCCCCCCCCCCCCCCCCCGCCTTGCCACCCCCGCGCTTCTATCCCATACCGCCTTATTTGTATTGCTCCCGGTGCTATTCCACGGGGTACCGCTTCCTTCGCTTTGCTGTTGTGGTACGAGTAGGTGTGCGACATTCAGGGAGTGGACCAATTCACCACCGACCCCGCCGTGCACAGCAAGACCAAGAAGCACGGCGCCGGCGACAGGGGGGTCAACGGTAAGAGCTATTAATGGTAACAACAACAGCAAAAGACGTGTCGCGTATGCTTTCTTGTATAAAATGATAATAACAAGGCAGTACGTACGTAGCCAACGTACGCAGTGCCTCGTTGTTCGCGTGGTTCCAGTAGAAGGAGGCAGGTATACACTATTAGACAGGACTTTTTTCTTTTTTTTTGCCGAAACACTTGTTTTTGCCAAAAGGTCGAACATGGCATATGTGTACTCGAAGAACGTCAAGAAAAACGTACGTTTGCACTTCTGATGACCATGCGGTGGAGGAAAGCGGCTGCTCCATCCCCCCCCCCGCCCCCGGTCAAATGACTAAGGCAAGCAACAAATGAGTACGCCCCCTGCCCATACATTCCAATATCATTCACACCCCGGGTGGCTTCTCCCCCCCCCCGCGCCTCCCCCCTCTTTCCCACCACTTCCAACCCACCAATGAAGCGCATCCTCGAGCTGCATTTTCGAGATACCTGGTATCATACTGTGTTTGTCACCTTCCGAAAACGACATTTTCTCCTCCAACATCACCTCCGCCTCCGTAGCTAAAATAGTGATCAACTGCCCCACGACTGATACCGCCAATGCTACCGATAGCGATACCGATACCGCTAGTGATACCGATACCGATACTGATACCGCTGATGATGCCGATACCGATACTGATACGGATAATTATACCGATACCGACACCTCTAACCCTAGCAGTATCGCTATCGGTACTGATAATGATACCGCTAAACGATGCCGACAACGCTACCAATACCGCTAACGCTACCGGTACTGATACCGATACCGATAACGCTACTGATACCGATAACTTTAAACGCAACCGATACTGATACCGATACCGATGACGATGCGGATAACGCTATCGATACTGACAATACCGCTGCCGATGCCGCCAACGCTACCTATACCGTGCTACCGCTATAGTGCTACCGATACCGATACCGCTGACGCCACCGATACCAATGCCGACATCGATACCGATACTGATGGCAATACTGATACCATTACCGCTATATATCACCACCGCCGCCGCCGGCTAATCGAAAGGTATGCGCAAGTTCCTCGAGAGCCACCGCTGCAACGCCATCTGCCGGCACCTCGACCTCCCCGTGCCCGACGGCCACAGAGGGGCCACGGCGACCCCTGCCTACGTCCCCGTGCACGGCGACATCTGCGCCCCTCCGCGGGGGGGGTACGGCATGCGCGCTACGATGCTCACGCCTTCCCACGTCATCTACGAGAATGAGGGGTATGACCCTGACAACTAATTCCTGGTTTGGCAGTACAGTAGTTTTTGAGGTGATACTTTGATGGGGGGGAGTGTTTTTTCCTTAACCTTGCCCGCGACGACGGACACGTTTTTTTTGTTTTCCTTTTTTGGCGGTGGTTGTAAAGTTTCTTCGCGAGGGCGTGGGTAGTAGGCACATCGTCTAGGGTGTACATGACTCGGTCCCACGGCACGTAAAGGTTGCACTTTGTTTTTTGCTCTCAACATCTTTTGTCCGCGGTTGAGCTCCTCCGGTGAGCAACTGCCGGTTTAGCATAATGCTTTTACTTAATGTTTGATACTAGTACCAGGTACCTGGTATTTGTTTCAGGAACTATATATACATCGCATGCCAAATCTTGGTCGGGTTGCGCAAACAAACTTTCTTTTCGAATTCATGTTTCGGGCGAGGCATTCAGCTCCTATTGCGAGTGATGATCCCAGAACATAATAAGCCACCCCCCCCCTGTAGTACCGCGGTATCGCTCATATTTTCTCTGGGGTCCCCGGGCATCTAATCCGGTTTTGTTGGTCGTACTACCCGGGTACACAAGCCACCACCCCTTTATTACCGCGGTATTGCTCATATATATTTTGCTCTGGGGTACCCGGGGTAGATACCCGGGTAGATCCTCCTATTACGGGGAACCATAGTTAATAGGACCAAATATGGTTAGTAAAAAGGGTTAAACATATAGGTTTTTATGTATACCATAGGCCCTATTAACCATGGTCCCCCGTAATAAATATTCCCTCGTAATTTCGCGGTTTTTGTTCTCGGGGCAGGAGGGGATTTTCGTTGCCATGCTCGGGATGGCGAACACGACCTACTAGGTGATTTGCTGTAGCTACGTACGTACGAGAAAGAGGGGGATCACTACGGGTGTTTATGATTTCAAGGTGGTAGTAGTTGTTTGCAAGGGTGCGTGCATTTACAGCAGTAGGAGGGTGTTGCGCTTGGAATTATATACTTTTGGGGCACCCGGGTACCTACAGCACGTTGATCGTACCCTTTTGAACGCTCATTCCCTCGAAATTTCGTGACGGGTGTTTCGACGGAAAATAGTGTTTTTTTTTCCTTGCCTCGCTCAAGACTGCTACGAACACGACCTACTACGTCATCTATAGGTATACCAGCAGGAGGACCCTTTTGAACGCTCATTCCCTCGAAATTTCGTGACGGGTGTTTCGACGGAAAATAGTGTTTTTTTTCCTTGCCTCGCTCAAGACTGCTACGAACACGACCTACTACGTCATCTATAGGTATACCAGCAGGAGGACCCTTTTGAACGCTCATTCCCTCGAAATTTCGTGACGGGTGTGTCGACGGAAAATAGTGTTTTTTTTTCCTTGCCTCGCTCAAGACTGCTACGAACATTACCTACTACGTCATCTATAGGTATACCAGCAGGAGGAGGACGAGCTAGGACTATTGATTTTGCGGTAATACGTTTTTTTGCCAACCTGTGCTGTAGTACTCGTTTGTGGTTGGGCACCAAACCCGGTTGTGTTGATTAATAACCGGGTAGAGAAAGGGATTTCGTGCCCGCAGTTTTCTGATTGGTCAATTTTTTTGGCTGGAAATTTTGAACGACATTATGGTGGAAAATCCTTGGTCGATATTTGTCGTCATCCGGAGTGTATTTATCCCCTGCGGAACGCACCATCATTATAGGTTTGTGGTGGTATTTTCGAGGGAGTGAATCACGCTCCCTTCACTCCTTTTTTCGACGGCCCACGCGCCGCACGTTATGTAATATATGAGGAGGTTCTTTGGTGAGTGCACAGCGTGGGTACTTTTTTTTGGCGGCACCGGCTTTCCTTGCCTGTAACGGCCCTCACTCTTGATGCGATGTTTTGCGACCGCACACACGCCTCCCTGTGATCGGACGAGGAGGAGGAGCGGCTTCTGACCGCTAAATTTGGAGTATGCGGAGGGGGGAAACTACAGGGCTGAGGCCGGGAAAGTTGATTGCATGAGCGAGTTGGTGGGGTGTGTGATCAAGGAGGTGCGTTTTTTGTTTCGTGCGCGGTTCTCCGGCCTGGACCGTGTGAATCCCACTTTGATATTTTCGGCTACAACAACCGGTGATGTATATTTAGTCTATACTACAAACAGCCCGCAGCAAAAGGCGTCCGAGCACCCACACGTTTGTTTGTTGAAATCGGCTCGGGGCGGGAGAGAAGATAGATGCGCCGAACGTATCATATTGTTTATTGTTTCGTTTTGTTTCGTTTCGTGTTTTTTTTTTTTGTTTTGTTTTTTAGTCTCTCTTGATTGAAAGTTTCTTGTTTTTTGTTCTGTCTGTGTGTTTTTCTTTTTCGTTAAACCCTTTTCGTTCAGTAAGGTAGACTGCAGTCCCGTTTTGGGGACAAAACCCCTCCAACTCTAGGTAGTTTGCCCCCCAAACAAGAGTGTGGTCCTAGAGGGGTTGAGGCTGTGTCATCCGCGGCTTTATTTCGTCGAATTTTTCAGGTTTTGCGGAGCATCATAGCGTTTGGGGCTCGATTGTTCGAGCTCTGGGTCCAGAGAGGCTTCACGGTAGGCCCCGCCACCTACACTCGAGGGTCTGATGTCTTGTATTTTGCTTGCTGCCTGAAATGGGGGGTCGATTTTTTGTTAAATTTTGGTCAAGACACACTTCGTATGAATGTGATCCTTGAGTATTATACCGCGTAGGGGGGGGGGGGTGTGGGGTATGGCACCGCGCACGCCATGAGGAGCATCTAGAGTTTTTTCTCGCACTTTCCTGCGAAAGTTGCGCGTAGGTGCAACATAAGTACCGGGTATGCCGGATACGTTGTTAGTGTTGGCATTATTAACCCTTTTAGAACCGCAGTCCCGTTTTGGGGACAAACCAGTCTAATTTCAAGTAGTTTGTCCCCAAAACGGGACTGCGGTTCTAGAGGGGTTAATAGTAACGGTGGGCCGCATACAGCGAGTGGGTGGGTGGGTGCGTGGGTGGATGATTGCATCGCGGCACTCGAGTGTGTTGCGACAAAAACTTAGTAGACTGGTATTAATATCTGGTGGTATATGAGGTGTCTTTTTCGATGACGGGCTTCTCTTTTTGTGTCTCTCCATGAAGAGAGTTCGCCCTGCTTGCTTGCTTGTGATGGCAAGCGTCGACACGGCAATCCTCGCGTGACTACGTTTATTGTCTACGAGTACTCATTAGGAGGCGGATGAGAAAACATGTTGTACGCACTCCTGCTGTAATTCTTTTTATGTGCTCTCTTGTGGTGTGTGTAGCAGCATGAGGGAACCGGAGACCAGTACGTACAGCAGTTTTTGTATTGCTCGCGGGGCGTACTTGAAAGGAGAGGTGGAGATAGGTACTTAACCCCTTTAGAACCGCAGTCCCGTTTTGGGGACAAACTACTTAAAATTCGACTGGTTTGTCCCCAAAACGGGGCTGCGGTTCTAAAGGTGCTTGCGTGGCTCTACCTTCGGGCCTATGTCATATACCAGGTATTAATGGTGAAAAAACAAGATATACGTACGCACATATATATGTAAAGTACATGGGGGATACACAACGATCAGTATCACACAGTTAAATGCGGTGTAATCACTTACAACAGCAAGTGAATGGTCGGCCGAAGGGCCCAACCGCGGGGGGAGCAGGCGCTCACGGAATCACCTGCGTAGGGCTCGAGTTTCTTACCGCGTGCCGATTGCAGTACCCGTCCTGTGCGGATTGCGAGGAAAGCGGAGGCAATCTGGATGTGTAATGCTCTCCTGGCGACTTGTATGCGCGGGGTGAGGGGCGGAGAAAACGAGTTCTATTTGGGCGGAGCAAAAATGGTGTAATATGTGTAATAGTGAGTCGAGGCACAGCACAGCAGTATTTTTAATTAGTTTAAAGTATTAGGAAAATGCAAGAGGGCGAAAACCGCGGTGTGGGGTAGGTTGTTCTAGTCTGTGCCTCGCGCGCGGTGTTGACGGCCATTTGAGGGTCTAGATCTTGTGAGATACATGGGGAGATCTTGATGTTGAGATCTTGATGATGAGGCAGACATACAGATCTTGATATTATTGAGATTTTGAGATATTGATATTTTTATTGGTCCGATAAATTGATGAGATCGATCATTTTTCCCGTAGTTTTGGTGCACAGCCCATTCAGACGCACATACATCTGTTTTTTTGGTACAGTAGTAGTAGGGGACCGTTCAATAGGATTGCGTATTATAGTAGTACATTACATATTATCAGGTACAGTTATTAATAGTACAACATCACACTATTAATAGGTGCTCGTACGAATCGTTTGTAGGTCGCGTCCGGCGCCGGCAAGAACCGCGCGCTGTGCGTTTTATTATGCCACGATACTTTATAGGGTGAACTTTAAATTTTGACGAATTCAATAGCACAGCAGGATGTATTCGTCTAATAATTGTTGTGCTCACAGGTCGGCCCGAGCACGACAAGACCGACAAGCCAGCGGTCAGACAATCAGTATCCTACCTGGTACTGCTGAATGAACCTTTCTCTCTCGCGGTACTATATCGAAGTACTAGGGAACAAAAAAGGCCCTCCCACCCCCACGGCGGTCGGGCCAGCTTTCTGCAGATAATATAGGAGCTATAATTAGGTGAGCCAATACGTACATAGGATGGACATTAACTGCTGTGGCCCCGTGCTTTAAATGAATGAAAACCACTTTGTAAGCCACTTTATGTAGGACCTCAATAAGCGTTAAAATGATGAATTGTGGAATATTTATTTGATGTGCTTGCTCCCTCTCTGGAATCTCACATTTTTTTTTTTTTTTTCCATCATCACTTTCACTTTCCAGCCTAATACAACTCGTAGGAGGTTTTACCCTCGACGACCTTCTGGACAAGCCGTGGTCACAGGTGTCTACCCTTCTCCCCCCCGGTACGTGCCTTTATTTTTTGTCGCGCATAGGGTTCAGCGTTCCCACTGCTCGCTGATTTTCATCGAATGTAGCTATAACTCACGCTCTCGTCCTGCTAATCAATTTCTTTCAAGAAAAAGCCCTTACTACGAGCATGCACTCGGTGGGACTTGAACCCGCGAAATTAATCTTGATAGGCACGCGGACCACCTACCAAGCCACCGGGGACGCCGGCATTGCAACTTATTTAGTCGTTGGTTGCAGCAGTACGACGCAATACAATCTGCGGGTAATACGATAAACGCACAGCAGAGGGACCACACTCGGAGAATCGACTGTTTCCGTATCGAGCAAAATTCGTACTCTGAATGCTGAGACTATTAGGGTGCTTGCGGCCTCAACATTGCGAGTGACTGGGATTGTGAGCAGTACTCAACTTCAAACCTCGAAATACTGCCTGAATGTTGCGAGTAAGTGCGAGTGTGAGTAGTACTAGATATCCAAATGCCACGGGTGCAAGGAGTGCCCGCAGGATCGGACGCCGAAATATCCGAATGAACGGTCGTCAATATTATCACTTTCTTTCATCGAGAGGATGAGGTGTGTTAAATCGAGGTGTCAGAGCAGAGGTCAGACGACCGTGCTGGTAGGATAATTAAATGACAACGATGTCGAACTTACTTCATTACAATCACGAAGATGATGGAGACGGCAGCAGCAGTGGTAACGCAAAATGTAAATGCCGTACGAGACATATCTGCATGAAGAACGGCTGTAATTAGGTGGTCATCGACAGAAGAAGAATGTGCCGGATTGGGTCGTCCTGAGCAAAGGCCAGACGATGCTCGTAAGATATCCATATGAGAAGGTGCAGATAGATGCTCGGAGTACGTTGGAGTAAAGTAACGAGTATCGGAGATAAAGTGCTTCAGGTGCTTGGTGTACTCGGGGTATTTCAGGGCTCGATACTCCGGGATACTGCTCGTACTCGGAGTATTTCGGGTATGATCACTCTCAATACTGCTTGTACTCGGAGTATTTTGGGGTCCGATACTCTGAAATACTGCTGTATTCATTCCGAGTATTTTTGGGCTCGTTACTCGGAGTGTTTTCCTCGGATGATGAAGTATTCCTGGGTTCAATACTCGCGATACTCGGAGTACCCCGAGTAATTTAGATGTTTGTACTCCGGGTTCTGCTTGTACTCGAGTATAAATACTGCCCATAGTCGCAGTACTCGGAGTATTTGGGCCTTCAGTACTGATCATACTCCAAGTACTCCGAGTATTTAGGCCACCAGTACTCTAATACTCGGAGTACTCGGAGTACGAAAATTACTCGATACTCCGAGTATACTCGGAGTATCGAGTATACTCGGAGCATCTGTGGAATGTTGGTTCGACGAAGTGTACGCACGGATGATGACGGCTACGGTGCATTTTATGATACCGAGAAATCGAACGCTTTCGAGCCGCGAGCATTGTCGGTACAACCCCCAAAAACCGTCAAACCAGCTGCTGCACAGGTAATACAGGGCGAGTTTTGACGTCGTGAAAAGCTGTTTTGGATCGTCGTGATTCTTACTGGTATTAAAGTAGTAGTGGAGCTCGAGAAGGGTGCCAACAACAGCATCATACGATGGCGAAATAACAGAAGGAGGAGCAGCAGCAGCGTCAAGCCGATTGGTAAAAATCGACGGGGATCAAACGAAGCCGGCACGAGCAAACGTGAACCGACGGAGGATGATAAACGAACCGCGCATACGCGTCATACATCCGCTCCTGGTAGGAGAGCCAACGTCTTTCGCACCGTGTAGGCGGTTTGTATTGTCTCACCACAGGTGCTGCAGGCGGGCTTCTTCCTTCCGCTGCTGTATGCAGTTGAATCGTCTTTGCTCGGGGCAAGGTCTTCGCGCCGAAACTCATCACCATCGCCACGGGTTACCAAGAACGCGGTGTAGCGAGCGTCGCTCCTCATCCTCTCTATACGGGAGGTGAAGTCGGTTGGATAAATAATACAAATTGCGGGGGGGCTTCGATACGTAAGGGCAAAGTACGATCTCGACCAACAACGCGGCGGGACAAACATATACCTTCTGGTGTCAAGCGTGCATGATTGTGTGTGCACAGCAGTGTGCTGCGGTAGAAGGAGATAGAGAGGATGATTTGGAAATTGGGTGTTGTTGCAGAGCTTACAGAGGAAGGTACTGCTTTGTTGTCTGCAGTAGTAAGTAGTCAACAGCGCGGCGTATGTAGTTTACAAAAACGACAGAGAGGATTGCGTGAACGTTATGAGGCTTAGATTGGGTAGGCGATTGGTTATCCGTTTACCTTTAGCCCAACGAACTAAGACCTTCACAAATGGCGACGACGGCAGAACATGAGTCGTTGGTCGTGAATTCGAATCTCACGTCCACCATAAAATCGCTTTTTAAAGAAAAGTGAGTTTCCTCGTGTCTAGAATCTGAAATATGCTTCTGGATCCCCAGAAATAGGAACCGCGCGTGGTGGCGCGTCGACCTTAAAATCCGGTCCGTTCCAGGGGGGGAGAGTGTTATGAGGCTTAGATTGGGTATTAATAGTAGGCGATTGGTTAACCTTTTACCTTTAGCCCGACGGACTGAGACCTCAACATGAACCCCTCTCGGTAGCTCGAAAGACTCTTATTTCGATGGATTTCGGGTGAAGCGGCTGTAGATGACGAGGACCGGATGTTCAAAACTCAGGAGGGCAGGAACACATGCGTGTTTCGAAGATAGATGACGTCGCAAAGGACAAGATCTTGGAACGTTGCACATGGCGCGTCGACCCGTAAAATCCGGTCCGTTCCAGGGGGGGAGAGTGTTATGAGGCTCTTATTGGGTAGTAGGCGATTGGTCAACCTTTTACCTTTAGCCCGACGGACTGAGACCTTAACATGAACCCCTCTCGGTAGCTCAAAATACTCTTATTTCGATGGGCTTCGGGTGAAGCGGCGGTAGATGACGAGGACTGGATGTTCAAAGCGCAGAAGGGCAGGAACACATGCGTGTTTTGAAGATGACGTCGCAAAGGACAAGATCTTGGAACGTTGCACGAAGGCAGCTTACAAAAAAAGGTGATTTCGGAGTATGTGAGAGATACATTTTTTTTTACGTTACGCAAAGTTAAGGGAGCTCACAAAAGTTGATTTTGAAGTACGTGAGGTATATATTTTTTTAATAAGTTGGTATTAGAGGCAATAATATGATGAAGTTATAAATTCGGGATCACGCTGTCTACGATATATAATTAATAGATTAATAGTACCTACCGTATAAACAAAAAGAAAAGTGTTTGGTTTCGCACAGGTGAGTACTATATACCAGGTACCACTTACTCACTCTGGACGGTAATATAGGGAGCGTTTGGCGTTCGTATGAGTGTTTCAACGATTCTTATGCTCCCGTTCAGAGTGGTCGGCATCGTTTTTCAACGCTCGGTTTTTCCGCAGCTAAGGGGGAGGGGGTTTCCAAGATGACCCACAAGGTGTTCTACGATAGATAGGGGTTCACTCTACTTTTTCTGCTCAAAGGCTCCTACATATCCCCCGTGATATATAATAATGCGGAATTCAACAGGGGTGAACATAAGAATACGACTGATGATGCTGCACGCCCCTCGCACGTGTACGTGTGCGTTATGCCCAACAATGCAGAGCACAAGTTACATGCCCATCATCCGTTCAACTGCCGCCCGGTAAGGACGCCGTGGTTGCTCACGAAGTTTTTTCTCCCCAGATGTGATACCTCTATCTATCGTAGAACGCCTCGAACAGCAAAAGGAAGGAAGAGTGGTTTTGGAAATGTCTGCTCGAGAAGTTTTGAAATATGTGTTCGAGAAGTTTCCGAAAACCACAGTCAGTTTTTGTTCAACTGTTTTCTAGCACCCTCTTCTCCGTTGGTTCGACCGATAAAAAAAACGAGCGCCGAGGAACGATCGCGTCTGTCCCTGCGCGAAACGAAACCAATTTCGGGGGGTTCCTATAATATGTACCTGGTAGTGGGCAAGGGGGGAAGGAGTGCCGGCTGTGAGATCCCGGATATGAATTTCGATTTGGGGGGAGTACTGTAGTAGTGCGAAGACAACACAAACATGGTGAAGGAGAAAAAATAGAACACAAAGAGCGGCGGAGCGATTTTGGATGTTTCATTGTAAACGTCGTGATATGTAGCTATACCCATGGTTGATTGGTCTCATGTCGACGAAAGGGCGCACCGACGGAAAATTTGATTCTAAACGGTTTATCAACATGCATGCAAAGCAAGAGCAGTGCTCACTTGTTGTCAGTTCTCAGATGTGTTACGCTCACTGCTACGAAGGCTACTATATCCTGCGGACGCACACGAGCCGTCGGCACGACACACTGCCTGCTGTTGGTGTGGGCAAGAGTTGTCTTCACCTCAGACGGCCTCCCTTCTGGAGTAGCCGTCGTTTCCGACCTCCCTTCCCTTCACACCAATAATACGGCCATGCATGATAATAAGCACTCATACGATTACGGCCATGCATGAGATCGAGTACATCTCTACTATCGAGTACCCCCCCCCCCCCCAAGCGGTGTTTGCCTTTTTTGTCGCGCATACAGCGCATACAACACCGGACATCCACTGTGATAAGAAACAGGAAAATTGAAAATTGGTCCAGGCTGAAGCGGGTGCGTTATACACTAACTTCAGTGTATAACGAACCCCGAACTGATCATTATTCCCGTAGATCTCACTCAGCCTGCCTTTCTCACTGCTTGCACGTGTTCTTGTTGGGTGTTCTGTATTTGAGGGTTCCTTCATTCCGCATTATTTTCCTCTCTCACTCCGCTCGTCGATTTTCATCGAAAAATGCCAACTCGCGCAGTACTTCTACTACTACTACTACTACTACTACTACTACTTACTACTACTACTACTACTACTACTACTACTACTACTACTACTACTACTACTACTACTACTACTACTACTACTACTACTACTACTACTACTACTACTACTACTACTACTACTACTACTACTACTACTACTACTACTACTACTACTACTACTACTACTACTACTACTACTACTACTACTACTACTACTACTACTACTACTACTACTACTACTACTACTACTACTACTACTACTACTACTACTACTACTACTACTACTACTACTACTACTACTACTACTACTACTACTACTACTACTACTACTACTACTACTACTACTACTACTACTACTACTACTACTACTACTACTACTACTACTACTACTACTACTACTACTACTACTACTACTACTACTACTACTACTACTACTACTACTACTACTACTACTACTACTACTACTACTTCTACTGCTACTGCTACTGCTACTGCTACTGCTACTGCTACTGCTACTGCTACTGCTACTGCTACTGCTACTGCTGCTACTACTACTACTACTACTACTACTATTACTACTACTGCATTTCGGAAAAAAACGCATACATGTAGCGTTCAAAACCTATTATGGTGTCTATACATACATGGGGGGGTGCATTGTTTTTGTGTCCATGGTGGTGGTTCTTGATTTATGTGCCCCCTCTCGTAATAATAATAGCGTGTAGATACCCTTCATGCGACTTGAATCTCGCCGAACACTTCACGGCGCTCCGCGATTTCTTTGGCGCAAGCAATGTCTGTCTCTGGTCCGTGAAAACCCGACGTGCTTTGTCCCCGGCATTGTGGGGATGCGAGGGTCCATGTGGTCGTGCATGCGACTATACGGCCTTGGACGGATAACACGAGTGCTGCACCCATCTTACCCCAATCATACGCATTTCGCGGATGATCCATGGTGCATACCATGGGCCAACCCATGATTAACCATGGTGCATTGCCTGGTACGGGCACCCATTCCATGGGTGAATCCATAAGAACCGAATTTCTTATTATTTGAGAACTTCCCTTGCGGTGAGAATAGGAACCGAAACATATCGGGTTTTGTTTTTGTAAAGAGTTGTGTTTCCCTCACAGCCAAGAAGAATACTGCCGTAAACTATTATCATTTCGGGCAGTCGTCCATGACGCCAATAAACAAGAACGGCGTCGGCAGTCTCGGAGATTCAAGAAAATCGGGATATATATATGGGCGAAGCGCCTCGCCCCTAAACACCTATTTTGTTAATTCCTCTGCTTTATGAGCCTGTCAAGGCTGATGTATTTGTTTTTCGTGGATCGATGTACCCATGATCATCAATCAACAGGTATTCTAGGTTGATTTACTACTGCGAGGGAAATACAGCTCTTAATAAAAAACAAAAAAAAACTAATACAAACGATTCTCATTGTCATAGGAACGGCAATTATTCTCAAAATAGAAAAATCGGCTGTTCCATTGAGTACACCAAGGGCGCGTCATGGAACACCCCGCGGACCGGCCCGTGGGCGACTCCATCGTTTCACCATGAAACAACCCATGGCATGCCTCATGGCATACACCACGGAGCGAGCCGCGGGGTTCATTTTTGTGTCGTGGCAAACGCCATAGAATACGCCAGGGGATTCACCATGGATGGGGTGTTTATTATGCCATGCGATGCCTCGTGGGTCATTCCGTGGAGCAAGAAACAAACCTCATGGCGCAATCCTTCCTCCATGGATCATGTCGTGGTACGCCATGGGGCACACGATGGGGTACCTACCCCCTGCAATACGTCTAGTCTGTTGGGATACCTACCCCCTGCAATACGAACCTCTCCACGGATTGACATATGACATGCTTCATGTCATACTTTGTCCCGTGGAATACCGCATGGGACATCCCGTTGTGCAAAAACCAAACCCCACGGGACGCAACTTCCGTGGAGCACGTCGCGGGGGCACATCGTGGGGCACCCCCATCGATCATGATAGGGCACACGATGGGGTACGCCATGGACCACATGCATAACCACGGGATGATACCATAGTACGCACCATGGGATTTCCCATGAACTATACCACGCGAGTGTCAATTCCATGGGTTGATCGCCCCATTTCGCACACATATCTACCGGGATGGTCCCACGGGATGGTCCCACGGGCGGCCCCTGGGATGCGAGCTCTTTTAGGTCACCCCACCGGGAACCACGTATGGCACACTGCACGGAACAAATTATCCTCACTACCGCACCGCATAAGACATTTCATGGTGTGTTGCGGGGCACACCATGGGGTACCCCGTGATGCACGACGGAGACTGAGACCACGCTCGTGCCTTTCTGAAAACCCCTGGTTTTCCACCTATGATACGCCTTCCAAGCACTACAAATACGATCCCAGTGCCAGAACCCAGGTAATTACCGGGCTTTCAACCTCATACAAAGCAGTATCACAACATCATACATATACACACTGGTACAGGACTGGTAGAACCCATTGGATGCGGCATGGGGTTCTCCATTGTCGTATTCCACGTGCGAACACAACGGCGGGAATGCACAACGGGATATGTTGGGGAAACCACGGCACTTTATCTCATGGGGAAGTAAGTTGTCCTCGCCGTGTCGCATGGGGTGCTGCTGTGCGGGGTGCGCTACATGCTGCTGGGATGCTTCATAAAGGAGCACTATTGGGGCGTATATATTGCCCATGGGCTGTATCATACCGTGATGTAAACGAGTGCCCACGCCACTATACCACAAAAATACAAAAGCTATGGGGTGCACCATCCACTACCATTCACTACGAAAAGCGCCTCTAGCCCCAAGAGCGGTACCACGGGGTACGCCACGGGATGCCTCCGGGGATGAAACATCGGGGTGTTCGTCCCATGTGTTGCTTCATGCGCCATCCCGTGGTTCACACGACATTCCTCATGGTTGGGGTTAGGGTTAGGGTTATACACTGGTGCCCCCCCCCCCCCCCTGCACATTCTGGGCGTAAAAAAGCCCTTGTGGAAGCATTGGACAATGTGGCACACCATTAGGTGTATCGGATTGGGAGGTTGTTGGCACCGTGTGGGGTTTGTTACTTTGCTCAACTTCTCCACAACGATTGTTTTACGCCCACATTGTGCAAGGGGGGGGGGAGAGCACCCTTGAAAGGTTCGGGCTATACGCCATGGCTAACGTATCGCATGGGATGCAACCATTGAAACCCACGTCTCGACGGAGATTGACAAGGGGAGGGGACGTTGAGCGAGCTCGGGGCACGATAAACGTCCAGACGACGCAGAGGGTACTTCCTATATAGAGAGAGCACGCGTGTTCGGAGACCTTAGGTTGGTCCAGTCGTGGATCGGAAGAGAGAAAACAAGGACAAAGACGACAAGCGGTAAACCAACGGCATCATTGTTGAACACGAGGCACCATGGGAGTGTTTGCCCCACGGTATTACACATGGGATACACCATAGGACGTGACACTGGATGCCTTATGGATACGCTATACACAACGCACACCACGGGATATTCCATGTGGGGTGCTACATGGAATGGATGCCGATGGGATACACCGCGGATGGGGCCATCTGTCTCGTGAGGAGTGTCATGAGAAACCGCATGATGCACGCCATAATGGATTGGAACATTTGCCCCATTGCCCATTGCAATATGCATGGGACACGCCATGTAATGCGCCATGGGGTACCCAATAGGAAAAATTCTCCATGGGAACATCATGGAATATTCCACGGGAGGCAACTATGGAGGCCCATGTGATACGCTATGGACCGCGCCAAGCGGTACCCCATATTATCATTTATCCAAGGAATACACCACATGGGATACACCATGGGATATTCCATGAGAGTTGACCACACGGAGGCCCATGGGATACAACATGGGCACGTGTGTCCCGTGGGACGTGCATTCTGGCCAAGCCACGGGATATCCCATACAATCAATACCTGGTACTTCGGTAAGATGCGTGCTAGCCTGATGCTTTGAAATATACTGTTGGATCAGCCTGACGGGCCGGCAGTACTTTATTTTGCCGGAATCGCCAACCGACTTGTGGAGTCGCCATGCTTGTCCTTTGGAGAGCTGTTTTTTTTGCTGTTGTGGCGGTCAAACAAAGAAAGCGCAGGTGGCAAATAGCAAGAAGCTGCGGAATAGGGTAGTTTTGCCCGGAGACGAAGTAACGGCCTCCGCAAACGAAGTAACGGACAAAGCAGGGTTTATTGGTAGAGAGAATGTGGCATGTCTGTATCGGGAACTGGGATAGAGCAAGTTTGGTTTTGAAGGTAAAGCCTCGAACGCAGTCCTTGCAAGCAAGGCCTCGAGCGTAGGTCAGCACCCCCACGCCGGGCACGAGCAAGCACGAGGTCCTATGACGAGAACGGGCAGACGTGAGGTAGTCGCTGGTTTGTCGATTCAAGCCAGGAAATTGTGCCTTCTTTTCTGCCGCCCCACCCCCCCTATTTTTTCTGCGCAGGCGGCAAATAGCAAGAAGCTGCGGAATAGCAGGTACTGTAGGTAGGTGTTGTGCGCACGCCTGGCGTGATTATTGCGGATCAGCGTGATTGAGTGGAGGGTTCGAGCCGGCGAGGGTGGGGGAGGGGAGATAGCATTAATACAGGTATATCCCTTTGGTTTTCTTCCTTCCTTCTAGAAATGCTACCCTCGTAATGTGTATGGGTGATCAACGTTGAAGCTCACGCAAATGCTACACACTGTCGGATGCCAAACACAACAATAATGGCATTTTTGGGGTTGACGTGCATATTGTCGGAAAGCGAACGTACAGTATTAACTATTTGTTTGCGACTGACACGCATACTCCCTGTGCACATTGTCGGACAACAGACACAACAATAATGGTAAACCTTGATAACATCAATGTAAACTGAACACACTCGTTTTGGCATCTACGCGCACGGGGAGCACGGCAATGTGCACGTGTTACCGGACCGACCACAACCAGACACAGCCGGTGCTAAAGTAACAAAAAGTAGGAGCTGAAAGCTCGCGAGGGTCTGCAAGTAAGTAAGGTGACAGGTTATGATCAATGTGGGGTGGATGGATGGTTGCGTCGTAGGGTGACCAGCACCGAGGATAAAACCCAGTTAAAAGTTCGAGGGGGGTCCCCCATGTACGAGTGAATCAAACGTACACGAACGAAAGAACGAACGAACACAGTCGAGTCTTGGAATATTACCGTTTGGTCTGGAAAATACGTTTTTTCGGGGCCATGTGTACCCCTCTGGGATTACGTTACGGTGGAAAACCCGCAAAAATCGTGTTCTGGATGGCCCCGTGTTAATGGCATTCTATATTATCAAGCCAAACTTGTTCTGGCCGCGATGATAAGTCACCACGGATGTGCCTGGTGCAGGCAATAAACGCCCATCAAAAGTATGTGTACGTTGAGGGAAAGGGCAGTCGAATACAACAATACAACATATGCTCCCTTCATCTTTTACAAAAACCCGACCCAGTAAGACCGATAGCCGGCGACGTTTGTTTGCTTACCCATCGAGGCCTAGCCCATCACCAGAACTTACCAGATCTATCGACGCTTACCGAAGAACGCATGGACGTACTCTACTAAAACACTGGCAGGTAAAGCATCGAACACAAGATGAAACTCGTAATAAAAAATGGCACGTTTGTTGAGTACATGCTACAAAGGGCAAGACAAAGTACGTACGTGCTGCAGTAGTAGCCAACTCTCGAACTGCGATGCAGAAGCGTTATTATGTAAATATCACAAGATCGAAACCTCACCAATGAAGAAGCACACACTCAACCGCTACGACATAACACCAACCCTGAAAATATACCGCACCGTACGTATTATGCGTTCGCCACGCTGCACTCGAACCCGCCACCAGCGATCTAATACGTACAACACCTTCGTCGTCTCCGACTTGACCACACTTCGCCTGTTGTCACCGGACCGTACATATCCATTCGTATGATCTCTCCTCCTGTAGATCGTTCCAACCGACGCAATCAGGGCGCGCTGCAAACAGAAATCCCCTCGGCGAGGGGGAGGGTACTCATGTCACGTCATGGTCGCAGGGCAGAATCGAGGCACGCTGCACCCATAAATCCCCTCGGCGGGGGAGGGGGGGGGGAGGGGGAGGGGTCATGATGTGTGTGTGTGGGTATAGATCATCAGCGCCCGGACAAAACCAAAGTTCAGACTAAACGCACCGTCACGACATCCAATGTCTGGCACCGGGCTGCACGTAGGGCTCGAGCTTCCATCAGTGACTATACCCCTGGTATTCATCCACTACTACTACTACTACTACGGGTGAACACACAGTAGTAGCAGTGATAACCAAATATGGTGTGTGAACAGACGGGGATACTGTTTTTCGGGTCCATCGTGGGTGCTGGTTCTTACTACATTAGCCCCCCCGTGATACTGTGGTCCGTAAAATCACCCCCCCCCCCGAACTACGAGCGAATCCCAATCACTCCCCCACGAAGAGACGCGCAAGTCCCACCAAGGCAGCAACAAAGGCAGTCAACCCAAACGCCGAGGAAGCTCCTGGAGCGATTGTAGGTGATCCCCCGTTAGCCTCCGACTCGATTTCCGTCGCTGATTGGCTGTTGGGCGAAGGCGTCGGGGTGGAGGCGGCGGCGGAAGAGGATCCCCCGCTGCCCCCTCGAGACGGCGTGGTCTCCCCTGAGTTTGTGCCAGATGACGATGACGCGGAATTGCAGCCACAGTCGGCTCGGAACAGTGTCTCGTTTACGGGCTTGAAGTTGCCGGTGCCCGTGAGATCACCTGATGGCGGTTGTCAATCAGGGCACGAAAAACAGGCTTAGTTGTTGTGTCGGAGAGAGGTCATGGGTACCAGTACAGCAGGAGAAGAGCTCTCCCTGGTGCTTTGCATTTGATGCGCCCAGTTTTATCTCTATGAAAGGATCGTACTTCAAGCGTTGCACGTCAAACCCAAGTGGCGCACACCTCTGCGCGTGTACTGTAAGTAACACAATATTTCACCATAGTTGCTATGGGAGAAGTGTACAATTCTTACAGCAGTAGCATTGCCATTTACGCCGACACATCCCTATGTTTCATGACAGAGCCGCTACAGTCTGTGAGGATGACCATCATACTGCCATATATACGCTGGACTCACAGAGCCACGTGGAGTCCGCAGGGTGGACGGATGTTGCGTTGTCATCTGATATGCAGGTCGGGACGATGCCGCTGTCTGTTGACATATTTGCGTATGTCCCTGCGACCCAACGGACCTGCCCAAGAGGATTCACGACATGCATTCACATTGTGAGGCATAGAACAACGAACGATTGTTTTCGGAGCACATTCCCGTCAACACAAGTATTGCCATGTGCCTCGTGTCCGGTAGCAGTGCTGTTTTTTTTTGCGACCTAAGCAACATCGCCACCGCATGCGAAGACGTTGTGCTCTGCCCCAAAACAAACTTACCTGGTGTCCCCTCTCGTCGATAGGCGCGGCAAAAACCGCGTTGGTGCCGCTTCCGCCGCCGAGCTCGCCTGACATCTGGCCATAATGGCTACTGAGAGTGCCATTCCCCCCACCCGTGTCCGCGAAACAACCTTCGAAGTCATCTAGTTGTGGCGAGGTTATCGTAAACGAGTCAGCACCGCAGCTTAATTCCCCTGCGGGGCTTGGACTTGGACTGGGGCTGGTCGCCGGAGTCGAGCCGTTCGCAGAGGCTGGCGCGGGAGTGCTTCCCACGTCCGCGGTCTCCGAAGAGTCTCCGGAGCAGCCGCACTCAATCCCAAAGCTTTCTTGGGAAAAGGCCACCAAGGTGCCCCCAACCAAGCCTGACAACGGAATTTGCGAGGGGAGGTGATCACTACAATGGTGGCCCGCAATGTCATGCAAGCTGTACGGGGCTCCTGATAAGAATCAGGAAAGTAGGTCCAGGCTGGATCTGTTGTTGGAGAAACGGATGCAGTCCACACGCTATTCAGTATAAAACGACTCCCGAATTTCTGGTGTCCCTGTAAATATCAGCCTGCCTTTCTCATTGCTCGTTTTCTTGGTGGGTGTTCTGTCTTTTGCACCTCGCGTTATCACAATGACCCCAGCTACTCATGTGCCGCGGTACTACAGTATGCACCAGGTATCTTGTGCGCTTGTGCAATGCTCGGGGTCAGGCCCCGCCGGGATGGAGTCGATAGCACCTAAAAACGCCTCTCAAAGTGCAGCGCCCTTGCTCGCTCGTTTTCGTCGTGCCCATGTTATTGCGCTGCAGTACGCCCTGCAGCGAACCGCCACAGCTTCCCGAGATGGTATTATCTCAGCGTCGCCGTGCTGAGTTCCTCCGGCTTCTTCTCACCCCCCGGACGGTGATGTTTGCTTTCTCTGGCAGTAGTGTTTTTTTTTTCGCATTGTCTACCAAATGACAGCGACGGCGCGCACCCATCGGGGTTCGTGCTGATTCTGCCTCCCACAGAGATGCAAATGCCGAGGTCACCAACTACGGGACAGAGAGCATACTCTGCACACGAATACCGAGACGAGAATAGGCGATAGTGCCAGACTACATATTATCACCGGGCACTGAAAAACAAAGACGCATTACACAGACCAAACAAGTTATACAGGTAGAGAGGTACGTTTAACACGGCGTTCATGTTATTATAGAAACGGTACCAGTACACCATTACTGCTTCGCTATGTAGGGAGCATCGAGTAACGGACCATTGCACTGCACAGGAACGTTGCATTGGTACTTCGTAGTTTACTCACAGGACCAAGACCCAGCGTCCATGGGATGAGAGTTCACCGTCCAGGGTTCGTCTGAAACGCATTCAGGGTCGACGTCTAGCGCACCGCCGCTGAACCCGAGTACCTTTCCCGCAACCCATGCGAACTGCGCGAAAAGTTACGTTGATAATAGGCGGGGATACACGGATGGGTTCAAGTATCCCTTGTACGTGTCATACGTGTGTACTGTAGTCATGCAGACGTTGTAAGCTGCATTCTTGTGGGAAATGAACAACAACTATTGCATCAAAAGTTGGACATATCTGTTGGTTTACGCGCGACAACAGTTAGTAGTAGCTGCGCACAATTATACTGCGCGAGACCTTACTACTTATTTTACCAAACCCGTGCATTTGGTCAAATACTGATGTTTCGTATCATGTCCTGTGGTGGAAATTTACCCTCCGCTCAGTTGAAGACGTTACCGCACGGCGGTGTTGCCTCACACGGGGGTGGCTCCCCACCTTGAGTAGCGCACTGCACTAGGTCGGGCTGGATACAACAAAAGGTTTATTTTTCACGGTGACGGCTAAGTAAGTCTGCAGAGACTACTACTGCACGCCAGATGTAATAAGTTGCGCCAGGAACAGCGAACAACGTAACGCCACACACCTATATACTGATCACCCACCCTACACGCGCCGAACAACATTTTTCTCCTGTAGACATACCAAAGCTACAGTGAGACCCGCACCGCATGTCTGCAGTTTCCTCGCCGGCCACACTCGAACACCATACGACAATAAGCCACGCACGCGCTGTTGCATCGATACGAAACGCTGGCTAGACAAGTTCCACCACTCGTAGCAATAACACGAAGCGACACCACACGGGGTGGACGAGACCTCTCACATTTTGAATCATCTCTGGAGGTGGGCGAAAAGGCAGGCAGGCGTTCTACTTTATGAGCACCGTCCAGGAACAATAAAAAGGATGCAAAGGCCACAAGAACGTAAAAAAAAACGTCATGTGGTACGTTCTGTGGTCTTTGCATCCTTATTCATTGTGTGTGTAGAAGGCCCGTCGTTGGTATTGGTACGTTCTGTGGAGTTAAAGCACACATACTTACAGTAGTATAAGTAACGCGAGTTAGCTCTCTGGTCGTTTCATCGGCGACGGAGGAGGCAAGAACGGTCAACTAACTCACGGTTTCGCTCGTACTGGAAGATGCGGAAATGCTCGCCGGGAGCACAATTCTGTCCTGATCGGCGGTGAAGTAGGCGTTCGTGTCGTTGGCCCCTTGGGAGTAGCAACCACTCGCCTCCGCGTGAACGGTCGAGACCAACGAAAAGTCGTCACCAGGAGAGCACACCGCCTGCATGCCTCTCTGTCTGTGATGAGGATCCGACTGTCTTGGCGGGTCCGAGCCCCCCACCGACGCCGTTGCTGCCGCTGCTGCTGACGTTGCTACTGCCGCGGGCAGAGACGGTCGTGTCATCGACGCCTCGTCCGGCCCATTAAAATCTCCTTCGAGCACGAAACGTGTGGCGAAGGTGGAGGGAACGTCGTCGCCCCTTTCGCTTTTTTTGCCCAGCGGGTTAGTCGACAACGCTTCCCGAAGAGGGGGGGAGTATTGACCTCTTGCGGAAGCAGCGGGTCTAAGATGATGGTCGGTGTTGACGTTCCGTGCTGATGGGGGTCCTGCAGGCTGGGTTGCCGGTAGACGGGGGAGAGCGGCAAAGGAACAAAGCATATGAAGAAAACTCATGTAGACACTACTGTACATACAGTAAGTATTGCGTGGGGCGATAGAAATCAGAACCTAAGATGGACACAAAAACCACGTATCCCCCTATGTTTACATACCCTAGTTGGTTCTGGTTACCGTGCTTCTCTGTAGTATAGCAATACGTGTGTGTCCTGAGCTGCAGCAGGTGCTGTGTGCCAACCGGATTGCTGTGGAAAACCAAGGAAACTCCAGGCCCCGCACCGCCGTTGCCGGGGTCACAGCTTTGTAGCACGAAGAACGACAGCAGAGACAAGAGAGACTAAAAATCTCCGGCCCAAAATATCTAGAATATATCTCAACTCTCCCGATCGCTACATACACAGGTGGCCGGGGCCTTCTTGGACAATGTGGGCGTGAAACAACAACTACTGCTGTAGAGACGTTGAACAATGTACCTCACCAATAATACGTGGGCGTACCAAATTTAGAGGTTGTCGACACCTTGTGGGGTCTGCTACATTATTTACAACTGTCGTAAAAAATAATGTTTCTAGCCCAAATTGTGCAAGGGGGGGGGTCCCGGCACTGTGTAGTGTTTCGCCCGTTGCTCTGGTGTTTATGCTCGCTTCTTTTTTTTCTCGGTAGTGGTAAGGATCTTGTTGTGTACGAGGTGACTGCTCCTCGCTGCAGAGCTCTGTTTGTACCTGTGTGGATTGAGCTCGGCCGAACATTTACTCTAGACAATCTACCAACGAGTACTTTGTTCCGTGTGAGTATGTTTGTGTCTGTTTGTTTGGAGCGATACCATGCTTACTACCAGCTATATACTATAGTACACGCACAAATGTACACACATACGTTCACAACAACGGCGACTCCAAAGTACTTACCGAACCTTTTTAGGTACATACCCAACACACCGCAAGGATATATAGCACGTGTGAGAGAGTATATTGTACCCCGCCGGGGCTTTTTCCATTACCCACGAGTCCTGTTTAGAATGTGGTGCAAGCTCGTCGATTATGGCGACACTGATTCACGGCTCATAACCTGTTGAAAGGCGGTTTTGGTGAAATACCCACTGCTGCAGAGTGTTGTCGATGTCTTCTTCAGAGTCTCTCAAAGGCTGCACCTAGTGGCTGTGTTTCGTTTATTGTCAGTACGTGCTGGTGTGAAGTACACTACTTGTGTTCTAGGCGAGGCAGAGGGAAAGGTAGCGAGAGAGAGAGCGAGAGAGAGAGCGAGAGAGAGAGATAATGAGAGACAGAGAGAGATGGCCGAGGAAATGCTCGCTTGCGGCCAAAGAGGCACCCTGAAGAGATGACGGAAGGGCAAGAATAGTATACTCGTATCTATTTGTAGTTTTGGCTTCCTTCGACCTTCGATGTTCGATATTCTTTCAAGTTCTCTCCTTCTACTCCCCTGCAGTAACATAACAGTAGTACGTACCAACTATACCGTAGTATTTGTACGACGAGAGTGAGGCCGAGAGGGAAGCAACCCTGGATTGACCACCCAGATTTAGCTCAACATTATCCTGATCAGGGTACGGTATACCTTATACTATGAATATTGCACTTACGTACTGCTATATTAATGCCAGGTTTTACTGTGTAGTATGGCATGAATACAACATTATTACTGACCGAACTAATACGTGCTCCTTGGAATTTTCCAGAGAACCCCAATGATGTCCAGCGCTCTTAGCTATTATCGCGGCAAACTGTTTTTTAGAAGTGTATACCTGGTACTCCGTAACAACATGCTACAAATATCTCGGATTTAAGGAAATGAGAAATCATGCCAGCAAGGTACAAACGAAGATACAAACAGACGCAATGCCCCACTACTACGACGCGTACTGTAGATTACGTTCGTGGAGTTCCCGTGGGATTCCCATGAGCTCCCGTCATGGGATGTATCCCATGACCATGGCATTTCGTATGGGCCCCCAATGTTTTCCATGGTGCTTCTCGTGGGTTGCCCCATAAAAAGACAAGGCACATCGGTGTCTCGCCACTCATAGACTGCGTTCGAGGAGTTCCTCGTCTTTGATTGGGATAAGGATAACGAATGGAACACCCGCCCCATGAAATGGACCACTTCCCATGGGATAACAGACGCAAAATGTATCACAACTCGTAGAGTGTGTTCCAAGAGTTCTGACGGGATTCCCACAACTTCCCATTGGAGTAACCCATGAGATATCCTTTCCGTGGAATACCAGGTATGCTATTGGGCCAATGTAGCCAATGGGGCTTCCCATGGGACATCCCATGGTCTCATGGGACAACAGGCAGACACAGTATCTCACTATTACTATTAATAGCGGTTTCTTCGCTCTTTCCCCCGTTTTACGATGTAGCAAGGACCCCCCCCCCCCCCCCCTCCCCCTACCGACCTCCCCGCTGCTACACAGCAGTAGTACCACAAACCGCACGGAACAATTCTTCGATCGAACCCTCCGCCGCGATCAGCAGTATGGTGACCCTCGTGCAGAAATAGAGACAGCCATTCTGGTTTCCATCCATTCTCGGGAGATCCAGCGAATGCCCCCGCCGTCGAGTCTCGTGGGTCCGGAACAGGCGTATCTCGTACCGTCGATATCGTATGGTTATATCGTATACCAGGGATGTCGACGGGTAGAAACAACGGTTTAATGTGAAGAACACAAATACAGACAAGATTAATACAGACGTTATGTGTAGAGAGCACCGAGAACCGGCGTCCTATCGTAAGAGTTGATCGTCGGTAGGCGAGCTCCGAGATATATGTGCGGTGTCTGCGAAGAGTGCCATCCAGCCATCAAATACCAAGCAAGTTAACCCTCTCAGGACCCCAGTCCCGTTTTGGGGACAAACTACTTATAATTAGAGTGCTTTGTCCCCACATAATATATGGGAGTGCGGTGCTAAGGGGTTAATTGTACCCCATATAATGCCCATCTTTTGGTCGCTCGTATTATTATACTGGAAAGTATGGGTGTAAACCAGCAGGGTGAGCTCTTCACCGCTCTTTCTATACTATATAATAATACCCGTCGGCATGCCTGGTATTTGTTTAGCATCACTTTTCTGTGCGCGTGGGCGCATATATAGTACCAGGTACGATGTATTCTATGTACTTCGAAGTATTCTATGTACATATTCCATGTATGTACGCACTGGTATGTTGTTGCGCTGATGATGAGGATGTGGAGTCAATCCTTCCTATTTAACTCTCCGCTTGCAAGCGGCAGCGCTATTGGACGGGAGGCACGCAACGACGAGGGGCGAAAGGGCTGAAAAGCATGGCATTCTGGAGGGAAAACAGCTGCGCTATTGGACGGGAGGCACGCAACGACGAGGGGCGAAAGGGCTGAAAAGCATGGCATTCTGGAGGGAAAACATGCAGGGCACGAAGCGTATACATACGCCAACAAGAAACATGTAATCTGAGCAAGCCTCTTTATTAGCACCTTTCAGTGGGCGCCCGGTGTTAAGAAATGTCACAACAGTGTGGTGTCCAACAGGTTCAATGGCTTACTTTTCCCCCGATCTTGATCTTACTCCATTGTAGAGGATTTAGAGTCGGTCCCTCTGTTGAGCTGTGTTTCTGAACCCATTTTCTACATGCAGGGCACGAAGCGTATACATACGCCAACAAGAAACATGTAATCTGAGCAAGCCTCTTTATTAGCACCTTTCAGTGGGCGCCCGGTGTTAAGAAATGTCACAACAGTGTGGTGTCCAACAGGTTCAATGGCTTACTTTTCCCCCGATCTTGATCTTACTCCATTGTAGAGGATTTAGAGTCGGTCCCTCTGTTGAGCTGTGTTTCTGAACCCATTTTCTTATTATTGTTCGTGCCGATCTGAGCTTTATTTTTCTCAATACAATGTCTATTAACAGCGGCAGCGGCCGCCCCACAGCTATATAAGCCGGTCGCCCCGGCGGTTCAAGTGGTCAACCTCGAATTCTACTTGTTTGAGTCCTGGGTTCGAGCCCTAGGAGGGTCGGACTTTGACTTTATTTGCAAAAATAAAAAAAGGGATTCAATTGTTGAGAGCGCCTTGCAGCGTGGGTAGGCACAATTCGATGCGAGTCGACGAGGGAAGAAAAGGCTGAAATCTTCTCGCGATAAAAATGAAGGCACGTACCGTAGCGGGAAGGGGGGAGAAGAGCCTGCTATGTGACCCCGGATCTGAGTTACGAGTTGGAAGGAGAGAGAGAAGAAGATGTGCGAAGATAATGAATGGGATGAAAAAAATAAATAAATAAAAAATATTGTGACACCGTCCTCGAACAACCTTTACACTTGAGCTTAGGCTATTGTTCTGTACGGTAGGATTTAGTGTAGCGCTTACCGCTACGCTGTAAGCACGACTTCTCAGCCTAATGTTCTTATCGTCCCCCCAAAATGATCCTGAAGATCCTTTCGTAATATTTCTTACTCCTTGACATAATATTATTAATGCTTGCCATCCGACAATGGGGAGTGAGTGGTCGTTTTTTGGTGGATGAGATGGAGGGATGTTGGTTGTTTGTAGTAGTCTTCATGAGCGTCACATCAGTTCTGATTTGTCGTAGGATACTGCCGCGCTTTTGTTCTGGAGAGTTCTTCACTTTCTGTTAGTCGTTTATTAGAACAACACTACACATTGTCGGATGGCAAGCATAATAATAATGTGTACCAGGTATAGTGTTGATTTAAAACAGACCAAGAAACAGAAAGTGAAAAACTCTCCAGAACAAACGCGCGGCAGTATCATACGACGAATCAAAACCGATGTGACATGACATATGTACTCTGTACATACATACATACATGCATAGTCGTGGGGAGGGAGGATAATAAAACTGTTTGGTGACCCCGGATCTGAGTAGTAATGACTTTTTTATATGTAAGGGCGAGAGGAAATAAAGGCGAAGATATTAAATGGAGCGAAAATAAAAATAAAAATAAAACGAAAACATGAACATCCACACATAATTCCGCGTGTCTTTACACCAGGTGAAAACCAGATACCATGATTCATCATCAGCAGCAGCACAACAGCACAGTGTTCGTAGTTAGTGCAGTACCGGTATGCCAGGTATAATTGAACTTCTCAGAATACCTCTGAGTACTTGATTGCACGTACATGCTCCGTGCGTCCCCCTGCCCCGAAGAATATGCAGCTCGATAAATACCACCAGGTACCGAGGTACCAGTATATTTTACCTGTAGACCACCTGACTGAGTTCATATATAATACGGTATAAAAAATACTCCGGGCGCGCCCGCGGGGGGGGCGCAACAACAACAACAACAACAGTAGTAGTCGCGGTGGAAGCCATAATTTAATGGCATACATAGTAGCTACCGGACACATGCACACACACCACACGCTGCTTCTGATGCTGCTCTCGTCTGATCGTGATACAACACCGCCGACCGCCAGTTAGTTGGGCCATGGTATACGGAGGAACCCTAACCGCGCGGCTACGATCTCAAGTATGTAGTATATGTATGCGACTTGCATATATCCCAACCGAACTACAGCAGTACTTACTGATGATTGTAACTATTATTAACTGCTGTTTGTTGTTGGTCAAAAGTCGTAAAATCGTACTGTGGTAATCAGCAACAAAGAATCAGCCTTCTCCCTCCAAACTTTTCACCACTTACTTAGTATTCGACACTACTACCATTTATTTCAGGGCCTACCGCAGTAGTCCCGTTTGGGGAACAAACAACTTTTTTAGCACTCTGTCCCCACAGGAAACATATAGCATAAACCGTTTGTACTTAATATTATTATATAAATGTTCCCGATATTTCGGTAAAAAGTGGTATAACTTATGTGGTTTGTTCCCAAAACGGGACTGTACAGCACCACTACGATAAAAGCACATCATCACTGCTGCGTACACACCCGCCGGAAAGATACCCCGCGGGACCGGGACCCCCCCCTAGACCCTAGACCCTTTCCTTGCGCTTGCAAGCTTGCAATGCCGAGAGGCCGGAGTTCGACCGCCGGGGGTGTGAAGGTAACACCTACTGAGCTATATAGGGGGGTAAAAGACCGATCGATTACCCAACCCAGGGTACTCCTTGTAACACTCTCTCCCCCCCCCCTCTCTGAACGGCGGGATCTTCGGGGCGTCGGTACCTTATATAATACGGCCGTACGCTGACCTACTCGCTTCGTTTCACATTCAATACTGATGTACTACTGTACCTATGGGACCAGTAACCAGGAAGATAATGCTTCAAACCTGGTATGTATGTTTTCTATCAATAGGGACCGCACACGCTCAAGCGTTTCCATGATGAAAGGAACGTTCGAGAAGCGAGATTCGAACCCGTGTGTCCTCGACGACGTCAAATAAATGTGAAGGTATAAAACCTAAAGTAATACCTGCATACGAATACCTACCAGGTACTACTTTTACTGTGAGCTATATACAATAGGAGCAAAACACCGACCGATTACGAACCCGGCCCAGGGTATTCCTTGTAACAGCAGGGGCATGACGCCAGAAAGCATGACGCACGTACATAACCTCGAATTCGGGATAACTTTGATGCATCAATTTATTTATACAAATTACCTTAATTTGCTATGCAGAACCTGTGGCTCATCGCTAATATTTTTTGTTTCGTGTCCGTTCATTTGTTTTCCTGTAGTATTAATAGTATCAAGCACATTTTTTTTTATACAGCATCATAGTAGGCCCAAGAACAAGAAGTATAGGCCCAAGAACAAGAAGTAACCTATTATTACGGGGGACCACATAGTAAATAGGACCACATATTGTCAGTGGAAATAGGTAAATGTATATATATATGTTTTAGTGTTTACCGTAGATCCTATTAACTATGGCCCCCCGTAATAGTAACAAGAAAATATTTAGCTCACTTTTTTTAGGGAGACGCTGAGAAGATTTCAAGATTTTGGCTGAAGAAAATGCATGTGCTCAGAGGCGAACTCTACACTACAAAATCCCAACATGTAGTGTACCTGGTACCAATCTGTTCCGGATATAAGATACGTTTTGATCGAATCTAAATATGCAACATGCCCCTATAATTTGGGACATAATATATTATAGTCATAGCACAACAAAGTTAAAACAGGATGGCTTCACAAAAAGATTCTGAAGCAAGTTCGACGTTTCTTGTTGGTTGGGCCCACACTATATCTGTAATCAAGTAGCTCGGATAACATTAAACTGTTCTGGTGTTCTATGGCGTCTTCCATCATTCCCAGACTTTTAGCGCCATCGCCGTAGCCCGTACAGACACATGCTGCAGTAGTAGTAGTAGCCTGCAGGCGATCACGCGCGTCCCAATAAGCGTAAACTAAAAAAAGAACCCCCCCTTTTTTCGAGTCCAAGACAGGGGAGAGGGTATTATACTTAAATAAACAGTAAATTGCTGAAAGTAAAACGAAAATTGAGAAAAAAAAGAAATCTTCGATCATTTCTTGCAAAAAATCCAACCCGTTATTATATGTTGCGTAGTAACAGCAGTAGTAGTAGTTGCTTTTCGATTCTGGGATTGCAGCGAGTGTATTTTACTGACTCTGTAGCTCGGTTTTTCTCTTTTAATTTCGTGTACCTTTTCTTGTGTAATACTTCTGTTGTTACTATTTATTAACGGATTGTTTGAAAAATTGAGATATGCATATATTATAGATGGATGCTCTACGATGGAATTATTGCAGTAGTAGACTAAAATACACGCGACAGGACAAGATCACCCACGTGACGAACACGGCGACGAGAACAACGTATTGAATACGGATGGATGTGACCCTATTAAACAGGACCCCCGGTACACACAAATACTTACCAGGCATGTATTTCGCTATTTTTAGAAACAATTTTTTGTCCTTTACACTATATGGTCCAACGTAATAATAGTATACACACCGTCGTAACAGAATACTTATCAACAACGACAGCCAGACACCATCACTAGCTACGATGTGATTCCTCGATCCTCAGTACTCTGCTACTCTGTAGCAGCAAGTCCGTGCTTACTTGTTGTGTACTCCTTTCGCAGCTCTCCTCGTACTAGGACCGCAGTCCCGTTTCGGGGACAAACTACTCGAAATTTGATTGGTCTGTCCTCAAACCGGGACTGCGGTTCTAAAGGCGATTGAGCTTTTGAGGCGTACCAGGTATCATTACCACCGCCTGTTGTGGTACACGTCAATACACAGAAGAAGGATAAAAACGTTCTTGTGGCGACCCCAGGTGTGTATTGCAGTAGTAGTCAACTGCCAATTAGCTGTAGTAGCACGTTGTTCCGAGAGAGAGCTTTCATATATTATACCGCAGCAGCATGGTTCCTACAGCACCATACCCCATACTGCTGTACCACAGGATGGAGGGCCCTGTTTTGTGCTGTTATCGAGGTCATGGATATAGGTTGTCGGTTCGTCCCCACACCCCAACGAGCGGTGTGATTGAGGACACTACTACCACGGCTGTCGTACACAGACTAAACATAATATGGACATACATGTGTGTACTACTGTGCAGAGTATAATACCTGGTGCGATATATTATATCACTATTATAATATACTGTAAACACATCACAGAGTAGTTACGAACATACCCTGGTGTATGTTTTGTCTTCCTTTCTACTCAACTACACCATCATTGCACCCAGCTGGAGTGTCGGTCCTGATTCCTTATCCTGTAGGGGTGCACTATTGATGTGGTCACACAGACTACTACTTACTGCTGTGAGACAGAAAAAAACAAACAAAAACGTCAAAAAATATTATTAACAATGAATGGGTAAAGCAAGTGAAACAAAACATACACACATACATGCCGACTACGAGAACATAACACAACACAAAACCAAAGCCAGACAGTGAACAAAGAACGAGCTCATCATAGAGACGTCCTTCCATACCATACGCGGCTCTACACTATATGCGCCTCCCGCTCTTTACATGCGAAGTATTTCGTACCTGGATGCCAGACGTTCCTCTGGCGCCAACGGCTAGCAGCATCGGCAGCATCAATACTGGTAGTAGTAGTAGTAGTAGTAGTAGTAGTAGGAGTGGTAGTCCGGCCCCAAGTACAAGTCGAGCACGTTTTTCGTTGCGCCATATGCCCCCCATTATTTAATAGGAAATTAAAGGAAAAAGGAGACCTCCTCCTCCTCCTGCCAGTAGATTGATAGACGGTGTCAGGGGAGTCAGGGGGGGCGAAGACTATGTACAACAGGGAGGCGCAGCAGCAAGTAGCAGAGAGGATGTCGTATGGTATGCCTGGTATGTACATACACATATACGCGCGTCGAAGCATGCAATGCTCCCGTATGCCCTATTGATAGCTCCCTCTATCAAGCGCACAAGGAGATAGATGATGATATTGGCTGACTGCTGTGTGTTCCTTATTAATAGTAACAATACGTGTTGCACTTTTCAGGTACTACGTAGTAGTGCTGTTTGTATTCTGACAGGCTCTATTATCGCCCTCGCGCACTACTACTGCTGCAGCACCTGTATATACCTGTCTGTGTCGTACTCTCGCACACTCACTCGTATATATATGAAAAAAATGAAAAAAAAACGAAGCTGTGTGATGAGAACCAAAACGTTGTCCAAATATTCACGAGTACTATACCCTGGTATACCTGATATTATACCTGGTGGTGCGTACCTACAAGGTATACTGCTGCGCGACTACTTCCTCTGCTGCATGTACTTTCGTTACTTTACTTTTCGTTGTGTATCAGGATACGCCAAAATGACAAAGCAAGAAGGAGAGGGACGCACCAAAATATCCGAAGAACGCCGTCGTTGCCGGCCTCGCCCTCCGTGTGTTGTATGTACGGACGAATATATAGCGTTGCTGTCCACAGCAGTATCTATACTACTATTATACTGCTACTATGCAGATTTTGCCCCCTTTTTGTTTGGTGCCGAAAGCGTTCACTCGCAACACAGACTGCCGTCGGGGGGGTCCGGGACTGCACGACGCTGCACGCACACCCACTGCGCGCACTGACTGGCTTATTTATATGCGGAAGATCCGCAGTACCCATCACAGCAAGCAGCGGCGGGGAGCACTGGGCTCTTAGAATTTGAGAACTGCGACTCTTGGCGTGTTCTTTGGTTCGTTACTCAAGTTACAACTATTCATATTAATAATAATTCTCACTATGTCTGCTGCTGGATGAGATATAGCCAGGTACAGCAGTAGTAGCAGTATACTGCATGCAGTAGAATGGGTGATGAACATTTATCAAAGCACTATTAATGCAAGCTCTAATATCCATACTACATACTGCTACTACAACGAGTATCAATACTTAATATTAATACCTGCTGTTGTTTCTACAAATATACTAGGAGCCAGGTAAAAGTATTAATAGTACGGGGGACCATAGACAATAGGACCTATGGTATAGATAAAAACCTACATATTTAACCGTTTTTACTAACAATATTTGGTCCTATTAACTATGGTCCCCCGTAATAGTGCATCAAGGTTTCACGGGAAAAAAACGACACCCCACGTGTTTATTTTTTGTTTCGAGTCCCAGACAGGGGGGTATACTATAATCGAGTTAAAACAAACAGGAAAAAAAATGTTGGCGACAAAAATCTCAACCCGCTTCTTACCTATTAATATTAATATTTGTTTTCGATTCTGACATCGTGGCGAGTGTGGCTCCGTCTTCTCTCGGTTTTAGTCTACCCCTGTATACATGTATTCATAGTTGTTTTATACCTTGTACCAGGTACCAGTTAACAGTTACTGATCATTGGCACTGATATTGATATTAACAGCAGAAGTCGTGCGTATTATGAATAGTGGTTGTAAAACACAACGACAAACGAAGGAACGAAGAACAACCACAGAATCACAAAACGACTGCTGTGACTGCTGCTGCTGTGTCTGGCAGCGACGTATGTATGGAGAAAACGAGAAAACCGGACATGAAAGAAAGTGAATAACATAGTCGCCCTGTACCAGGTATGCGTGTGTTCTTCACATTAAACCGTCTTTATGCCCGCCGACATCCAGCACAACCAGTGCCCGTGCCGATTTTTCAATCCTATCGTTAATACCTGGTACGTAATAGAGCGAGATACAAGTTTTGTGGTCACTAAACTACGCCAGAGAGATACTTTGTGGTCACTAAACTACGCCACAGAGATACTACTATTGAAGAATGCATGCAGTAAAGCACAACAGCAGTAAAGCAGTATTAATATTAATAGTGGGCAATGCAATGTCATGTCATCATCGTACTGCATACGAAAGGCACGACATGTACATTCTATGGAAAAGAGAAACGAAAGAAAACAAAGAAAAACACAAACGAAGAAGACAAATCGAAAGAGGAGAAGAAGAGAGGAAAAAAAGAAGAAACAAAGTGTCGTACCCCTCCGGGGGAGATGTGGCAAACACTCAAAAATACCTAGATGGGAAAAAAAGAAGAAAACACCACTATTTATACTTGTAAACAGAGTAGTACCAGGTATGTAAACAGAGTAAGACTACACGAAAGAACCAAGGGGAAAATGTGAAAGTGTTACCTACTACTGAGCTACTTGGGACCTGCGCAATCTCTATTGCGCCGCTGCCGGCTTCCACCCCCCTCCCAAACAGCACGATTCCCACTACATCGGTACTCCCTCAACACCCAGTCGCTCCCACTCCCACACCGGTCACCCCCACTCCCCCACCGCCCCCCACCGTCGCAACTCCCACTACGCCCCAAACCACTGCAGCTAGTACCCACGACTTTGATGTCAACCGCAAGCACATCAACTTGGACTCACGAAAATTGGAGCTCATCGACCCACTCCCTTTTGCCGCGGGAGCCGACGACTGTGTCGGCGTTCAACAACTCATAGCAAGCGCCAAACTTGTATTGACGGACATTCTCCACGCTGTGACGACTCCCCGAATGGTACTCTAGACTCCCTGCGTTGGTCACCAGGATGGATCATCCCGCTTCACCGGTGTTTCCGGAAAGCAATAAAGACAGGCACCAACTCCCCGATGCCCCTCCTTAGTAACAATGTTTTAAAACAGGTGCACGGTCACCTTCGGGAGAAGGACAATGCTGGCCCATCTGCCTTTCGCTTACTCTTGCGTCTGCTGAGCACGCACTTCGACCACAGCGATCAAGGCCGTGCATTCGAGGCGCTTCAGGCGTTCGGAGTACCAACAGGCACGGTGTATTCTATATATTTGCGGGTTTTGAGGGAGTTGACGTCGGTGGTGCAAGGTTCTGAAAAGGTTTTTAAGCCTAGCGACGCCATGGTGTTAAAGGTAGTGCGTACCAGTGTTAGTAGACAGTTTCCAGCTTTGGCTCCGGTATTGTACCCGGGTGAATTGATGACTGAGGTAGAGCCTTTCCCTTAGGTCTCGGGCATTTAGTAGGCTCATGAAGTAGACACCACGAAAAACAAAATCATACACCACCTGCCTTAAATGGCGAAAAATATGTTTTTTTTTACCTCCCCTGGAGGCCACACGACGTTTTCGTCGTACCCGCCGTCATCGGCTCCTGCTCCGCAGACGCGTTCGCGCAATCATCCCAACCAAAGCCAACAAGGCTCGCGACGCAACCCCTATGTCATGAACGTCTCTACGTACCCAGACACCGACCCTTTCACTCTGGGTTACAACTACGGGCCTCTCGAACACACTTGGACTTGATGAAGTGCGCATCTGGTGTCTACCACGTTTTCCACCGCTGACCCCCCTCTCTGGAGTCCTCCCCTTGGTGCTACTGCCAGAGCGACCGCTCTTCGCATATATATGGCGTGGCGTATGTGGCGTATGCCTTAACTGCGGCGGACACAGCGTCAAAATGTGCCAAAGCCCCTTCATAAACAAGTCATGTGTTCTCAATCCCCGATCCGGTCAGCTCAGCGATGGAGGCTACGCTTTTCAACAGTGGCAACAACGTATGCTCTCATACCGTCGGGGACAACACGAACGCAGTGTACATCGGAACTCGAATTCTTATTCCAAGCTTTCCAACTCGAGGTGACACAAATCTGCCGGCAATTATTCCAATAACAACCGCCGGTCCAACTTCTATTCTAAGAACGAGCGCTCCCACGGCTACTCCAACCGTACTGCAGGCTCTCAGTGGACCAACTACTCCCGCAACAACCAACAATCTCGAGATTATTCGGTACAGCAACTCACTCCCCCCTCCCCTCTAGGACCTCCTTCATCTGCCCTCGCCGTTGCCGATCCCACAACCCAGACTTCCACTCCCCCAGCCAACATACGCCTCGGCCCTTCACAATACGGAGGTAGTCAAAACTCCCGGCAACCAGGCACCTTCCGTACTACTAACTGACCAGCCGATGGTGAAGAACCGCTCGCGAGTCCACCAGCGGCACTACAGCGACCGCACCGGGTACCTCTCTCTAGATTCTCGGGCAGCGTATTTTCCCGGAGCCGCTGGCTCTACTTACGACCTCGCCCTCTCTTTTCACCCCCCTTTTAACCTGTCTTCAATATCAACCAATCGATCTAGGGTTGGCTCCCTTGTTCAAGCGCGATTGGTTTGAGGTGTGGGCAGGAGGAGTGGGCACACCGAGCACTCCCTCATCGTTCCGCCCATAATCAATGTGCGACGCCGCGCCTTGCCCGACATTGCCGAAATTTCTACGGACCTTGCCAATCTTGTGGGCGACACGACAACAACGGGAAACAGCGTTATCCACTCCCTCTCCGGTTCTACTCCCCCCCCAGCGCCATCGACCCCGATTCACCTACGCCCTCTGACAAACGATGTCCTCGGCACACGTCAAGCGGCGTCTGTCTACCCCGGGCAGCACATACTTCGACCTCCGTTGGTTCCACAGGTCCTCCCGGACTCGTAGCTGCCCGCCCCGTGCTGACCACGCCACTGTCCCTGGGCCCAAGGAACGGTTTCCCCGCAGACGCATCCGCGGTAGACTCGACCAAGTCACCGAGATTATGCCAGGAGCCACTTTTATCGATACGGTCTGCCTGGTATTTCCCCTTTGTTATTTTTCCTTGTTACTTTCTCCTTGGTTCTTTGTCTTACTCTGTTCACAAGCAGTGGTGTTTTTTGTTATTTCTTCTTTTTTCCAGCTCGTTCTTTTGCAAGTGTTGGCCACCTCGCCTGCGGGGGGGGGGCACGACAGATTGTTTCTCTTAGATTTTGGTTTCATTTTTCTTCTTTTTCTTTTTCGATTTGTCTACCTTGTTTTGGTTGTTACTTCCACGAAAGATGCTTTGAATTATATGAAAAAATAGCCGACGGGGGGGGGGGAAAGGTCTGCTCTGCTCCTTTCCCCCCCCGCGTGCATACGCTTCCCTTACGCCTAAACAATCAGCCAAAAGGGGGGAGGGGGGGAAGGGGCTGCACTGCCCCTTTCCCCCCCCGCGTGTTAACGCCTTCCCCGAACCACATACACGGAAACGCGGTCGACATATCTACCGGTCGCGCTCCGCGACTGGAACACCTCCCCCCCCCTCCTTTTTCTCATGTGCAATCCAGAGGCAACCGCTCATATCGGAACTCTGAAAATTGCTAAACTGTCACCTGGTTCCGTTCTTCCGAACGGCCCGCTCATATCGGGAACCCACTGACCGACCACTAAGTACCGCGTGCTTTCCAGTGGTCTTCCGTGACAACGGCCCGCTCATATCGGGAACCCACTAAGATTGCCAAACGATTATTTGGTGCAAAAGTTCCGTCTCTAACGGCCCAGGTTACCTGGGAAAACCCCTGCTAATCGACCACTACGTAAACCTGCTTTCGAATGGTTTACCGTCTCTAACGGCCCGCTCATATCGGGAACCCACCACGATTGCTAAGGATTAGGATGGCCCGCTCATATCGGACCACCGCGAAAATCGGACGTCTACGGTACCTATGTTTGCGCGTGCTCTCCGGTGGTCTTCCGTGACAACGGCCCGCTCATATCGGGAACCCACCAAGATTGCCAAACGATTATTTAGTGCAAAAGTTCCGTCTCTAACGGCCCAGATTTCTTGGGAAAACCCTTGCTAATCGACCACTACGTAAACGTGCTTTCGAATGGTTTGCCGTCTCAAACGGCCCGCTCATATCGGGAACCCACCACGATTGCTAAGGATTAGGATGGCCCGCTCATATCGGACCACCGCGAAAATCGGACGTCTACGGTACCTATGTTTGCGCGTGCTCTCCGGTGGTCTTCCGTGACAACGGCCCGCTCATATCGGGAACCCACCAAGATTGCCAAACGATTATTTAGAGCAAAAGTTCCGTCTCTAACGGCCCAGATTTCTTGGGAAAACCCTTGCTAATCGACCACTACGTAAACGTGCTTTCGAAGGGTTTACCGTCTCAAACGGCCCGCTCATATCGGGAACCCACCACGATTGCTAAACGATTAGGATGGCCCGCTCATATCGGACCACCACGGAAATCAAACGTCTACGGTCCTTACTCTGCCCCTTTCCCCTCCGTTTGCCCATCCGCCGTGGAAATAAATGCGGGAGGGTGGGTGGGAAAAAAACAAAGCACCGATAACCAACAACGATGCCTGACGGTCCTCTGCCGCTCCCTACTCGGCGCCTGGCTCTCCCCTGCTCGTGCTGGGACCCCGACTAGTATTGACTCTGGTATCTCGCTGCTCCCGCTGCTCTACTCGCTTTCTTATTTCAAGTGCGACTGTTCCTACTCGTTCCTTTCGTGCCGCAACATAATTTCCTTCTACTATTACCCCGTAATAAACATCCCGTTGTTTCTGTGTGAAACCCCCCGTTAGTCATTCAACACACTGGTGTATCTTTCTACCCGTTGCCCTCCAAACAACAGGTTGTCTCTAAGACAACCTTTCTCTTTGGTTGTTACTTCCACGAAAGATGCTTTGAATTATATGAAAAAATAGCCGATGGGGGGGGGGGAAAGGTCTGCTCTGCTCCTTTCCCCCCCCGCGTGCATACGCTTTCCTTACGCCTAAACAATCAGCCAAAAGGGGGGGGGGGGGAAGGGGCTGCACTGCCCCTTTCCCTCCCCGCGTGTTAACGCCTTCCCCGAAACACATGAACGGAAACGCGGTCGACATATCTACCGGTCGCGCTCCGCGACTGGAACGCCTCCCTTCACGAGGCCGCGATTTCCTTCCCAAATTTTACTATTTTTCATCCCCATCTAGTCCCCTGACCCGGCTGTCTCTCGTATTCTCCAGCCCCCCCCCCTAGTACCTCTGATACCCATACTGGATCTTCCATGTTTGCTCTAACGTACACCATAAAGGCGTCCGAAGACCACCTTCCTTCCTTCTTGATCACCGCCTCTGGCACTCGTTTTGCCGCGAGCCTTGTGGCCCCCCCTATCCTCCCCGAATGCAATGCGAACTCTTCCGGAATCAACCTCGCCCCCGCCCCCCTCCCCTCTACCCTCCACTTCCCCCCTACGTCGGCAATACCACTCCTCAAACATTGGGTTGCCTGCCCCCTGGACCATACCCTCCATCCTTCTTCCCCCCGGAAAGCCATTAAAGGGGGTTCCCCTTTCAACTCTCCGCTACTGTACATGCTAAAAAGCTCCACCAACAGACCTACTGCCCCCCCTCCCTCTCCCCCCCCTCCCCCTCCCCTTGTCCTTACTATAACGGCCCCCTTCCTTCCTTGGTCTCCTTTTGATCCCCTGAATCTCACCTCTACCTTGTCCGCCTCCTGCCTCCTGCCTTCCCCCAACTGCTCGTTATTCCTGAAAACGCCACATCCCCCCTCCGCAAACAATAAATGCTATGGAACTCCCCTTTTTCCCCCGCGAATAATTCCGATGCCCGCAGCATCAGAAAATATGACAACGCCAAGCCTATCCACACCACCCTCCCCCCGACCCCCCAGGATGGGACACTCTCCTGCATTCTCGTCAGTATACCCCACGTCAACGGCCGCCTTACTCTCTGTTGGGAGCCCTTCTCTACGTGTGCCCTCTTAATTCCTTGTTTCACCGATCTGATCAACGGGTTACCCAGAGGAAGTGACAGCCCGACGAACTGCTCGTGGTAAAAATTGATCGCTACCAATTTCCCCGCAATTGTCGTCTCCTTGTTCCCCTTTTCCGCGCAACAATACCCCATAAATTCCGTCAGCTCCGCTACCAGCTCCATCTCCCCCAACTCTTTCTGCAACCAGCTCCCTTTTCCGACAAACGACCTCCAACTCACCCACAACCTCCAATTTGCCTCGTAAGTTTTTCTAGTCGACGCTGCAACTTTTCCAAAGGCGTACCCTCGCGCAATATCTCCGAAAACATCTGCCGCTCCCCGTCCCCCAGTTCCTGCACCTGCCAGGCGATTTCGGGGCATTCTGCGGTTAGTTTCTCGGGATCTGTTTTTTTTCTTCCACCTTGTCAGTCCATCTGCCAGCCGGTTATCTACCCCGCGTACATGCCTTGCCTGAAAACACCACCCCCCCTTTGCTTCCAATGCCCCCATCATTCTCATCAACGCCCCTACTCTTGCCTGCTTCTTCCCCCCCCCTCGGCATTTCTTTACCCAGGCTACGGCCGACTCGTTGTCCGCTCTCATTAGAACTGCTTCCCCTCTCCTATCCGGTCTCTCTCCCCTCATCTCTACCATCACAAACGCCGTCATAACCATGGCCATCACCTCCAGCAGGTTTATCGAAATCAAATCGTTCACCGCCTGACCCCCCTTGATCGTTCGTCTCCGGACTTCCTCCGGTAAATCGAACCTCCAGTACACCCCCGTCTCCATGCACAGCCCACCCAGCGCTGACAAAGACGCGTCCGAAAACCATGTTCTACTCGGCAGCTGCTTAACGAAACTGAACGACGGCGCTGTTATGCTCTCTCCCCTGTATCCCTCTCCTCTCTCCAAAAACCATCTCCACCACCCCATGTCTGCCATGAATTCCCACGACAACCGTAAAACTCGTCTCGCTTCGGCCTGCTTCCTGTGCCTACCCCACGCCCCCCCCCCCCCGGCCCGCTCCGCCCCATTAAGATGCAAATTAGAAAGCTGCAGAAGCCGACGGACGAAGTACCGTCCGGGCCGGATTACAAATGACGCATGGTGCAACTTCCCCGCTAGCACTAATACTTCCTTCACCGTTGCCGTTTCCCGTCCCACCGGCCACTTTTCTACTTGCGCGCGCAAATCGTCGACTTTTCGTGGCGGCAGCGCAATGGCCATACTCTCTGTATCTATATCGTATCCTAACACCTCCTGCTGCGTTGCCCAACCCGTCACCTTTTTTTGCGATAGCAACGGTTCTTCCCCCTCGCACCGCTCGCCCATAGCCTCAAAATGAATCGACGCTAACGATCGTGACAGATCTAGACACCTCCCGCCCCCCTTTTCCCACTGTACCTCTATCGAGATGGCATCATCCATGAAAAACACTACGAAAGCTGTGTCGTTCGCCCCCCCCCCTTTCGCCGGCCGCACTACACATTCTGCCGGCCAACCGACTACCGGCCGCCCCGTACTCGGTGCTATCGTTACGTGCTCTACTGCTCTGTCCTCCGCCTGCGAGAATGACGCTGACGCTCTAGTTGTGTTACACTGCGCATGTTGCATCGCCGCCGATATCACTCCCCACCACCCCGGACTACCCCGCCACCCAAACTGCAAGCGTAAGCCCACAAAGAGGTACCGACCCAACACGTATCCGAAGGCGGCTGCGCCGTCGGGGTCTACCGGAATCTGCCTGAACGCGTTTTTGACATCCATTTTTTTGAATGAGAATCCGTGCTCTGTCTCCGAACTTGACCCTTAAACCGAGAACCCTCTGCAAAACCTCGTGCATCACACCCGCCAGTGCACACGCTGGAATCTCATCCCAGTCTGTTGTCGCATTCACCGACCCCCCCTCTTCCCCGTCCCTGTGCTCAAAGGTCATGTCGTGGATAATTCTGATTTTCTCGCGCTCCTCTACGACCCCTATAGGTGACACCCGCAACCCCGGAACCTGCCCCGCTTGTTCCTTGGGGAGAACAATTGCTCTACCCCATGCCACGTCTGCCACCGCCTTTTCCCACACTGCTTCGTCAAAGTTACTGGCGCTCGAATGGTTCCTGTATTCGAGCTCCTTCGTTAGGTCTCCGCCTGGCAACACGTCGACTGGAACCCCAACTCGCGCGATACGTTTCAAGTGGTCGATTCCTGGGCATTTATGCTTGTCCCCGAGGAACGCTTCTACGCGCTCCGGGTCCATATGGGGTGTGGACAACGACCCGCCTAACCCACGCACCACTTGCCCTACCCCCCCCTCCCCCCCCCCCCCCCCTCCGCCCCCCCCCGCCCTGGGTTATTCGCGACAAAAACATTCCGGCAGTCGAGGCTAAGACCTCCATCAAACGTGCGGCCGCCTCCGCCCCCCCTTGTACTTTCTTTAACAACCCCTGTGCTACCTGCCAACGCCCTCGCTCCTCTACGCGTTGGTTGGTCCTCGCACCTTTTTCTGACAAAACCACCGACCCTGGAGTCGGCCCCCCCTCACGGCTCAGCGCCCAACCCGAACTCCCCGCCATTGCCGTCGTCGTGGACCCTCCGGTGCTGCCGCTGGTTGCTCGTCTGGTCGGCTCCGCCGTATTGCGGAGCCCGTGCCCTCATTTCTTCGTTGGTCTGTCGAAGCCCTCTCCTCCTTCTCCTCCCCCCTTTCGGTTCCCCGCCTCGCCCCCCTCTCCCTCCCTCTTGCGTTTTCCCAACTCCGCCTCTTCTCGCAGCAGGAACGCGCCGCTTGAAAGCTTGCGGCTGTTTTCGTGCCTGTACCTGCACGGCTTCCCACCCCCCCCCCCCCAACCCGGCGGCGGTCCGACCTGAGAAGCCAGCGCTCCGCCCGCCGCCCCGAAATTCCCCTGCTGTGGGCCTCCGGTTTCATATGCCCCCCATGGCAGAGCGGTGCTGTGTGAGGTGCCTTCCCACCCCCGGGCTGGCCCCGGGTGCCTCTGCTCTCCCGGCGCTTGCCACTGCTGTAGTTGAAGTTTCTGCTTTGCGGCTCCCACCCCCCACGAACTGGAAGCTCCCCCCCACCTTCCGGGCTCCCTCCTCTGCTGCGGTTGCTGCTGTAACGATCCTCCCTCCCACGGACTTATTCCCCCGAACCCCCCCCGACCGTTGTGTGTCTGCCCCTGCTGCTGTTGGCGTGAACCTGGCTGTTGCTGCAGCCCCAATGCTTCTACTTCCCACTGGCTTACACCGCCGAATCCCCCCCGTCCTTCCTGCGTGTACTCCTGCTGCTGCTGTGGCGGGCCTGACTGCTGCTGTTGCCATGGGTACTCTGTCCCTTCCCCCCAGTGTGCTCCCTGCTGTCCTTCTACCCCTCTTCCCTGCTGCTGCTGCCATTGCGGCTGGCCTGACGGGCCTCTAGTTGCCCGCAATTTCTCCTCAATCATACTATATGGGTTTTGTTCCCACTGCCTCCCCGCCTCATTATCATACGAACTCCCTTCCCCCGACCAGGGGGGGGGCCTGGCCGTTCGATTGGCGGAAAAAATCGTTGCGCGGCGGGCGAGGGGCATGGTGTGTGGAATGGGCCTGTGTATGTCCCCTATGCGGGCCGGACCCTCGCCCCCGGCCTTGCGGCGGGCGAGCTCCACGACCCGGTGATGGCCTTTGTCCTAACATGTGTCCTCCCCGCCCCGGCCGCGTACGACTGTCTGGCGAAAACATTACCCTACGTGCTGCTGTATCGCTACCCCCTAACGTGTTACTGGGCACGTTACCGTTGCCGCGCCCTGCTCCTTCCACGACCTCTGCGTTACCGGCCGCCCCTTGCCCTCGGCCTGCTCCGTGCTGCGGGTCCCGGAGGTCTCCTGTGTCCTCCTCCTCCTCTCCTTCCCTCTGGTGGATGTCCGGAAGGTCTCCCAGACGAACCATCCTGGCTCTCTCCCGCTTCTTAAAAAAAAAAAAAAAAAGCACCGATAACCAAAAACGATGCCTGACGGTCCTCTGCCGCTCCCTACTCGGCGCCTGGCTCTCCCCTGCTCGTGCTGGGACCCCGACTAGTATTGACTCTGGTATCTCGCTGCTCCCGCTGCTCTACTCGCTTCTTATTTCAAGTGCGACTGTTCCTACTCGTTCCTTTCGTGCCGCAACATAATTTCCTTCTACTATTACCCCGTAATAAACATCCCGTTGTTTCTGTGTGAAACCCCCCGTTAGTCATTCAACACACTGGTGTATCTTTCTACCCGTTGCCCTCCAAACAACAGGTTGTCTCTAAGACAACCTTTCTCTTTTGTTTTCTCTTTGATTGTTTCTTTTCGTTTCACTATTTCATAGATTGCGTATGTCGTGCCTGTCGTATCTAGTATGATGACATGGCTTTGCATTGCCCACTGCAGTGCACACTGCACACGTGGCAACGTAGTATCTCTGTGGCGTAGCTTTGTGACCACAGAACTTGTATCTCTTCTAGGGTTGAAGAATCGGCACGGACACTGGTTGTGCTGGATGTCGACGGGTAGAAAGAACGGTTTAATGTGAAGAACACACACATACCCACACCCCGGTCACGGACTACAGCAGGTAACGCATGTTCTTCCGAGTTTCTCCCTCCTCCGCATACGTTAAATAATGTTAGCAGGGACTTCCAGGGTGCTCCGTCACGAGCCTCACGTCGTCACGTACATCTTCCCGGGGCCTCGACACAATCGATCATACCCCACACGTTTTCGGGGACCGAAGTCGTCTTACCCACGCCTCCCCCGACAACGCCCCACACCACGTCCCCCTCCCCACTCCCCCCGACCCTGAGCCCCTCCCAATTGTGTTTTGGGATAATGCCTTGGTCTTCTCCCAGGGGTACCCTTCGAAGTTCACAGTAGAAAACGAGCACTACAACTGCCCGGGACAGTATATGATGTCGGAGAAGGCCAAGCTTTCCGGCGACACAGCAGCTCGCCGGAAGATCATGTCCTCTTCGAATCCCGCACAACAAAAACACCTCGGCCGCTCCATTCCCAGTTTTAACCAAGAGGTTTGGGTACAGCGAAGGGGCGAGATCGTTTTCAAGGGCAACCTCGCCAAGTTCTCGGCTCCCCCCTTACTCCAACAACTCGTCGACACTGGCGACAAATTCCTCGCCGAAGTAAGCCCCTACGATCTCGTCTGGGGCATCGTTTTCAGGGCTGACGATACGCGAGCCCTTCAACCTCCGCTCTGGCCGGGACTCAACCTGTTGGGCGACATCCTCATGAAGATCCGCCACCAGCTTGCCGCCCCCCCTCCACTCCCGCCCCCCCTCCGCGCCTCTCGCGTCTCACCCTCCGAAAATGGGATTCACGAGATCAGTGCAACCGTTCCAGCTCCTACCGCGCTCTCCACCCTGGACCACCTGCTGCCCCCTTTCCTCCCTGAAGCAACTCCTCCGCACACATTGGTCTCTACCATTCCGTCCGGAGCTGTCCTCCCCCCTGCACTTCCCTCACTCATTGCTGAACATGGACCGGGCCTCTCGAGTGGTATAGCTACCGTCGACGACGCCTCCTTCACGACCAGGATCAAAGTACACAGTGGACCCTCCGCATCCAACCGCTACGGCCTAGTAGCTCTCCTGGACACCGGCTCCTCCCAGACCTTCATCTCCGGGGAGGCTTGGGTCTGCATGAAGCACAGCAACGCCGCGTCGGACATCTGTGAACAACACGCTTCCCCTCGTTCCTGGGGCGGTTTTGGTACATCCGTTCCGCTCCTCACTTCGATTTCCGTCCGACTTAGCATCCAGTTCTTGCACGGCAGCACTCCCTCCGCCGAACTCGCCGTATGGGCGTGCATTGTGCCACATGGGACTATGCAAGACCCCGTTCTGCTGGAACGCGACAGCTGGATGCGGTTCGAACAACGTACGTACACCACCCTGCCCCGCCTCCCGTCGCGACCGCTATTTGGGGAGCTCTCCCTAACCACCCCTTACAAGGATGGACTCTCCACTTTCATCCACGACAACCGTTCTCCCCCGATACCCTACACCCCGAGTTCGCCGGCGTTCACGCAGCCTCATTTTCGGCTACGCCGTCTCTCGTCCCGGTTAACTTGGTGCGTTCCTCCGGTGTTCCGGCGCCCACCGGCCACTACCTCGTAGATATGCTTCCCCGCGACAGCCTTTCCTCCGAAACCGAAATCTTCGTTGCCAACGGCTACCAAAATATTCCGCTCTCGGGACTCACTGATCTTGAACCAGGCGATCTCCCGGGGACTTCCTCTTCTCCTCTCATGCAAATTTCGGTCTCAGCACTGCAAGGTCTCCCCACGGCGTCACCTCCAACCTCCGTTGATACCGACGTCCTCGCCCTGCATGACAAATCCCCCGTACACGACGACGGTACACCTCCTGCTGATCCGCCCAAGACCCTTAACCGCAAACTCCTGGACGCCTGACTGCCGACCAACGAACAAGCTTCCTCCGCCTCTGGAACCGACTTCCGCTACACCTTCGTGACGTCTCCTTCGACCTCCGCGGTTCTGGTTGGTCCCCCTTGGTCATCACAGCGCTGGGGGAAATTCTTTGCGAGTACCCCGATGTTTTCTCCACGTCCACAACCGACTTCGGCTCGCGCTCCCTTATTCCGTTCAAGATTTCCATCCCCCTGGATAGCGCCCCCGTCGTTTCCCGCCCTTACCGCATCAACCCTGTTCTCGCCAAGCAGGCCGACGCTGTGCTCGACCAATATCTGTCTGCCGGCCTGATCCAGCACTCCGCTTCTCCATACGCCAGCCCTATGGTCGCCATTCCCAAGAGAGACGGCAACGTTCGAACAACCGTGAATTACTAAAAGCTTAACGCCATCAGCTCACTGGACCGACTGCCCGTCCCCCGCATCGACGGGGTCCTCGACTCCCTAAAAAAAGGCTGCATCTTCTCCTTGTTCGATCTCGTGTCTTCGTTCCACCAAATCACCATCGACAAGGACATCATACCCCTGACTGCCTTCTGCACGGCCACCCGACTCTTCGAGTGGCTCGTCATGCCTCAAGGCAACAGCGCCGCGCCTGGATGGTTCGTCAAGATCATCAACGAGGTCATCAAAGACCTTGACCGCGTAGCGGCCTACCTCGACGACGTCATAGTTTTCGACCCCGACCCCGCGGCCCACGTGGCCAACATCCGCTCTCTTTTTGAACGCCTTCGAAAACACAATCTCAAACTTTCCCCTCCCAAAGCCAAGCTTGGCGCTACCAGCGCCGACTTCTTGGGACACCCCATTTTCTCCTCCGGCGTTAGCCCTAATGCCGACAAGGTTGCCGCCCTAGCCCAGATGCCCATGCCTACGAACACCAAGCAGGTGCGCTCATTTGTTGGAGGCATCGGATACTACCGCAAATTCCTGAAGAACCTTTCCACTCGGCTCCGACCCATTAACGCCGTACTCAAACAAGGCGTTAAGTTCATTTTCACCTCGGAAATGGAAACCATCGTCCGCCAGATACTCCACGAACTCGCTACCCCCCCGATCTTGGTCTACCCGGACGGGGACGCCGTCACTGACGCCTCCCGACCTTTTCGCCTCTACTGCGACGCCAGCATCAACGGTTTTGGCGCGACTCTCGAACAAGAACAACCCGACGATTGCGTCCGTCCCATCGTCTTTATCAGCCGCACCACTCTCGACAACGAACGATCCTGGACCCCCTTGACCTCGAAGCCGGCAGCATCGTTTGGGCCATTAAACGTCTCCGCGGCCACCTCTGATCCTCCAAGTTCCACATCTACTCTAACAACAAGACGCTTGAGTTATCACTAAAGTCGGCAAACTAGAGTTCCTCTCCGCCTACTCCTACACGCTGGAGTGCCGGAGAGGCTCCGCTAATGGCATTGCCGATTTTCTTTCTCGACTCCCCCAAACAGCCACCGACCTCGACCGCACCGGACCCAACCGCCCCACCACTCCCGACACCGTCCGTATCTACCTTACCCAAGCCTGTGGTTTTACTCCGATCGACCCCTTCACCCCGGGCATCCGTTTGGGTGGGCTCGTCCCACCCTCATCCGTTTCCTGCGACACCATCCCACCACTCCCTTGCACCGACAATGACTTCGGCAATTTCCGCCGCCACGGACCACGTATGGACAACTCGGACTTGGTTCATACCCCCTACTCTACTGTGCCTTCTGCCGCAGTCTAAGATCCCGCCGTTCAGAGGGGGGGAGAATGTTATAAGGGTTGCCCTGGGCTGGGTAAGCGATCGGTATTTTACCCCTATAGCTCAGTAGGTAACACCTTCACACAAACCAAAGCACAAAGCACCCTCCAGGTAGCGGCAGCAGTTTGTGGTACGAGTAGCATAGCCAGGTTCTCCCTGCTAGTCCGCCTGGTACCTTGCTCCCCTGTCTGCCGTCTCCGTCCTGTGTTCGTCAACTATGCCCGGCCCCTCGGCGTTAGACAATACGAAATAAGCAAAGCAGGCTCGTCATCCACCCACGCCACAAGCCTCCTTTCATAAGGCTTGTCAATAGAAGAAATAAAGAGAAAGACACAAAATGAAAGCCACAGACGATCAGCGCAAGAAAAAAATAAAATAAAAAACAAAAAATACAAAAAGAAGACAAAGGAAGACCACGTTCAAACCAGCTACAACAGTTAGTTGTTGGCTTTCCGGGGCGTCCAGAGCCTCCCATCGCGAGGGTGGCGAGTTTGCATACCTGTGCTCATCGAAGGACGCTTGTGCCGGCCGAGCGCAGTGGTGGCGCTTGCGCATCATATTATTGATGTCTTCTGTTACTTCATGTATTCCGTTTCCCTTTTCCCCTGTTCTGCGTATTTTACAACAGGTATATTATTTTGTGATAGCGTGTGACTTTTCGTACCCCCAATGAGATATGCAGTATACGTGTGTGACATAGCTTAATGAACGAAACGCTTCTATTCGCGATGCAAACTGAGGCAGCAGCAGGGAGGGGCACACGAAATCGAAATCTTGACAACACCAACCACTCCCAGTTTTTCATTCTGGGCCTCTGAGGGCACGCATACATACGTTCATGCATACGAGGTTATCATGTTGGGTCCCTCTGAAATGGAGGCGGGCACGGAGGTACCACCCCCTCTCCCTTGGCGCCGTACGGAAGCATTTACACACTCTTCATATACCATACCTACCTATTACCCGTGATACATCTGATACGAGGCGGTTCGCATTGTAGAGTCACCCCACGGTAGGAGTTGCACTTTTTGGGCCAAAGGTTTCTGACCAATTGAGTTCCTGTAAGTGAGGAACTGCCAGTTAAGACGAAAATTTCCCTCGTATATTCGTTTTGGGACTAGCGCATACAAGTGCTGGTCGGGTGGCACGAGCGAATTTCTTTGAAGTATTGTATCGTATGAAGGGGCTGAGGAACGTCTGGTGCACCCCTGCTATGGGATGGCTCTGTATTATCTTCGACGTATACGTGACCCCGGATCTGAGTTACGACAGAGAGGGAGCTGGAGAAGTAGAGCTGAGTACAGAAAATGTCATACAGTAGCAGTAGATGGGACGGAGAAAAGCAAACTACGTCCGAAAAGAGGAGGGGGGGTGTTGGGACGTCACTCCCCGCATTCCCCCTGATAAGCACGGCCTCCCATACATGACAGCACGATCCGTCGCTGCTGCTGCTGCTGCAATTGTGTGTGTACGAAAGAGCAAGATGATGAGCATCACCAAGAGCGTGAACACAGGTGACAAACAAAAGCAAAGCTACAGCATTGTTATTGATCGATATTTCTGCACATACCTCTTGATCACAGGAAGAGTTTGAGTCATCGTCCTGGGTAGGCTGGGGGTGGTCGGCGCGACTGTGTATACAGAAGTATGTGCGTTTACTTCTCCTCCTGTGGGTATTCCTTCGGAGATGGCTCGGTAATTGGCGTAGCCATGATTCAAGAACATGATGAGCTCTATGAATAGGACGGGGATAAATAAGAGGAGGAGGAGGAGGGGGAGGAGGAGGAGGAGGAAGAGGAGGAGGAGGAAGAGGAGGAAGAGGAGGAGGAGGAGGAGGAGAGGGCAGGCGCGCGGGGGGGGGGGGGGGGGTGGAGGAGGAAGAGGTGGGGGGCGGGTGGGGTGTGTGGGAGAGGAGAAGGAGCGCGGGAGTGGAGGACGGGGGGAGGAGGGGGGCACCTTACATGTTGTTACCATAAGCAGGCGCCATTGCACGCTGAAGAGTAGATAGACTCAGTTGGGCTGTTTGGTCCAGATCGAGCTGTGTTCAATATGAATGCTGCAATCGTGCGATTGTGCACGATCGTCAGGGACGCACACTATTCGCCTTTCCTAACGGTACTGTAGCGGGTTGTTTTCACGGGCGTTTCATGAGTGATCCATGGAGAACCCACATGGGATACCTACAGCAGTCCCATGGGGATCCCATGAGCAACCCATGTGCAACCCATGAGCCATTGAAAACCCAGGCGAGACCCATGGGTCAGCACCATAAACCCATGGGTTTCTCATGGATAGGTTCTCCTATGGGTGGGTTCCCCCTAATATGGGTTCCCGCATTGATTACCCATGCATGGGGGACTCATGGTAGGCCCATGGGAGACATATGGGCCATACCCATCATGGGAGTTCCATGGGTGACCCATGGGCCAGCACTAAACCCATGGGAGCTTCACGGGAGACCCATACATGGGCCTAAACTGAACACCCATGGAAGACCCATGGGCCAGCTATACATACCACCGGGTGACGCATGGGCCACCCATGGGTGACCTATGGGCCAGCCCAGTGACTCCATATGGGTGACCCATGGGCGAATCATCGGCGAGCCATGATGGAAGACCCATGGACCAGCAATGTAAACCCGTGAGAGAGCCGTGAGCGAACCATGGGTGACTCGTACGTCAGCTACATAAATAGCACTGGGAGACCCATTGATGACTCATGAGAGACCTATGGGCCAGAAATGTGAACCCATGGGTGATCCACTGGTCAGCTATGTATGTACCACCGGGAGATCCGTCGGCCAGCATCTTAAACCCACCACGGGTCGAACGTATACACCAGCGGGAGATCCATAGGCGATCCATGGGCACTATATGTGTATACCATCGAACGGGAGACCCATGGTCTGTCATGAGTGAGCACTGCGAGCCCATGGTGAGTGCGTACTGTAAACCCCTTGGGGATACCCATGCTCGACCCATGGGCGAGCCATACATCAGCACCGTAAATCTATGGGAAACCCATGGAGAACCCATATGAGCGACCCACAGTTAAGGTATACTCTGGTATGTAAACCACGGGGCGACCCATGGGAAATTACCGTAAATCATCGGAGACCCATGAACGAGTCACCCATGGGCGGCCCGTTGGCTAGAAATAATTATGTGAACGGGTCCATGGGCGATTCATGGGGCAGCTATATCTATACCACATACATATAGGAGACCCATGAGTCAGTACTGCTGTGAACCCATGGGTGACCCATGGGAAGCTCAGGGGAAACCCACCGGCGACCCACGGGCGAACTCTGGACGACCCATGGGCGACTCGTCGGCCAGCACTGAAAGCGCATGAAAGACTAATGGGTGACCTATGGGCCCGCATTTTGAACACATGGTTGACTCATGGGTGACCCATGGTCCAGAACCGTTAAACCCATGCGAGATCCATGTACGACCCGTGAACGACCCATGGGCCAGCGCTATAAACTCCGAGGCTCTATAGCGACCCATGGGTTATCCAGGAGGTACCCATAGGACACCTCTCCTCTGCATTTATAGTCCTGGCCGACGGGTCGCCCGATAGTATAGATCATACGAAGGGATCGTTGGATGCCAATCGCGGCCGCCGATCCTAAAAAGAGGTAGGTAAAACCGCTCACAGCTAACGATCGTGCGAAGGGATTGTTGAATTATTATTGGCCGACGATCCCGAAATGGGATCGTTTTAAGCAATCGGCCAACGAATGAAAAAAGTGAGCTAGCGATCGTACGAAGGGTTTGTTGGATTATTGTTGGCCAATGCTCACGAAATGGGATCGTTAAAAACGATCCATCGGCCAACGAATGTAAAAATAAATAATTGGAATCGATCACCCGACGATCGTTTTTTTTTTTTTTTTGTTTCCGATCGGTCAACGGTCGTGACAGAGACTCCTTTATATCGATCGGCCAGCCACTGTGAAAAGCAAACGGTGATTTTCGACCAGTCAACGATCGATCGTAAAAAGGGATCATACTAAGAACGAATGGCTATCGATCGTAACAAAGAGAAAATTGGGTTCCTACTGGCCAAGAATCGCAAAAAAGGGATTGTTATTAGGTGGTTCCGATCGGCCCCGATCGGCCTCTGGTCGGACACCGATCGTAAAAAGGGATCGTTAAAAACGATCAGCCACCGATCAAAAACTCGATCGTTACATACATTCCGATCGCTCAATGATTCTCAATCAGGGGACCTCTAAACTAGTCGGCCAACGATCGTGAAAAAAAGGGATCATTACAATCCAATTGGCCACCGATCGTAAATTATTTTTTCGGAAACAAATGATCGGCCACAATACAGATCACAACAAGTGCATCGGGTGTTTAGTTTCAGATTGGCCAATTGTCTGAAAAATGGTTCCTCGGAAACGATCAGGCAACGATTGAAAAACGAGATCGTTGGATTCCGATCGATCGCAAAATCGGTTCGCTGTGTTTTTTCTATTCGCCAACGATCGAGAAAGGGATTATTGGACGCCGATCGGCCTAAACCAATCAATCGTGAAAGGGGATCGAGTTCGATTTGCCTACAATCATATGATGAGTTCCACACTAACCATCGGCCTACGATGGAATGGGTGGATGGGATCGTATGCTTCCTATTGGCCAACGATCGTGGAAAGGGATCGTTAGGTGGTGCCGATCGGTCAACAATTAATTGTAAAAAGGGATCGTTGGAGTCCGATCGGACAAAGATGATTGTAAGAAGAGATCGTTGGATTCCGATCGGACAACGATAGTAAAAAGAGATCTTTGGATTCTGATCTGCCAAAGGTCGTAAAAAGGGATCCTCGACTGTGACTTTCTATTGGCCAACGATCGTGCACACGATCGTGCTGAGGGATGGTGCAAAGGGATGGTGCAAAGGGATGCTTGGTTCCCGATCTCGGCTAACGATCCTAAAAACGAGTAGCTATAAAGCCGCTCGGCCAACGATCGTACATCGGGATCGTTGGATTCGGATCGACCAACGGTTGCATGATGGAGTCGTTGGACTCCGATCGGCCAGGATGTGGAAAAAGCGGACAAGATGGAAAAAAACTGAGAAGGAGGCGTTCGTACGATAATAGAGGTGCCCCATAATATTTCAGCGGCTACTTCGTGCCCCCAAGGTATATTACTGCGGAATTTTACAGGGACACACATATGAATACGAGTGAATGTGATACTACACGCACCGCGTGAAAAGCCTCGAGTTCCTGCATATACCGCACGCGACAGCTAATTAAGAGCGACATGCACTGTCAAAAACAACAAACCGTAAAACGCGGCAGTTCTCCCTTGACCGGTGGATTTGACAAATAGTCCAGCCGTATCAATTACGTTACCAAGGTCCTTTCCAATATATTATCCTCTTGAATACGGCTGGCCGAAAATGAATACTACTGCAGACAGGATATGAAAAACTATCAGGTACCAGGTAGGCGATACGGACCTGAACATTCAGTTAGTTGACATTATGTTGACGGCGAATGACACGCTTCCCTCTAAACAAAGACATCGCAGGTTATACTCGGAGCACTTGATGCGGCAACGGTTCAATAATCTAAAAACCAGACAACTACGGCAGACAAAAACGAGTCAAGGAACCGTCAACTCTCAGAGACAAGCGCCTAGCGAAAACACACACCCCAAACAAGTTTGAATCACACATCGACGACAGTGCCGGCAATCGTACTGCGTCAAGCGTAGAAACCGCCAAACATCACCGACAGGACTCTATGTCAGCCCCAGCAGGTCCGGCTACACTCAGCGATCCCCTGACCGTGATCTCAAGTCCGAAAACAGCAGGTTGCAACCGTGTTTGTCACTGGGCCAACAAGGAAGGTATGTCTCCAGCAGTCCACATACATACATGTAGCTATACAGTACAGTTACTTAGTTGTACTGTAGCGTACGTAATGTGTGAATTGGGAGAGTGAGTGGGGTTGTTTAGTGGTGGAGGTAGGTAGGTAGGTAGGTAGGTAGGTATACGGATAGATAGGTAGGTGGGGACAAGTTCTGGGTGGCCATGATCGTTGGCTCGAGGATAGGAAAAGAAGAAACAGCAGCAGCACCAGGGCTTCCCACGTGTGGTCCGTGGCCATGATCCTTGGCTTGAGCAAAGGAAAAACAAAACAAAACAAAACAGCTCCGAGGCTTTCGACGTGTGGTCCGTGGCCGGCCATGATCGTTGGAAAGGAAAAAAAGGAACAGCACCAGGGCTTCCCACGTGGTCCCCCACCGTAGTACTAGCCTGGCCCGACGCCGCTTAACTTCACAGAGCGGACGGGATGTGGTGCGATCGACGTGGTATGGCCGTTCCTGATTTCGAAGGCTTTCGCGCCCATCTATAAGCCGAGATGAAACGTTACTTCGCTTCTTGGTAGAGTATACTGGTATGTTGTAGTGCTGTACGACGGGGCAGTTCGCTCTTCGGGGCTCTTGTTTCTGCGGCAGCAGGCAAAAAGTGTCTGATCTATATCTACCCGCCGCAAGAGCCACCTTCCATATAATGCGCGATGATCCCAACGGCAGCAAGGAAACGGCATTTACCCGCCACGACAAGATCCGTATCCAACCATTTTGGAAACCTGCGGCCCGGGGGTGGACCCCGGGTGTCCCCTGACGACAAAAGAGGCCATGATTTCTCGTCACTGGGCCAACAAGGAAGGTATGTCTCCAGCAGTCCACATACATACATGTAGCTATACAGTACAGTTACTTAGTTGTACTGTAGCGTACGTACTGTGTGAATTGGGAGAGTGAGTGGGGTTGTTTAGTGGTGGAGGTAGGTAGGTAGGTAGGTAGGTAGGTAGGTATACGGATAGATAGGTAGGTGGGTAGGTATACGGATAGATAGGTAGGTGGGTAGGTATACGGATAGATAGGTAGGTGGGGACAAGTTCTGGGTGGCCATGATCGTTGGCTCGAGGATAGGAAAAGAAGAAACAGCAGCAGCACCAGGGCTTCCCACGTGTGGTCCGTGGCCATGATCCTTGGCTTGAGCAAAGGAAAAACAAAACAAAACAAAAACAGCTCCGAGGCTTTCGACGTGTGGTCCGTGGCCGGCCATGATCGTTGGAAAGGAAAAAAAGGAGCAGCACCAGGGCTTCCCACGTGGTCCCCCACCGTAGTACTAGCCTGGCCCGACGCCGCTTAACTTCACAGAGCGGACGGGATGTGGTGCGATCGACGTGGTATGGCCGTTCCTGATTTCGAAGGCTTTCGCGCCCATCTATAAGCCGAGATGAAACGATACTTCGCTTCTTGGTAGAGTATACTGGTATGTTGTAGTGCTGAACGACGGGGCAGTTCGCTCTTCGGGGCTCTTGTTTCTGCGGCAGCAGGCAAAAAGTGCCTGATCTATATCTACCCGCCGCAAGAGCCACCTTCCATATAATGCGCGATGATCCCAACGGCAGCAAGGAAACGGCATTTACCCGCCACGACAAGATCCGTATCCAACCATTTTGGAAACCTGCGGCCCGGGGGTGGACCCCGGGTGTCCCCTGACGACAAAAGAGGCCATGATTTCTCGTCACTGGGCCAACAAGGAAGGTATGTCTCCAGCAGTCCACATACATACATGTAGCTATACAGTACAGTTACTTAGTTGTACTGTAGCGTACGTACTGTGTGAATTGGGAGAGTGAGTGGGGTTGTTTAGTGGTGGAGGTAGGTAGGTAGGTAGGTGGGTAGGTATACGGATAGATAGGTAGGTGGGTAGGTATACGGATAGATAGGTAGGTGGGTAGGTATACGGATAGATAGGTAGGTGGGGACAAGTTCTGGGTGGCCATGATCGTTGGCTCGAGGATAGGAAAAGAAGAAACAGCAGCAGCACCAGGGCTTCCCACGTGTGGTCCGTGGCCATGATCCTTGGCTTGAGCAAAGGAAAAACAAAACAAAACAAAAACAGCTCCGAGGCTTTCGACGTGTGGTCCGTGGCCGGCCATGATCGTTGGAAAGGAAAAAAAGGAGCAGCACCAGGGCTTCCCACGTGGTCCCCCACCGTAGTACTAGCCTGGCCCGACGCCGCTTAACTTCACAGAGCGGACGGGATGTGGTGCGATCGACGTGGTATGGCCGTTCCTGATTTCGAAGGCTTTCGCGCCCATCTATAAGCCGAGATGAAACGATACTTCGCTTCTTGGTAGAGTATACTGGTATGTTGTAGTGCTGAACGACGGGGCAGTTCGCTCTTCGGGGCTCTTGTTTCTGCGGCAGCAGGCAAAAAGTGCCTGATCTATATCTACCCGCCGCAAGAGCCACCTTCCATATAATGCGCGATGATCCCAACGGCAGCAAGGAAACGGCATTTACCCGCCACGACAAGATCCGTATCCAACCATTTTGGAAACCTGCGGCCCGGGGGTGGACCCCGGGTGTCCCCTGACGACAAAAGAGGCCATGATTTCTCGTCACTGGGCCAACAAGGAAGGTATGTCTCCAGCAGTCCACATACATACATGTAGCTATACAGTACAGTTACTTAGTTGTACTGTAGCGTACGTAATGTGTGAATTGGGAGAGTGAGTGGGGTTGTTTAGTGGTGGAGGTAGGTAGGTAGGTAGGTAGGTAGGTATACGGATAGATAGGTAGGTGGGGACAAGTTCTGGGTGGCCATGATCGTTGGCTCGAGGATAGGAAAAGAAGAAACAGCAGCAGCACCAGGGCTTCCCACGTGTGGTCCGTGGCCATGATCCTTGGCTTGAGCAAAGGAAAAACAAAACAAAACAAAACAGCTCCGAGGCTTTCGACGTGTGGTCCGTGGCCGGCCATGATCGTTGGAAAGGAAAAAAAGGAACAGCACCAGGGCTTCCCACGTGGTCCCCCACCGTAGTACTAGCCTGGCCCGACGCCGCTTAACTTCACAGAGCGGACGGGATGTGGTGCGATCGACGTGGTATGGCCGTTCCTGATTTCGAAGGCTTTCGCGCCCATCTATAAGCCGAGATGAAACGTTACTTCGCTTCTTGGTAGAGTATACTGGTATGTTGTAGTGCTGTACGACGGGGCAGTTCGCTCTTCGGGGCTCTTGTTTCTGCGGCAGCAGGCAAAAAGTGTCTGATCTATATCTACCCGCCGCAAGAGCCACCTTCCATATAATGCGCGATGATCCCAACGGCAGCAAGGAAACGGCATTTACCCGCCACGACAAGATCCGTATCCAACCATTTTGGAAACCTGCGGCCCGGGGGTGGACCCCGGGTGTCCCCTGACGACAAAAGAGGCCATGATTTCTCGTCACTGGGCCAACAAGGAAGGTATGTCTCCAGCAGTCCACATACATACATGTAGCTATACAGTACAGTTACTTAGTTGTACTGTAGCGTACGTACTGTGTGAATTGGGAGAGTGAGTGGGGTTGTTTAGTGGTGGAGGTAGGTAGGTAGGTAGGTGGGTAGGTATACGGACAGATAGGTAGGTGGGTAGGTATACGGATAGATAGGTAGGTGGGTAGGTATACGGATAGATAGGTAGGTGGGGACAAGTTCTGGGTGGCCATGATCGTTGGCTCGAGGATAGGAAAAGAAGAAACAGCAGCAGCACCAGGGCTTCCCACGTGTGGTCCGTGGCCATGATCCTTGGCTTGAGCAAAGGAAAAACAAAACAAAACAAAAACAGCTCCGAGGCTTTCGACGTGTGGTCCGTGGCCGGCCATGATCGTTGGAAAGGAAAAAAAGGAGCAGCACCAGGGCTTCCCACGTGGTCCCCCACCGTAGTACTAGCCTGGCCCGACGCCGCTTAACTTCACAGAGCGGACGGGATGTGGTGCGATCGACGTGGTATGGCCGTTCCTGATTTCGAAGGCTTTCGCGCCCATCTATAAGCCGAGATGAAACGATACTTCGCTTCTTGGTAGAGTATACTGGTATGTTGTAGTGCTGAACGACGGGGCAGTTCGCTCTTCGGGGCTCTTGTTTCTGCGGCAGCAGGCAAAAAGTGCCTGATCTATATCTACCCGCCGCAAGAGCCACCTTCCATATAATGCGCGATGATCCCAACGGCAGCAAGGAAACGGCATTTACCCGCCACGACAAGATCCGTATCCAACCATTTTGGAAACCTGCGGCCCGGGGGTGGACCCCGGGTGTCCCCTGACGACAAAAGAGGCCATGATTTCTCGTCACTGGGCCAACAAGGAAGGTATGTCTCCAGCAGTCCACATACATACATGTAGCTATACAGTACAGTTACTTAGTTGTACTGTAGCGTACGTAATGTGTGAATTGGGAGAGTGAGTGGGGTTGTTTAGTGGTGGAGGTAGGTAGGTAGGTAGGTAGGTAGGTATACGGATAGATAGGTAGGTGGGGACAAGTTCTGGGTGGCCATGATCGTTGGCTCGAGGATAGGAAAAGAAGAAACAGCAGCAGCACCAGGGCTTCCCACGTGTGGTCCGTGGCCATGATCCTTGGCTTGAGCAAAGGAAAAACAAAACAAAACAAAACAGCTCCGAGGCTTTCGACGTGTGGTCCGTGGCCGGCCATGATCGTTGGAAAGGAAAAAAAGGAACAGCACCAGGGCTTCCCACGTGGTCCCCCACCGTAGTACTAGCCTGGCCCGACGCCGCTTAACTTCACAGAGCGGACGGGATGTGGTGCGATCGACGTGGTATGGCCGTTCCTGATTTCGAAGGCTTTCGCGCCCATCTATAAGCCGAGATGAAACGTTACTTCGCTTCTTGGTAGAGTATACTGGTATGTTGTAGTGCTGTACGACGGGGCAGTTCGCTCTTCGGGGCTCTTGTTTCTGCGGCAGCAGGCAAAAAGTGTCTGATCTATATCTACCCGCCGCAAGAGCCACCTTCCATATAATGCGCGATGATCCCAACGGCAGCAAGGAAACGGCATTTACCCGCCACGACAAGATCCGTATCCAACCATTTTGGAAACCTGCGGCCCGGGGGTGGACCCCGGGTGTCCCCTGACGACAAAAGAGGCCATGATTTCTCGTCACTGGGCCAACAAGGAAGGTATGTCTCCAGCAGTCCACATACATACATGTAGCTATACAGTACAGTTACTTAGTTGTACTGTAGCGTACGTACTGTGTGAATTGGGAGAGTGAGTGGGGTTGTTTAGTGGTGGAGGTAGGTAGGTAGGTAGGTGGGTAGGTATACGGATAGATAGGTAGGTGGGTAGGTATACGGATAGATAGGTAGGTGGGGACAAGTTCTGGGTGGCCATGATCGTTGGCTCGAGGATAGGAAAAGAAGAAACAGCAGCAGCACCAGGGCTTCCCACGTGTGGTCCGTGGCCATGATCCTTGGCTTGAGCAAAGGAAAAACAAAACAAAACAAAAACAGCTCCGAGGCTTTCGACGTGTGGTCCGTGGCCGGCCATGATCGTTGGAAAGGAAAAAAAGGAACAGCACCAGGGCTTCCCACGTGGTCCCCCACCGTAGTACTAGCCTGGCCCGACGCCGCTTAACTTCACAGAGCGGACGGGATGTGGTGCGATCGACGTGGTATGGCCGTTCCTGATTTCGAAGGCTTTCGCGCCCATCTATAAGCCGAGATGAAACGTTACTTCGCTTCTTGGTAGAGTATACTGGTATGTTGTAGTGCTGTACGACGGGGCAGTTCGCTCTTCGGGGCTCTTGTTTCTGCGGCAGCAGGCAAAAAGTGTCTGATCTATATCTACCCGCCGCAAGAGCCACCTTCCATATAATGCGCGATGATCCCAACGGCAGCAAGGAAACGGCATTTACCCGCCACGACAAGATCCGTATCCAACCATTTTGGAAACCTGCGGCCCGGGGGTGGACCCCGGGTGTCCCCTGACGACAAAAGAGGCCATGATTTCTCGTCACTGGGCCAACAAGGAAGGTATGTCTCCAGCAGTCCACATACATACATGTAGCTATACAGTACAGTTACTTAGTTGTACTGTAGCGTACGTACTGTGTGAATTGGGAGAGTGAGTGGGGTTGTTTAGTGGTGGAGGTAGGTAGGTAGGTAGGTGGGTAGGTATACGGATAGATAGGTAGGTGGGTAGGTATACGGATAGATAGGTAGGTGGGTAGGTATACGGATAGATAGGTAGGTGGGGACAAGTTCTGGGTGGCCATGATCGTTGGCTCGAGGATAGGAAAAGAAGAAACAGCAGCAGCACCAGGGCTTCCCACGTGTGGTCCGTGGCCATGATCCTTGGCTTGAGCAAAGGAAAAACAAAACAAAACAAAAACAGCTCCGAGGCTTTCGACGTGTGGTCCGTGGCCGGCCATGATCGTTGGAAAGGAAAAAAAGGAACAGCACCAGGGCTTCCCACGTGGTCCCCCACCGTAGTACTAGCCTGGCCCGACGCCGCTTAACTTCACAGAGCGGACGGGATGTGGTGCGATCGACGTGGTATGGCCGTTCCTGATTTCGAAGGCTTTCGCGCCCATCTATAAGCCGAGATGAAACGTTACTTCGCTTCTTGGTAGAGTATACTGGTATGTTGTAGTGCTGTACGACGGGGCAGTTCGCTCTTCGGGGCTCTTGTTTCTGCGGCAGCAGGCAAAAAGTGTCTGATCTATATCTACCCGCCGCAAGAGCCACCTTCCATATAATGCGCGATGATCCCAACGGCAGCAAGGAAACGGCATTTACCCGCCACGACAAGATCCGTATCCAACCATTTTGGAAACCTGCGGCCCGGGGGTGGACCCCGGGTGTCCCCTGACGACAAAAGAGGCCATGATTTCTCGTCACTGGGCCAACAAGGAAGGTATGTCTCCAGCAGTCCACATACATACATGTAGCTATACAGTACAGTTACTTAGTTGTACTGTAGCGTACGTACTGTGTGAATTGGGAGAGTGAGTGGGGTTGTTTAGTGGTGGAGGTAGGTAGGTAGGTAGGTAGGTAGGTATACGGATAGATAGGTAGGTGGGTAGGTATACGGATAGATAGGTAGGTGGGTAGGTATACGGATAGATAGGTAGGTGGGGACAAGTTCTGGGTGGCCATGATCGTTGGCTCGAGGATAGGAAAAGAAGAAACAGCAGCAGCACCAGGGCTTCCCACGTGTGGTCCGTGGCCATGATCCTTGGCTTGAGCAAAGGAAAAACAAAACAAAACAAAAACAGCTCCGAGGCTTTCGACGTGTGGTCCGTGGCCGGCCATGATCGTTGGAAAGGAAAAAAAGGAACAGCACCAGGGCTTCCCACGTGGTCCCCCACCGTAGTACTAGCCTGGCCCGACGCCGCTTAACTTCACAGAGCGGACGGGATGTGGTGCGATCGACGTGGTATGGCCGTTCCTGATTTCGAAGGCTTTCGCGCCCATCTATAAGCCGAGATGAAACGTTACTTCGCTTCTTGGTAGAGTATACTGGTATGTTGTAGTGCTGTACGACGGGGCAGTTCGCTCTTCGGGGCTCTTGTTTCTGCGGCAGCAGGCAAAAAGTGTCTGATCTATATCTACCCGCCGCAAGAGCCACCTTCCATATAATGCGCGATGATCCCAACGGCAGCAAGGAAACGGCATTTACCCGCCACGACAAGATCCGTATCCAACCATTTTGGAAACCTGCGGCCCGGGGGTGGACCCCGGGTGTCCCCTGACGACAAAAGAGGCCATGATTTCTCGTCACTGGGCCAACAAGGAAGGTATGTCTCCAGCAGTCCACATACATACATGTAGCTATACAGTACAGTTACTTAGTTGTACTGTAGCGTACGTAATGTGTGAATTGGGAGAGTGAGTGGGGTTGTTTAGTGGTGGAGGTAGGTAGGTAGGTAGGTAGGTAGGTAGGTGGGTATACTGATAGATAGGTAGGTGGGGACAAGTTCTGGGTGGCCATGATCGTTGGCTCGAGGATAGGAGAAGAAGAAACAGCAGCAGCACCAGGGCTTCCCACGTGTGGTCCGTGGCCATGATCCTTGGCTTGAGCAAAGGAAAAACAAAACAAAACAAAAACAGCTCCGAGGCTTTCGACGTGTGGTCCGTGGCCGGCCATGATCGTTGGAAAGGAAAAAAAGGAACAGCACCAGGGCTTCCCACGTGGTCCCCCACCGTAGTACTAGCCTGGCCCGACGCCGCTTAACTTCACAGAGCGGACGGGATGTGGTGCGATCGACGTGGTATGGCCGTTCCTGATTTCGAAGGCTTTCGCGCCCATCTATAAGCCGAGATGAAACGATACTTCGCTTCCTGGTAGAGTACTGGTATGTTGTAGTACTGTACGACGGGGCAGTTCGCGCCCGGTGCAAGCAATTGTTTCTTGGTCGGCGAAAACTTGATGTTCTTCGTCCTGGCATTGTAGGGATGCAAGAATTTAGGGTCATACCTTCACGGCGACGGATGAGATGGAGTACACCTGCTCCTCCTCTCCCACTTCTGTAGGACTCCCACGGTGCTTCCATGGTTCTTTCATTTTTATTTTTTTTTGTATGCTCATCCCATTTAATATTTTCGCACATCTCCTTCTCTCTCTCCTTCCAACTCGTAACTCAGATCCGGGGTCACATAGCAGGCTCTTCTGCCCCCTTCCCGCTACGGTACGTGCCTTCATTTTTATCGCGAGAAGATTTCAGCCTTTTCTTCCCTCGTCGACTCGCATCGAATTGTGCCTACCCATGGACTCCCATGGTGCTCCGATGGTGCGTGTATGGCGAATGCGCTCCCTTCGTGGCGCTTCTCTATATATGGGACTGTACGCCCTTCCATGGTGATTTCAATGAGCTCTATTGCGCTTCATGGTGGTGTACTACGCATGTATTTTGCGCGTCCTTTTTGCTTCCATGATGCTTTCGTGGGCCTCCAGAAAGCTTCCATGGTGGTGGTGTATGCGCCTCAAAGATGTTCTTGTGGGGTTTTTCATGAACCCCGATGGTGTTTTCAAGTTGCTCCCATCGTGGTGTGGGCGCTTCCATGGTCTAAGAACTTTCACCGTGCTTCCATGGCTGACATGATAGCTTTCGTGATGGTGCATGAGTGAGAACACCATCCTCATCATCAGCAATCGCTTCCGCAGTGCTTCCCCTGTATGTTTTCGGTTCTCCGTCAGCGCCGAAGCCGAAGCCAAACACCGTATAACTCTTGTACACCGGTGGAAAATAAACGGACTTGTAGTGAATATCTCTTGTTTACATTTCGGGGCAAAGGAACGCAGGCTACCACCCGCTGCTTACGCTGCAGTCCGCGCACGAGCTTCAAGAAAAGGGTTTTGTCGCGGGCCTATATATATATATAAATGTCACCGGCGCCTCACCAACTCAATGTTGACGAAAAATCACCACCATTCCGCTGCTGATCAAAAAAAAAAGAAAAAAAGACAGCCGGTAAGATTCGCAGAGCTAATTACAGCCTCTGCTATCATACCCCTGTACGGCGGCATTTTCGTCCGCACATCATCAACGTTTTTGAGCACACCGTGCAAACGCACGCGCGCCCAACTCGCGTCGCGTCGCGGACCGCCGACCATAAAGAGGCCTATCAATGCTGTACCCGTCTCCCCCACCTTGATAGGTGGGTTTCTATGTGCACACAAGCCTGCACCCAGGGGTGCGAAAACCATACCCCACAAGGTCGATTCCGAAATGCGTCAGACTCGAGATTATGAAGCCAAGCATACATTAAACAATCACACTGGACACCAGACACCCCTCCCTGTTCGCTTTCAGCGCCAACGCCATTCTGCCCCCCTGCCTCCCATATTTCAGGGCGTACAAATGTAAGAGTACGAGTGGCATATACCCCGCCCCCCCCCCAAGGTCGTCGCGGGTACCACCCGCATGTTCCCAGAGTCTCCCTTCCGGCGGTACTATTGATACCCACCGGCCTTTGTTGGCCACGCACGCACGTGGAAGCCCCTGCTTTGTCCTTTCGAGAGAGCCACCACTGCTATGCATGTATGCGCTATGCACAGCAGTGGTACATCTGACGCGCAACCCCGCCATCTATGTATCCACACTGGTACCTGTAAAGCTATCCGCATCGATAAATAAGACGCGTAGCACTCCCATCGTCCACACTGGCCATTTCATCAAAACACTGGTCATTTCATCACGCGCAAAAATCATTTCAAAAAAAAAAAACTACCCGGGTACGTAGTCTTTTTTGAGTATACGGCAAGCCACAGCCTGCATGAATATAATGGGCTCGTGTTATACGTGTGATGCACCACCTCCGCTTTTCAAAAAGGCAAATCAATTGTCTGTTGCCCTAGGACCTGATTGATACCCAGGCCTGGCTACTAGTAGCTATTCACTGTAGCCGGCTAGCCGTAGCACCGGATAGTTTCCGTGGCTCCCTTCTCTGCGCTCTGCGGCTGGTTGAACCGGCCGCCCTTGGAGAGGTACTGCTGGTGGTAAAGCTGAACAGGGTTTCAACAAGAAGGGGGACGAGAGGTCATGAGGAGGAGAGAATCGGGGGGGGGGGGGGGGGAAGGGGGGGGGCGTACTCATTTGTTGCTTGCCGTAGTAATTTGACCATTTACCACGGATCCCTTTCGAGACGGAGCACCGTTCCTACTCCTAATAGAGACACCTCCAACAAATCGGGCGCTCATTTTTACGTTGTTTCCACATATTACCTAGAAACTTTTTGCCAATCTTACCCGGTTATGTTTTCCACAGCGTATGCATGTAGTGGCACGTACAGTGCACACCTGCAAAGGCTATGCATGTGTGCCGGCTGTCGGTCGCCGGCACACAACCTCCGGGAAGGGGTGAAGAAGGGGTGTGAGGGGTTGATAGGTTGCTTGCGTGGGACATCTCTGCCGCAATTGTTGGTGTAGGCACCTGGAACAAACCGATTTTAGACTACAAGGAATGATCAGCCTCAAGAGCGATAACAGCGCCAAAAAAAAGCAAAGTCGCATGCAGGCGAAAGAGGGAAAGGGGGAACTACTGTTACGGGGGACTATAGTTAACAGGACCTATGGCATACATAAAAACCTATATGTTTAACCATTTTTACTAACAATATTTGGTCCTGTTAACTATGGCCCCCCGTAATATTTGTAGTGCGTTCTCGGAGATATTAATAGCTGTATTGTACGTCAAAACGCCTTTTCAAATGCCAGGTGCGCTATAAAAAAGCGATAGGACTGTTCCGCGACGCACACGTGAAACACGCCAAGCTCACCGTAGGCTTTTCGATCGCAGCCTACGTATTCGCTGTCAAGGGCGTCTATTTGACATGACGGTCGACCGCGAATATCGCGGCAACCAACGGGATGCACAGCAGGAGGGGCGTTTTTCTATTGAACACAGGGGAAAAGACACATCATGCGCGAGCTGTGAGATCGATTTTTTTCGTCGAGACTCGCATCTGCAAGCCGTGTGGCACACGCTTTTTCCAGACCGACTGTGGCTAGGTGGGCAACGCCGAGCGGAGCGAGTGGGCCGTGGCTACCTACGGCTACCTGCCCCCCCCCAGCCAACATCTCGGGGGGGAGTGCTGTTTGTCGAGCTTCCCTGCGTACAACAAGGCAATCGATCTCTTCCGTGTTTCAGCGCCCCTTTTTGAACGGCTGCACCGCCACGAACGCCTTGAGAACTGCGCTCACCTTCTCGGGGACAACCTTTGCCACTCCGGGCAGAAACAGAAATAGAACGACCACTTGGTCTCCGGAATAACGCCTCAACACTCCTTCTATTTCCACCCAGAGTAGTATACAGTGGAGGGGTGCCGATTTCAATACCATCCGGTCCATGGTCATATCCGAATAATAGGAGAGATAAAGACCGGGTATATCGATCGGCTTGTCACGGGGGACGAAACACTTGGAATTAGTGTTACATCCTTTCTTCAGGAGAAGAAAGGACCGTGTTTAAGAGATGAGACCACGTGCTTTGCGTTTTGCCAGGAGGTGGTATTTACATTGATGTGTACGAGCGCCACTGCTGTATTTGAGGAGTTCTAAAAAACGCCTGAGAGGTCAGATCGCGCTTCACACTAATCAAAACGTGGCAACCGGAACAAAAAAGCGATGATTATTAATAGTAATAGCTGCAACTCGTCAAGGCAATGATGCTATTAATAGCAGATGCTGACGCATTATTGACGATCTCACGAATATGGTTTCGAGTTCTAGTTGTTTTGACAACAGCGGAGTCAGCCTAAGCGTAGTTATGTCAAGACCTGTTGTCATTTTGTGCCCACGCCTCTAGGCCATGATTGGATTTCTACGTAACCAGGCCATGGAAACCCTCAACACGAACAACAAAAGTCACAAAAACACACACACGAACGAACAAGCACGCAAACAAACGAGCAAACAAACAAGCAAACGAACAAACAAACAAACAAAAACAAACAAACGAACAAATAAACAAACAAACACACAAACAAACAAACAAACAAACAAACAAACAAATAGCACGAAACAGACACACAAACATATCAGACTAGACAGGATGAGTATTCATGGAAGGGGGGCTGGGATGACGGCATGTCCAAAGCCCATCCTTTTCATCGTTGTGACTCACCTCTGCCGGCCAGTAGACCATCGCTTTCTTGCACTCCGTGGCGACTGGCCGCTTGTACTTTCCCTGCTCCCCCTCCATAAACTGTTTCGCCTGCAGGTGTCATTGCCGCCCCCGACAAAAAAGACGCACAAAAAAGACGCACAAAAACAGACGCACGAGAAAAAGAAAACACAAAGAAATAAATCAGTACCTGGTAGGCAGGAGGAAAATACGTATCGTACGATGTCAATATTATTTATATATATATATATATATATAGCTGTCGCTAGGAACTCGCGCAGCAGGATACTTGAAACTGCCGTCAACTTGTGTGCGTTTGGCATGTTTCGTTCGAAGCCAAGAAAGCCACCAGTCCCGACTTCTTTCTTTCCAGAGGTTAATTAATGCTCATGTTTATGTACCCCGAGGCGGTCGGTGGTACCGTAGATATCTCAGGCTTTTGAGGCTATGCCAGGCATCTCGACAAAGTGTCCCCATTGACAAGCGCCGTCTCTACGAGTACGAGTATAACATGCTACTGCAGATACTCGTGCATCTTTTCGCTCGTGAAATACTGCTGCAGGTACACCAGCACTAGACCGCCAGAGGCCACAACAACGAAAAACATAAGGCAGAAACATCAAAATACACACTCACCACTTCTGGGCGTAAATAAAAGGGGACCGTTGGCGTGTCGTATCACTCTGGACGTAAATATAAGGACCGCTTGGTCTTCATATTAATGCCTAAAAGGTCCTCATATTTACGCTCCAGAGTGGAACATACCCGACCATTTTGAAGACCAAAACGCTCCCTACACTTTACGTTTCCGTCCAGAGCGTTGAATATTATGCTGGTACCAGGTACGAGTATCATGCCTCGAAGTACCAGGTATATACCTGGTGCAGACCAGAAGAGGCCCGTTACTGTTGTCGCGTCGCACATCCCAGGCCACAACGACACACCACAAGAATCACACAAAAAAGGGTTTTAGCCAAAATCAGGTATACCCGGCTATTTTTTGGCCAAAATCAGTTACGCACTAAAAACACGTGCAAATCACACACCAGGAGCCCTGCTATTGGCCAGACTGACATCGTAACTGATTTTGGCTCGAATTGGCCAGGGTATGCCTGATTTTGTCTACTCTGTCTAGCTTTCGACTGATTTTGGCCAATTTTGAATCAATCAGAGAGGCCATACGTACACATTTGTTTTCTCTGCGTATGCGCCTGCGGTCCCTCGATTGCGCAATTCTTGTGTATAAACTCTGCATGATACTCGTACGTACGTCCGCATTTACGCATGTGGTGCGCGTTTTTTAATTGGTTTCAGTATGCAACCGATTTCGGCCCAAAAGTGGCCAGGTATATACCAGGTACCTGATTGTGGCCACAGCCCGGGAAAAAAAACACACACACACACAGCAACAACAACAACAACGCTGCGCCGTGTTCACGCCCTTACCGCGGCCTCCTGCTCGTCCGTGTGGCAGTACACCCCGGTGCGGTACTGCGTGCCCCGGTCCCCCCCCTGTCCGTTCTCCTGTGTGGGATCGATGCGGCTGAAAAAAACGGCCAGCAGCTCCTCAAACTTTACCTCCGACGGGTCGTAATGCACCTGTATCATACAGCATGATACAGCAAGAAACAAGCCAGTTTTGCGGTCCTTTGACGTATGCGTCCGGCAGCAGATGTCAGGAGACGCGTCGAGCAACGCAGAAGACGTGCGCCGTCGACGGTGTAGGGCCGAGTGTTCCACACTAAAACCTAGTGATTTGTGTTCCACACTAAAGCCTAGTGATTTGGTGTCAGTCGCGGCGCGTCAAGGCAAAGTTGCTGTCTTGGCAAAAGGGGTGAGAGTGCCGCCTCCTGACACCTTTCGGTGTCGGGCGGTGGCACGAGGCTAAAATATATAGCTGGTTACATACTTCGACAACAATGAGTACCCATTGAGAACTGCAATCGCCGTGTGTCAGGGACACAAACTTCATGGGGATGCAGCAAGATTTTTATTTCCAGTGTAAGCAGTAGGTCTCAGTACTATTTTAATACCAGGTAGAAGAGAAACGCCTGTTAGAAACAGCACCCACCATTTGGGGGGAAACTGCTGAAAAATAGAGCAAGAAAATTGCAGGATACCAGGATACCAGGGATACGCAACACACAAATAGTCGTACGGGTGGGCATTTGTAGTAATCAGAGCGGGCATTTGATGCATCCAGAACCCACGATGGACCCAAAAAGCACATTATCCCCCCCCCCCAAGTTTACAAACAATATTTGGCTATAATTTGCTACAACTCTGGGCGGAAATACAAGAACCGTTTACACATCATTATGAAGACAAAGCGGTCCTTGTATTTTCGCCCCGAGTGGGGTATGCTCCCCCGAAATACAGCAGTGCGAGGTAAAAAGGCTATGTGTGTTATCTGCAGTATAAAACACCGTGAGGGCGTGTCTTAACCCTCTGCAAAGAGCATGGGAACGAGCGGAACGAGGCGAGGCTGCTCGTGGCCATTCGTTCCGTTCCTATGTAAAAGAACGTGTTTGGGTCCCATGCAGAACCCTAGGCCTCGCCTGCCGAATCGGCACGAACGGTTATCTTTTGCACATGCCACGGCAAAATCGGTGTCCGCATCCATCTTCGGTGGTGTCCATCTGCATCAAACAATCTGCTATATGTTCCCGTTCGGTCGGGCCGTTCGGTCCTCCCAAAGAAGAAAAAGGGGGGGGCAACACTTCTTCCTCTTCCAAAAGACCTGGTGTACTGTTTCTGTCGGGCTGCACTGAATCTATTCGTTTTTCAGAACCAATCAGCATCAATTCATGTGGCAAATAATATCCCGTTCGGTTCGTTCCAGAGCTCTCTGGGGGGGGGGGGATTAAGACACGCGCTGAGGGTGCGTTGCGGTGCGGTGCGTTGCCTGTGTGCGTACGTATGATACGCGCATGCGTGCGAATCGCTGATGACACACGACAGCTATTAACAACTGTCGAACAAGGACGGCCTGCGCTGAGCAAGATACGCCTACTGCTGCAATATGCTTGGTGAAAAAAGAGAAGAGAAAAAAAGCGAAAACATCTGCGCCAAGTTTTTCACGCGCCAATGACCTCTTCTGGTGATGGCTGCTACAACGGTGACCGCCCGCGAATCGTCTGATCTCCGAGCCCGTAATTGAAAGTTGGCCTGAAAACTACATACCTGGTATGATACAAGCCCCCCCCCACCACACCACCCCCCCACCACACCACGATACCACAGCGCTCACAACACAGCGTGAAGGAGCTGGAAACTGGAACAACGAATCGTTCGAAGCACGTCAACAAACCTCGAAAACTACAACCACCCCCACCTCGCCCACTCTCTTCTGTTTGACCCTTCAAGCTCTCGCACGATTAATCAAACCTCGTACACAACAGGCTGTATGTATGACACTCAGAAATGGGCACCCAAACCCTTTGTGGGTTCGGTCGGTTATGTGATAACCGACCGAAGATTGTCTCCGGTTTTCGGTTATTCTAGAGAAACAATCGAAACTGAAACGTTTCCGGTCGGGTATTGCACGTACATGAGAAGAACAAAAAAACAAAACACGGATTCGCCCAGGCTGGGCTTCTTATTTAAGAAAGGGTGAATATACACTAACATCAGTATTAACCCCCCCCCCCCCGATGTATTATTTTCAACTAATAAACCTCAACCTGACTTTCTTATAAACCGCTCCAGGATTTCGAATTTTCAGTACCACTATTACAGACAGTAAACTACTAGGTTTTTGTACTCCCCCCTTTATGTGTCTTAAGCATATAGCAATACTGTATACGGGGGTTTCCAACAGATACAGAGACACTATATGGGATAGGGGATAGGGGAAGCAACAACCAACCGGAAATAACCGATCCGTTTATGTCCGGTCGGTTATTCTCCATCAACCGAATTAACGGATTTGAAATGTCCGGTTTCAGTTACAGATAAACGGATCTCCTATGACCGGACCTCGGCTGCCGGTTAACTAACCGTAGATCGGTCTCGGTGCCCCATCCCTGATGACACCACACGCATGAACGAACAACAGCCTTCCTCCCACCCACCATCATTTCTGCCCCCGTGACTGCACACAAGACAGTAGCACGCCAAACCTCGCCAAACTGTATATTCGAGCCCCATCCCCTTGCGTCCACAAACTACACCAAACAAGAAAAGCGATCGCATCAACCGTACGGCGGACGTTGTCAGCTGTCAGCAACCTCAAGCCAGGCGGAAGGGCGCTCGTCACCGTTTTCTTCAGCAGCAGCAGCAGCAGCAGCAGCAGCAACAACAACAAAGCAACAACAACAACAACAACAACAACAACAACAACAACAACAACGACAACAACAACAACAACGACAACAACAACAACAACAACAACAACAACAACAACAACAACAACAACAACAACAACAACAACAACAACAACAACAACAACAACAACAACAACAACAACGACAACAACAACAACAGCCAGCATCGCGTGCAAATACAATTTATATTGAGCTGCTCTACGAACCTAGCCAGGACTCGAAAAAGTTGGCACCAAATGGTCGTTTTCCCTCTCGCTTGTGCTCGCCTGTGGACACGGCGCATATCAACTCAAAAAATCCACGACCCTCCCCCCTCCCCTCCCCCCCCCCCCCCGCGCCAGAGGCAGAAAGACGCGCCTACTCGTACCAGGAACTCGTAGTGGCCTCCACATGAATACCCAGGAACACACACACATTGTTCGTCCAAAGTCTTGCTGCCCGCGTGTTGCGAATACCTGGTGCAAAAATAATCCTCGTGAAGGATACGAGCATAGATACAGCCTGTCCGGAATAGCCTCCAAGTCTCGCATCAGGCGACGGGCTTCCCCTATCAATAGACGCCTCCGAAGTGTCGACAGAGCCTCCCTCGGCACTCGGCACCCTCTCCTGCACTCCGCCAAATGAGGTTTGTGCACATTTTCGACTTATTTTTCAATTGTGGAGCCCAGGTCGTCCAAGGTTCGTTACGAACTGGGCTCCACAAGTGGATAGTAATCGAACATGTGAACAGACCCCGACGGCGGCGTTCAGGAGAGGGCGCCGAGTGCCGAGAGATGCTCTACCGACACTCCGGGGGCGTCTATTGATAGAGGAAGTCCAGCGCCTGATTGGAGACACGAGGCTCGTCGGTCAGGCTGCATCTACTTCCTTCACGAGGAGGATGCGTGACGCGCAAACCACAAGAGTTTTCTCCCATACCTGAAAAGATGGATTCTGAAGCAAGGGGACTCATAACATTTATGTCCCGGGTATCCTTATGGGGGACACTACGGGTTCCTGGTTTTAACCCCTCGCCCACCCCCCGTAGGTTACCAGTAGGCGCCACCACCCCCCCAATCCTCGCCGAATCTCCCATCCCTCCTTCCCTTCGTCCTTCCTAACCCTCCCTCCCCCCCTCCCTACCTCCCTCAACCCCCTCCCTCCCTCCCCCCCCCCCTTCCCTTGCCTCCCTCCCTCCCCACCCCCCCCGCTCTTGCTCTCTCTAAACACTCACTCCGGACGCACCTGCACGGCCTCGGTGTGGGCGGTAGAGCCGCTGCACACCTCGCCGTAGGTGGGCTTGTCAACAGCGCCTTGTGTGTACCCCACGGAGGTACCTCCCACGCCCGGGACTCGCTGAAACGCCAACTCGAGGCCCCTTTATTTGTTTGTTTGACGCACCGAGGGAGGGGGGGGGGGGGGGGGGGGGTACTCATTATCATGCATGGCCGTAGTCGCATGACCATAGACCCTCGCATCCGTACAATGCCGGGACGGAGCACGTCGGGTTTTCACCGACCACGCAGGCGGTATTGCTTGCACCAAGCGCGGAGCACCGTGAGGTGTTGGGCGAGTCGCATGAAGGGTGAGCTGCATCCTACTAACAACCGCTTTTAGATTTTCTTGTATACGGATGATAGCGTCAATGAATGGATCAATTTTTGGGTGTCGCCACTTCCAGAGACGGCAATGGGCTTACTATGTAACTGGTGCCTAACCCTATGCACACTACGTGATACGACCATCCCCCTTGTGCAGAGTTGAGGTTTATAACCCCGGACAAGTGAGCTACAACTCGGTCGCCAGGTGTGATCGACCGCAAAAAAAAAAAAAAAAGTACCCTGGTTGTCTAGCTCGCGCAGTGAGAGGCGTGTTTTACAGAGTCGTCGCCAACCGACGCCAACCCAACCTCCCATATATACCAGGTTAATAATATAGGAGGGGGGGTGGGCGGGGGTTGCTGCCTTTCGGGTAACTGCTACTTAGAAGGCATGGGCGAGCGAGAGGCGATCACGTCCACGCCGATCGCGCGGGAGCATATGCGGTATCGCATCACACCAAAAAACGCCCGAAGAATCTGCATTCGATCACGCACATGCCACTTCTGTCCCGAAATATTCAATACCTTACGAATATTAAATATTAATCCAAACTATCGGCATGTTTTGATACTGAGTGGTGCGATCTACCAGATATCAGGTATCACGTTGCAAAAATGCGCGTACCAATACGCCAGGTGCTAGGTGTAGGCCATGCCTTTCGTACATCGTGTATAACGCCGCCTGTTGTTTCAAAGCCGTACAGTTTTCTTCCAAATGGACGAGCATGATGCTAATATATCTGTGCATGCGTGCGTGTGCGCGTGTGTGCGTGCATGCGTGCGCCTTTGAGGCATGATTTCGCACCGCTACAGCGCGGAGGAGATGGGGGGACAAGGCTAAAGCAGCTAACAGTATGTGCGTCATTTAATTATCCGAGACGGCGTACATACATACCAGATTAAATGCTCCAAAATATAAGGATATTTGTGTATACTCATAGACAAATTCAAATGCTTCCTATATCTCGGGACAGATCGGTATACCACGACCGCACCTGGGGAAACAAAACAATCAAAGCAGCCGGATTTCTCACCAGAAGCAGCCGCCGGCGAACGTAGCGATGTCTTTCCCGTCTTCGCTCTTCGACGGCACCTGCTTGTGCGCCGAGGCGGGGTGGGGGGGAGGGGTTACAACAGAAGAAAAACGGGCGCAATATGAAACGACATACATCGGGCCCGAGACAGAAAGTGGTTTACTGCAAAGAGAGGAAGCCATACACAACGTGAGCTCTTGCGGAGCATCGCTAGTGATAGTCCCATACCCCCTCCGCGGTATAACACTTCTGTTTTCTTGGCGACGTCTAGGAATATAACATACGACGAACTATTAATAGAACGCATGCAGCCCGGCGACTTGTGCCGGCTAAAAGGTCGTCTCTCGGCCCATCCTCGACACGCCTGCCCGCCCGGCCACCCACCCGCCCGCAATATTCCAACGGCAGTAGACGGCGAATACACGTTCCACTGCCACCCCGCGCAGTCCCCCGACACCCGCGAGCATCTTCACTTCACAGCAATCAGCAGTATCAAATACCAACACCAGCAACGACAACATCACCAACACCGACACCAACACCGTCAGCACCGACACCATCGCTAACAGCGACACCACCACCACCACCACCACCACCATCACCACCACCACCACCACCACCACCATCACCACCACCACCACCACCACCACCACCACCACCACCACCAAGGCCAATATCACCAACACCCGCACCGACACCAACAATGGCAACAACGGCAACACAAACACCATCAACACCGCCAACACCACCATCACCACCATCACCATCACCACCATCAACACCAACAACACCAACGAGATCACCAATACCACCACCTGCACCAACGAAACAGACGAGCAAGAAGCCCACCTCGCCAAGGAGAGCGGCCCGCCCAGCCTCCGCGGCGGCACCGTCCAGCTCCTCGTAGTTAACTTCCTTCTTCTTGAAGGGGTTTGAAAACAACATGCTGGTACGTGTTGTGCTGTCACCATGGGCTGCGGTAACAGCGAACAAAAACACGCGAGAGACCAGCGTGGGAAAACCCACCAAGCCGGTCGGTCGGTACGTCGGTACCATATCCCAGCCAAGAAGGGCATTGTGTATACGAGGGATGCACATACAAACGAATGCACATACAGCACTTAAAAGCACTCAAGAATTTGGGAGTTAACCCCTTTAGCACCGCGGTCCCGTTTTGGGGACAAACTACTTAAAAATTCGACTGGTTTGTCCCCAAAACGGGACTGCGGTTCTAAAGGGGTTAAGGAAAACCGGCTCGAGTCTTATATTGCTCGACACACAAGGGAATCATTTTTCTCGTGCTGCATCAAGTGCAGGACACACCCTGCCTCACATAAGAGCCTGGCCGAAAATAAGGCAGTAAGGCCTATCCCAATGGAAACGCGAACTTCAAAAGTTTTTTTTCAAATATATCGCTTTAAAAAAACAGCCGAAAATTTTCTCGTACCGCCGCTGTGGGAAAAAAAGAGAAAAATGTTTGATCTTTTCTTTTTTTCCCCCCAACGGCTGCAGGCGGCGCAATTTGTGTTTTTCTGGTCGCAAATAGTCAACACGGTGATCGAAACCAGCTCGTGCGACGATCGACGCTCGATCTCGACATAGACTCAGCTCACGGCCAACCCACTCGGTATCTGGCAAGCCCAACGAGTATAGATGACGGCCTCGAAGATATCAGGCGGATCCATGGTCTAGGGGGCGAGAGCTTGCCGGCGGCGTCCTACGGTATCCTCCCAAACCTGAAAAAAAGAATATTTTATGCCATTCGAGACGGATGGAGAAGTTTTGTCTTCTGTTTTGTGCAAACCAGCGGCCAAATGTTTTTTCATCACACACCTGGTCAGCTCCCGCCACATGACACCGGCCATGGTGTGAAGACGGTGACCCTAGGGTGGGTCGGAGCCCCTAACGAGCGCCCTCCGTTCAGAATTCATGACGCAATCGTTGGTTTTGTTGATCGATGTCTGTCGAGGACTCGGAATCTCGCCGCTTCGAACCAAAGATCGGCCTGAGTTTTTCTCAAGCCGATGTTGGCCCAACATCGGCCCCAGATTTGCTTTTTTGGGGCTTTTCCAAAAGTTAGGAACTTTTTTTTTTTTTTTAGGTGGCCCATAGGAAGCGTGTTCTGAAATTTTTTGCCGGGTATCTTTGAAATTCAAACTTTTTATTGCAACTTCGCTGTACCATTGGCATAGGTCTAAGGCATGTCTTCAGTGGTGTCGTGTACTGAAGCGGCGCAACCAAGGAAAAAAGGGGATGTGGCGGGGGGGGGGGGGGGGGGGGGGGGGTGATGACTGTGTTAACCCCAACAAAAAAAATGTGTTGTACCGTTGTGCTACGCACTCGTGGGTTGCGCTGCTAGTCTAGACGCACCGCTACTTCTCCGGGTTGCGGATGTGATAAGTGGCGCTATACTAAGAATGTATACAACGGGTTAAGAGCGGTCCTTCGAAATATACCAGGTAGTCTGTTCAGGATTCAAGAATTTGAAATATTGCATTTTGAGAAGACACGGCACGGGCATGTAAAATCCTCTAGGTTCACAAAAAGCACAGGGAGGGAAAAGGGTGTGTCAGATCTCGCAAATCACTCTTGAACGGGTGCGCTTCTCTTACTATTACGGGGGGCCATAGTTAACAGGACCTATGGTACACATAAAAATCTATATGTTTAGCCATTTTTACTAACAATATTTGGTCCTGTTAACTATGGCCCCCCGTAATAAGGTTCATTCTTATCGGAGAGCGTTTTTTATTATAATTTCCCCAAAGTTTGGAAATGATTGGAGATATGTATCAATATACGGAGGCGTTCTGTCACTATTTGTGAAATTTTCCAGAACCAAAAATATCAAGTTCGTTAACACTCCAATACTTGGAATAAAAAAAAAAAACAGGAAAATATGGAAGATTGAAAAATTGCGCGAAAAAAATGTCGAATATTTGAAAAAAAGCTCTCCGATAAAGAATGGCCCTAAAGAGTCCGAAATAAATGGGGAAATATTCGTCTCTGATACCGATTACAGGCGTATCGATGCAGTCCAGCATATCAAGCCCAGCAACGAAGTACAACGCATCTGCTTGCGTTCAACAACACAGCGGTACGAAAGTCTGCTGCTGTTGCAGGATAGCACGTACAGTAGTATATACCTGGTACTCCAACGATGTATTAAATAGCACCTTGGTAGACCTGGTACCTGGTCCGTATGGAGAATAATATGAGGTCTACGTCTGTAGCCTGGTGCGTAATGCACATTTGCTTCGATTGCTTCGACCAGGCTGTACTCATCCAGGCTCCCGAGCTCGACCACCGGTACCTGCTACTCGTATACCAGCTACTCTGGTACAGGTTATTTCGATATCATGAAGAGAGGGTTCCGGATTTGGGCCAAAACTACATTTGCTGCCAAGCGCCAAACCATTTGAAATCTCTTGTATCGGCATGACTTTCAAACCGCGCGCCCATGTACCAAGCTGCTTGCTGCGGTCGCATGAGAGTCCGTCCGGTTGCAAGGATGTTTCATGTCCCATTTACCCAGGTACCAGGTGCAGTCTACGATAGTCAATAAGCCAACCAACAATGTCGAAGCTGCTGCTTCACAAGGCGTTAGGCTGTATGCACCTGGTGGATTCAAAATCGTCGTGGGGGGCGTGGTGGTGTGGCGAGCACTTCGCTCTAAATACGTACGTAGAGCAAAAGACTTTAGCAGACTAATACCTGGTCCAGCAAAAAGTAGACTGCTGCTGCGCTGCAACAAGACGCCATCCAAGCAGAATTCCCAAACTGACCTCGGGCAACACATGCACTGCTATACTGCTGCAAAATATGAGGGCTCTGATGAGTGCATCACAACGTTGCCCTTTGCATTTCGCAGCTCGAATCAAACTGCAAGGAGAGTACGCGTACTCGAACCAGGTTGTACGCGATACGAGCACTCTGAAATACTGCTGTTGCTGTACAACATACCTCGTGGACAATACGAGTATCACAGCAGTTTATATGCATCATACGTGCTGGTATCAGTTTATGATGCCATCCATACCCTCCGGTACCAGATACTTATATTACTACTAATAGTACACGACACGCAATCACGTCGAAGGGTAAGGCGTGGGCACTCACCGAACGCCGGTGTGCTCCAGCGGGAGCCAGCAGTAGAGGCGGCGGCCGGGGCTACCGCCGCGTTGGCCAGCGCCTTTCCCGCGAACACGCTGGGGGCGCCTGTTCGGCGGCCCATTATGCCGGGGCTGCGCAGGAAAGCGCTAACCCCTCCTCGCCCTTGCCGCGAGCTCGTCGCCAATGCTACGTTTACACGATACGAAGTACGAGTGAGCGAGTCCATGATAATTGTTGAGGTTTGGTTTGGTGTATTATAGCCGCGAGAGAGAGAGTGGGGGGGGTGGGAGAGACAGGGGGTTATGGGAGATTCGATATTACGCACGTACCGATGCATACTATTAATAGCAGTGGCACAATACGTACGAGTATCAACAGTAGGTTACGAGAATATGCGTATGGTTTTTTTTCACAGGTATTACGCTAAGACGTCATCACGATTCGCAAGAAGAGCACGAAGAGAATAATGAGTTTTTTGACTGAACAGGTGGACCTCGTCAGGCCGCGAAAGGGAGTAAAGATGGAATTTGTGCTGACTGTTGTCCTGCTGCCTGCTGCCTGTTGGTGCCTGGTGTTCATACAGTCAGCAGTAGCCAGCTGTCGTCGGCACCTGCTGCCTGGAAAATCGATAGCTACGCCCAGTATTATTGACGAGTACAAAGACTCCCGTGCGACGCAACGGCTCCAGCCGGTCGTATATACAAGCACGGGGAGGCTACGGAGAGATCACGCAAGGGGGGCAAGGCTCTGCCGCGGTGGTGCCTTGCACAATATATCACACGAGGGGGTGGTCCGTTCCAAAACCACAGGTACTCGAAGGAACTTTTCCTGTCGACGGCGTGATACTATACCTGGTACCTGGTATGTGTTGCCGTCATTCTACGTACAGGAACGTGTGTGTCATCCATCACATGGGTAAAGCATACCTGCCGAAAGCATGAACGCTCTGCTTGTCATCTTCATCCCGCTGCCTAGCCAGTATCAACAGGACCAAAAGCGGACTGTTTGCCTTGCCTCCAAAAGAAGAGTCGATGGTGATTGCTGATGACGAAACGCTGACAACGCAGACGTCGATCGGTGTAAATCAGCAGGCAATCAGGCCCGGTTTTGCTATTTCCTGATGTTGCACTCTAAAACGGGACGTTTGCTGGCAGCTGTTCAGCTGTTGAGCGTTTTACCTATCTATGTAAAACCCCGGGGTCTGTATTTCAGCAGCCCCCTATTGGATCTACCCGGTGAAGATTCAAAATCCACAGATAGATGCTCCGCAGGTACCCAATTTACACACTGGATCGACTGCACAGCAGTCCGGCTAGGGGGCGAAAGTGCTCCAAAAACGCGGCTTCGTGAGGAGACGTTGGTAATATCGCACCCCGGGGGCTTGGCCGGAAGGGGCTTAGGACTGAAAGTAAAATGCATGTTGATCTCCGTTTCGTCCGCCGACGATTGCTTGGCTTCCTTCCCTTGTCTAGATCCACGCGCCCAACTCCCAACTACTGCGGTACTGCTGCTGTTGCAGACATGGTAAGAACATTATCGTCCTTTTTCACGACATGCCGTGGTATGCCGTGGCACCACCTGCGGCAGAACCTTCAACGGCATATTTCATGGTATACCACCGAACCCTCCACGGGCCTCCACGGGATACCATGGAACCCTAACCCTAACCCCAACCCTAACCCCAACTTAGGTGCCGTGAGCATTGGGGTGCCGTGGACATTGGGGTGCCGAGGGGGCTGCCATGACATTCCATGGAGTGCCGTGGTGATTGCCACGGGGGTTGCTCTGGTACCACCCGTGGCATGCCACGGCACCCCCCACGGCGTGCCATGAAATCCTATGCCACACCATGGGATGCCGTGGGGATGCCATGGTATGCCATGGGTGTTACCATGGCCATGCCACGCAAAATTCAAATAATGTAGAACCCTGATAATACGGCTGCCATGTGAGCGGAAGACAGCCATATTGCCCCTGCTGAGTACGTAGTGCGAAGTTGTTGGAGTCTATTTTCGATTTTCGCGACATGCCGTTGCACAACCTGCGGCAAAACCTTCCACGGCATCTTCCACAGCATACCACGAAACCTTCCACGGACCTCCACGCCATACCATGGAACCCTAACCTCCCTAACCCTAACCCTAACCCTAACCCTGACCCTAACCCTAACCTACAGTAGGTGCCGTGGGCATTGGGCTTCCGTAGGGGTTGCCATGACATGCCGTGAGATTGCCATGGAGTGCCGTGGAGATTGCCATGGGGGTTGCCATGGTACCTACCATCCATGGCATGCCACGGCACCCCCGACGGCGCCATGGAATCCCATGCCACGCCATGGGATGTCGTGGGTATGCCATGGTATGCCATGGGTGGTACCATGGCCATGCCACAAAAAAGGCATAGTGTACATTATTGTCCTTTTTCGCGACATGCCGTGGCATGCCGTGGCACCACCTGCGGCAAAACCTTCCACGGCATCTTCCACGGTATACAACGGAACCTTTCACGGCATACCATGGGACCCTAACCCTAACCTAGGTGCCGTGGACATTGGGGTGCCGTGGGGGTTGCCATGGCATGCCGTGAGGTGAACATGGAGTGCCGTGGCGGTTGCCGCGCGGGTTGCCATGGTACCACACATGGCATGCCACGGCGCCCCCCACGGCATGCCATGAAATCCTATGCCACGTCATGGGATGCCGTGGGGATGCCATGGTATGTCATGGGTGGTACCATGGCCATGCCACGACAAAGTCAAGTAGTAGTAGTAGTAGTAGTAGTAGTAGTAGTAGTAGTAGTAGTAGTAGTAGTAGTAGTAGTAGTAGTAGTAGTAGTAGTAGTAGTAGTAGTAGTAGTAGTAGTAGTAGTAGTAGTAGTAGTAGTAGTAGTAGTAGTAGTAGTAGTAGTAGTAGTAGTAGTAGTAGTAGTAGAAGTAGTAGTAGTAGTAGTAGTAGTAGTAGTAGTAGTAGTAGTAGTAGTAGTAGTAGTAGTAGTAGTAGTAGTAGTGTTGAACCCTGTACAGAGGGCAAACGTGCGATGCAGTATTGTGTAGTTACTGAGCGGAGGGGTTCTACTGCATAAACGATTTGACTTTTCGTGGCATGGCCATGGTACCACTCATGGTATACCATATGGCATCCCCACGGCATCCCATGGAGTGGCACAGGATTCCATGGCGCCGTGGGGGGTGAGGTGGCATGCCATGGGTGGTTCCATGACAACCCCCGCAGCAACGGCCACGGCACTCCATGGCAACCTCACGGCATGCCATGGCAACCTCCACGGAACCCCAATGTCCAAGGCACCTAAGTTGGGGCTATAGGGTTCCATGGTATGCCGTCGAGATCCGTGGAAAGTTCCGTGGTATGCCGTGGAAGATGCCGAAGAAGGTGGTGCCGCAGGTGGTGCCATGGCATGCCACGGCATGACGCGAAAAAGGACAATAATGTACACACCTACACTATTAGACTTTTCGTGGCCCCTTTCTCGAAGCCCAACGAAGTCGGGCTGGCCTAGTACAAGAACGAGTGCATCTTGCCTCCACCATATGCCGCGGCTAACGATAGGTTGTCGGTCTCCATACGCGCATAGTAGTGGAGCGTAGAGATCGGTGGAAATGTGTACCAGGTACACACATATATATATATATATATACCTGGTAGCTCGAGACTGTTGTGGGGGTGAGAGCAAGAGTGAGTCGGATGTGTGCATTTATTTCCCAACCAACGTGTAAAAATCGGCACCGACCCGCACCGCACCGAAAATTCAAGAATATATGCTGCGAACCTCACCGGGTCGTACCGCACAACTATCACATGAGAAAAACCCAACAGGACAGCAGGGGACGGGGGGGGGGGCAAAACGAAACAACTACTCCATGTATGGCTTCCGAAAACTGCGGCTACGCAAACGGCAGACTTTCGACCTCGGTGCAATGGCAGAACTGGAGTCAAGGTAAAGCACAGAACTCCCATGTACCCCCCGACCAAGAGAGCGCGACCGCCGCAGCGACTTTCGTTCATAAAGTTTGAACCACTGAGCTACTTGTTCGTTTATAAAAGTTAAAAACCACTGAGCTACTCAGTCAGCCAAGTCCGGGGTTCGAGTCCCGCCAGACGTCGCATTTCCATTTTTTCTGCCATAGGTAGAAAAGGGTAAATCGAGTGGAGAGAACCACGACGAAAAGCGAAAGAACGCCCGACCAGAGAGTCGAAAGTGGAGTGAACCACTTTGAGTAGAAGAACACAGGACTAGGGAGGGGGACAATATAAAGGAAAAACAAGGCACTGATTAGGGGCCTGATCAGCCCCAGAAGATGCTATCGGCGGGAGGCCGTATCGAGCCCATAGGTACTTCTTTTGTTCGCTTACAAAGGTTAAACCACTGAGCTACTCAGTCAGCCCGCTGACTGAGTAGCTCAGTGATTCAACCTTTTCAAACGAACATCGTCAGCGCTGACTACTCGTAAAAGTAGCTCATTGAATAAGCGACGCCTTCCGGAATGAAAACAATGAGCTCCACCAAGACCACCCGCTGACTGAGTAGCTCAGTGATTGAACCTTTTCAAACAAACATCGTCAGCGCTGACTACTCGTAAAAGTAGCTCGTTGAATAAGCGACGCCTTCCGTAACAATGAGCTCCACCAAGACCACACGGAATACCTCCCCTCGCACTTGCAGAAATCGTCAATTTATCCTTGCAGCACCAGACCTATCGGTCGAAGGGCTTTTTAGCAACATCCTGGGCAATTGTGCAGCGAGTCGTGCACATACATGTCGCAATCTAGGCAGAAACAGCTCTGACATGACGGGCATCGATACCGCGACAGCCCCGCCATGCTCCGTAAACACCCCGAGCAAGAAAGCTTCGAAGCTCCCGCCCCTGCCCCTGACTGGGCTCCCACTGTGCCCGCCCCTCTCGAACCGTTTCCGGCTCCCGCTGCCACCGCTGTCGCAGAAATTTCCTCGAATTGAGGCACGGGGAACAGGTGGTGATAGGACCGCGCGAGGTGTGGCGAGGACACCTGCAAAAAAGGCGGAACCGGGAAACCAATCCGAGTGAACGGGAAACGAGCGAAAATAAATAAAAACGGGAAAGGAATGCTGGCGACCAACGGCCCGCAATCAATAGATTTTAAGACAACGTGTTCGGGACGAGGGCCTGCCGCGTGTGACGTTCGGTAACCCAAGGCGGAGCTCGCGCCTCCCTCACCACGCGGCACATTTTACCACTGCTTACGCGACAGGGTAGTAGGTAGTTGAACGGTGGAGCCCACCCCGCATGCGGTTTCCATAGGGGAAAAAACACCGTCTCTCCCGAGGCCCCCGTCTCTCGCCATCTGCACAATAAGGTGCCTGAGTCGTTCGAGACGACTACAGAGAATGCGTTAATTTTGACGGCCATCGAGTAGTACGGACACCCCACGAAGCTCCCAAGTTAGGGCACCGTATTAGAAGCTGCCGATCCCAAGCTACTGGGAAGATCTAACGCCTTTGAGCGGTAACGCCATTTCTCTACAATACCTGGTAGCTATTTCTACTGAAGAATCCGCGCTCGCTCTAGTGCCGCTTCTTCCTCTCCTCCTCCTCCTCCTCCTCCTCCTCCTCCTCCCCTTCCCTCGACTACGTACTACTAGTGTAAATAACAACTACTACTGATTCTACAGCTGCTACTGCTACTACTACAGTAGTACGACTAGTGCTGCTACTATTAAATACTACTACTGCTATCACCACCATTACTACCACTACTACCACTCCCACCATTAATACTCGACTTGGACGGAAAGCGGCAAGCCCTCACCAGGGGGAGCGCGCAAATGACACACTCTGAAGGCAGCTCGGATGTCTTCGTCTTGCAGCGCGGGCAACTGTAACCCGAGGCCGATAGCTCCTGCTGGTTGCCGCTGTAACCAAGGCTCGGGAACGCGTCCTAGCGTTGCCACGTGGGGGGTGGGAGGGGGACGGGGGGACGGGTTATGAGACGCCCCCAAAAAAGAGAGGCTGCACCGCGAAGGAAAAAACAACTACACCCAAAAAGCAGTGGGTGACTTGGCGACAAATATCTGCATACAACATCAACGGCGCCCGCTGACAGGTATAGCGGAATTCATCAACGCGGGGGGGCACAAGCGGGAAAATAAACTTGAAAAACGTGCTGCTGACCAAGGCGCAACGTCCCGCCTTGGGGGGCGAGAACGACCAGGGACGCGAAACTTCAAACGAACCTTCGCCCTCCTTACGCGTTTTACCGATAATTCGTTTACTGTCATCACGGGCGCTGTTTTCGTCGTCAGCTATTACGGGGAACCATAGTTAATAGGACCTACGGTACACACAAAAACATACATATTTCCCTGTTTTTGCTGACAATATTTGGTCATATTTACTATGGCCCCCCGTAATATTAATAAACAAAACCCGGTCCGTTCTTGGACAAACTGAAGCCCAAAAAAGGGGACCTGCCGCATTTCTACATCGCACCTCCCACCACGCACCGCGCATCGCACACCCCGCGTCGCGCATCGCACTTCACGCATACATAGCGCACAGCTACGCCTGACCGGCTCCTAATCGCGTCACCTGAGTTTCCGCCGGAAAGCCCATCCGCACGAGGTCTGCGAAAAGCGCCCCGCGGCCCGGCTGTGTCGGCGGCGGGGTACACTGAGCCATAAGCGAGTCTTGGTAGTGGTTCTCGTCGATGGCCACGCTGTAGTCGCCGCTCGTCTCATCGGTCAGACGTCTGAGGACGAACTGGTGTTCGTAGGTGGACATGAACCGACCACGAGAAACAGAAAAAGGGACGAGGGAGGGAGCAAGCGTTCGCTGAAACGGCAAGGACGGGGGGTGGTATCTGTCATGCATTGGCCGGAGAGATTACAACAAAAAACACAAAAATCGCGAACAAAAAAGAAGGCGAACCGACTGGCGAGAAACGACGACCGGGCGAGAGGGACGAATGGGGTAAGCGCACGTCGAAGGGGGGAGGGTGACGGCGAGGTCTCGCATGGGGTGGCCGGAGAAGAAACACCCAGCAACAAACACATCAACCGGCCGCGACAAACAGCGAACGGACGGGGGAAGGACCAAGCGCACGCCCAAGGGCTAGACAGGTGGTGGGGTCTGGTAGTGGCATGCATGATTCAACGAGAGAAAAAACACGGAAAAAAACAAAACAAAACAAAACAAAAACTGGCACGTCAAGATGGCGTTCATCGGCGGGGAAGTGCTGTAGTCGTGTGGTGTGTGCATTGCAAGGAGGCGGATATATCAACGGGGAGAAAGGGAGGTTATGGTATTCAAACTGTAACGAGGGGTCATAGGAATTAGAACCCACCATGGACCCGAAAAAAACATGTCCCCCTCTGTTTGCAAACCCTACTTGGTTTTGACAACACTGCTCCACCGGGATATCAATATCATTCTATCGAGAGCGGCACAGACGCGAAATGCAAGCTTATACACGTGATTCGTCGTCGTTGGCCAAGTGGAGCACCTGGAAGCACACCGCAGGAAAGAGGAGGAGGATGGGGGGGGGGGGCATACTCATTTGTTGCTTGCCTTAGTCATTTGAGCATTGACTACGCATCCCTTTCGAGACGGACGGCAATAAGCAAAGGCAACTTACTGAAAACGAAATCACGGAAAGCACGGCCCTGTGTACATCATGTAGCACACAAAATCTGCAACCGCGAAAAATAGCCTACACTATAACGCCGATTCGCCCGAGACCCCGGGATACTTGACAGTAGGCGGTAACGTTGAATGGTTGAATCCAGATCCCTCCTTGCGCTACAACTGCGCGCCCGATGTGTATGCAGCTTGCGAAGTTGAGTATCAACCACTCAATCGGTCAAACTCACAGCTGACGTAGCTGTGCGTAACAATCTCATAGAACTGACGGTCGATTCCCTGCCCCCTGCGCCCCCTTCCCTCCCCCGTTTGCTCACCATCTCCGCCCCTAACCCGATCACTGACGCGCGCACTTTGTGGCACTTGAGCTTGGCGATGGTTTCGTGGACATCCCCCGGGTCGCAGGTGTTTAAGCTGCTGTAAAGCACGACCACCTTACCATGAGAACAATAAACCAGAGGGAAAGATAAGTTAGCGTCAAGCAGGGCTTTTTGCTTGCTTGATGCCACGCTGTCCCTCAAATATGAGGACCGCCTATCTATAAATATACAGTCCCTACATTTCAGGATAGAGTGTTCACTCTTTGGGATCTCTTCTTCCTACTGACTGTGAGCGATGGAGATTTTGGAGCCGGGACTTTCCAGAGGGCTGACGCACACACAGAAAATCATAGCGGATGGTGAAGAGAGACAGAGCGGAGACGTGAGATCCGCGATGTAAAGCAGAAAGCTTGAGGCATCTGAGCGGTAAGACGATCTACGGAGCGCGCACGCCACCCCACGCACACACGCTACACACCAACCTAACCGCAGTACTTCTCTGTGTTGTCCGCCAAGCCAATCGCGAGACAAAAAACAGCGGCCATGAGGACAACAAAAACAAGATCACGGGAAAACAGAAAAACGAAAAATAAAAAAGCAGCCGGAGAAACAAAAACAAAACCGTACAGGAAACAAAAGGACAATCGTACAAAACAGCGCCGTTGTGTGGGTGTACCAACGAATATTTTATTCCCGACAACGCACTGACTCGTCTCGCGCCGCCAGCCACAAGAAGCACCAACGGTGAAAGTGCCGCCCCTGCCCCCTGCTCGAGCACTTTTCAACCAAGCACGCCTACTACCAATATACGTTGTACTGCTTCCGAGGTAGGACATGCCCGGCGCGAGTACCTCTCGGTTGCCGTACTCTGGCACCGCTCGGAGCGATGTACACGCCATCTCCAACAGGTTTTGAAGGGAAGCCTCTCCCTGACACAGGTTTCACATAGTAGAGGTTCAACAACGAACGGGTAGACAAAATGTCGGAATATACAGCAGCCTCTCATCACATCTGTATACATGTCACCACAATCAAGCAAGCAAAAAACAACACTCCACATAATGAACTTCTCGGGCGATTTTTTCACGTACTTTCGGTTGTGTTCTTCTACAACACTTGCTCACGGCTCCGACGTATTCGCGGTGCTCGTTTTCACTCTCTTCACTAGTTGGCCCTGTTGCGACTCAGGTAAAGCGGCCTAAAAGCGACGAAGATGCGGGGTCCCTATCAAGCGCCAAAAAAAAAGCGTGCAGCAGCAACAGCAGCAGGACATATGACGCAAGTATATATCATCTCTCCGAAAAATTCGAGCGTGCAGCAGTATGTACAGATCCCATCATGCTGCGGCGCGCCTGTTGTACATCTTCCTGCGTTGCACTTCGGACACCACATCCCCTATCCCCTGCCTCGGGCGCCAGGGCGGCGCTTCGTGTGGGCGGTGCTGTAATCTTCCCCCACTCAAATTTCGACCCTGTTTCCCTCTCGGAATCCCCAAAGGAGTTACGCAACAGTAGCAGATGTGAAAAGGAGAACGGCAGTTTAGGCCTGTGACGGACGACCGTCTAAATTTAACATACTAGTTTTAGTGTGGTATTTCCCGAAGGTATGACTCGCGAAACAGCACCCACGTTTTGGGGGGGAAATAGTTGAAGTCAGCGTGAGATGCTGGTTGCATAACTGAAGCAATAGTGACAACAATATGCCCTCAGTTCTGTATATACGATGCCTTGGTGTCGGAGTCCTTGTTGAGCGCTTCGACGTGCGCCTTGGGGTTTCCCGAGAGCTCCGTGATTTTCTCCGCCCGGCCCTCGCTGCGTGCGATCAGAACGTGTCATGCGAGGGGGGGGGGAAGGAGGAGGAGGGCGGAGGAGACAGGAGGGAGGGGCGGGGGGGCAAGAGGAGGAGGAGGTGGAGGAGGTAAAGAAGGTGGAAGAGGTGGAGGAGGGGGGCAGGGGCGGGGGGGCGAAAGAGGAGGAGGATCAAATGTGGGGGGGGGAGGGGGGGGGGGGGGGGAGGAGAGCACAGCGTGGGGGAAGGGATCCTCGCTCCCCAAGGCGTGCGGCCGTACGCGCCAAAGCAAGTCACACAACATGTAGTCTGCTCTACGCAAAAAAGGCCACGACTAACGGGATGAAGGCACGACTCACGGGATCGGGGGGGGGAAATAGCGACTCGCGGCGCGGGCGAGCGTGCAGGGGGGCATACCATGATACCCGGCGCGCCCGCCCGCAGGAATACATCGGCTGTGACACGGAAATGAAGAAAACGGCAATGACGAGAAGGGACAGAACGATGAATAAGCAAAAAAAAAAATAGCAACCAGTGCGATTCGCTATTTTTTTAAGAAATGCACACGGGCAAGCATATAGAGAGGACAAGGGTCGAATCGCCCCCATCTGTCGCCGTGCAAGGAGCGCGCCTACAAGTTACCGGCACACAGCAAGTAGAACGCCCTGCCGGCTTTCACGTGTGAAAATAAACAAGAGATGCCGAGAAAAAACACAATTCATGGTGACGCGATTTCTCCTATATAAAGTAACCTCTTGGGGCTGGGTCGGCGAGGGCTGCACGTTATATATAGACCATGGCCCAGCTTTCGACGAAATGGTTGAAATATACTTTGAAACCCTACCCCTATAACCCGAACCCCGACCGCTAGGGAAATTTCTCGGAAAGAAGCCGTAACGAAGAGTTAGCATGGACTATCAAACCATCGTGTCGAAGCTGGGCCAAGCCGTAAGCACGCTGGGGCAGGCACACACACCGTCGGGGAAGCACCCACCTACCGCAGTCCTAAGACTCTCGTACATGTATACAACATACCATAAAATGATCATGGTGAGCGGCCCCACGTTCTCACCGGGTGATGAGTATGCCGAGCTGGCTGAGAGGGTTCTGGTCGAAGTAGTTGGTGATGAAGTTCTGTACTATGCGGAGCGTCACTGCCAGGCGACTGGGCCGCATGTCCCCCTCGGACATAGTCTTGGACAGGTCTATCGCCAGGTACAGGTAGCGGATCATGCCTCGCTTGATCGATTCCCTTTCCGGGATGGGATGGGATGGGGAGGGAGGAGAGGGGAGGGGAGGGGATGGGAGGGGGTGGATTAGGGAGTGTGACACGGGCCAGCGACCAGGGCAGAGAGATAGAGGAGGGGCAGGGAGAGAGAAAAGAGGCAGAGACAGACAGACAAGAGAGCATATGCGTGCCTTGCGCTCTTGTCTCCATCGATCCTTGACTTCAAAGCGACCACATCAAGCGACACTCGCAGGTTTCTACACACTGGCATCGTAGGTGCAAACGAGCGCTACCATTAAGGTGCCTAGCCTGCCTGGTCTGATGAGGGGTGTATAGACCTTGGCCCAGATTCCACGAAACGGATGAAATACGCTTGCAAAGCCTAGCCCTAACCCTAAACCCTATATAACCCCCGACCGCGCCTGGGTAACTTCTCGGATCAAGATGTAATCAGGAATGATAGAGCGTGGAGTATCGAACACGTTGTCCAAGCTGGGCCAAGTCGTACACACAGAACAAGGGTCTGAGAATCGCATGTTCCATCTGGCAAGTGGTTAACTGCAGACACGTCGTCCGACCGACACCTTTGGTCCGGGCAACGCGCACTTCGAGCCTCAAAGCTGGCCGCTCGAGAACTGATAGCACGTCGTCAATTGCTTTCCTCTCGCTTACGGGTAAATAGTATATATCATAGCTGTCTGGTTCAGGAGTGAATGTTGATAGGCCCGGGTCGCCGCGTCACCGCCTCGCCCCGACAACAGAAAAACACAGGCGTGCCATCAACTTAAAAAAAGGCAGACCAGTTACGTACGAGATTTGAGCGGAAATGTACATAATACAGCAGTAACTATTAAGCAACGGAAGTTCAATGCTCCGCCCAAGGGGAGCACCGTAGAAGCGTACAATAGCAGCCCTGCGAGTAGACACCCCCAGGAACAATCGCTACGAAGCGCAGAGACTACAGGGAGAAGGCGCCGGTGGTCTCGTGCCTGACAAACGCAGATTTGTAGAAACCTGGCGCGCATTTCGTTCAGCGGTATGGTTTGCGACCTGATCAATGATACCATCCATGGATAAGCTAAGTAGTGCACCAAGCCGTGCGTTTCAAAGCTTGAACGCCCGCCTGTTCGCTCAGCTCCTATCGTACGTACCAAGTATAGAGTAATACTGAAGCTTCATGCGGTGTCTCAGATGTCAGCGAAGCGCACAGCTACGAGTATTGACTCCCAGGGTGAGGTCGTTGTGTACCTGGTCGTTCTTTTACACAGCGGTACTAGTCAATTGGTACGCACGTAACCCCAAGGGTGTATATATAACTATATTTAGTATGATAAATTCCTTCATATCGATACGTGGAAGCACCACCGCTCGTTCTGACCTTCTCTCGATAGCTTCACAGACCGTACAAGCCCCCTTGCTGCCCTGCGCACGGTACGATTCGACTCTTCCGTAACCCGTCATCATGATCTCTTTCCGCTCTCATAAATATCTCCCAGGGTCGTTGTATACTAATAACTACACACATGTCTCCTTCACCGTGACGACTTTTCACCTGATTAAATAAAGCATATGTTGGAGATATTTCGGGGTCCTCCACAGCGATAAGTGTACGTATAGTGGCTCGCGTTGTTTCTAGATGATATAGTCCAGTGTTTTTGTTATCTGTTGTTATGGTTCGTGTTGCGGCATGATACGCCCATCAAATGTGAATTGGAACGAACAAAATCTAGGGTTGGTAGAGGGGAACCGAATCGTCTAGCCGGATTGAAGAGGGGGTGGGGTATGAGATACAGCACTCAGTATTAACAGTGCCACATCCATGATGATCCATGATGGGACACTGGTGCAGTGTTTTACTTACTGAATGGAGTGTTGTGCATAGCCTGTGTATTCTTGATGTATTCGGCCGGGTGGCGTTGGCTTCATGTTCAATATGGTATGTTCGTTGGCTTGAGTATTTCAGGAGTATTTATAGGTGCTCCGAGGAGTTCATATGAGTTGGGCGTAGGTGTGAGGGGCATTCAAGGAGTACCGGCACCCCGTCATTGCTGATTTCTTCGGGTGGATGACCTTGGCTTCGTTCACAGGTTTTTGGGCGGCGATAAGTGCGATGCGTGTGCGATGCATACCCCGCCGTGTATCACAACCCGTGCAGTCTTGGATGCAGTTGGCCGGGTGGCGTTGGCTTCGTGTTTAAGATGTCTGTTCCTTGGTATGAGCATTACAGGGGTATTTCTACGTGCTTCAAGGGGTTATCATGAGTTGTGCGTCGGTGTGATGGCATTCAAGGAGTACTATTAACAGCAACCCGTCCATTAATTGCTTATTTCTTCGGGTGGGTGGCCTTGGCTTCGTTTACAGTTTTTTTGTGGGCGATATGTGCGATGCATACCCCGCCGTGTACCATAATCCGTGCATTCATGAAGAAGTCGGCCGGGTGGCGATGGTTCAGTGTCTAATATGGTCTGTTCCTTGGCTTGAGTATCACAGGGGTATTTTTAGGTGCTGCAAGGAGGTCTAATGAATGGGGCGTCGGTGTTAGGACATTAACCCCTTTAGAACCGCAGTCCCGTTTTGGGGACAAACTACTTGAAATTTGAGTGGTTTGTCCCCAAAACGGGACTGCAGTTCTAAAAGTGTTAAAGGAGTACTGCAGCAGTATCAACCCGTCCATTCATTTGATTTTTTCAGGTGGATCGCCTTGGCTTCGTTTACAGGACTATTTTTTGTGGGCGATAAATGCGTTGCGTGTGCCATGTATGCCCCGCCCGTGTATCATAACCCCGTGCATTCTGATGCAGTCGGTCGCGTGGCGTTGGCTTCGTGTCTACTATGATCTGTTCCTTGGCTTGAGCATCACATGGCTATTTATTAATATTAATAGTTGCTTCAGGGAGTTCTAATGAGTTGGGCGTCGGCTAGCCCTGTTTTTTGGGTGCAACCGCGATCTCCCACCGCCGTGTTTTATAAATTTATTAAATACGTCAGCACGTCAGCTGTGAGTTCGACTGATTAAATAGTTGATACTCAGCTTTGCAAGCTGCGTAATACGTGTTTGTTTGTGGACTATCGTCTCAATTTAAAACACTTCGAAACTCCTCCAGTCGGGGTTGGCGCGATACTCTGCCGTACCGTCAATACCATTTCGATAAAAAACGATTCCTGTGGGTTGGTGTGTTCCGTGTCCCCACTATTAATTATTAATAGTGTCAAGGTCTTGGATTCGCTTCGATGATGCGCGTGGCGTCAGCTGCAGAATCTTGTTACCCGGGGGTATGTATAAATAAAATTTGTTCCTCTATTCGTACGAGTATACTTCGAAGTATGTGTCAAAAGTCAAGAGTCAAGACAGAGAGGCGTCCAGTCCTCTTCTGTTACGAGACTGGGCGGCGTTTGCACACAGAGAGTGCAACAAAGGTATCGGTCTTCGGCCTGAGAACCAGTTGCTTGCCACTTCGTTGGTCAACCGCGTGTCTTTCTATCTTCTCCCTTGCTACTGCTGTAGGTCTGTCTTTTTGGGTATTCTCTGTTCTCTGTACTGATGTGCGAGACTCACCCACCGACCCGTCTGCGAACCCGGCTGCGCCTCTGTACATCCTCTCGCGACTTGATGTTGCCATGTTCATCCTCCTCCACCCCTTCCCACGTCCTCTCGAATCCCTTTTCCCACGCGTATCCTGCACCTGCACTCTCATCTTGATCGTCAGCAACGTCCATCTCAAGCCTACAACACCTGCTGCTGCTGCTGCTGCTGCTGCTGCTACAATTGTTGTGCTGGTGCGCTATTGATAGTGCGCTTGTAGCTCTTGTAGGTTCTATTTTTTTCTTTGAGGGGAGTTCTTAAAAATGAATACAAACGGTAAACCAGGGGTTCGGGTGCAATCTTCCCCTCTGCAGTGGAATCAATAGAAATAATAATAGGAGTAAAAAAAAAAATGATATACCACAGGCACCAGGCATTTATTTGTCAAGACAACAATACACAGCAGCAGCAGTCCGCCGCGGTCGGTGTGTTTCGCTGTTTGGCTGTTGTTCACGCGCAGTCCACTATGTATGTATGTGCTTCTACTATTACGGGGGACCATAGTTAATAGGGCCAAATATTGTTAGTAAAAATAGCGAAATATAAAGGTTTTGATGTGTATACCATTAGATATATAGGTCCTATACCTGGTGCCAGAGGTATTTAACTATGGTCCCCCGTAATAAGGCTGTGTTGTTGTCTACCAGGGTATCCGCTATCGCTCATTATTATATTATTATTATATTATTATGGTCATCACGAAGTAAATACTGTAATAGATATACCGTTGTACCCGTAACTATTAATAACTGTTACATATATATACCTGTGGTATGTTAGACCCCCCCCGCGTTCTACGATAGAGAGAGGTAATAGCACATTTTTTCCGCTTTTTTGTTTCTGAAAGACAGGGTTCCTTGACCCCAAATCGTCGGAATGCCAATAATATTAATTTCGAAAAAAACGTTTTGTAGACTCGGGCCATGGAATTATTCGCCGCGATGCCATTTGATTTTTGCTGAACCCGTTTTCGGGTGAGGCATGTGGAGCTCCTTAACCCCTATACTTTAGAACCGCAGTTAAGTTCCGTTTTGGGGACAAACCAGTCAAATTTCAAGTAGTTTGTCCCCAAAACGGGACTGCGGTTCTAAAAAGGGGAGCCTCATAAAAATTGGGGTGAACCTATATCGTAGAACGCCTCATTATTAATAGTATAATATAATATGTATGTGTGCTCGAGTCTACGACAAATGACATCAAAATCTCAACCCTCGACCTGAACTGAACTCTTTTTGTTGTATAACACTACTACTGAGAGCCGCACTCGTTTCCCTTTTTCTTTCACGATCAATTATATGGTTGTGCGCGTGTTTTCGCTGTTTGTTGTTGATCATTATTATAGTCGTGATTGTACAAGGTACTCGGCTTTACAGGGTTTCTGTTTGTTCATTATGTACCCTATTAAATACAAGCAAGATGTCGACCCGCAAAATCAAATTAAAAAAAAAATCGTTTCAAGAGACAGCGGTTGACGACACTACCAGGTATATAATAAGGATTTCAGGCGGTATGTTTATACGTATCCATTCCTGTTGTTACCGAACAGTATCAATGGTACAACAACAACAAACAGCCGATCAAGCACGGTTATTCGTTGAGCTTCTGTCAGAGGGCGCCACGCACGCCGGCTACGAGCTTTCAATAATAGCAGAAAAAAAATGAGGGTCGTAGGTATAGCTGAAGACGGGCAGGTCACACCGGCCCCTTCCGTTCTTCAATAATACCTGGTATTAATTATTGCATGTTTTGATGTTTTTGCCTGATTCTCACCGCCGCGGTAGATAACCCCCCCCCCCCGCCCTCCAAAGTATCGTATCAAAAGCACATACTTTAGTTGGGTTGGTTCCTCCCCCCGTAAAAAAAGTGGCGTGTCTAAAGCACACACTCTTCCTCCTGCTGGGGGGTGAATGACTGCTGCTGCTCCTTGCTCCCTTGCTCCATTGTTTGGGGTGCATACAGAGTCAGATATTTACAAAGTTGTCGAGATACCAGCTGCTGCCACCGAGAAAGAACCCTGTTCCTACTGCATGCTGCTGTATAATACTACTACTGTTATACTACAGTTGTAGAAGTAGAAGTATCAATAGTACCAGTACTGACTTGAATGGCTACAGTATGTGTCCTTTTACACCATGATCACCAATCGACAAAACCTTATCCGCCTAGAACAAGATCGAAATACTGTAGATAGATACCTGGTAGATGGCAACCTGGTAAAAAATATGTCTCCCTCTCGGGCGAAGGCTGAAAACGGTATACACAAGACAGACGGGAATTCAGTCATTATCGAAGGTCGAACCGAGTCAACTGTGCCCTGTTGCTTAGAAAGACGGCCAATTGTTGTGGCGGCGTGCGGTATACCGGGGGACAAACAAACGACTACACACAAATAAATTCTCTAGGAGCCACTATTTCGACCCTTTTGCAGAAAGATTCGTCACCACACCGGGCAAAAACTTCAACGATCATGGTCAAGGAGACGGCAACAAACTGAGGAAAACAGCAGCAACACACCCAAGAGACGGCGCAGGAACACGCACGAAAAGGATTCACATGCGCAACCATGAAACAAGCGCCAACCCGCCCCCCAAAAAAAAGATGACACAACCCGAGGGTAGTTAGTTCCGGCATCATGTGTCCGATATACTTTTCCTCTCCCTACCCGAAACAAAAAAACGCCTACTTACTTGCCATAACCCCCTGTTTAGCCCACAACGAGGGGCGGGCCACGGATACCATACGAACCTCGATCTGCTCCTTCGCTCCTCGATTCGATCTAGTCAATCTCGCGCCTGGACGTTTTAAACTTCCACCCTTAACGACATTGCCCGGCACTCGTAGGGGTTGGGGGCGGCGGCGAGCGAAGGCAGGATGTTCCCTGCGCAACGCCGCGGTACTATACCGTCTATCGGTTCCCGCGTCCCCCCTTTTCATTTTCATTCGTCGGAGCGCACTTCGCTCGGAACTCGAAAGCACGCTGTTTTATGTGTTTTGTTTTTACTTATTTTCTTGGTTTATCTCTCGTGCCTTTTGCTTCTCCTGTTCTTGTTTTCCCCCGCTTCGTCTCATCGACGAACGGCGCGGCGTCGCCGTCGCCGCGGCCAAGCAAATCGCCAGCCACCGCAAAACCCCGCCTTTCGGCACGATGAAAAACAAGGACATAAAGGAGAAACAGACATCAAAACAATCAACTCTATCGTAAAATGTTACCTATAACGCTATCATATCGTACCTGCACACCCGGACCATTGGTAAAAAAAAAAAAGTACAAACGGCGTGGCGAAATACAAACCACCCCCCCCCCCCCCCCCCCCATCCTTGTTGCCCTCCACACCGCAGCCCCGAACCTCTCTCCCCGGTTGATTCTATGCCAAAACAGAACAGTACAGCTAGAGTACACAACGGTTCACGCTTCTTAGCAAAAAACTCAATTCAAACACAAGAAACACTGATTTACCACGCAAGCACAGGGAATCGGGGGGGGGGCAATGACACAGGGTTCAGGAATAACTATTTCCGCCAACCGTAACATACCGCGGAAAAAAACTCTTCTATCCAACCCAACCAGGGCAACAAAGGTACATTTGACGGCCCCGCCTCTTTTCCCCCCTCCCCACTACGATCCTTCAGAGGGAATTGATCGATCGACAGTAGCCCGCGCTCTTAGTATCTCTTCGGCGGTCTCCATTCTCGTCAAAAGCGACAAATCTTGGAGAGGAGGTACTCGTTCACATCCTTTGCGTCTACCGCCGAACGGAAAACGCAAATGGCTCCGGGAAAAACATCAATCCACCCCCCCCGCTCTCAGCCCCCCCGCTCCAATCCGATCCAATCCAATCCAATCCGATCCGACCGGATCCGAACCGCTCCCCACCGCCTAGACCCCTACAACCACCCCCATGAAAATATCTGAAACATGCCAGGTATCAGACTACCCACGGCGCGTTCTTCTTTTCTGTGCGCGGGTCGTAAGCGGCCTTTACCGCCGCGGTCGCGCTAGAGCTAGCCGCCCCCCCATTCAAAGAAGCTCTCCACCCATTCTCGAAGCGGAAAAACGTTAAGCTCGCAATCAGAATCCCGAGCGTGATGTCCACCTGGTGCGGGGGGGAAACGGAAGGGGGCAGATAAGACACGACACCGACAAGGGAAGAAACGAAGGAGTGAGCAAAAATACAAAAAATAGCAGGCATGTACGGACAAGGTAGTACTTCTCGAACTACTGTAGGATAAAACAACGCGTGCTGCCGTCAATGAGGGAGCGTATCGGCCTGAACAAACACGAACACGACGACTACGGGCGTAGCTATTTCTAGCGGGCGAGCAAACGCCCCCCACCCCCCCATCTAGCCTACCTTCTTCCACTCCAGCCGCCTTCCAACCGAGGACAACCGAGGGCTCAAAGGATAGACGGGAAAAGGCCACTCCGCCACATTACTCTTGCCCACGCCATGCAAGTCAAGCGAACGGTGACACAAATTTATCGGTTCGCCTCTGCGATCAGGGCGGAACGTAGCGGCCATGTTTACCTATGAACAAGACTAAGCCAACGGCACGCCGCACGCCTTGCCCTCTGGGCCAGTAAACTCCATAGGAGCGATATCACCGACGCCGACACCGACGCATAGGAGGAAGTACTGCAACGTTACACAACCGTAAAACCCTCTCGGCAGGAACGTCCAACTGTATATTATTTCACACCGCCATATAACTGAAAGGAGCCAAGCCCTGCCTCGCCGTCCGCGTCCCTCAGCACCAACCCACTCTGTCGGTGTCCTTCGGCACCCACCCACCCGCCCACCACCGCACCCACCCATCAACCCCCCACCCACCACCATACCCAACTACACCGTACCCGCCCACCCACTCGCACCACCAACCGATAAAGCCCCACCTATGTACTCACCAACCCCCACCCATTTATTTACTCACCGACCCCCCCCTCCCTCCCCCCCCTCCGCAAGCGCGTGACCATAAATCACCGTCGTGTCCTTCGTGAGAGTGTGCGCCGCTCACTGTCTATGTCTAAAACGCCTCTGATTTCGACGCGTCGCCTTTCGCGTGTAGAAACCCTCCCACTAATCGATCGATGCAGAACACAGCGAAGGGCCGAGACGCCGCGCTTAACAAGACAACCCAACCCATCGCCCGGACTCATCACGGAATGCGAAGCCGCTGCGATTTCATCCCGACCTTCGACGAGGACATGAGCTCACCGCAGGCAACACACAAACCCACACCAACGCCCAAAGATATCGTTGGATCCTGCGAGTTCGTTCACCCCACCGCCGCCGACCCCCAACAAAAGTAACTCACCGTGTAGTGTTTTCGCCCCGCTATCGCCAGCGTGCACATCGTCAGCAGGTACACCACTCCAAGCACCTTCCACACGCGGTACGTCGCGTGCCCCCTCCAAGACTTTACGAAAACCAGCATCGTCAACGTCGTGAAAGCAGCGTGGCCGGAGAACAGCAAGTCTCCGCAAGAGCTGAAATCTCCAACCCTGTTGTCGTGTCGCACCGTGAGAAAAAATGGAGCAAGAAGGGGGTCGAAGGGTGGGTGAGGGGTCGCCACAACAATGTTTCGTGTAATATTCTTCGTTTCCCTTCCTCCGTACCAGGTATGTAATAGATGGAAACACGTACTGAGCGCCCGGCCGTTGGAGATGTCTCTAATAGGAGTAGGAACGAGTGCTCCGTCTCGGAAGGGAGGCATGGTCAACGGTCGAATTACTAACGCAAGCGACAAATAAGTACCCCCCACCCCGCCCCCCCAACGACTACGACCATGCATGGCATGAGTACAACCCCCCCCAACCCCGTCTAAGCGTAACCGCCATCAGTGTGCACGTCTCATGAGCAGGAACCGCTCAACGCACGGCTGTCTCACTTGCACCTCCTGTGGCGTACCAGGCAGGTACTGGTACGTATCATCAACAGGAACCATGCCTCCCCAATGTCAAACACTTACAAGCGCGCAGCAAATAGAACAAAGTACAAACTACCACCGGTACAATATTGCGGCTCTTGGATGCGTACTATCTCTAAGTTCACGTGAGATGCCTGTTTTGTTCACAACCGACGGAAATAATTACTTAATAGTCATGGTCTCTACCGACGGGCGCGTTCCGGGGTAGGAGCAGGCGGCGGTGCCGTCGCTCTCATGGTGGAGTTGTTGTCGGGATATCCGACGTTGCCAGAAAGCGCCCCCCTGTCGTCGTATCGGTACGGTAATGAGGTCAGAGTGTGTGGGTACACGGAGGCCCTCGGGGCACTTCGCGAAGTGGCAGCGGAAGCAGGAGACGATCCCAGCGAAGTCGGCCTCCACTCATTGCGGATCGGCGCAACCACTACGCTAGCGGCGGGGGGGGAAGTGCCGCAGAGGGTGATCCAGAGAGAAGGTAGATGGAAGTCCTCAGAGTCTTCCAAGACGTACACCCGCAATAACCTAGAGGACGCGGGTACCGTCTCTCGTAAACTAGCAGAGACGGGAAAGATAGGGCAGAGGCAGCCAGGCCAGGGTACTGTTTGGGGTCGAACACCGTAGTATCGACGCGACCTCGGATTTGGGGCATGTCAATGGTTTACCACCATTGGGGGCCTCGGTCGTCCGAGACTGCGTTTGTTTGAGCCCCGGCCAGTCGGCTGGGGGGGGGGAACTCCCGGGTACTGGCAGTATGATAGGCAACAAGAGTCAGCGGCCGGTGCCGCGGCAATCGTACCACGCCAGTGGACCCCCCCCCCCCCCCCCGCCGTCGAAGAGAATAATAATAACATGACAATTCGAAGGATATACCACAAAGTAGCTTTATCACATCAAACATCATACATCAGAAGAACCCAAGAGAAGAAAAAAACACACACGTCGACGAAAATCGAAAATCGGGGATCGTCGAAAGTCGAGGGTCGTCAGCAGCTCGCCGAGAACCTTCGGCACAGAAAAACTCTGGTGACGAATATCGGGGGTCGTCATCAGCTCATGCAGAACATCCAACACAAGAAAAATCGGGGGTCGTCATCAGCTGACGGAGAACCTTCCAACACCGGAAGAACTCTGGTGGAGATATGGACAAGAGCTGATCGCACGGGTATAGCCAAGCTACCAACCATAAAACTCGTATTCGTGAGCAACTCTTGTTTGGTCCTATTACACGGATCAGCGATAAAAGATGTGCCAGGTACCTGGTGTATCATAACACTGAGCTATCGCGATCGAAGCAGCAACCCGTCGACTCGCCTCCAAGCCGCCGAGCAAAGCCGAGCGGCACGCAAAGCCGACTGTGAAAACCAACTCTGGCCGACAGCAGCCCGTCCGACAGACCGGCGGTAACTCGTGCTCTTCACCGTCAACAAGCAAAACGCGTCGTATACCAGACCCAACAAAATAAGAAGAGACGAGACACTTGCGATACTTCTGTATTACACCTTGCATAGAAGTACAGAACGACACGCAAAACACACCGAACACGCATGAGCAAGGGACAAAGACAAACCACGTAGAAGAATAATGTTCAATACAAGAAAACAGGAAAAGGGAGCAAACGACTCACATGACGCCCATTCTTGTCGCAATCTCGTGCCAGTTGGTCGGCGGGTTGTAGAGCACCTTATCCCGGCAGTGCGGGGCCGGCCCGGGCATCGACGTCAACCCGATCGTCAGACACCGCAGCATGTACACGATCGACACCAGCCGGAACCAGGAAGTTATCAGCGTCACGCGCTGCTTGCGGTCCATGAACAGGCTCCTCAGGAGCGCGATGCCCGGCAAGAGCGCGGTCAACGTGTCGCTGACGGGCCGCCATGGCGAGTTGAGCTCCTGCTCGGGGATCACCAGGAAGCCGATGTCGAACAGCGGCTCTCCCGGGGTGTGCACGAAGGTGGCGAAGTTGACCGTCACTGTTTGCAGGAGGACGAAGCATACGAAAGACGGCATGGGATAGCGTGAGTCGAGAGTCGAGAGGGCGTTATAATTTCCAGGAAAAGTATACCAGGTAAGAAGACTTAATCTGTAATTTCATCATTTCCAGGAAAAGTCTCAGCAGGTTATATACTCGTACGTCTTCCTTTATCATTAACAATACGAGTAGTATGCGAACATTAGCACCTGGTAGCCATTAGTCGTGAAGAAGGATAATTCTAGTGCCGGAAAGCCAAAAATGGGAAGGAAGACATGGCGGTGGATGGAGTGTAGCATGCCAGGTATACCCTGGTACCAGGTGTGACTTAAAGAACGGTACTCGAAACGAGAAGATGCGGAAGGAGGGAGGCGGAAGGCGGTGAATGAAAGAAAGCACGATATTTCCGCCACTGAAAAACACAGTCAGGGTTGTGGAACTAATCAAGGTGGTGATACTTACACCAACTACGGCTGTTCGGAGCACTAGTGCTGGCACGAAAAATACTGAGTCTTGGGGTAAATATTCGGGCCGCGTTTTAAGAAGGGAACAGGCATGCCCAGTCGGACGCGGGTACGTACTCGAGCAGGGTCAACGCAACGAAGCAACGGCAACACCAGCAGTAGCAACAGGGGTAGGGATCATCTATGACATGATATGTTGCGTCATGCGTGGCATCGCGCAAATGAAACCATCAAACAAAACCGCGAGAGAGGCTGCGCGGGAAAAACTCACCTCCGTATCCAGCTGGTGCCTACTGACTTCTAATATACCAGGTACCAAAATAAGGATCGTCGCGAATCGCAGTTGAACTCCTCCAGCGCATGTTTTCACAGAATAAAAAAGAGTAACGAGTAATAACGCCGTCGCGAACAAAACCAGCGCGCAACTTGACGCCGACAGCTATTAATAGTGCTGTGAAACCATATACCCTGGTATAAATTCGGTGTGTGCGTTTTTCGCATTAAATCGTTCTTTCTACCCGTCGACATCCATCACAACCAGTGTCGGTGCCGATGCTTCAATCCTACTATTAATACTAGAGAGATGAAGAGATACAAGTTCTGTGCTCACGAAACTACGCCACAGAGATACTATTAATATTGATGGTACATTGTTATGCAATAAGAATACGTACGTAGACAATGCAAGGTCATGTCATCGTACTGAATACGACAGGCAAGACATGCACATTCTATGAAAGAGAGTAGACGAAGAAAGGGGGAAAAATCGAAAGTACGACTGCTTAAAGGAACGAACAAAGGAACACAACAACACCCCTGGCAGAACAGGCTCTCGACTCTCAGCAGTTGTACTCGTACAGGAAGGGGAAATCCTTCGACTGCTGAGACGAAGCCGTTAAATGAGGCTAAATTGAACGCATAGGCAGGCAGACTCAGTTAGTCGAGTCCAAGAAAGACTCATCGAAGACGAGATAGCAGAGGAGTAGCAGTACTGCGAGTAGTTCTATTAATACTGGCGTTCATCGTGCCCTTTCCTCAAGCTACTATTAATATTAATAGTAGAAATTCTTCGATCGAGAAAGAGGACGAGGGAGGGTGCTTGCTCCATGTCACCATGTCTACCGCGAACAACAGTACACAGGTACCTGGTACACACTACAACAGCCACAAATGGTAGCAACTACCCTGGTACCTGTACAGACTGCTGTTGGTATCATAGGAGTGTTCTTGATAGTCTTCAGGAATGTAATCAGGCTGCGTGTTAAAACGGAACAGATACGCTCAGTCGAACGCGGGTACCTGGTATGTAACAAATGTACTCGAGTAGAGTCAACACAAAGGACCAGCGGCAGCAGCAGCAGTAACAACAGGGGTCACAGACCAGCGATTAAAATGGCATTGCGTCATGCGTGGCATGGCAAATCATAAATGAAACCATCAAAACGGCCGCGAGAGAAGCTGCGCGGGAAACCCGTACCCAGCTGCTACGAAACAGCTGCTACGACTGCTGTCAATCGGTATCGATAGAAGTTCCCTCGTCGTAAATCCCAGTTGAAGTCGTCCAGCGCATTTTCATGGAATAAAAAAGAGCAACAAATAATATGCTGCCCTGACCAAACAAGAGCGCAACTACAGCAGTACGTAGACGCCGACAACTATTACTGTCAAAGTAGGAATTCGGTGTACGAGTCCTCAGCTAAGGAGCACAACAATGGCCCAGGCAAAATGGAAGGATCGCAGGATCACGCCACTGCTGTTGGCGTCGCCACGTAGGCTCGTGACGCTCGACTCTAGGAAAAATCCTTCGTCTGAGACGAAGCCGTTAACAATAAAGCTTCTGCATTGAGAGACGAACGCAGACGCAGACCGGTCCTCGCAAGACCCAACAGATGAAGAGACAAGGGGAGCAGTACTGCGAGTAGTATTATATGATACCTGGCACCTTTTTTGGTCAAGCTCGAAAACAATTATTCGATCGAGAAGGAGGGAGAGGAGGAAGGGAGCTCCATGTCACCATGTCTATCACGAACACGCGCTTGGGTGCGTGTCACGGTAGTCACGCTGCTGTCCTGGCCTGCATCTATTTACCAGGTATGAATCTATCCACACAGCGACAGGCAGTCAGCCATTGTTGTCGTGCTTTCGAGACGGCGTGACAGATGCCAGCCATAACGAAAGTTGGCGACACTTCCTCACTTCCTCTGCGTTTATTTTACTGTATTTTACTTACTCACCGGTCATGCACAGCACCACACACGCGAAGACCTCCGTGTGGAGGAAGAGCGCACCCAGGTCCGGAGTGATTCGTCGATAGATCATGCGACGGTAACCCAGGAGGAGAGCCACCCACAGCCCCCACAGTGGAAGCGAGAAGCTTCTACGGTGGAACGAGTACATGTGGACTCGCAAAGCCTCGATGTGATTCCAAAAGGCCACCCAGACCATCGGGTACTGCATCGTGCAAGAAGCGATGAGGGCGAACCATGCAACAAACGTCGCCAGCTCTTGCAAACGCGACCGCAGCGGCATCCTCGCCTCGATCTCGTTTCCTCCGGGCGAGAACGGGCCACCCGCGCAGGCGAGGGCCTCCCTCTCCAGCTTCAGCACTCCCGCCTCGAGGTTGGTTAGGGCTTCCAAGTTAGCCGCATCTGTCTGGCTGAAACGCTTCTTGGCGTTAGAGCCGTCTCGCTCTGTAGGACTGGCAGTCCCGTCTGATCCCATCCTGGGTGCGATACTTTCGGCAAGGAAAAAGTCCAGATCGTGGCTCGCTCTCTCCTATGAACCACCGAGCGGGGCGCAACCACCCTGGATGATCGACGGAGGGCGACCTCCGATCAAGACTACTGGGTGTCGGGAGCGTGTTCGCAGCGACTAGAACTAAACTCTACACGCCAGACGAAGCACAGGGAGAAGGGGGACCCTGCTGCCTTTTGGGTCCGTGATTCGAACAATTAAAAACGTTCCTTCGAAAAGCTGCTATCGATGCGCTGGCCAGAGGCTAGAGCCGCACCAGAGCGAAACGCGTGACAAGCCTTTACCTATCGGTCGCGGTGGCTGGCGGTTGGCTGTCGTCGGCGTGGAATGGAGACTCCAACAGCGCAGGCTGGACTGGGCGAGACAATGAAGACTAAAAACTGGGACGGGGGGAACGGCGCGCGCGGGACTATCGAAGATAAAAGGCGGTGCAAAAACAGCGCTAAAGCGGGGAAATGGAATGGGAAAAAAAAATTGGACGAGAAATTTGAAACCGTCAAATTTAACTGGCTCCTGCTGGTGCTGGGCGACTCTCGAGCTCTCGACTCTCGACTCCCGACCCGACTCGCATGGCGCCTTCCGTGTCCTCTCTCTCGTATAATCCACTCATTTTTCGCATACAGTTATTTATACTCGTAGTGTTAATACTGATATTATAATGGTAGTATTAATCGTATTCTAAGTCTATGATATGTACGAGTACCAGAGATATCATTTGTAGCAGCCGCACCACTACTCTACTGTATCATTGTATAAACATGTTTCCCCGGAATGTATACTCGTATGATAGGATACCGCCGAGCGCAGTCTATAAATATACCTGGTAGCCTGTAGTGCCCAGTGCCATATGTCTAGCAAACGGATGTTCCAGACTCGCACAGCAGTACCTAGAGCGCCGTTCTGCGGTACGTCGTTCATAAACCAGGACTTACGCCTGCACCTGTGGTATACTTTCGGCTGTGCACCCAGACTACACGGGCGTACAAAAAAAAGTATGGTGAAAAAGGGTCTCTGTATGGTACAGAGAAATCGCACGAAAACGAGCACCATTATCAGCACGAATGAGCACTGCGACTCGCGGATCGCGCACCACCGCGAAACATGCGAGGAAAAGCCCGAAGTGGAGGTCGAAACTATGTACCAGGTACTGGTATCTTTTTGGCCCCTGGGACCCAATAGCAATTTCCATATATATTAACCCTTTTATTAGGACCCCAGTTCCGTTTTGGGTACAAATCACTTGGAACTAGTTTGGTTTGTCCCCAAATCGGGACTGCGGTACTAAAGGGGTTAAAAATGAATAAAGTATGTCTGGTGTCTGGGGGTCGTACCCGAGTGAGATGTAGACCACAGATCAAACAGCCTGCAGCCTCCCGTCGAACTTATCAGCGCACGAAACCACTAAAAACAAAAATGAAGTCGAAGACCGAAAAATCCAAGATTGCACCGCATTTTTTGGCATCGTCGTGCTCTCAGCAGCAAGAATAACAACACAGCAGTAGTAGTGCTCAGTGCCCGTGCCACATCCTCATGCAATACCATGCGCTGTATCTATCTGTGCCCAAAGTAGAAGTTTTCCTGTAGAGGCCATCTGCTAGGAACTGGCTGCAAAGGAAGCAAGTGTCGCGGACGGGGCTTCAAGGCAAATGGCGCACGCTTTCGCCAAACGCCGCACGCTTTCGCCAAACGCCGCATGTATGAGCGATTGACGTCCTTCTGACGGCAACGTACTACACAGCAGCGCATTAGTAGATAGTGCTGGTGTCGGTGTTCCGCGGTAATTCTGGAGAAGAAGGTACTTGTACCACCCGAAGTGCCGTCGTGAGCGGCCGTTCAGCAGGCCTGCGACCGTCAACATTTGGGTTGGAGATTATCGCGAGACATAAGACATACTGGTACCAGGTACCAGGGTACATGCGAAGGGCGCTACAGCTAGTAGTGGTATTCCGCAAGGACGCACGGACGGGTAGACGGGTGCTGTGAAGATTACCAGGAGGTATTGACTGCGCCCCGTACGAGTGAGGTTTACATCGCATGATATGCGGAAACTCGGCGTTGCTGTACGAGACGCTGGAGGAGTCTAATGGGAGGAAGCCGAAGTTTACAAGGTGAGCGGTGAGCGGTACTTGGGCTCGAACAGAAGAATGCACAAAGTCAGATGCTCCCAGTATGTACTTTATGCTCTGAGTTCGTATACTGGAAGTATTCGGAGTATGTACCTGCATGCATATTGCCGCAAGTACTGGCAGCATGAGAGTACTACGGCGAAAATACTGCCAGTACCGGCAGTATCCTCAGTAGCGCACGCCGAAGTACGTCGAGAACAGCAGGCAGTATCCGCAGTTCCTCGAATTGGCGCAGGTACTCGTACGAACATACAGCAGTAGTATCAACAGTAGTAGTATAAAACCCTGAAATACTGGCAGCAATCGCAGAACCTCCTCCAGTTATGTCACTATTATTAATAATAGACAGGGAAAAACATCGGAATGAGGATTTGGAAGAGTTACTCGTAGTAGTGTGGACCATCAACCATTTTGTCGACGCTGGGTCAAGTCGGAAGCTTTTGTACTGGAGTTTTAATTTTAATAGTGACTAAACGTGCCTGGCTTCGAACTCTAGTCTACAGGGGGGATTGCCCCCTCGGTACTGATACTCCGAAAAACAGTCGATTCAAGAGCTACGTATACGAGCGCCGGTACCAGGTAGGTATGGAATCGTGTACGTACACAAAAAATGGTAACTACACACCACAGCAGCAGTGTACCACATACTGTCTGTTGTATTGTATCAAGGTATACTATTAATACGTACAGGACACCTAAGTGCTACTGTTTGTGTGTAATACTATGAATACAAAAAGACGAGCAATAGGAAGCAAGGCTGAGATTTACATGACAATAAAGAAGACCATAAAATCGGATTGTCATGAGCTCGTGGTCTGGTCCAGCGTAGAGTGGCGTCCGAAAATCGAAAGCATTTCGAGCTGGTCCATCCTACTCGTACAGTAGAGTGACGCACGTAAGTCGAGAACATTTTCTGGGTCCAGTTTTGGGAATTCCGAGCTGAAAAATTGAGCGGGAGTAGTTCGAGTATAACCCAACTCTTCATGCTACGGCCGTTCTGTTTTTGAGGGCGCGCGCGGCGGGGGGGCAGGGGTTACTCATTTGTTGTTTGCCTTCGAGTCATTTGACCATTGACTACGCATTTTTTTTAGACGGAGCACCGTTCCTACTCTGTGAAAGCGTTACCTACTGAGATCGATCGAATACCCAGCCCAGGATAGTCCTCATAACAACTCCTACAATAGAGGCACCTCCGATAGTTGGGCGCTCGTTACGTTCTTGCCATATACATACCAGGCGATACATAGGAACTTGTTAAGGCGGTTTCGATGAAAAACCAGCCTAGGATTCGATCAAAGTCTAAGCCGGCGTCCCCGGTGGCTTGGTAAGTAGTCCGCGTGCCTATCAAGATCAATTTCGTGGGTTGAAGTCTCATCGGTGCATGCTCGTAAGGACTTTTTCTTGCATAAAAAAATGATAAGCGGAAAAGCGCGAGAGCGTGAGATAGCTACATTCGATGAAAGTCGACAAGCAGTGTGGGAATGCTGAACCCTATGCGCGACAAAAAAATGAAGGCACGTACCGGGGGGGAGAAGGGACGACACCTGTGGCCACGGCTTGTCCAGAAGATTACTGAGGGTAAAATCTCCTACGAGTTAGGCTGGAAAGCGAAAGCGAAGATTGAAAAAAAAAAAACGTAAAAACCGACAACAAGCAACAAATGGCCCTTATTTGCACGCCGGGACGAAAACGCCTCTCATCACTGAGAAAAATTCAGGTCGAAACTCGAAATATTGATTCCCAAAACCCGGACTTTGTGTTTATTAGCAGTGCGTTTGCCATCCGACAATCAATGTGCAGCATGAGCTTCAACGTTGATCACTCATAAACATTCCCCGAAAGAAAAAGAAAAGCAAAAAGAAAGAAAAAAAAAAAAAAAGGAAACACATGCGCGAAGTCTGACTCCCTTCTGTACTACCAGTAGCTATGAGCGCAATGTCTTGCCGTTCTATCGAGGATCATATGAGCGTGATACCTACGTATTGATAGATAGCTAACGATTTTGGCAATGAGGAAGACATCGTTCCGCCAAACCCTCAAGGAAGAATGCTCGCTTCGCATCGAGTTTCAGCGTCAACCACAGCACGCAAGTTTCTGATCTTCGTATGATATATACTGGCAGACTTTAGCATCGGTTTTCTCCGTGCGTGGCGGGATTCAATCGGCCCGGACATCCTCGGTGGTATCTACTCGGATTCTGATTTTCTAGCCACTGCAACTCCGCTGCAAACTAAGCAACACAGCCGCCAAAATTTAGAGTCCTGATAGCAACTTTCAATTATCCGAACGACTACGAAAACGACGATTCAGTGAAAATCAATCTTACAGCTGGAACAGCTCCCCTGAATTACCACTGTGTGGAACGCACCCATTCTTTCCACGAAGAAACCCAGTCTAGCCCAGTTTCCCTGTGGACGACCGTACTGCTGTATGTATTAATAGTAGTAATAAAACAGTTCCTGGTAAGATGTATTGAAAGTTATATATGTCGCAAATACTACGTATCTGGTGTATTAATAGTAGTAATGAAACAGTACCTGGTAAAAGGTATTGAAAGTATGTATGTCGCAAATACTACGTACCTGGTAGATATTGAGAAACGCATCGCGAGATGTGTCAGTAGGCGTACCGAACGGGGGTCTGCACTTGGTCATTACACATCATATCCAGATAGATTCAGCTTGTGGAGGACTCAGGTCCAGGTGGGATCTGGGTGGGATCAGGTTTATATCACGACAGCAGTGTTTTCATGCAGAGCTTTTTTCCCCCAACATGGAGAGTAGAACTTTAATGAAGAGTTGTCTTTCCCCGAAAAGGAGAAAATTCCCAGAAATTTACGTTTTATAGGAAGGTTTACAAGCGGAGAACTCTCCCACCGGGTGAACCAACAACCAACAACGAACTGATGTGCCGTTCCAATGTTCCATGTATTGCAAGCACTGGATATTATATGGATATTATACGTCCGTACTCGTTCTTCTGCATTGGAACCGCAGACTCTGCGTTCTGCGCTACGACAAAAATGAGTGCCGGTAGGAACCAAAAAGGGCGGGAAGTTCCGTGTACCAGGTAGGTGTTAGTCCCCCCTATTGAGCAGGATGGCAATTCGTGGTCCGCAGCTCGAAATCGGGGAGTAGGTTAACTAGGACCACCGAGCTCGCGGTGCAAACGATAGCGCAAGCTGCTAGCGTACCCGTAGCCAGCGTTGGTAGACCTAGTGATAAGAGGAGGGATAAAAGTGGCCGCAAAACGAGAGCCACCCCTCTGGCGAACACCTGTGCACACCACGTACATGCAGGCAACCAGTGAAAATTTCCAAGCTCATCGCGAAAGCGGCGCAGCCGTGTTTCTGGACTTTACTGGCTCAGGGTTGGGGTTAGGGTTAGTGCTAAAGGGTTAAGGGGTTCGTTTGGACTTACGCCCGTACTTTTATCTCATGAGGAAGTGCTTCATATCCCACAAAATCGCGCAATGGTGAACAAAGCGACCCCTGGAAGATCCGGCAGGGCACGTTGTAAAAGTGCAATACAGAATACTGGGCTCACTGCACTAATAGACAAAGCAAAAAAAAATCGTACCCGAGGGCAGCTATCTGAGGGTACATAAAATAACACAAACGTTGATAATGTAAAATATTGGTGACGTTAATGTTCCTTCGTGTTTTGTGCTACGTAAACTCGATGTAAACGCCGAGCGCACATGCAATTTAGAGCCATTCCTAGCATAGCTCCTGTTTTAAGTTGAGCAATAGAGCCAGCGCTGTCTTACGACTCTACCTTTGTTCAGGTGCGACATATACGCAGTATATCAACAACTATTTCCAGTGCTGTGTAGGGCATGTTGTGATGGATGTTCGAATATTTCAGTTCAGTGCGCATTCTCTGACCCGAGGTCCCAAGACGTTGGCAGCCTTTCCCCAAACCCGGTTAGTGCCTTTCTCCTCTCGCTTATCGAGTTCAGCGCACTCGAAAAACGCTTAAACAGTTGTGTTTACTATCACGCCATATATATACCTGGTATATATGTATCCCCGATTCTCGAGGGTGGGCACTTCCGCACGGCCCTAGTATACCTCGTGTGCATACATGCGTCGAGTTACGCGTGTATACAACAATGTTTTTTACGTGTTGTTTGTTACGGCAGCACGTGTTACAACCAACAGACCATCAAATAGTAGCTCCCAGACGGAGTCGAAATTTATCGTAGCGCGGCCGGCGCTCTTCGTGTCTCAAGTAGGACGGCGCAACAACAGTAAACCGTGGGCACACACTCGCGTGTCTCACGTGCCCCACGAAGACTCTCTGCTCGACTTGGTGATGTGCTTTACAACTTGTGTTTGTGGTGTGGAAACATGTGGACTGTGTATGAAGTTTCGTAGAGATACTGATGTTGCACTTGCGAATACGTACTTACAGGCAGTTATCGCCCGCCTTGAGCTACGTCATACCCTTATACCTTCTACGGTGGGGGTAATATTGGCGACCGGATCAGGCCTCACGGCTCTCACTCAACACACTCTTGGATTATACGCCCAGTATGCGTACCCTGAGCATTGCAAGTATTTTACGTTGAGGCATGCAAAATACTTCTAGGGTTCCAGGTCACGTACGAGGCATCATACGTTCATTTTTACGTACGAACAGCACCCTTGCTCGTCCCTCAGGTCTATCGCCGGAAGATTCCAGCAGGACTCCTCGCTTGGTCGTGCCACGCGGGCGAAGGAGGCTCAGTATCGTCGGGCTGCGCGTCTCGTGGACCTCGACGAGCGAGACCGCCGACAGCGCCAACAGGGACAACAGGGCGGTGACAGCAACGCTTCGTGCCTCGGCCTTACGCTGACTGTGACAATCAAAAACGCCGAACGTAAAACACACGGACGATCCCGACCACCACCGACGACGAGCGCGTCGCTGGTTAATCCTCCAACGAGTAACTCGCGCAGCAGCCCGAGGTTGTCGCGCCCCGTCTCAGGTCTGAAGAGGCCGCCCTCTGCGACTACAACAGCCGCGACGGAGTCGATGACAAAGCCAGCCAGCCCTCGGAAAGAGAACCGTCAAACAGCTATCGAGCGGGCTGCTCGTGTTTACAGCCATATTCCAAGCGTCGCCACAAGCGGTCGCTCTAGGCCCCGGTCTCCAAGGCGCGCGGGGTCTACTTCGCCGCGCGGTTCTCGGGCACCCTGGAACGAGATGCGCGGACCGGCTGCAGAACGACGACAATGCACGGACGCAGAAGAACAGCGTCACCCCCTACCTTGGCCTTTGCAAGATGGATTTTTTGGGGGGCAGGTACGCGTGTCTTGTCTTCACATGTTGTGGAGCGCCACGTGGTACATAAAGACATGTTTTACCAATTTTCAATCACGTTCATGCCCACCAAGACCCCGGGCGGGGCTTCTCCGATTTTGGTCACTGGTATCTTCTCGATTGCGTCGGATGAGGACACGGTATCTACCCTGATCCTTACTGCCTAGGGTAAATATCGGACTCGGCGTTTAATTGAATTGGCCTGTCGACTAGATCACTCGGATGCAGTGTTTCCAACTCACGAACCGTCATAGTTCGAGTTTCAGCTTGCGGTGTTAAGACCTATGCCAATGGAAACGCGAAGTCCAAAAGTTTTTTTTCAAACATATTGCTTTCAAAGAACAGCCGAAAATTTCCTCGCACCGCCGCTGTGGGAAAAACAGAGAAAAATGTTTGATTTTTTATTTTTTCCCCCCCAACGGTTGCAGGCGGCGCAATTTGTTTCTCTGGTTGCAAACTGTCAACACGCTGATAGAAACCAGCTCGTGCGACGATCGACGCTCGATTTCAACATAGAGTCAGCCCACGGTCAACACGCTCGGTGTCCGGCAAGGCCGACGAATATAGATCACGGCCTCGAAGATATCAGGTGGATCCATGGCCTAGGGGGCGAGAGCTTGCCGGCGGCGTCCTACGGTATCCTCCCAAACCTGAAAAAAAAAGTTTTTTTTGCCTTTCGCCATTCGAGACGGATGGAGAAGTTTGGTCTTCTGTTTTGTGCACACCAGCGGCCAAATATTTGTCTATCATACGCCTGGTCAGCTCCCGCCACATGACACCAGCCATGGTGTGAAGACGGTGACCCTAGGGTGGGTCGGAGCCCCTAACGAGCGCTCTCTGTTCAGAATTCCCGACGCAGTCGTTGGTTTTGTCGATCGATGTCTGTCAAGGGCTTGGAATCTCGCCGCTTCGAACCAAAGATCGGCCTAAGTTTTTCTCAAGCCGATGTTAACATCGGCCCCATATTTGCTTTTTTCGGGCTTTTCCGAAAATTTGGAACTTTTCTTTTTCTAAACGTGCCCATAGGAAGCGTGTTCTAAAAAATTATGGAGGGTATCTTTGAAATTCAAACTTTTTATTGATACTTCGCTTTCCCATTGGCATAGGCCTTAGCACTTGTTTTGCGTCGACGCAAAAACTCTTCGTCTTTTTCCATCAACAGAGCGCGTAACTTCCACCGACTTGTGAATCGCAGGCGGTATCTGCGTCGTCTCACCACGGAGAAATGAACCCCATGGAAGAGGCAGGAAACAGTGCAGCGCAATCGCGAAGGTTTCCAGTGCGACCGCCCACAAGGCGGAGCGGCCCTCGCGGGCGCTTCTCTCGTCCGGCTAGCGCCCGTGCTGTCTGTCGAGACGAAGGTATGCCGAAACGAAGTAGCCACCGAACCGTCGGGATACTCTATAACCAATTCGCCCTCTGTAATTGTCCATCTTTCTCCATCCGGCCTACTGCGACACGGGGCGTTGTTATTTACTTCGTTCAAACAGACGAACAGCAATACCGTAAGCTTGACCACGTTCACACACTCTCACAAATACAGGTATTGTCTTTCATGTCCTGTTAAGCGATTGCGTTCTAAGCCCAGAACATTTTTTGCCTGGCTCTCGCAGAGGTCGGGCACCCAGGCGAAGCTCGCGTGGACGTCGCTTGCGGAGCAAGCGAGGAGCCGGGGTGGGGGAGCACGGACAGACACGTTTTCGCAGAGTCGCCAGTAACGCCCGGGAGGAAATCTGCATCAACGGAACAACCCCGCTCGCCACCGAGAGGGGCCCATCGGCAACCCGCCACGGCAGAAGCTCCTCCCGCGGCACAACGAGCCCGCATTTTAGAGCTGCAGAGGCTCGCTACCGAGAGGGGGGAGCTAGAGGCACAACTCGCAGAGGTTAAGCGACTCATGAGAGCGTCGAATTTGGGAAATATGTGCTGGAAGGCGGCAGCCACCGGGATCTTAGGAGATGGGCCGCCGAAGACACAAGCGAGGATTGTGCAGCGCAAGAAACGGAAAAGGCGTCCATCGACGGCGCCGTTGACAAACGTTGTGCGAAACACGGCTGTCGGATACCCCACTACACGGCGTGGGTTCGAAGCGTATTGTCCCCGTGGACAAAATGAGCGATCGGCCTGGGTCGAGCATTCTGCCCAAGAGACAACTGGGTATTCTGCAGAAGATATAGGTCGTAGAAGGAGGAACGGGAGCGGCGAGCGCGGCGATAAAAAGCTGCGAAGTCGGCAATACATCGAGCGCACCACATACGAGAGAGTGGTACCGGAGAGAGAACGTGCGACAGTGATGTGCGGCACTGCTTATTATTCGACAGATAGACCAGCGTCGGCGGGGTTGGTGAGGGACTGCCCACGCCGGCGCATTGTTGGGGAAAACATGGCGGCGACCTTGCAGCGTCCACAGTCTTCGCCACGTCGTCTGACGGCGAATTCACACCCGTCGCTGTCAAATCCCCCAATTGAGCATCGAAGGATGAAGGTGGCGGCGATGACAGCGGTACGAGGAATGGAGGGCGAAATGTTACACAGCCAGGGCTCTCCGCGTTTTCCTGCGTCAGAACGTCACGACAGGGAGACCCGTAAGAGCCCGTGTTACGCCAGTGATGGTTTCCCGGCAGGAGAAGGCAGGCTTAAGGGAGGACATTGGGAAAGAGGAAGCCATGAGCAAGGAACCTCTTCGCAGCCTCTAGACGGAGGAATTTCACCACCTAGTGTACGGGTCGAAAACGACAGACTCACGAGCTCTACAGTTCGAAGATTCGGACGAGAACCGGTCGAAAAACGCCAAGCAGTTCAGACGCCCGCCTCGCTCCGGGACCACCGCCAGGGTAATGTTGTTGAAGATATCGACAACTATGACGAGGATGACTTTAAGGTTGTCAGTGCTCGTGGCTCTTATGAATATGTGTTTGTGCCATGGGGTCACACTCTTGTGCCAAAGCGGACTGATGGGATTGCGAACCCCGCGTCGCCCCGAGAAGGATGGCAGCACGCCGGCCATGAAGGTAGGCGGTCACGAGATGCCGCTAGTCATCACGAAGGGGCACAAGAGGCGAGTTATTGTCGAAATTCGTCAGACAACCTGGGGGTGGACGATCTTGTCGCTGGCGGGGACAACGTCCTTGATCGTAGTGATAGCCAGAGTAGTGGTCGGAAAACAAGATCCCCTCAAGGCGGTGGCGCCTCGAGCTGGAGAGAATGGAATCGTTTGGACGAAAACGGCCCCATGTTTCAGGCGTGGGACAAGGTTATTCACAAGGCGCGTGGTCATCGCAACGGTCACGTGTTCGAGCACCTTTGGATCGAGTACGGCAAAAACAACACGGCGTCAAGTGCGGAGATTCGTCCGGGCGGGTCCGTCGCCACTCAACGAGATATCCGCAGCACAAGTTTTGCTTCACGCGGGAATCTCTCGGCGGGTAGGGTGGAAAGTCAGCTGTCTATTGGCCGCGAAAGCAAGGACGAAAAACGTTGCTCGGGCGGCGAAGCTGGAAAGGTGCCCGCACCGCAGTCAGAAGGCGGTTCGTCTCTATACGATGTGCTGCTGTCCGATGGCAGCAACTCGAACGAGACGTGGTCAATGGGGTCGCTCGGTCAAAGCGAAAGGTCGGAGGCCCTGAACCCGCGAGAAGCAGGGGGCGCACCCGCTTTGAAGGAGCCCTCAGAGTCAAGTGCGCAGCAGCGTTCAAGCCCGGGTCCACGTTTGGGCGGTGTGGCCGGGGGAAGGAAAGCGCTCGCTTTAATGACGTCATCGTCGGACGGCTCCTCGCTTTACAACAATCTTTCTCATGGTTCACACGAGAGCGTTTTGAAACAGCGTGCGATAATAGTCAGCAATCCCTCTGTGCCATTTCCACCACCCAGACGAGGGGAAAACCAACATGATCTTGTACTTCAGGGGTACATGGGAAACTCCACGGATCTCGCCGTCTCCCATTCTGAGGGAGTACCGGCCAGGTCACCCCCCGATGCACGGATGGCTCGCCCTGAGGGCCACGCCGAACACATGACGAGCGAACGCCTCGCTCACGCGAGGCCGCATGCGTCCGTCAAACAGCAGGATGAGATTGGGGTGCGGGGGGCGTTCGACGAACATTCCCGACACACATTAGTGAAGCGCCTATCGCAACCCGACATGCGATCAACCGACGACAAGGGGTCGTCCCACAAAAGCTTGTTCAATAAGGGGAGGCTTGATGACGAGACAACTACCGGCAACGACGAGGGTCGTTGGGCAACGGAGCACGGCGATGCAAGCCAGGCCAGGTTGGACGGCGATCAGTCCTCTGAACCAGGGCCGTTCGCCTCGAAGCCGCGTCGAAGGCGACTTGATAGGCAAAGATCAACCGGTGATGGAGAGCTTGACAAACACGCACTTGCACGGCATGCAGCTGCTCGCAGTATGGAACATCGTGCGAGGAGTCTTGGTTGTCTCGTTGTCGAGCACAACCACGGGTTTTTAGACGAGTCATTCCTCGGTGGCAAACTACGCCTGTGGTCGCTTCGTGACGAGGGACTGATAAATAATTTCCCGTCGCTTGACCAGCAGGCAAGCGAAAGTACTGGGGCGGGGAGTAGAGTAGGGAATCATGGTCACGACGTCGAGGAGCAAAAGGCCGAGGAAGCAAGATTGATCGACAACTCCGGTTTTGTGGGGAAGGGGGCTCAAGCGGCTGATAGCGAGGACACACCGGTCGACGCGGAAATCTCTGCCGACGACAAAGGTTTCACCCATTCGCGCAGCCCTGACAGCGAGAACGGTAACAATATCGAGGGTAAGAAAAAGGTTGAAAACTCATTTTCTCACGGTGACAAGCCGAGAAGAGTTGGGCACGACAAACGTTTGGCTGACGATCGAACACCTCGTAGTGGAGAGATGCCTGCCAGCGAGAACAGCGGCGACCGCGGGCGAGGACTCGATCTAAGAGACGAGCGTATTAGCGACAAAAAGGCGCTCTGTGACCACCTGTCACCACGCGAGAGTCAGCGCCGACAGTCGCGGGAAGCGGGGTCCCATCTTGAAGAGGACACCGCTCTTGCCAGCGGCCTTGATTCCGTGAAGGGTGGCATCAGAGTTACGGGTAGGAAGCTCCGGTACAATGGCTCTGTCGACGGCAAAACGCTCAACGACGCACAATACAACGAGAAAACTCTCGCAGGGGGGGGATACGTGGAGAACGGTGCTCGCGATGGCGGGATTGATGCCTCGGATAGCCTCGAACTCGAAAGAGAGCTCGAAAACGTTGGTTCGTTCAATGGATTTTGGCCACAACGTGAGCCTCATCGATCTCCGACCGCCGAAGGCTCGTTTGTCGAGCGCGGGCGTTATCTGAAGGAGGTACCGCCTGTCGCGGAAGGGACGTCCGCTAGCGGCCAAGGTCTCACTAATCGCACGGAAGGCGGCGATGGTCGCTTCATGGAGAGTATAGTCGATAGGAAAGACGCGCTTGCGGTTAGTGCTGCACTGTTGCGCCAAGAAGCGGATGACCAGCGCAAGCTCGTTGCCGAGATAGCCGCCGAGATAGTAGCCGAGATAGTTGCTGTTGGCGGTAAAAGTGACGATTCTGAACGAGGCGGTCGTCGTAGCGTAAGCGAAAAGGCGTTCAGCAAGAACAGGGAGGTTTTGGACAAAGCACCGCTCGAAGGGCAGCAACGTCCGGCAGAGCTTCTGGAAGGAGGGTCGGCCGACGGACGGCCCCTTATCGACGGGCAGCCTGCGGAGTACCCTTCTGCTCAACATGCACTGGACAGCGAGTGGTACCACGGAAGCACACTCGAAGCTCCAGTTTCCGGGAGCGCAGGGGCTGACGGAGGCTCAACTCACCATGAGCTACCTGACAACCTGCTGGCGGAAGAAAAATTACCACACGATGAGTCTGAGGGTAACAATGTGGGTGTGGGGGAAACGACATCCTCGGCGGCGGGCAGGGGAGGGGGCGTTACGGACGATAACCTCGATGCGGATACACCCCTCGACAAGCTGTTAATAGTATCGCTCGACAAAGAACAGAAGAAGCCGCATGGAGCACCTGCCCGACAAGGGTTGCTTGACGGGGACGCCTTGTTGGCTGGTGAGTTGCCCAATGAACGGCCCGTTGTAGGTGGGACACAAACGCATCCACAGGGAGATGGCGATTCATTCGACGGGTCGGCGGGAGGTCGGTCGCCCGGCTCGATGCACAGCTCCGCCGAAACGAAGCGCTCGCAGCCCGACGGAGAGGGGTCGCTTGATGAGTACTTGTTTGACGGAGAATCGTCCGGGAATCATTCGCTCGACGGAAATTCTTTTGATGGCCAGTCGCTTAGCGACCGCGACTCCAAGGGTGAATCGTCGTTCGATGGAAGCTCGCCTGATGCAGGTTCAGCCGACGACGTTTCGGCAATGGATGATGACTTGCTTTTCGACGACGCCTAGCTTGACGGGTATACGTGGGACAAAAGTTTCGCAGGAAAATGGGTTCGCGAGCGGGGTCAATACAGTGTATGCGTGTAGGCTCAGCATCGCACGTGCTATTTGTCTGGGTTCTAGCTTAATTCATATGGTGTCCTTGTAATTGCTGTGTATGGCGCCGATGTATAGCTGATGTACCGCTGATGTATCGCTGGTGTATTGTTGGAACAGCGGGGATACAATAGAAAGCTGGAAATGACTCCACTGCAGCAGTATTGACCGTTGATGTTTGGAGCGCCTCGGAGCGCATTGTTGTTCCTGCACCTCCAGGGGAGGGGGGATAGGCGTACCAGATAGCTACAATACGTACACATTAATCTGTAAGGAACAGAGAAACGTACTCAGAATATCAGGTGTATGTTCGATACCAGATATCAGGGTATTAATGAGTAAGGACCGGGATTTGACACGACTTTGTCTTGGTTCAAGACCACGCTCATGAAGAGCTCGACTTGGTTAATGATCAGGATTATTCACCAAGACGCAACCTCCTCTTGATCTGAGGCCGACAGCATAGAAGGATTTTTTCAATGAGGGAACAGAGATCCCAGAAGGGGACCTCATCCTTATCCCTCAAGGTGTTAGTCCTTGTGCCGCCGGCCGGCGCCCTCGAAGGCAAAAAGGTGTCTTGTACTACGTCTTACTTCATTACGGTGGTAAATGTTCGCATCGCCCTCTCGCACAGTATACTACATTATTATTATACGCTGCCGACGATCATTTAATGTACGTATTGGATTGGATGAGGCCTCCTGCCCTGGTAGGTGGCCCTACCCAAACTTCTTTGTGTTTCATACTGTAGTTCGTTCTTGGCCCACCTTCCGAGAGCTGCGTTGTCTCACCCAAACTCGCTTCGTGCTATGTACTGGTATACGTTGGGGGTACTCCGGCGCGCACGCAAATAAAACTAACTCAACAGCTGAAGACGGTGACGATTCGCCCGCGTTCGCGTAGTCGTGATCCCGTTTTTTCCTTCACGGTTGGATCAGTGTACAAGCGGTCAACTACATGTTGAAATGCACTTATTTTTTCGTCTTCCACCTCCCGCACAATACACCACAGAAAAGTATATCTCGAACCGTATCTACAACCCTCGCCCCCAATGAATGGCGAAATGAACATGAACTCGTGCCGATATACACACGCCGTCCATGCGCCGTCAGCTGTCGGTGCACAAAACAGCACCGCCCAAGGATGCCACCCAGCGTAAGGAGGACGTCCCCCTCCCCCTTCATTCACACCTTCATATTGTGGACATGCGGGGCTTGACCAAGAAAATTGGGTGTTTTATCTTCCGTTGCTATTCAGGTTCAAGTGGGGAGACCAACCAAGCGTCATCGACTCCTCACACCGTACATGTAGGCTCCTCGTACCACCCATCATTCGGAAGCTGCCTTCTATTCGTTTCATCCCTGTCCACAAAGCCTACTGTACCGATGCCGACTGCTCTCCAGGGTTGGCGAAGGCGGCCGTAGTTGTATCTCTACCCAAGTTCCAGCGTCTAAGAAACGGGGGCAAGGGGAAGAGAGAGCGTCCGAACACACGAGAGAGGAGGGCCAGACGTCTGGTAAAAACAAAACGACGCGCGCGGTCGCAGTACAGGACAGTGTTGCGGCGCGACCTGTTTCATTGAAGTTCAACGCGTCCAAATAATAACTGCGCCCGCCTCTGAAAACACGTCTACCTTCCTCTTCCCCGCATCCAACATATTTGCAGGCGAAGGAAAAATGTATCAATTTCCCTCGCGGCGACTTTAGAAGTTGCGCTGCACGTGAAGAAATCTTGCGGAGAATGGTTTGCGTCGCAGCTGGTAAGGATTTGAATTCGAGGCCCGCTTGTACCTGACGGGGGAGAGGCCTATAGGCAGGAGTCCCTTCATTTTTCGTCATAAAACATGTCTCTCTATAAAACGCAGCCTCGAAAATAAGTGTAGCTTCGTGTATAGCTCGTATCGAGTACCTAATGAGACTAGCGGCCTCTTCACCCCACCTGGTATATACGACGAGCAGACACAGGTCGCGGATAACGCTCTTTCGTTGCTATCACCGTCACGCTTTCCAGCATTCTCCTGGCGACGGATGTCGAACGCGACCGGTTCCACCGAAAGAGCCTTCCCTCGCATCCACCTTTTCTTTATCGCCCGCCGAGCAACGACGGCCGCTGTCGGTCTCGGTCTGTCTACCGGGCGGATCGCTGGAGGTACTATCCCGCCTTCGCGTGCACAAGCAGTATTGCCCTCCTGGGCGAGTATGAACATCAGTATAGTATTAGTGCACTTTGATTGTGTTATAAGTGTGCTAGCTATTTATTTTGTCGGACAACCTCTAGGTTTTCGTTACTCCTTGAAGTGCGAGCTTCGCGACACTACTCGCACGTCTTTTGGGAGACTTTCTCCGAAGGCTATTGGAAGGGACATCGGCGGAGCTACCTCGCGGTCTCGAGGACCGTAGGACCGGATGGCCGCGGTACTGTGAAAGTCAGGGACCCACCCTTGCACGGTTACCCCGCTCACCTCGAGATTCAGGCTGCACTCCGTAAAAGTGGCGGGGGGCAATCCGTACCTGGTTTTGCTTTCGTCCACCTACAATCAACCGCGGTTCACGAAAGCAAGGAGTCCACGCACGAGAGGGCGATCGCCAGGGGCCATTTAGCGTGCACTTTCGCGTACCGGCAAACTCCGATGAATTGGTGGATCATGCAAACAAGAGCATCGGCCACGAGGGAAGCCTAATGCAATCCTGCGAACACCCTCGCCGCCCGAACTGCGGCAAATTACAACCTTGAAACCCCGGTACAGACCATGTTACGTTCACGAAAAAACCCTGCCATTGTCACAAGCAGCAGATCTACCAAAAAACATTGTAAGTCCTACACTAGAGAGGGCGTAGAGTTTGGTCGTCGAAATATTCCACCTTGCTCTTGACGCGAGCGTCGAGGTATTCTTGGAACTTCAACCGCGCCTTCCAAGCGTTAATCTCGTCGGTAAAGCGCTTGATAGTCCGCTTTGGGGCGGAATACGCCTCCGCATTTTTGGGTGGAGGATTGGCGGCCGATATCTTCTCCGTGAAAGGCTTCGGCGTCCCTCTGATTCGAACCTATACGGTTTGCAGATAGGGTAGAGAAATATCAGCATCGACACAGGTTGTTTCCAAGCGATACAGGCGGCTGCGTATGAATATATCGCTTGTGGGATGGACTTAAGGAGGGTACTCAATGTTTTTGCGCGTGGGCGACGGGAGTTTTTTGCTACCGTGCCTCTGAGGCAAACCAATTTTATCCCTTCGAAGAAAAAGGTTGGGCTACAGTGTGATACTAATATATAGTCTGAACCCCACCTCATGTGGCCCACAAACAAGAACACCAATTGTCCGACACGACTTTAGCTAGGGTCTAAAATGTTTTCACATTATTAGCCGTCCGACCGCGTGCAGCATATTAACATATTTACCTTCAACGCCGTTCAGGAACAGCTGTAGTAAGAAACGAGGAGAAACCCCAGGGAAACCAACGACTGAGAAAGCCGGACACCCTGACGCGACGGGGGGTTTTCTCTTTCCGCTCCGCGCGAAATACTAAAGTTGCAGTATATTTCGGGTAATGGAGTGTACCGTAGAAAATACTGACCTGCTGCTGCACTGGTATTCGTTAACCCTTATAGAACTGCCGTCCCGTTTTGGGGACAAACTACTTGGATTTTGAGTGATTTGTTCTCATAGCCTGCAGTTCTAAAAAAAGGATTAAGTCTCCCGGGCGAAAAAAGGACTGTGCTAAACTGCATAGGCAGCAATCCCCAGGTACGGCCACCGTATCACACGGGTGATAAGATACCACACGCCCTCGAACGAGTTCCCGCTGATTTTCTCGACAAGGAGGAGAGTGCAATCTCCGAGCGATATGTGTCTGCGGAAAAAGCTCGACGAGATCTTCCCAACGCCGTCATTTTCGTTTTGTGTGCCCCCCCTATGTGTATCCTGCAGTTTCGGAGAAACTCCCGTTGGAAATTCGTCCCAGGAGATGTGCTACCTTAAGTGTGATATTGTATGTCGGCCGCGGGCAAGCCTTGGTCTTCATTTTAATAACGAGGCACTTGTTTAGGTCGTCGTGAATGGGTGCACGCCAGGGTTCCCCTCCGACTAATTCGTGTTCCAAGGGGTAGTGTCAACTTCGCCGTGCGCACAGGCTTGGCGCTGCGTCGGTCTCATGCACTCCGAGCATTGCCTCGTAACTCTGTCGCGCATACTATTACAGCAGTACAGTATTCGATCTGTGGTCAGCTTCCAACAGGGTGCGTTCACTCACGCTGAGCACTTGCCGTACCAGGTACAGTAGTATAAATGACATTCGCAACGCGTGTCGCAGTCTACCTTTTTTGTGGTATACGACAGATGGGCGGCCGTCCCTCAGAATTGCAAATGCGTCGCCGAGATTTCTCGAATAAAGGTGCCAATTGTTTTTCTAGATTTCCGGGTACATGCGAGACCGATCGTTTTGGGCACATGAACCTCTTTTTTCTTTAATACACTATGTTTAGGGTATATCGGGGCGGTCAGTCAAGGGGTCTTCTACAGCAGTATGAGATGGCGCGAGTTGCCCGTGACAAGAACCTGGGGCACGGAGTAGATACTACGTAGTGATGCGAGCAATGCTGTTTTTTTACGACGGAATTGTTCGTGTTGATGCTCACCTCGTGTGTGCTGAACGGATCAGGACGCTCCACCTGTAGCGTCCTATCTCGCTTCCTCATGTATCGCTGAAATCTGGGAGAGCTGTGTCGGTGTTGAAGAGAAAGTTGGCCAGGAACAAAAAAAAAGGCATGCCTTGTCAGCGCCGGCATTCCATCCCGGACCAGATATAAATTGATACTATACTGCCGCGCATATGTTTTCCACCCGCAATCATGCGTCCCGCCCGTTCATCAGGGTCCAATAGTGTTATGGTGACGTCTCAAAGACTGCACTGCTGTGGTGTAGAACACGATGTAAAGGGAAATTGTATGCGCGTGCGTCCAGGTATCGTACGTACAGTAGGTACCTGTAGTACGTCCAGTATATTCCATTGTTTCGGTTAATGCTATGTACACTACAGCAATACTACTGTAGAGCAGTGCTTGACTCACACCTTGACATGTTTTCCATGGCGTTCTCTCTGTAGCCCTCCGCAAGCGTCCACCAGTCCACCTCCTCGCCCCACCATGGCCTCACATGCTCACTGGATCCTGAGTCTCGACGGTCGCCCGCGAGCGACCGGCGGAGCTCTTGTCGCCTTGTGTTAATCATCTCCGTTCGCGTCGCCGGACGCGACGTGCTCCTTCTCCTGTTCTCCATCTCCGGCAGCTCGGACAGCCCCCAAGGTGGCTCGGACAGACCCCAAGGTGTTGTCTGTGGCCTTGCACATCCCGATGTCATACTACTGTTCTTCAATACACGGTGATAAGGAAGCAATTGAGCCGTCGACGTGCTTAATCGCCTCTTTTGAGAGCGGAGAGAATTGCGATGAGATATGGGTAGGACACGGAACCACCGAAATCGCTCGGTTTTCCCTCTTTTTTTGAATTCAAAACAAATTGACAGTTTCGCTTGCTCCGTGGGAGTTTGTAGTTTTTTCGCAGGCGTTTGCTCTCTCGACGGTTGGTGTTTTTCTCCAGCGCTGGCAGCCCAACCCCCAACATCGCTCGGGCTTGCTTCAGAGAACACCACCCACACCAGACTCCTTCAAGAAAAGTAAGGTACTTTTGACGTCGCCATGGAGAAGCCTGCGGTAGCAGCTTCTCCGATGCCTTTTCCTGCTCCGATGGAGGGCATCGGTGCATCATCAACCCCTGCGAAACGTGTCTCGAGGTTGATAAAAACGAAGCTTACCTTCACCGGGCACTCGCGCTCGGCGGACGCAGGCGAAGAGATCACCCTCGCGCCCAGGCTGCACTTTACGTCCTTCGAGGCGCTGAAAGCACAAGTAGAAGCCCTGCTGCGATCCCTACCTGGTGCTAAGGACTCCTCTCTCTTGTCGCTGCAGTACCGCGACGCCGACGGAGACTTGATCGACCTTCTCGCGTCGACCTTCGATCCCGAGGATTTTCGCGGCGTCCCCAGGGTTGTGCTTCGAGCGAAGGCCCACCTCGCCAAGCAGCAACAGCAACGACAGCAGTTATCGCCCCCCCCGCTCGTTGTTGTTCCTGCTCGAAAGAAGAAGGTGGCGCTGGCAGAAAGGAAGAAGGCGGCCCCGCGGCGCGTGCTGGGTCGTCGTGATCCCAACACCCTGTACGCCGCACCGCCGCTGTCGGCAGCAGTAGGGGGAGTCCGCGGACGAAGCGGCGCCGAAAAGAAGGTTACGCCGCGTGGGTACCCTGGTGCTGCTCCTGCTGCTGCTGCTGCTGCTGCTGTTACCTCTGCTCCTGGTGCGAGACCATCCAATGTCACCACCACCAGGCCGACTGCCATCATCAAGGGGGATACAGCCATTATGGCCAGGCACCACCAGCAGCTGAACAAAGCTGGTAGAAGAGGCGGTGGACGGGCTCCCGAGTTCGTGTTCGGCGCGGGAGAATCGAGGGCGTCGAGCTCGCGCTGCGACGGCGATGGCGATGGCGCGAAGAAGGCGACGAGAGGGAGGGGGGGGGCGGGGGCGGCGGCCGAGCCCGGCAGGAGGAGGCAACGCGCAACGAATGGTGCGGTGTCGTCGTCGTCAAGGAAGCCGAGCTGGAACAACGGCAACGAACCGGCGTGGGAAGAGGTGAGGCTCGCCCCCCGTCTAGCAGCACCAGCAACAGCAGCACCAGAATACTGACTGCTGTAGTACCCCTGTAGCATACCGGGCGCTACTGCATACCACATGTAGATACCTGTACCTGGTAGGCACCTGGTACCAGCATCCATGTGAAACGCGGTATATAGACTCTGCTGGTATTTAAAAGCCAGTACATCCTGGTCCAAGCTGATCCCGGTACGTACGTAGGTCACACTGCTGCTGGTGCATGCTGCCCTCCCCTCTTTACAGTACTACACGGCACACGGCAGTGCGTGCAGCAGGTGATGCACAACAGCATACTGACCGTGCAGACCAGAACGAGCGCACGACGACCTGGTGCTCGTAATGGTACAGGAGGAGTTCGTATGAATTTTAAGTCTTCGAAAATCGCAGTAATCCGGTATACCTGTGTTATATTCAACTCACTAGGCACGCGGCGGAGTCTTTACGATAGAGACTCTACCAGTTACCTGCGTACCAGGTGTTGTTGGTGATAAGGCTGGAGCTCTTAGGTACTACAGCAGTACAATACCTGGTACTGTAGTATCAAGATGGGTTCAGCTGCCATATAGGACCAGTACATCAGCACATGAACGGCGCGTGAAATATACTAAGTACCCTGGTATACGATTAATTTCGTATATTATAGACCGAGGTCTCCCCTCCGCCTTTCAGCGTGAGGACCGAGGTCTCCCCTCCGCCTTTCGGCCGGTAGGAAAAGTGCCAGCAACAACTGTTGTGTACGAGAGTTTCGCAAGGGCAACAACCGTGATACAAGTGGGGTCTGTGGACACATCATACCCTTTTTTCCTCCTTTCGTCGCTTCAGTAGTTATGCCGCCCTTCATTCACGCACTGCTCGTACTGCGTACGTTATCATGCAGGCGGAGAAGAAAAAGGCGACAATGCGGAGGGAGGCAAGGGCACGCATTCTGGGCAAGCGCGCCGCTTTCGCGACGAAGCAGACCGGAGGCCGAGGGGGGGGGTCATGGAGCAACGGAAACAAACCGAGGGTGCTGAGGCGGGCGAAGCAGGACTGCCGCGTGACGGACGCCCGGCGGAAGAAGCTCGGCGCGTGCCTTTTCCGCGGTAAGGATACGCATGTATCCCTGCGAAACTGAGAACAGCAAGCGGGGAACGTTGCACACCTCGAACAGATCAGATAGATAACTCCCGCGTGATGATCTAGATCTTTCGAGGCAGACGTGTCCGTGTTTTCGTATCATCTACGGGTATACAGCAGTAGGTCATGTTGCCGCGTGGGGCCCGCACAACCTGCATGACCCTCAGCTGTACATACAGCAGTGATAGCACATGTGTTGTGCTGGATTGGATCTGTACTGTGCACAAACTCTCACAATGGCAGGTGGGGAATTGCTGTAGATAATTAAGGTCATGACCTGCGCGAGGTGTGGAACGTTGGGGTTGTTTTTGGCTGTATCCTACTCTACAGCGGAAGTACGCGCTGCGTGGGGGTCGTATGTGCTCTCCACGAGCTGCTGTTGTTGGATGCCAGGTGCAGCAGTATGTATACACAGGTCGCGATCCCGAGCGCTGTAAAAGTACGCGAGACAGGCACCGCATGCGTCTTTGTTTTTGCTAAGCATCGCGCATCTCCGCCCTGTGCCACTGCAGTTGTAATTTTGGAGCAAACTCGCTACCGTACCGTCCAAGACAGATAGAGCAATACTCATACCGGTTAGCTGTTGCTTCTGTGATTCGTCGGGCAGACCATGATCTATCTATGAAATCTACTGTAGATTATCTAGATCCTAACCTGTCGGTGTGAGATGTATCTGTAGCGCATGATCTGTATATCACAGATCCATCCCAGGAAACATGTCCTGCTGCTGTAGTAGATTATGCAGTACATATGGCCCCCACCCGGCAACATGGGCTATTCTATCTCGATAATACAAACTAGGAGTGTGTCTCCCCCGAAATATCTGGGTCATGAAGTGGGCATCGACTAACTGCTGTCCGAGGTGGGAACTAAGTCGAACGGCGCTTTGAAGAGCGTGTGATGGAACACCCTCGGTTTCACTGCTGTCTGCCCACAGATTCAATTGGAGCGCCGCCGCCGTCCTTGGGCAAGCGGAAGCTCGGGACGTACCGAGACTTCGGACGGACCGCAGCCGCGATAATGAAGTATGTGCCCGTTCCCGACGGCGACCCAATGCCGAAGAGGGGCCGCGGGTGTGGGGAAGGTTCCGTGATGTTTCCTCGGGGTAATTCGGTGAGCCCGGGTTGACCCTTTCAGTACCGCACTGTTGTGCACGTACGTACCTGGTTTATCTGACTCTAATCCCCAAGTATATCTATGCCCAAGACGTGAGTGCAGCCCTGAAGGGGGAATTGCGATAAGAACTCGTTTATGTTTGCTTGTGAGCTATCGTCGTACCTACGTAAATGTATCGCACTTTGGACCGAGACGGGGATGCACGACGATTTCACAGTAGTATATACTCTACACGGAAAATGGAGGAGGCAGGGGGGGGGGGGGGGGGGGGGGGATATGAGGAAAATAATTTGTTGGAGATGAGTTTTGTTCGCCTCGTGGAAACCCAGCGGGAGTGGCAGCTGGCTGCCGCAAGATCGGCATGCGCAAGGGTATTGCATCGGACGATGTATACATGATTAAAAATATATTTTCTTTTGGGTGCTGACTCCTGGGATGAACAGCGGTTTGTCGTTGTCATGATGATCTGTGTTTCGGTCTCGCGTATAGGCTCTGAAACCGCTACGTACCTTCGGGGGTGAAAAGCATCTGGGAACCGCGCTGTGAACGTTTCTCTGCACCGCACCGACAAACAGAAATGTGGAGACGCTCTGCGTGGGGTCTTCGCTCAGTTCTAGCAAGATCGTTGCTAATAAAAAGTGCCTCCACTGTTGTGATTCGCAATTGGTTGCTGTACCGACACGCTATTATTTTGTCTCTTGGCGAAAATAAACTACATGTGCAGGTGGTCGCAGCTCCTCCGTGCACCGTGTCCCGCGCGAACGACGTTGATGTACCTAAGACCATCGACAAGAGAATCGTTATTGCTCCGGCGGGCAACGCTCTCAGCAGTACCGCTAAGAGCAGCAACAGCAGCAGCTTCTCGGTGAACGCGGGCTCGCCGTCGGCTCTGCCCGCCGCTCTTCGCCCGCCGACGGCACGGCCGGGCGATATCGGGTTCGGCGGCGCCGCCGGCTTCCGTATGCGCCCTCCGGCGGCCTTGGCGTCATCAGCGACGCGACGAGGCACCGGGTTCAGCAGCGGCACTAGTGCTAGCCGTGGCGGCGGCGGCAGCGGCGGCGGTAGCGGTAGTGTCAGCAGTAGTGGTAGAGGGAAAGGAGCGACTGCGCTAACGGCAGCCGCGGTGGCGAAGACGGCCTCCCCTGCAGAGCCGCCGTCGTGGTCCGGGAGGCTCCGATCTGAAAAAGCTTCTTGCTCTTTGACTATAACGGCGGGCGCTAGGGGGGCCGGCGGTGCGTCTCGGGCGGGGGTGGGCAGCAGGGCTGTGGGGAGGAAAGAGGACGTCGCGGCGGCCGCAACGATTATGGCTAAGCTTGCGCGGGGCGGTGGCGCTAGCGGTGGTGGCGGCGGCGGTGGAGGCGGAGTAGGCGGCGAAAACGTGGAGACCTTGCAGGAACAGGTGGGTGCACCCCCCCCCCCCCCCCCCATCGCTCTTCGCGAATATTTTTGTAGGGGGAGGGAGGGTATTGGGTTGAGCTCGTTCGGGCATGGAGCTGGTAGCAATAGCTGTCGGGTGGGGCTTGTCCGGGGGATGGGACTCTTTACCTTCTCTTTACCGTTTGCCCTTCGTCTTCGCCGTACCTTTCCCTCCTCGTTTCTTTCTCTGTGTGTGCCCCGCTTTTGTGCGCTCGTATCACGTTTGCCTCTATGTAGTATTCGGAAAAAAAAACGTAATGTGGGCCCAAAAGTTGGAGGTTTCTCTATCAGGAGTGGGAATGTTGCTCCGTCTCGAAAGGGGAGTGTGGTCAGTGGTCGAATGACCTAGGAAAGCAACAAATAAGCCCCCCCCCCCCCCCCCCCCCCCCGTCACCCTGATTAAGTCTACGCTGTCATCTATTGCAATAAATGGAAATGTTAGCATATACCTGGATGCAGTTCAATCTTCATGCGCCTCGCCCTAGACCTCACGGCGCTTCGAGCTTGGTGCACGCAATCTCTGCTTGGCCGGTGAACGTCCGACGTGCTCTCTGTCCCGGCACTGAAGGGATGGTAGGGTCTATGGTGATACGACTGCGGCCATGGATGACGTAGAGTACCCCCCCCTTCCCTCCCCTCCCCCAAAAGGTGGCGTTGCTCAAGATGGCGGCGGGACTGTCAGACGAGGAGTTGACGTGGCGTATGGAGACCGCGAAGCCCGAAGCGAACGCCTATCGCATCGCCTCGGCGGCGCTGGAGAAGGCGGAATCGACGTACGAGCGTTTCCTGTGGCGTCAGGTTAGGCCGAGCGGATGGCGATGCGGTATCTTGTGCGGTACCTGGTATATACTAGTGCGGCGCCGCCGGTCGATTTTTGTGGTGGCGTTCTTTTTTACGTAGCCCGTTTGTTTGTTTAACGCGGTGGAAACGTGTTTGCCTTTTTTAGCCTTCGTCGTTTGTGGTCCGTGGCGTGTTGCTGGTTGCCAGTGGCACAAGAAAATTGACGAGTTCGACTGGTGGAAGGGGTGGAAGCTCAGCACTTACCAGGGTATTCGAGAATTAGGTTGACACCCAATGGCTGCTGTGTACGAGACAAGAATACCTGACCCTCGTCCTCGGTCAACCAGACTCAACCAACCCCGATCAGGCCCAATCAATTATTTGTCTCGTGCACGGTGTGTGCCAACCATTTTCTCGAATAAGTGGTGAGCTCGACGTACTGGGTGGAAAGGGTTGCTCTACCGACTCTGGGTGGACCGGGGCGGGTTGACATTCGATGACTGTGTACAAGACGACTAGAACTGACCCTAACCCTGACCGTATGCAAATCAGACCCATTCAACCATTGGCTAGCGTTATTCCTTTCGTCGCGTAACCGAATAAGTGGTAAGCTCTACTAAGCTCTACTGGGTAGAAGGGGTCGCACGTACCGACGCCGCCGGGTGGACCGGGGCATAGACGTTGGTTGCTGCGCCTTGTACAGTGGCTTGCGACCACTTGTCTCCGTTCCGGGTTGGATGAACACGGCGCGAAGTAGTCATATATCCCTCCCCTTTAACCCCCCCCCCCCCTATTTTTTATAGGTTGGGTTGGCGTCGGTTGGCAACGACACTGTAAAACATGCCGCTCACTACGTGAGCTAGACAACCAGGGTACCGTTTTTTTTTTTTTTTTTTTTTGGCGGTCGCCCACAGCTGGTTGTCTAGTTAGATCATTTGTGCGAGGTAAAGAACCTTTACTCCGCACAATTGGGAATTATCGTATCACGTAGTGTTCAAGGTAAGGCACCCAAGAGGCGGTTACATAGTACTCCCATTGCTGTTTCTGGAAGTGCCTACACCGGAAATTAAATCAACTCATTGAAGCTGTCGTCCATATGCAAGTCCGCCTCAAAAGCGGGTTTAGTAGGATGCAGCTCGCCCTTCGTGCGACTCGCCGGACACCTCACGGCGCTTCGCGCTTGGTGCAAGCAATGTCTGCCTGGTCGGTGAAAACCCGACATGCTCCGTCCCGGCATTGTAGGGATGCGAGGGTCTATGGTCATACGACTACGGCCATGCATGAGATCGAGTACATCTCTCCTATCGAGTACACCCCCCCCCCCCCCCCCCCCCCCCCCCCCAAAGGCAGCAAGGCGTTCACTGATAGGAGGGTGGGGGTAAAATTAGCGCCAACGTTTCCCCAACCGAGTCCCCCCGCCCCCTCCCCAATTCCCATCCCGCGCGGTCGTTCGCCCTATTCCCACCATCCTTGCGGCTCCGTTCTGCTCCGCCCCACCCACCGACCTATCTCAAAACGGTGTCTTGTTACCATCCACCAGGGCCAGCTGCAAGTCGCCCGCGCCCGCCTGACTGGTAGGGGTGTCGGCGGCGACGCGGCCACCTCGGCCTTCTCCGTGGCTATGGCCCGGGTCGCCGCGGGAACCCTAGACGACCGAGCCCTGTCCCGCCTCCGGTCTTCCTCCGAAGCCGTGGTATTGGCGCTTCAAGAGGCTGCCTCCGCCGGAGGGGGGCGTAAGGGGGGTGCATATGCCGCTACAGGTGCAGGTGCTGGTGCTGGTGCTGTTGTTTTTCCGGCGGACGTTGCGGCCTCGGAGGTGAGGGCCGCGGGGCAGCGCATGGCGAATCTGGCGGCGGCGGTGGAGGCTACGGCTAGCACCGGGTCCGAGGTGGACCGAGCCGCGGTGTGCGAGGAGGTGGCCGCGGAGGCGGCGGCGCTGGGCGGGCGGGCGGACGGGGTGGAGCGGGAGCTCCGCGTGGTCGGAAGGAGGGTGGAAGAAGCCGTGGGACAGATGGAGTCGTGGCAGCAGCGGCGGGCGGAGGCGCCGGAGTTCGCGGAAGAGGAGGCCGCGCGGGAGCTGGCTTGGAGCGAGGTCAACCGGGAGGCGAACGTGGCCGCGCTTGAGGAGATGCGCGCGCTGTTGCCGGAAGCTGTGTGGGGCATGAACGCGGGGGGTATTCAGGCGGCAGCGGCAGCGCCGGGGGTTGCGGTAGGGGCGTCGAAGGCTGCGGTAGTGGGGGTAGAAGAGGCTGCGGGAGTGGTGACCGCGATGGACGGGAAGGTTGAGGAGGGGGAGGGTGGTGGTGGGCGTGTTGTAAAGGGTGGTGTTGGTACTTTTTACCCGTCAGATCTTTGCGTCCGGCTGCGGGAGTGCCGCCCCCTGCACTGGCTGGTCAGCGCCCCCGAGGACATCGCCGGCGCGAATTTCCTTTCCGGGGAGGGAGCCGCGGCGTTCACTCAGCTGGAAGCGATGGACCTGACGGAGATGCGCGCGGTGTGGTGCGTCCTGCCGAAGGAGTTTTCTAGGGACACGGACGGCAAGAAGGCGGAGTGGAGAGCTAGGTTTCGCGTTCAGCTGGAAGGGTTGGCGCGGCAACAGGACAGGGCGACTGTTACCGCCGGGTGAGCTTTTATTTCGAGAAGATGGTGCATAATTTTGTTGTTTTGGCTGTTTTTGAAGTGGTTTTGGTCTTGTTTCGGTCTTGCGGGACGGGAGGAAAGAGGTTTTTATTTTTTGGGGGGGTTGTCTGATCGTTCCAACGATAAAGCCCACCTTTGGGTAGGGTGGGGGGGGGGGGTACTCATGCCATGAATGGCCGTAGTCGTATGACCATAGGCCCTCGCATCCCTACAATGCTGGGACGGAGTACGCCGAGTTTCCTCCGACCAGGTAGACATTGCTTGCACCAAGCGCTGAACATCATGAGCCAAATGTCACCATGGGGTTGTGTTTTGGATGGTCGTAGTGGTGTATACGGCGGTTTTTCGTAGCGTAACAGAACCGCCGCAGGTGGACATGATGGCGGGCTATTCAATAGTGTTAAGGTGTTGCCCTGGAAGAAAAAGCTTGAGTGGGCGATTACGCGGGACCTGCTTAAACCCTTTTACGACTCCCCAATTTCTTCCTCTGGAAACCTCTCTGGGACCTCAGGGGGGGGGATTGACGACGGAAAGTGGCGATTATAGCGAAATGGCCACCACGCCACCACGCTGCGTGATTGGGGGATAAGACAAAATTTGTGTCCGAGTTAGACTTCTCGGCGGCACGGGCGGAGCATGACCCCCTATATACCCCTGCTGTGGGGGGCTCACGCTGTGCTCAAAGGCGGCTGATAACACTAAGTAAAATGTATGCCATTGTTTTGGTCGCTATATATATCGGGGGTCCGAGAGGGGTTAGTTAGTACAGAATGGTGCCGGTCCCTGTTTAGTGCCGGCATTTTCTATAGCTCCGATCCCTTTTTCGTGCCGGTATGCCCCACCCTACAATAACGGCACTATACATAGCGGCAATCGGCCTTACTACTTCGCACACGATCCACACTCGCTGGTGAGTCCCATCTGTGCTAAGCGACTCCACGTGCACTCTATTACGGGGGTCCATAGTAAATAGAACCAAATGTTCTTAGTAAAAATATCGAAATATATAAGTTTTTGTGTCTACCGCAGGTCCTATTTAATATGATCCCCCGTAATAGCGGGCAGCCGGCGCTAACGAGAGAGGGACTACTGCTGTAGACTAATTGCAAGTGTTTTTTTACTCGAGACGGGAGTGCGGTGGTGAAAGGATCCATTGGCGACCGCGGGAGGGGATACGTGCGTGTGTGTCTCAGGGGGGCGTCTTGGACGATGCATCGAGTAAAACAAATATGAATCCCGCCAGCGTAGATGGCGTGGTCTCATTGTATTCTGTGACAATCAAGTTCCGCTGGCGCAGCCTGCTACGTTTTGTTGTTGTTGTTGTTGTTGTCGTTTTTGTGACGGGGGTGTCGTACAGTATGTTCTATCGCACAGCTACCTGTTGCTCACACGATGGAGTGAAATGACCGCTCGTGCCCCCGTGTGTTTTGTTAGCAAGGAGAAGTGCAACCTTCGCGGGAAAGTTCACGTCGAGAAATAGTAAAAAATACGGGTTCTACTGGTTTTTTGTTTTTGCATTTCGGAAAGCCGAACCAGGTCGTCGTGCCTTGGAAGCATGGAGATTTTGCGGTATCTAAGCGTTCACAACCCTTTCTGTGCGAACTCCCGCGAAGGCGAAACCCTCCCCCCCGCCCAGCGTCCACCATCTTGTCGAAACCCTCTTTTCCACCTCACCCCCGCCCTTCTCCGCCCCCACCCCGCCCTTCTTCGCTCCGCCCCACCCCCTCCCCCCTGCCTCGCTGCGCCCCGCCTCCTTATATTGCCGTGGCGAACCCCCAACGGACCAGGTGGGACCCCGTGCGTGGGCGCCGAGCAACGTGTCGCATGCCGCCCCTCCCGCCCCACCGCGCTCGCCACCCCGCTTACTTCTATCCCACTGTGGAGGCGACGGGGGCGCGACTTGCCCGGCTGCAGGAGCAGCGCCGAAGGCTGGGCGCTCGCAAGAAGCGGCTGTCGGCGTTGGATGCGGAAGTGGTGGCGGCGAAGGCAGAGGTGGATTCTGCCTGTGCGGACGCGCGGTCGGGCGAGCTTCGGAAGCTGTACGGCGCGGACACGCTGCGGAGCGCTCGGGAGGCCGCGAAGAAGGCGTACGCGGCGGTGACGCGGGAGCGCAAGGCGCTTGCCGCGAGCGCGGCGGAGGCGGGGCGGATGGTGAGAGCAATATTGAGGCGCTGGGGAGGGGAGGAGGGGGGTTGGAGTTGAAGTTGAGCACCGGGAAGGCGAGAGGGGCGGGGGGGGGGGGGGGTACTTATGGCATGCATGGCCGTAGTTTGGAAGTTGGGAGCTGGGTAGGGGGTTGTCTGTATTTTTATTTGATGTTTTCGGGACAAAACTTGTCGTTATTTTTGTTTGGCGACGATTGGTCCGCTGTCCTTATCCTTGTTCTGAAGCAGATGCCTTCTGTACACGCCCAGGGCAAAACATATGAACTCTCTTGAGAGGTAAGAGGTGTTGGTTGCACGATTTTTTCTCGCCCACTTGACTTTCTCGCGATGTTTTCGCGCTTCTCCTTCACTTCCTCCCCGAGATAAGTCTAACTTGATTACCGATTTTATCTTCCACTCGCCCTTCTTCTTTCCGTCCCTCGCTTCGTCCGTCCCACGCTTTCGTAGCTCTCTACGATGTACCCGTCCCTGCCTCAGCTGGAGTCCGAGGCGGAGCTGATTGCCGAGGTGTACTCCCGCAGCTCTCCCGTCGACAACAACAGCGATCCGCTGGAGGCGAACAGGAGGGACAAGGCACGCATCAACCCGGGCGCTGCCGCCTCAAACGATAACCGTGGAGACAACGGTGACGGTAGTGGCGGCGCCGCCGCCGTCGCCGGGGCCGGAGATCCCGTGCCCGTATCCCTGGTCCGCGTCCCGGGAGCGTTCAGCGCGGAGCCCGAGCTCCGGCGGAGGGCGGTGGCGGCCGCCAGGAAGCTCGCCCCCGAAGAGGAGCGTCGCCTTAGAGCCAGCGAGGTGCAGAACGCCGTGTCTCTCAGGGGCGAGCAGAAGTCTTCGGGGCTCAGAGAAATGCCCGGTGCTTCGGGCAGCGTCGCAGCGGTTGGTGCTCCCGCGGTTGATGCGAGGGTTGGCGCGCCGGGAGCCGCTACTGAGGTGGCGGCGGTGGCGGCGGCGGCGGCTTCGTCGGCTGCGGCTGTCGAGGGTGGTGTCGGCGGGCTGTTGCTGTCCGTATCACCTTCTACCGCGTCCGTCGGAGGTGTTGCTGCCCTCTCGCGAGAGGGGAGAGAGGTGGGGCGAGGAGGAGGGTCGGAGAGGGTTTTGGAGGAGGCGGGGGGAGGAGCAGCGAGAGAGGCTGCTGCAGGGTTGGCTCCCGGAGGTAGTGGTGGTGGTGGAGGCGGCGTCGGAGCGGCCGGAGAAGGCGCCGGGGGCGAAAACGGCGAGTTTCGGCGACGCCGAGTCAAGGTCGCCCCGGGGGTCCTGGCGTTCCTGACGAAGGAGTATAGCGACAGGGCGTTGACGGCGTCGGTAGTGGCCAAGGAAGCGGCGGGGGGGGGTTCCCGTCTTGTCGCCGCCCCCGCAACGGTGCCGGATGGTCGTCCGTTGGGTGGTGCTTCCGGTGACGGGATGGGGGTGCCACCACCGCCGCCGCCCCCGCCGGCGATGGTTCGTCCCCCCGCGGCGAAGCCAATATCGAAGAGCCTGGCAGCACTGCTTGCGAAAAAAGTTATTGATAACGGGTCGGGGGGGTTGGCTAGAGGTGGCGGTGGTGGGGTTAGCGCAGGAGGCGGTAAACGGTCGGCGTCTGCCTCGCCGCTTGGGTTCTTAGACGAGCTTAAGGCCCGGGCGAAGGCTAACGCTGGTCAGGCCCTCGCTACGGGGGATGCAGAAGGCGACGGTGGGGACACCGCAGGAGCGGGTGTTGCGATGGGTAGGGTTGGTGAACAGGTTTCGGCCAGCATGGCCATTGGGGGGGGGTTGGCGCGTGTGTCTGGAAAGGAGGCCACGGTTGTGGCCAGAGGGGGGTCGTTTTTGGATGAGCTTAGGGCCCGAACCGCAAGGATTTCCTAGAGAGTTGGACGAGCGGACGTTTTTTCTGTGGATGGAACTGATGCGCCTTTGTGTGTGGGAGAGAAAATTATTTGGATCTCCGAAGTTGAGCAGCTTTTGCTGTGTCTTTGTTGTAGGGAAAGGGATCGTCGGACGGATCAGATCCTCGTTTCATTATCTAGATCATTCAGGGCAGATAGATCCCTGGTCTATATGATCATATCGATCTACGTGGTGTTTTGGCCGGGTGAGATCTGTGTGGCACGACTCGTCTCGCACACAGGTTTCTGCCGCGTGGGATCTATCTGTATGTATGATACGGCTCTTGCACAGCATATCGTAACGGCAAATATGTTATAGGATCAGGATGATCTACTGCCATATCGTAACGGCAAAGATATTGTAGTGATCTGGATGATCTACGGTAGTAGATCGTGATCTGTTCGATGTGTGAAACGGTTTAACCCCTTTAAAACTGCAGTCCCGTTCCGGGGACAAAACACTTGATGAAATTAGAGTCAGAATTATGTTCCTGCACCGTGCAGTTCTACAAGGGCTAACCGCATGAGTAGGACACAGTCTACTGTGGTTCCAAGTTGTTTATCCCCCTAAACTCGGGTGCGAGTGCAAAAGAAAAGGGTTAATTGAGAGAGCGGGAGTTCCACGAAGTAGCATTTTTTCATATGTTTATGTATACACATCAGGCAATCAATATAGGTAAGGTATTCGTGTACTGTAGTACCAGGAAGTACTCATATTTTTTACTCGTGCTGCTGCTATCGGGTGGTTGTTTGCGCAAGCGCCGGGCAGCGGGGGGGGGGGGGGGAGGAAGTGAGGGAAGTTACCGTTCGGACGTAACGCTCGCTGCTGCCGCGGTACTCGTGAGATGGACGTGCGATCGGCCTTGTTGCTGTCTGTTTAATACTTTTTTTTTCCTTTTCTTTCTATTTTCTATTTTTATTTTCAAGTCTTTCGCTGGTACAGTATTATAGTATTATAGGCATGCGATCGATTCTCTTCGTGGTGTGGATTTGTGTCGTGTACGAACCTATACTGATTTTACAAGGTATGCATGTCGGGGTCGGTAAGCGCAGGGCGTTCAACATTGCTGCTGCTAACCGCTGCTGTGTTTTCGACGGGCTTCGATGGACAGCACCCGTGTTTGTCCAGAGGACGCGGGTTCAGGGTTGTTATACTCGTAGTACATAACGGGTGCTGCTGAGCGAATGCGGCGTTGAACGAAATGTACGCCGGTTATACAGCAGTATAGCAACGCCTCGCCGGGAAAGAAAAAGCGGCTAATAAATAATGTGTTCGTGTTGGTGGGTGGTATACACGAGTAGGACCTGAGGAGTCACGGGACGCACGAACCGGAAGAAAGTGAGTGTGGAAGTGATGTTATCGTACCTGATACCTGGTGAGAGATAAGAGGAAACTTAACCCTTTTACTAGGACCGCAGTTTCGTTTTGGGGAAAAATTGGGACAACTTACTTGGGATTTGAGTGGTGGTGTGTCCCCAAAACGCTACTGGAATTCTAAAAGGGTTCAGACCGGCGGATCCTTATGGAACTCTATACAATGAGACGATCGATTGTTGATAGTTCGGCCCTTTTCGATATCGGGCCGACTCCGGAATAATTGATCTACCTGGTACTATTTTGTACTCCCCGCGACTGATCCAATCAAACCCCTCGTAGGAGCCGGTCGATCACCCTGTTTTTTTTTGTTTTTTTTCTTGAGGCCGGGTATAACGGCTGAGTACGTGAATGAGAAGGGGCGTTTATTATATCCTCCGCCGTCTCCGTACGTAGAAGGCGCGCGGCAGTACGAGTAGGTTCACGCTGTGCATTACGTGTCCACACCTCGGCCAGGTATATTGATATATACTAGGTATGCTGTACGACAGTACAGTAGATATAATCTACAGTAGTAATTCTTCGCCTGCTGTTAACAGTTGTGAGTGTTTTTTTTTTCAGGAGCATCTACATATATATTAGTAGTACAGATCCAAGCCAGGAAACAAAACATGTGTTGCTGCTATTACCGGGGACCATAGTAAACAGGACGTACGGTGCACACAAAAACCTACCTGGTATATATTTACATATGTTTACCAACACCAGTTGGTACTATGTTCTATGGTCCCCCGTAATGCAATATTAATAGTATAGCAGATCATGCAGGCTATTATATAGACGAGTACAGTGTTCCCATCCGGCAATCTGAGCCAGACCATACAGGTCCAGGAATATATCTGCCCTCATAAAGGTCTGGCTCACCTAGTGGGGAATCGATGACCCGCCCCAGAGGTGTGCACTTGTCGCAGTGAACACGGGATGTATCACCCCACAAAGACATTGGCAAGCAGAGAAAAAAAACTACCGGTACGTTGCTTCGAACGGCCGATTCTGTGAGATCGCCACATTTTATTTCTCGGCTGTCATTTTTTTTTTTTTTCCCTCTGAAATCCCAAAGGGGATGCATGTGCGTGCTATATACGATATTTTGCCCAGGTTTCCTTTTAGTTTCCGGGGATCTTTCAGGAATGTTTTGAGTGATCAACGTTGAAACTCACGCTGCAAATTGCATGTCGGATGGCAAGCATAACAACAACAACAAAAAAGATATTAAGGGCACGTACCAATTTCCAGCCAAACTATTTTTTGACGGACCGGGTTCCTTATTCCTTTTAGGACTGCAATCGTGTAGGAACCGGGCATAACCCTGTTGCTGTTGTTGTTTTTAATCCTCGGGCGGATTGGTAAAAATAAAGCTTACCAGTATTATATAAGCTCATCACCTTGCCACGTTTAGAATAATACGTGTCGTGTGCCAGTTTAACCCGTCGCTCCCGTTGCAACACCAGAGCAGGCTGCTATTATTACCACTGGCGCCTTGGGCATGTTGACCCGACCTGACCGAAACCGAGCATAACCCTGTTGTATTCTTCGGCGCCTTCACCGAGCACTATAAAAGGAATTACCAGGTATTACTAGTGGCTTAAGATGAAGCCTGTTTCCCCAGAGCAGCCAGGCGGTGGGCCCGACATTCCTCTCGCATCCTCGGTATGTATCCACACACCAATCTATGTTCTCTGGCTTTGGGCCGGCAGGAAAAACACTATTATTCGACTTGAAACTGGTTATTCACGTGACATCGGCTCCGATTTTGAAGCCAGTAGGAAAAGCGCAATGAATGGCCGGACTTGAAACTCATAATTCACGTGGTATCGGCTCCGACTCATGGAACCACCTCTGCGCCATCGCCTACGATGTTGGCTGAACACGAACAGCACGTACGTATACGTAGCTTATCCCTCTGGGGGGACATCTGAGGGGAGACTTGGCGACAAAAAAGGACTACATACGAGTACCACAGGCACAGCAGTATAATACTGTGGAGAAAATGTCCGCTTTTTCCGGAGTGGTTCAACTTTTCTCGTAAGGCCGCGGGTCTTTTCTCGTGCTTCCTGCGGCGGGGCCCGCAGGGGGCGCGCGTGGACAGTACGGTGCAAGCGTTGGCCCTCGGCGGGCTCCGTGGCACATGCTCTAGGTGGTCAAAATCGCGTGCTCCAGCAAGCAACTCAGGGGATGGGCTCCCACTTCCGAACAGCCATTCAGAGGCAACGGCCACGGAATGATTGGGGGATGACACCGATTGGCGTCCCAGACACCAAGCAATGGGCCGTACGGCGGTGCTTGGGCAACATAGGCCAGCCCGTACTGCTGTTGGCTCGCGCTGCCCTTAGATAGACCGCTGATAACACCACAGTTCTCCTCGGTTTGGTCAATGTCTTCAACACCCAGAGGGATTACTACCAATAGCCCTTTTACAGTAGGACTGCAGTACCGTTTGGGGGACAAATTACTCAAGAATTTGACTGGTTTGTCCCCACGGCGGGACTGCGGTCATGGTAAGAGGGTTATCTGGAAGGCATCAGCGACACAATGCTCCCACAGCACCTCCTTTCAACATGATCGGGTTTTTTAAAAACTCATTCGACGAGATTTCTACCAAAAACCCAACAGAAAAGGGTGATTTGACCTGGTCATCTCGGATTTGTTTTCGACATAATATTGTACCTGTTTACCTCGTATTATTTGTTATTATTACATAGCCATAGCCCCGCTGCAATTCAAGAGCAACAAGCATAGACCAGACCGCATTTCCACGCGTGAGCAATTCACTCAAACCATCGACTCCAAAACAAGAACAAAACTCTATTGCCTGTGATGCAAGCGTCCCAACCCCATCATATTTATAGGGTGCAAAAACAAAGACCTCCAGCATGAAAAGGAGGGGCAGGCGCAAAAACGACAACACCCCCAAATAGAAATGGAGGAAAAGACCCAAAGTTCGCTCTCTCTCTCTTTCTCTCTCTTTTTCTCTCTCTCTTTCTGTACCTCTCCCTCTACTGCCACGGTCCGCTCTGCGTCGGCCTTCCCCCTTCCGGCGACACGGGCGGCCCCTCTCCCGCCCCTCCCCCTCCCGCCCCTCCACCCCCACCCCCCCTCTCCTCCCCCGGACCGCTTTCACGTCGGACGTCTCGACGAGTGGCTTCGTCGGCGACAATCTTCCTCACGGTGGCCTCTCCAAGACCCCCGAAGGCATCCCTCTCACCGTCGCCACCCCCCACCCCTCGCTCATCACGCACCAGGGTTTCCACGACGGAGGCCACGTGCTCAGGCCTCAGACCCGTGCGGTAGAGCGGCGCGACGTTTTTGTCCAGCAGGCGCTCGTCCAGCCACAGTGCGATGTCCTCGGGGCTCGACGGTGCGTCTCGTCGCTGCTGCTGCTGCTGCTGCTGCTCATGCTGCTGCTCATGCTGCTGCTCATGCTGTTGCTGCTGCTGCTTCCCTGCGGTGATGAACCCGGCGGCGCGCCTGTACTTAAGCAGCGCAGCACAAGCTCGATCGTTGTAGTCATCTGCGTACGATGTACCACGCCCGCCGCCGCCACTTTTGCTGCCTCTGCTAGTGCTGCCGGGTGCGGTAGGCGAGGCAGCGTCGTCGCTGGGGCGTCGCCTGTTGCCCGAGCCCCTAGGCTCCCAGTCGTCGTCGGTGATGTCGTCTTCGCCCTCGTCCAAGCGAAGAAACACCTCGGGGATTTCATCGCCGAACACGCCTTCATTGTTCATGCTGCTGCTGCTGCTGCTGCTGCTACTACTGCCGCCACTGCTGCTGCCGCTGCTACCGTTGCTGCTGCTGCCGCTGCTGGTACCGGTGGTGGTGGTGGTGGTGGTGGTGCCGTGTGCGGTGGAAACATCGACGGTGACGGTTTCGTCGGAGGCGTCCTGTTGTAAGGGACGGGGGCTGTTCGGTGATCTGCGTCGGCGGGCGGGGTCCGTGAAAGCTTCTTCCTCGCGACGAAGGACGGATATCTGTTTCCGACGAATGAACGGGCAGCCGGACAGACAGACAAGACAGACAAGACAGACAGACAGGACACACAGGAAGACGGACGGACCGAAGGGCGGACAGGCAGGCAGGCAGGCAGGCAGACAGACAAATAGACAGACAGACAAGACAGACAGACAGACAGACAGACAGACAGACAGACAGACAGATAGACAGACCGGCGAACAGACAGACAGACAAACAAAAAGAAAGACAGACAGACACACGAGCGGACGGACAGACAGACAAATAAATATACGGCATAATATGTCGGGATTCGATCGACTCAACGGAATGTTCTATTAATACAAGGTCGGGTTTTTACTCTGGAAGAGGGGGGACACACGTCAGGGGGGGATACCAACAAGGGCCGTACCAGCTCCGGACCAGAGTGCACCGATAGTATAGCTGTCGATAGGAACTCGCGCTTCAGGAAATTATGTGACTGTCGCCAACTTGTGTGCGTTTGCGGAAGGGTTTTCATACATATATATAGGAAGTTGATTGTAAGAGTTCGGCGGTCGTAGCACCCACTCACAATCCGGTAAAATCCGGCTTCAGCCAACTCGATGGGGGTACCCTGATTTCGGGAGCCGTGTGTGTTGTCTTCGCGTGGAACCACTCTATCTACACAATGACATCAGTGAACCCAGTGTCCGTCCTGCTTCTTCGTCCTACTGTAGATATATACCAGGTACAAATGATCCGGGCACAGACTGTGAGACAAAGAAAAGTAGTACATACGAAACTCGACGGTGAGACAGTGAAAACCGGTAAAACGATAAAATCGTGTTATAACAGCCGCCAACAAGCTAAAGACACCTATACAGTACCTGCGCCTCCAGAACTCTCGGAAACAGTCGAGCGACGCACACGGCGTAGGGGGCACCGCTTGCGACCGACACGGCCGACGCCAACTCGTGCAGGAAACTCCACTCCGTGCGGGACGCTACAAGGCCGCGCGCGACGCCTGCACGTCACAAACACAAGCGCACGCGATGTCGGAAAACGATGTTAGCTGGCGGCGGCGATGGGGGTTTAGGTGGTGGTCGTGGCGTTGATGTTGGTGGTGGTGGGGGTGGTGGGGGTGGTTATGGTGGTGCTAGTGTTGTTGTTGTTGTTGGTGGTGGTGGTGATGGTGGCGTGCGCGATGGCGAAGTTCGATATTATTTATAGTCGGTGGCAAGCGGCGGTGGCGGTGGCCCCTGCGGGCGAGAAAAACACTTAATTGCACCCGCCGTACTACAGTGGAGGTTGCCAGAGGTATTACACGAGGCGCCAGGTCATTTTTAGGGCTGAACGTCAAGCGACATTTTCCAGAAAATGTTCCAAGTATTTTTGTTAGCCAGCCCTCTCGAGCCCCGGGGCTCTTCGCGCGTCGCAACGTACACTGCATCGAGCAACGAGCGGAGCGGTAATAATCGACACACCTACAACATACGGTAACTGAACCAAGACACACAACCAAAACAAACACGAAGCAAATTGAATCAAAACGAAACAAAACAAAGAACAAAAATTGAAGCCAAATAAATCAAAACAACAACCAAGAGAAAAAACAAAAAAAAAACAGCTCCTCGTACCGTAGATTCAACAAAGCACGGTTCCGCTTAGTGGGTCCACGGAAGCGACCATTTTTGGAACCTGGAGCAGCATGGTATTGTGATACCTGCAGCGTTTTTTTCCCGTCGGAAATCCATACCTGCGAAGGCGATGTCTTCTCTCTCTTCGTACAGCGGGCCGCGGAAGCCAAGGTCCTTCTCGAGGCACCTCGACACCCGCTCGATCCCCTGGTGGCTACAGCACGGCGGATGCATCGGGGATGTGCAAGCGACGGGGGAGAGGGGAGGGGGGGGGTCAAGGGATGGGGGGTTGGAGGGGAGGGGAGGGGAGGGGATGGGGTGTACCCAATATCGGGGGGGGGGGGGGGGGAGAGGGGCGATAAAGAGGAGAGGGGGGGGGGAGTATGGAGGAAGAAGCGAACGAGAAAGCACGACGCGATGAGACGCAAGAGAATCAGTTTGCCAATTTTTCATCGCACACAAATTAGCGACAAAAAGCAAGTAAGTGATTTGCGATCGTGTGGTTCGCTCGCGCTGAAGGAACAGGCGGGGTGTTACCACGTGACTGGACCAATGGAGCACGCCACACTAGTACATTGACGCCCACCCGATCGTATTCCTCTGAGCACCGTATTCCGTCGTAGAAATTTGCGTGCCTTCAACCCCCCGTGGAGTGAGCCGCGAAAAACTAGGTTTGCATACCGACCGACCGTCCGACAACCAGTCCCCTCTGTTCCCCCCTCCCACCCCCCCCCCGTCATACGACTACGGCCATGCATGATATCGAGTACACCCTCCCCCCCCCCCTTTGCTCCGTCTCAAAAGGTACGCGTGGTCAAAGATCGAAGGACAAAGGCGAGCAACAAATGCGTACGCCCCCCGCCCCCCGCCCTCCTCCCCGCTGCCCTTCTTCCCTTCCCCTCCTCCCTCTCTTTCACCCTCTTCCGCCCCCCCCCCCCCCCCCCCCCGGCTCCCCATCTTCTCTCTCCACATACCTTAGGAGGTCAGACACGAAGCCTCTCCCTGCCACGTAGCCCTCGAGGCAGCCAGCGAGAGCCACGAACGCCCTGGGCCATGTGGTTTCGAGGGGTAGCCTCATCGTCAGGCGGGGCTCGACGATAGCCATGAAGGGGGCGGGCATCGCCGCCGCGCTGTTGTGGAACCCCAAAGTGACCTAGCGTGCAACATGTAGGCGGGGGGGGGGGAAGGGGGGGTGGAGGCGTACTGAATAGTTGCTTGCCTGAGTAATTTGGCCATTGACCACGCATCTCTTTCGAGACGGAGCGCCGTTCCTTACTCCTGATAGAGGCACCTCCAACATTCGGGGTGTCCACTACCCTAATTCCATATATCACACTTAAAAAACAATCCTATCAAAAAATATTGTCCCCTACCTGTTTCGCCGTCCATGGCCACCATCTATCTCCTAGGATAGCGATCATTTTCTCGCTACTATCTAGTGTGTACCAAACTCAACCCTTAGGGGGGGGGGAGGGGTTGGGGTTTCCATAAGTACCACACACGCGTCTGCCGGTGCGGTGACAGAAGAGGGGAACGGGGAGCAAAGGGGAGGGGGGCGGAGGCTGGGGGGGGGGGGGGGGGGGGGAGGGGACGTTGGAAGGGCGGGGGGATGAAGGGTGTATTCATGTCACGCATGGCCGTAGTCGTATGACCAAAGACTCTCGGATCCCTACAATGTCGGGACGGAGCACGTCGGGCTTTTACCGGCCAGCCAGATATTGGTTGCACCAAGCGCGAAGCGCGGTGAGGTGTCGGGCGAGTGGCATCACTGGTGAGCTGCATCTTACTAAGAACCGCTTGTGAGGCGGACTTGAAGCGGGTGACAGCCTCGAGCGAATTGGGCGGGGGGGCGCTGGAAGGGGGAGAGGGGGAAAGGATGGGGCGGTTCTGCTAAGGCGCTCGGTCTTGAGGTCAATCCGGCACGGGGGATCACACTGCTGGCTGCCGCGCGAGCGACACCTCAGGAAGAAGAAGCGACGGTATCACCGGCGTTTCACTATCGACAGTGGAAGGCGGGATGAGAAAGGGGGGTGAGGGTTGGGGGGGCGGGTGCTCGCAGAAAGGAATGACGACCGCCGGGGCACCAGTCCCACCGTCCTCCAAGAATCACGCCATACGCAACATGCTTTCCTCTTGGGGGTGCGCGGGGGAGGGGGTTGCCTCCCTGCCTGCCTATCCTCTACCTACCTGTCTGCCAGCCCAGGCCTCGCGGGTACTAGGCACCGCGCGTGCCCACCACGACTTGACGCGGCAACTACCTTTGGCGCTCGATCTTCACATTTTTGTATGTAAAGACTGTGCAGCACCAGACTATGAATTACCAGGTATGCGTTTTTCAACGGCACTATTTATGTTTCAATAGCATTTCACTGGCGATCAACGGCAGTTCTAGAGTCCTTGGAGTTACAACGTTTAGGTCAAGCTTTTTCAAAGGTAACGTGTGTTCGTTTCAAAGGTAACGTGTGTTCGAGCCTTTTCAACGGGACTGCAGTGTTTCGACTTGTTTTGTGTAAGCGTTCTCAACGGTACTATTAGAGTTTTCAACGTTTCTACAGCCCTTTCAACGGCACATACTCATGAAGCCTTCGACATTTCCGTTGACTTTTAGATTCTTCAAGGCCCTGTTGCAACCTCTTCAACGGCACATACATACTTACAGCGCCTTCAACTTTTTGGTTGTTTCTTAGAGAGTTTCCCACGTTTCTGTCATGTGTATAGCCTTTTCGGACGGCAATACAGAACCTCTCGAAAACAAACAAACACGTTATTAATAGTTTTTCCAACGAGAAAAATATTCTGAGTGTATATCATCCTCACACGTACGCGCCAACACACACGTGTATACCGTATACGAAGTACAGTAACACGCCTTACCTTGAAGGGCTCTAAGGGGTCTCCGTCATCGAGAATGGTAGCCATCGGGGTGACCTCTGACCCCAGGCCCGGAATGACGGGGATCGCGACGAGCGGGATGGGTCCCAACAAGGGCGCCAGGTCGGCCTGTTCTTCCCCGCCCCCGCCCCTCTCCTCCTCCGGAGAGGTATCCCTGTTGAAAAAATGGAGGCGGGGGGAGCAAGGAGGCGGAAGGGGGGGGGGGGGGGGGGGGGGCGGAGGGGGCGGGTCAAGTTTAAGTTTGGGCGTGAATGTATGCCAAGCGGATTGAGGAGAGGATACGGGACAAGCGTCGTTCAATCGGTTGTGCGATGGCCACGAAGGGCGGCCGGAGCAACCAACCACTGAAGGCAAAAGCGGCAGCAGTCACATAGAAGGATGGCTGGGGCATGAGGGTCGAGAGAGAAACAACCAACCATAACGACCAACCAACCGATCGGGCGTTACGGAGGATTACGGGGGACCACAGTAAATAGGGGAACTACGGTAACACAAAAACCTATATATATATATATATCGCTATTTTTACTAACACTATTTGGTCCTATTTGCTCTGGTCCCCCGTAAGTAGCCGCACTCAATCGAATCGGTCGGCCGATCAAACGGTTGGTTGCCCTTTGCCCGCCAATGACACAACAACCAACCCGTTCTGTCGCGACCAGTCACTAAAATCAATCAATCAATCAAACAATCAATCAATCAATCAATCAACCAATCAATCAACCAATCAATCAATCAATCAATCAATCAATCAATCAATCGAACGCATGCATAAATCAAGCAGTAGCGATCACCTGTTGATAGCGAATCTTCTTGAGGTAGCCTTTTAGCGCATTTTTGGCCGGCCGAGGGGTATAACTACAAGCGTCTCAACCCACCTACTATTCGAGTGTTTCCAAGCCACAGCATCTCGAGCGGGCCGAATCAACCAAAGAGTATTTCCGAGCACAGCAAGCAACAAAGCCGGCCGAATCAACCTAGAGTCGCACCAAGCACAGCAGCCTAGCTCTGATCACTGGCTTAGGGTTCGGGATAGCGTTATATAGGGTGGGGGTCGGAGGGTCGGCTTTTGGGCCCCAGGCGCAAAACTTCCGTGAGCAGTCACCAACAAGGGGTGACGACGCCTCGAACCAATCACTCAACCAGGCAATGCGTAACGTACATACCTATTACGGGGGACCCTAGTTAACAGGACCTATGGTATACATCAAAAAAACTATATATTTAACCATTTTTACTAACAATATTTGGTCCTGTTAACTATGGCCCCCCGTAATAGCTATCAGCCCGATCAATGTAAAACAGTCGACGAATAAAATCGAATAATTAAGACAACCAACGAAATCGTCGAGGTCAACGAACCGAACTACAGCATCGAAGACCAAAAACCCAATAGAAAGTAATCAATCAAGCAAAAGAGGGAAAGGGAGGGAGGTGTAAGCAGGAGCCTTCAAGAAGGCAATGTGGGACATTTGTCGGTTCAGAATGATAGAAGAGAGAGTACAGGATTTCGTGCCCGCAGTGTTCTGATTGGTCAATTTTTATGTTCCCATATTTTTTCATTGGTGGAAAATCCTTGGTCGACATTTGTCGACTAATACTACTACTACTACTGCGGTATTGAAGGGTATTCGATTTATGTCGGACTGGAACAAAATGCAGGATACATCGTCGTAGGGTGAAGAAAATTTACTATACCTTCGTATATTCCAGGTATAATGAAGTCAAAACAGTCGACGCATCAACGTATCAGCAGATCAACGAGCCAAACGAAGAAATAAATCGCGCAATCAACCAAGCAATCAACCGAACAACCAACCAACCAACTAACCAACCGAACAACCAATCAACCACCCACCCAGCCAATCAATCAACGAACCAACGAACCAATGTGAATACGTCCACCAAGCAAACCGACCGATCGATCGACCGACCGACCGACCAAAAATCCAACCAATCCACGAACAAACCAACCAAGCAATGAGCAAAAAGTTCCACCAAGCAAACCGACCGACCGATCGACGCACCTATTCATCACCCCCCCCCCCCCCCCCCCCCCGCGCGCGCGCTCACCAACCCCAAACCAAACTACTCACGTCTCGAAACAACGCACCTCGGCTTGCGGGCTCCCGCCATGAGCCTCTTGGCAGCCTTCTTGTGGTCCTTGTCGGCGTAGACGATGGCCGCGATGGCCTTCGCAGCATCGATCACGGCCGCTCCCCCCATAGCGACCACGCAGTCCGCGCGGTGCTCTAACGCCAACGCCGCCCCTTCGATTTCGGAGGCGCAACCACGATGGCAACGGTGCCGGCGACCGTAATGTTAACCGTTACCGAAACCGGAACAGCAACCGCAACGGTAACCGCAACGGTAACTGCAACAGTGACGACCGTGACCGCACGCGTAACGGTAACCATGACTATAACCGAACCGGAACAGTAACCGTGACGAAAGTCGTAACGGTAACCGTAACCGTGGGCGCGAGCGAAACGGGCTTCGTAACTGCAACCGACCCGGAACAGAAACCGTGAAGAAAGCCGTAGCCGTAACCGTGGCCGTGAACGAAACGGTTATCGTAGCTACAACCGACCCGGAACAGAAACCGTAACGAAAGCCGTAGCCGTCACCGCAACCGTGAGCGAAACAGTAACCGCAGTCGTAACCGAACGACCGTACCCGCAACCTTAACCGAACCGGAACAGTAACCGGAAGTAAAGCCGTAACTGAAAACATAACAGTTGTAGGGGCCGACTTTGTAACCGTAACCGAAATGGACACGGTGATATAGATAGTAACAGTAACCAATCAGACCACACCACAAAAAACACACACACAAAACGAAAAAAAAAAAAAAAAAAATGAACAAAAGCAGCAACAGCAGCAGCAGTACAAAAGAGGAGGGGTCTACCTACAGCAGTGGTACAAGGTTAACATGCATAAGCGTGGGGGGGGGGGCGCGCGGTGCACGGTGCGAGGCAAAACATGGTGGCGGGGAAATGGGCGAAAAAATTCCGACAAAAAAAAAAAAAAAAACGGAGTTGAAACGCCAAAATACCCGCACCTCGGACAGATAGACAGATGATGATCTATCTATCTATCTATCTATCTATCTATCTATCTATCTACCTATATATCTATCTGTCTATCTACGTATATATCTATCTCTGTCTATCTCTCTATCTATCTATATATCTTTCTATCTATCTACGTATATATCTACATATCTGTCTATCTCTCTATCTACCTATATATATACCTATATATCTATCTATCTATCTATCTATCTATCTACCTGCAGATCATTTACCTCCCCACGTGCCGTTGTCGTGAGACCTTGTGCGTGATCTGCGTCCTGGCATTAATAGCACATATCCAAACCCAGGAAACATGTGCTACATCACGCAGATAATGCAGCTTCCATCACCGGGTCGCTGCCATCCCGCAACCTAAGCTATAGCTACTGGTAGATCATACAACATCGGGGATACACTTATTTGCCCTGGAGGGGCTATACGGTAGATTGATCCATGAAGCAGGAAATCGATGAGCTGTGCTCGGACGAGATCTGAAAAAAGAACCGAGTGAAACAACAACAACAAAAAACATTCGCTCCACTCGTAACCTGACATCCCTCGAACCGCAAGCAACCAGCAGGAGCAGCAACAGGTGTATTCCAAGGGCCGCCACGGCTCATTCACCTTCCGCCACATCGGTGAGTGACGGTTCGGCCGATACCGAGTGCCACGCCAAGTCGAACCCCCTGGGGAGAAGCTCCCACACCACCGGGTCGGCGCGGGCTTGGTTCCACCCCGTCACAACAAGCGCGCTGCTCACCACGACCGAGCGAATGCAGGAACCGCAGCAGCATCAGCAGCAGCAGCAGCAGCAGCAACAATTAAACAAGGACAGCAGCAGCAACAATAGCAACAACAACAAACGAAGCAACAACGAACAACAGAAGCAACAGCAATAACAGCAACAACAGTCGCAGTAGCAGTAGCAGTAGCAGTACGAGCAGCAGCAGCAGCAGGAGTGGAAGCAACAGCGGAAGCAGCGGCAACAACAACGAGAACAATAATTACAACAGCAGCAACAACAGCAGCAGCAACAACAGCAGCAGTAGCAGCAGCAGCAGCAGCAGCAGCAGCGGTGACAGCTTGTTGAATCAGCGGAGCGGAACACAAGCCGACAGGAAACAAAACAACAGCATAGAGAGGCTTGGCGAGCGCGCGCAAGAGAAAGTCTCGCAAGAGCTTTTCCGAGAGTAGAAACCGACGCCGCTAACTCTTTCCGAAACATGATCTGGGTTGCAGTAAAAAAAAAACAACAACAACAACAACGACGTGCCGTGTTTATGAGGAAGACTTACCGGGGCAGTTCCGAAGCAGTGCACAACAGTCTTTTATCAGTGATTTTTACGAAAAAGCAAGAAGAGCAAGTAGCAGAAAAAAGGGCTTATCATTTCCACTGGCAGTAACTGCTGCCTTCAAAATATTTTCAGGACGGCACCCCGACTTTTCTGGTGTGTAATAATTCTTGGTGCGATATCTACTCTCGACTCGCTTTTCTTTTCAAAACCGATTCCTGTTCTGCATCCCAAAATGATGTGTTGTCAATTGAAGGGCCGCCACGCACCCCCCGCTCGGCCCCTCGGCATTGTAGGGATGCAAGGAGCGTCTATTACGGGGGACCACAATAAATAGGACCTACGGTACAGACAAAAACCTTGGTATATTTTTCGCTATTTTTACTAACAAATTTGGTCCTATTTACTATGGCCCACCGTAATAGATGGTCATACGACTACGGCCATGCACGATATCGTGAGCGCCCCAAATGTCGGAGGTGTCCTCTAACTAGGAGTAGGAATGGGACGCGGGGTGAATTGTCAAGTGACTAAGGCAAGCAACCAATGAGTACGCCCCGCACATCAGAGCACACTCCTATCCTCCCCTATGTTATATATACCAGGTATAGGTTGGGTTGGCGTCGATTGGCAACGATGAAACATGCCGCTCACTGCTTGAGCTACAACACGACAACCAGGGTGCCCTTTGTTTGCTTGTTTGCTTGTTTGTTTTGGCGGTCGGTCACAGCTGGCGATCGAGTTATAGATAACTTGCGCGGGGTGGAGAACTTTTACTCCGCACAAGGGAAATGATTGCATTACGTACCTGTGGTGTATACAAGACGCTTCGCTCCGCGGGCGGCCTACGCCGCCCGCTACGTTCACCCTGGAAGAAAAAGTACATCAAATTATGCGAAGCGGACAGAGGTCCATGATTGAATACTTGGTATAGTTTTTTTTATTATGATCGTAGTTGCAAACTGGCGACTTGAAAATGCCAAAAGTCCCGCCGCCATGCTTCAGGAGAAAACTGCTCGGACGCTACATACGCTTCGCGTCGCGGATGTCGTACGTACGTACACACTCCAGGTAGGGTACTTATTTTATAATTTTGATACCTGGTACCTGGTATGCTTTACGTCTATACTCGTATGTACGAAGGAAAAAGCACAGCACCGCACAGCAGCACAGCAAAAACAATGAGAATAAAACCGAAAATTTCGGAAAGACAAAAAAAATCACCGTCCCCTCTCGTGAAATATTTTTCTGCCTGATTGGAACACCCTACACCCGGTCAAAAAGAAGAAAGAAAAAAAGCGAACAAAAGAGCTTCTCTCTCAGTCTCGTACGCCGCCCGCCCCTCTCGCGACCATCTCGCAACCGATTCGGCCCGGGTAAAGCTTTCCTCCCTCCCTGCCACAGTGAGCCCCGTCGCCCGCTTCACGTGAAGCCCGTTGCGGCCCTCGTTCGCCAGCTCGACAAAGTTGGTGCTCAGAATGCGTGGCTCTCTCAAAGATTTCTAATTTCGCCGCAAAAATATGCAACGCTTGAATTTTATTTTCCATATCCAAACGACCCTTATATACTCGTACATAGTATAACCGGAACCACACCAGGAGGCCAGACAGAGCCCATTCATGCTTCCCTCGTGTCTCGAGGCACACGCAACGCCTAGGCACGAAAACGGCGACCGCGCTCCTTGCAAACCCCCCTCTACCCCCCACAACTCGCTGACACCCGCGGCGGAGCCGCGCTCGCCCGCGGTGCCGTGCTCGGAGTGCACGCACGCTCACGAAACGAAAGAAGAAAAAAGAAAAAAAAAAACTGAAAGTGCCAAGACAAATGGAGAAAACAAGGAACCGCTGGAAAGGCCCGGCAAGTAATAAAAGGAGGCGATTCCCAAGTGGGGGCTCTGAGAGGCCAGGGATGTACCAACCGAGCACGCCCAGAGAGTGAGATATCTGTAAGTAGTTCCATGGTAAGGCACCCACGAGGCAGATATGTAGTACCCCCATTGGTGTTCCTGGAAGTGGCCACGCCGGAAATTAAATCAAGTCATTGACGCTGTCACCCTTAGTCAAGTTCGCTTCACAAGCGGTTCTTACTAGGATGCAGCTCACCCTTCATGCGAATCACCGAAACACCTCACGGCACTTCGCGCTTGGTGCAAGCATTGTCTGCATGGTTGGTGAAAGCCCGACGTGCTCCGTCCCGGCATTGTAGGGGTGCGAACGTCTACGGCCATTCGACTACGGCCATGCATGATATCGAGTACATATCTCCTACCGAGTACACTCCCGCCCCCCTCTCCTCCACCTTCTTACCCCACTCCCTCCCCGTTCCCCTCTCCCCCCCCGCCTCTAATCATATTATCTCTGCTACAAACCAATTTACGTGTGTATGGTTCTCCAGCCAAATTACGCACCGTAGGAAGCCTGTGTCGTACAGCTCGACGAGGCCGATCTCTAGAGCATTGACGCCGAAAACCACGCGGGTGTCGGCCGAAAAGAAGTGGTCCGATGCCCCCTCCGCCACGCCGCTGACGCCGTACTGTAACGCCCTCTCGCTCCCGTAGTCCTTGTCCTTGCCAGGGTTGCCCAAGCTCTCCAGGTCTAACGTTACACGCGAGGGGCAGGGGGGGGCGTACTCATCAGTTGCTTGCCTTAGTTGTTTGACCATTGACCACCCATCCCTTTTCGAGACGGAGCGCGGGGAGATCATGCGTGGCCTTAGTCGTATGGCCATACACCCTTGCATCGCTACACCACCGGGACGGAGTACGTCGGGTTTCACCGGCCAGGCAGACATTGCTTGGGGCAGGGGGGGGAGGGAGGGAGGGAGAGAGGGAAGGGGCGAAGGGGGGGAGGGGAGGGGCCAGCTGGGGCGCCGTGCCAAGTGAGTGCAGCACAAAAAAAAAAGAACGCCAGGGACGAACCGAGGGGGAAACAAAAAACATGTAGTGCGTACGAGCACCAGGTACTGAACAGCAAGGGTTGTGCGTGTCTCGTGGTCGACCTCAATCCCGTTGCAGCTGCACCCTCCTGTGGGCGAGAAAAAAAAAGAAACTACAGTAGACTTCAAAGCCAGGTAAGGGTTGCAGAGGCAAAGGGGGTAAAGCAGTGGGAAGAAAGAGAGCCACTACGTACGCAAACGAGGGAACCGCCGTCTGTCGTTCGAGACTACCATATTCAGCCAATGTTTTCATACTGATGCACGATGTTGTGGTTCCCCCCCCCCCCCCCCCCGCCGCCGCCGCCGCTTGGTGCAAGCAATGTCTGCCTGATCGGTGGAAACCCGACGCGCTCCGTCCCGGCATTGTAGGGATGCGAGGGTCTGTGGCCATACGACTACGGCCATGCGTGATATCGAGTACACCCCCCCCCTGGTCGGTGAAAACCCCACGTGTTCCATTCCGGTGTTGTAGGGATGCCAGGGTCTATGGTCATACCAGGTACGACTACGGCCATGGATGGGGTTAAAGCTGTTACCCATATGCAAGTCCACCTCACAAGCGGTTCTTAGTAGGATGCAGCTCACCCTTCATGCGACTCGCCCAACACCTCACAGCGCTTCGCGCTTGGTGCAAGCAGTGTCTGCCTGCTCTGTGAAAACCCGACGTGCCCCGTCTAGGCATTGTAGGGATGCGAGGGTCTATGGTCATACGACTACGCCCATGGATGACCTGAGTACACCCCCCCCCCCCCCCTCTATCCAGACGCCTCGCGACCCACCTGCGATGCCCTCGTCTCCCTGGGGCAGCCCCCGCGCCGCCGTCTGGTAGAGTCTGGAGGAGGCAGTGCGGCGTCGTCTCCGGGCGCGCCACCCTCTCGCCATGCTCGAGTCGTCCCGGATTCCTGACACGGGCGTAATATTGGGTAACAGCAACAGCAACAACAAACAACGGAAGTGCAACATAGTCGAAGAGGGTTAAGACACGCCATAGGTGCACTGACTGGTACAACCCTCGTCTATGTATATCTATACCCATCCAGCAGATGCAAACCCGGTGGTGGTGTTTCGCTCACAACAGCAGTGCAGATCTGTCCGCGCACATACATGCGAACCTGGGTACCACGTACCTGGTACCTGGTAAGTCTTTCCACCGCCCGCCAAAACCAAGGCCTTGGGCTCGCTTCCATGAGCGGGCGTCGTCAGACGCAAAGCCCTTGTACCAGTACAATTTTAAGTATCGGTACGATACATCAGCAGAACAACTACACACAGAACACAGCCCACATGTGTTTTTTTTGTTGTTGTTGTTGTCCTGGATTGCTCTCGACGACCAATGCAATTGCTCTCGACTATCTTTCTCAGATTATCAACCATCTCAGATCATCAGATCCCCGTTGCATCATAAAAGAGGCGATCCGCCAACGAAGCAACCCGAGGCCAGCATAAACACAGAATGTAATGCACGTGAGAACTCAACGATAACCCAACCGTAACTCAACCGTCCATGTCCATGTCTAACACTGGTTGTCGGCACAATACGTCGGCGGTCGTGCGCATTGGTTTCAGCTGCAGCGGGGTCCTGAGCCGCTCACACCTCACACACCTGCCAACCTATGATATTGTCCGCCTGCCAACGAACCAGCAACCTCTGCTGCTGCTGCTGTGCCACATGTTGGTATTGCAGACAATGCCACCGAAATATGACACCGTGGGGCTGCTGCCGGGGGCAGGAAGGATCCACTCAGAGAGACAGACAGTGCAAAAAGCACGGAAGTCAAAGCCAACTCCGCACTTGATGTTCTCGTCATGGTGAAACACCGAAAAGTGCCGTACCTTATCCGAGCTTGCTGAGCGCTGAGCGGTGAGAGATCAATCGGGAGTTCCAACATGCCATGTGTGCGCTACGCATAAGGGAGGATACACCACGCGAATCTCGTGTTGCGCCGCCTTTTTTCGTCTCTCCATCTGTGAACTGCCACCGCCCCGGCAAGCAGTGCCTGTGTCAGTTGCTGCTGCTTTTCTGCGTTCGTTTGCTGTAGCTTATGCCAAGCTCAGCGCATGAGCGGATAGATCGATTGACGCGACACCTCTCTGCGTCTGGAGCGGGAGCAACAACACGTTCTCCTATGGCGGCGCAACTAGCCTCACACGCACGTCCGCCAATTACGTCGCATGCTCTCGACACTGCAACTGGGAAGCCGGCGCGAGGCCTCCCTCTCAAGCTTGAGCAGCTAGGAGGAGCTCTGGGGAGGGGCTGGCTGGTTCTGGGGGCGACCATTACGGACGATGACGGCCGTGCGCCGGGACTTTTAGTGCCAGGAACCGTAAGTTGCTATTTTGAATTGCTGATTGCTGATGAACTTATCGCTCGATATGGAGTTGTTCCACGCTCAGGGACGGGCCTGCCTCTATGTAGTGGTGGTACAAGTTCAAGCTTCGCTTGTTTGACCTGCTGGTATGGTGCTGCTGCTGCTGTTGAGTGGTAATAACTTGAGGCCCACGATTCGTAGGCTCTATATGGAGGTAAACAAAAACAGGGTTAGTTGCAGCGGTTTTGCCCTTTCATCAGGTTTTAATGCTACAGCACTACCTGGGTACGCTACTACCGGATAGCTGCTACACTTTGTACTGAGGTTGCGCCGCGTTTTGGCTCGCTCTGGTCTATTGCCGCGCCGAGCGCGGGCAGGCCCGCCGCAAGACGACGCCTTTAATTGTGCCACCCACCCGCCGCCCAACCCACGCCGGAAACCGGGTCCGAAACGTCCCACCCCGGGCGCATCCGCAAAACCACACTAAACTACTGTAAGTAAAAAAACAACGCAAACACCAACACGACAACAACAGCAACACCAGTCAGTAGCAGCACCAATAACATCAACACAGCAGGAACCTGACACACGAAAATACATGAAAAAATGAGAAGTGAAACACCTCACCAGACACTAGACTGCGTACTGCTGCTACTGCTGTATATCGTGCTCCCGTCGAGATGTGCGTGTACCCTTGCTCCAATAGTACTGAAGTATTTATCGTGCTACCGGTGACTATGTCGCAACGTTGACTACTGTATACCTGGTACGTACGTAGGTCTTTCTCGTTGGGTCGGAAGTCGTGGGCCCTGCCCGTTCCGTGTTGCCCGTTCCGTGTTGTAGGTTGTACTGCGCTGCGTGGTGGATCTTTTCTGTCGGGTCGAATGACCCACCAGCAGAGACCGGCGAGGGACGTCCGACAAAGCAGAGCCACCGGCTCCGCCTGTCCGCCGGAAACTTCAAACATAGGAACAAAAAAAAAACGATCCCTGACAAAATATCTGCTGTGTCAGGCTGTAACCTGTGGAAGTACAGTACGCCGGAAGCAGCAAACATCAAAACACTATGGACTCCTGAGAATACACATCCTGCTGTTGTTGCAGATGTCACCTATCTCCTTCGTACCTTAACCCTTTTCTACCCGAACTGTCAAAACGCAAATATGTAAGGCTAGTTTCAATAAATTTGTCCCCGAAACGGGAGTCCGGTCCCAGAGGGATAAAGTTGCTCTTCCATTACCTCTGAGCAAGCAACACATACGCGAATAACGAACGCGAGCAACCTGCTCGATAGGCAAACCTGGCAAGGGGCAGGTTTCATGTACGTGTCCCGCACTGCTTCACCTTCTGTACACGCCTTTTTCCTGGACGACGGAAACATCAAACCTGGAGAACAAGAAAAGGTGGACCCCTGACACTACTAATACTGTATTTTCAACCGCGGTCTCGCCGTCGTTGCCGACCCTCACAGGAGTTGGTGAAAGGCACATACCGCGTCACGTTCGACACGGAGGCCTACTTTCGGTCGACAGGAGCCTCGTGCTTCTACCCTGAGGTCGCCGTGGTGTTTCGCGTCGAGGACCCCTCGGAGCACTTCCACATCCCCTTGCTGCTCAGTCCGTTCGGGTACTCAACGTACCGAGGGAGTTAGTTTCTGTTGGTATCTACCGGCTATAAAGAGGTAGCTTGGGAAGAGGGGGTACAAAGAAGAAGAAGAAGAAGAAGAAGAAGAAGAAGAAGAAGAAGGTGGACGACCCCGGATAACGACACGTTTCGACCAAGGATCCTCCACCAATGAAAAAATCCGACCTGAAAAATTGACCAATTACGAAATTCCGTAAAATAAATGTCATACAGGCGGACACCTCAGGGGGCGGGGGGAGGGCTCGACTGAAGGTGGTGAGCCTTATCTGACAGTTTCAGGACTGAAGAGGGCAAGCCTCAACTGAGCAAGTTCAGAAGCTGCAAAATATGTTGACCATTGATCCTGTTAGCGGATTTTTTAAGCTGTAAAACCTGTGTACAGTAGCAGTGCCTGGTGCATACAGTCAATTTTCTTCTTGACGTTTTATGTTGTGTGTTCTTGTACTGCAAGTGTAAAACTACAGTATGTACGTGCGCGTTAGGTCGTTTTGGTCGGCGTTTTTTTTTCCTTGTCGGACGTTTGTTTTTCGACGGGGTATGCAGCAAGTGCAGCAACACTTTCCTTCTCGGACGTTTTTTTTTCGACGGAATATGCAGCAAGTGCAGCAACGCTTGTTGGCATACCTGGTAGACAGTATATAGGTTTCATATTGTTTTTTTTGTCTGGAACCGATGAGGTGAGTTGGGGTCAGCGCTCGGCTGGCTGAAAAAGCCACAACGTTGATTGTGCCCAGCAGACAGAGCCCTCGAAGAGCGTGTTGTTGTAGAAGAGTCTAAGGTAGTTAGTGGTGTGGCGCTCGCCGCTGCGCATGGTTTCTTAAGCGGGGTCGCGTGTTATACTGGTAAAAGCCGATATATACTGCAGCAGTACTGTTGTCGCGCTTGCCGTTGAACACGACTTCTTAAACGGGGTCGCGTAATATTGAATTACCACCTGTGGCCACAGCTACAAGAGAGAGAGTGAGACAGAGAGAGAGAGAGAGAGAGAGAGAGAGAGAGAAAGCAAGCACTGCACTGGCGCACGGTTACTTTCAGCGCAACTCTTTTTCAGGGAGCAACATCACAACATCACCATGCACACTCTTCGTCCTTTCCAATGCGATGATGCCCACAGATACTGATTTGTAGTCCGCCCACCCGTCTTGAGAGAGGGTACACCTCGAACAGGTAAATCGATTACCAATTCATGATCTAGATACGTCAGGTTGCACATAGAATCCTGTCCATGTCGTGTGGTGGACGCATAACCTGCATGACCTACTGTAGGGCATGTTTCCCGGGTTGGATCTGTACTACAGCTACTCTAGTACTGTAGTATACCTATCCTGCACAACATCTCATTGCGGCAGGTTATGATCTAGATTATGACCTACAGATAGATCGTGATATTAGCTGTTCGGCGCGTGGAGATTTTCCAAGCTACTAAAGTACTCGTAGGCGGAAGTTGAAACAAGGCACTATTACGGGGGACCATAGTAAATAGGACCAAATATTGTTTGTAAAAATAGGTAAATATATACCCCTGGTAGGTTTTTGTGTATACCGTGGTTCCTATTTACTATGGTCCCCCGTAATAGAACAATTCGTAAGGGTACCACAGAAGGTAAACGAGGCGCACAAGCAGCGGCGAAAACGAAAACAAACAAAAAACAAGGGAGAGAGTTCGCGCGCCTGGGAAACAAAACCGTACCATTCTGGATCCCGAGGTCATTCCAGACCCACCCCGCTTTTGAATCAATTTACAAAAATAACACTCTGTCCGGAAATGTAAGGATCGCTTTTACACTGAAATGAACACCCAAACGTCCCTTACATTTCCGAGCAGAGCGGTATGTACATACGTACCCAAAACGGTCCTCACTTTTCCGGAGAGAGTGGTACATCGTGTATCACACGGGTGATAAGACAACACACCCCCTCGGTAGAATTTTCGAGCTGGGGCGGGGGGGGGGGGTTGTCTCGACATAGGTGGGAGTACAAACGCCGAGGGATGCATCTATGGAAAGATCCAAGATGCACGCTACTGTAGGGATGCACCTAACACTTTCTGAGGCTCGCCTAAGGAGTTCCAGAAGCGGTCAAAAACTGAACTTTGAGAAAAAAAAAACTTTTAGGACTGCAGTCCCGTTTTGGGTACAAACTACTGAGAACTTGAGTGGTTAATCCCCAAAACGGGGCTGCACTCCTTTCCTGAAAGGGCTTAACCCTATGCAACACCGCATGGCATAGGTCTTACACGAAGAATACTGAAAAAAAACAACGATGTCTCAAACAATAGTGGGTTAAGAAGGAGCCCCGGCAGTCAGAAACACATTTTTCGAAATTTCCTACCTCCATCATAGCACGCGTCTCGAACACCGTGGTATGCATCTACAAGGCGCTTCCCTTCGCGGCAGGCCTACGCCGTCCGCTACGCTCGCTCAGGAAGATAAAGGTAATCAAATTATGCGAAGCGGACAGAGGTCCATGGTTGAATATAGTTTTTTGTAATTGTAGTTGCAAACTGACGACTAGATATTGCCAAGAGTCCCGCCGCCATGCTTCAGGCAAAAACTTCTCGGAATCCACAAACGCTTCGCGTCGCGGATGTCGTACGTACGTACATACCCGGGTAGGGTACTTATTTGTTTCTTTTGATACCGGGTATGCTCTCTAGAATATGTCCGTACTCGTATGCACGAGAGAGAAAGCACAGCACGGCACAGCAGCACAGTAAAAAAAATGAAACCGAAAATTTCAGAAAGAAAAAAAAACCCGTCCCCTCTCGTGCAATAATTTTCTACCTGATTGGAACACCTTACAGTCTATATTCCCTACACCGGTCAAAAAAAAAAAACGAACAGAAGAGCTCTCTCAGCCTCGTACGCCGCCTGCCCGTTTCGCGACCCTCTCGCAACCGATTCGGTCCGGGTATAGCTTTCCTCCCTCTCTGCCACAGTGAGCCCCGTCGCCCGCCTCGCATAAAGCCCGGTGCTTGCCGTGGTCCTTGTTCGCCAGCTCGACAAAGTTTGTGCTCGACTGAGTCGCTTTATCTGTGATATTAATTTCGTAGAAAAAGTAGCACCGCTTGAATTTTATTTTGCATATCGAAACGACCCTTATATATTCGTACAACGTATAACCGGAACCACACCAGGAGGCCAGACAGAGCCCATTCATGCTTCCCTCGTGTCTCGAGGCACACGCAACGCCTAGGCACGAAAACGGCGACCGCGCTCCTTGCAAACCCCCCTCTACCCGCCCGCACCCGCTGATACCTGCGACGGCGCCGGGCTCGCCCGCGGTGCAGTGCTCCGAGTACACGCACGCGCACGAAGCGAAAGAAGAAAAACGGGAAAAAAAAACGAAAGTGCCAAGACAAATGGAGAAAACAAAGACCCGCAGGAAAGATCCGGCAAGTAAGGAAAGGAGGCGATTCCCAAGCGGGAGCTCTGAGAGGCCAGGGATCTACCAACCGAGCACGCTCAGGGAGTGAGATCTAAGTAAGTGGTTCTATGGAAATATCTCGACGGGATATTCCCAAAGGTCGCCATGTCCGTACTGTATTTTTGGAGAAAATTGCTCCCAAAATCGTCCTCGGTGGTGTTATCTTGCGCGTTTTGCGGTCTATGCTCACGAAGGTCTTGACTCCTTTTGAAGCGCAGTCCCATTTTCGGGACAATCCACTCAATTTATAAGTAATGTGTTCCCAAAACGGTAGTGCAGTCCAAAGAGGGGTAACGTTGCCCGACAAAGTCCTGGACACCCTACAGGGTCCTTGCAAGTCGAGACAGAGTGGTACCTAGAGTAACGACATCCCTACATTTTGTTAGAACACAGAGTTTGAGATCCATACGTAAAAAAAAATTGCCATCTCTCGTCACAGAGACGGAGCCTCGACGCACGCGTCATCCTTTCACGTTTCAGGACAATTTTTTTTTACACCCGAACGGTCCTGACCTTGCCGGACACAGCAGTACTCGTAGTGCTTTTTCTTAGCGATTACTCTTCCTCCATTGTCTTACCGTCCTGGATAGGCCGGACGCTGCTAAAACCCAAGTGGTTCTTACATTTTCGGAGAGAGCCGCACTAACCCAAGCGACCTATACATTTCCGGACAGAGTGGAATAATTTTAGAGACTACTTCTCCTCCGGTGTCTGCCTGCCCCGTTCAAGTAGAACCGCCTGGCACGTGGCTAGGAATGCACCCAAAAGGTTCTTAGATTCCCGGACATAATTGCGCGGTTTCAAGGACTATGCGCTCCTCCTGTCATACCGTTGAGATACCTCTCGTAGGTGACTATCAATACCCCAAGCGGTCCTTAAATCTAAGAAGAATCGATATGGTTTCCGGACAACTTTGGTATGGTTTGGGCGATTAGTCTTCCTCTGGTGTTTTCCCACTGAGGTACCCCTGATAGGTTGCTATTCTCAGCCCCGCGGCGCCATCCGTGTAGAAGTCAACCGCGGGACCGGGAGCCTTCCTAAGAATGCCGACGGTCTCTTCTTCCTCGCACATGGACATCACCGCCTGGCCAACCTGCTCGGGGTGGGGAAAAAAAAAACAAAAAAAACGCGTTTCTCCGGTTGAGTTGAAGACCAATTACAAACCAAACAAGGAAAGGGCTATTGTACGTACATATTCGTATCATAGCACCAACGATATACCAGGGTATATGGAACATGCACCAGGTGTATGATAATAATATGGTAGTGCTGGAACTAATCAATTGGTTTTAGTAAAATAACGTATGCTATACAGTCCCCAACAGCGAACGTACAGTAGCATTTTTTGGGGGGATCTGGGGAAAACCGTAAACTCCGATCGGTATCTCTCAGAGGCAAACAAGAAGAGCAGAGGCGCGGCGCTCTGGCCAATGTTCAGTGGCAGGAAACAATTCAGAAACGGGCGGGGGGGGAGGGTGGGGTACTCATTGTCATGTACGGCCGAAGTTGTAGGACCATGGGCTCTCCTCGCACCTGTACAACGCCGCAGGACACAGCACGTCGGGTTCTCACCGACCAGGCAAACGTTTGCTTGCATCAAGCGTGCATCGCCGTGAGGTGTTCGGCGAGTCGCACGAAGAGTGAGCTGCGTCCTGCGATGGAACGCTTGAGAGGCGGAACTGACTTCGGCACCTCGCGCGTACTTTCTTGCACATGGATGACAGCGTCAAATGGATATACTTCGTTTTTCCGGTCTGGCCACTTCCAAAGATAGCAATGGGCTTACCATGTAACTGCCTCGTGGGTGCCTTACCATATACCTGGTACCTGGCATCTGGTGAACACTACGTCATGGTATGTGATACGTACAACCACCCCACTTATGCGGACTCAAGGCTCTCCACCCCGCACAATAGAAGGTATGGTCTGCATTAACTCGAGCACCAGCCATGTTGACCGACAAACAAAATGGTACCCTGGCTGTCTATTATTACGGGGGACCATAGTAAATAGGACCAAATATTGTTAGTAAAAATAGCGAAATGTATAGGTTGTTGTGTATACCGCAGGTCCTATTTAATATAGTCCCCCGTAATAGTAGCTCACGCAGCTATTGGCATGTAAGTTTTACAGCGTCGTTGTCAACCGACGCCAGCCCACCTTATACATATAATACAGCAGTGAAGATACACATAGAAGGTTTCTGCGGCTTACGACGTCCCCGCTCAACGGACGGCAGCACGGGGTACTTTTTTTTTTGGGGGGGGGGGGAATTAGGCACCCCCTCTACCGAGGCATGGATCAAACACAACTTCAAAGGTGCAGACATACAGTCAGTCTTTTATTATTTATAGTACGACTCTGGGTGGAAGCATAAGGACCCTTCATACATAAACATGAAGACCAAGCCGTTCTTACGTCTACGGACAGAGTGGTACCAGTAGACGTCAACTAGAACCAGAGCGCACGAGAGACGCGTGCTGTGGTATTACGGTGGGCCATAGCAAAACACGACACATCCTGTTGACAAAAACCTAGACCCTGGTACCTGGTACGAGTATTCCAGTATTTTTACGAAGCACATTTGGTTCTGACCACTGTGTTCCCCAGTACAAAGGAGCAGAACTCTAAATTTCCGAGTGCCCCTCCCTTTGTGAGCTCTGCTGTGCCTCACCTAGCGACCGATGTTGATAAAATTTGCAAGCTATCCCACGAGGGACCATAAAAAGCAGGACCCACTCCATCGATAAAAACCTACATATTCCAATATTTTTACCTAGCTTATTTGGTCATGCGTTACTATTTCCCCCCGTGATATGTTCGATACACAACTCCATGGACTACTACACACGTACAGCTTCGTCTCCTAAACGAAGGGCGCTGTAAAAATCCACAATGGAAACAAAAAAAGTGAGCAATATAAACGGGGATGATCGACCTTTTTTCCAACGCGTTTGACCCAACAAATACTATATTTCCAACCGTTCGTCCGGTGTGCGCCAAAAGGCAAACTGGGGAAAAATCCAGCTCTAAATCTATCTGGCATTGGCAATCTACGTACTACTGCTGTTGTACCCCAGGAAACATTTGATTGGTTCATAACTGAAATCGGGATGTATTGGGTAGCTCCCTCGTTGAAGAGACCGTCAGTACTCACACACATTTGGGCCAAAAACCTGTTACAAAAAGGGCCGTTGTTGTCGGAGAGTTTTTTTTTTTTCTTCCAAATTCGTGAAATAATGTCAAATTTGTTAAATTTAACTTTCCTGATTTTTACCCTCTGCTGAATTTCACATATTTGGAAAGTATTCCACCACATGTTTGAATCTTTTTTTCACAAATTTGGAAATTCTGGGGGGGGGAAAGCTTCAAGACAACGACGGCCCTAAATATAGCAATACCTCAATCTTAGCACGCGTCGAGACGGGATTTTCTTGTCAGGAACAGCATCCCCCAAAAGGTGCTGCCACTGCTGCGCCGACAGAATCACTTCTGCTTGGAAAGGTATTATTTCTGCTGTATATATGTGCCGAAATACGTTATGACTGTACTGTGCCCAAAGTCACTACAGCAGTACGTACTTCTGTGCCGAAAAGGCGTTGTTACTACTGTCCCGAAAAGTGATACTTATACTGTACCGACAGGTGTTAGTTACCATAGTACGGTCCCGAAAGTCGATACTACCTACCGAAAAGCGTTATGCTGTAGTACGGAGCGGCGTTATACTGTTGTACCGAAAGGCCTTGCTTCTGTACCGACAGGTGATACTGCTGTACCGGCAGGCACTGCTATTGTACCGACAGGCGCTACTGGTGTATACTGGAATGTGTTGCTGCTGTACCGAAAGACGTTGCTGCTGTGCCGACAAGCGTTAATTTTGTATCCAAGAGAGTGCGCCTGCTTGACTAAACACACCCAGCCCCCGTAGGGAGTCGTAAAATACATAGAATACGTACCCGCATCATAAAAGCATCGGCGTATTGAAGAATCAAGAAACGTGTGATAGACATAAATCCGCACGCTACTGCTGCACGATATCAGCTGCCCGCCGGCATCAATAAACAAACGTCGACAACAACAAAAACAATCACAACCGCGAGGAAGCAACACCCACATCTACCGCTGCTGCTGTGCGAAGCACACACACATTACCAGGGTATATACCATCGCTCACTTCCACTGTTTCCCCCTCCGCCACGAGAAGCCTGCCAACATAACCGGACTCAGCCAGTTCGATGACCATGTCCACAGCCGCGCCCTCCACTGGGGCGTCCCCCGGAGCGTAGAGGGAGTCGGTGCTCAGCTCCAAGATCGCGTCGTATTCGTTGATCTCGTCGCCTTCGGCCTTGAGCCACTTCGTCACCTTCCCTCGGGTCTTGCATGTGTATGTGAAATGTAGCACCGGTATTGTGGCGACGACACGCCATAAACAGAAGACGACGCAATTGGAAATCGGGAGCAGACAACGCTATATCTGGTATAGTTTAGCAGTGCCAATGGGACAGGACATCTGTTTTATGGTATGATATTCAAGAGGGACGAAATACATGAGGGATGTGTTTTTTTTTTCAAGAAGTTAGAAAAGCCGAAGACCACCGTCACTGCCGGTAACAAGAAAAGGTATTCGCGACTGTCTGGGGATATGCATCATCGACCTGGCTGGGCAGCGCGTTCCGGTTCGAATCTCCGACATGAATATAGCTGGCTTCGGACGCAATCTAATATTTTCTCTTCCGTTCAAGCAAGTAACTTGGGAGTACGCACCATCCTTGATACGGGAACTCCTACCTACAGTTCAGCAGCAACACCTCGCTTTCTGTCTATATTCGATGCGGGGGGGCGGGGGGGTGTGACCATTTCGTTCCCCCACTTCTGGATGTGATTAAGTTTGGTAAAAAAAAAATCCGGATTTTCCTTTTTGACCCAAAATGCCCAATTGACCCAAAGTGGATAAAAAGTGCATCAACTTCGTCTCCTCAAATCCAGAAAATAAACAATTATATACTACCAGGTATATTCCAGGGCTTTTCGCGGGTCATGACCCGACCCGCGGGTCGGGTCACTTGGTGTTCAAAATGTCACGGGTCGGGTCGGGTCGGGTCGGGTCAGTAAGCGTTCAAAATATCACGGGTCGGGTCGGGTCGGGTCAAGAGGTAATGAAAATCTCGTGGGTCGGGTCGGGTCGGGTCAAGAGTTTTTCAAATCTCACGGGTCGGGTCGGGTCGGGTCAAGAGGTAATGAAAATCTCACGGGCCGGGTCGGGTCGGGTCAAGAGGTGATGAAAATCTCACGGGTCGGGTCAGGTCATGACCCGCGAAAAGCGGGTCACTCGCGGGTCGGGCCAGCATGACCCGCGAGTTGTTTTCTACTGACCCGCGATCCGCGGGTCGGACCCGTGCATTCGGCTCGCGGATCCGACACTTGAATCACTTCCCGCTCTCTTACCCATAGGCTTCTCTCGTACCAATACTCACTAATACTCCTTTGGTATCACATTCACCGCCAAATTCATATACGCATGCCCGCATCCATTCATACCCACTACAGCCAGGTAATATATCGCTGCGGGGCACTAAAATGAATATTATTACCTGGTAAGTTGTTTTTGAAGTGCCGACCCACGGGCCAGATCTGCGGGTCGAACCTTCGGGCCAAGATAAATGGTCTCGCGGGTCAAGGTCACCCGACTCGCATGAAACCCGTGTCTCAAGGGTCAATCGGAAGGTGGCGGGTCGGGTCGGGTCGGGTCGGGTCGGGTCAAGGGGTTTCGAAATCTCGCGGGTTCGGTCGGGTCGGGTCGGGTCGGGTCAGGAGACTTTCAAATCTCACGGGTCGGGTCGGGTCGGGTCGGGTCGGGTCGGGTCGGGTCAAGAGGCTTTCAAAATATCACGGGTCGGGTCAGGTCAAGTCAACATACCTCAAAAATTTCGCGGGTCTGATCCGACCCGTGAGGTTTGACCCTGATCCGAGAGAAGCCCTGGTATATTCTTTCGCCCGGGGGCTGAAAATTTTCCGCGAAGCACGAAGCAAAAGCTGAGATCCGGCTAGTAATTTTACTCGAAGAGCGAAAAAAAAACGTCCGGCTAATAACGACCCCAAGGGTATACGTGCAGCAGCTTCGAGCTGGTGCACACGCTAGTCGCCAATCAGTAATATACGTATTGGGGGGGGGGGGGGTCGATCATAAGAGGTCAAACCGCAGTCTGAAAACGCGCACCTTCATTGCGCAGCACGGCGGTGTACGCGTTGAGTTGGAAGCTGATGGAATAAATTTTCTCTCCTTTGTTGATGGACTCGTTACACTATTATACCTACATGACGAACAGCAGTAGCAGCGAGAGAGCAACGAGACGAAGAACAACGGGGAACAGTAACAATCTCACCATACTGGGGGACAGCTTGGGCATCGGGAGGTACATAACATCGTCGGTCAGGGTGCTCGAGGCTCTTCTTGCTTGCCGACATGCTCCAGGCGCTCTGCTGCTGAGCACACCCGAAGTAGTACGAGTAGCAGTTGACGTCGATCTCGCAGAAGCAAAAGTTGAAGGCGCTTTTCGACGGCAACCAGCCATCCGGTTGGCGGTCCGACCGAAAACCACAGCAGCACTCATTAAAGCACGGTGAGGCGGAGAGTATCGAGCTGACTTTGGTGCCCCTGGTGCGTTGTACAGGTACTACTGGCTGTCTCTTGAGGTCAGGTCAGGTGAGCGGGCGTCCTGCGCAGTGCGTAGCTTCTGTAAAGCCCCGAACTAGAACGCCTGTCAAAATAAATACCGAAAACCGCTACTCACGATACTGCGACCAAAATGTCATTCCCATTGACTGCGACAGACGTTACAAACTACCACCTGTGGTAATATTGACTACCTGGTACTACTCGTAGTCATTGTCTCAACGGTTACAACCGTCATACGTCTTACTCTCCCTTATTGGGTCATATAGTATCAGTGCGCAGAATGATCATGTAAATTGTCCTGTTGACCCGGGTCCCGGGTAGCATCCGGGGTAGTCACTGGCCTATATCCGTAACAAGGAAATACTTATTACGCATATTACGCAGCTTGCAACGCTGAGTACCAACTACATAATCAGTCGAACTCACGCCTGACGTATTTCACAATTTTAGCTATGGGCTATACGACGGTTTTTTCACCGTCACAGCCCATCTCTGATTTTAGGTTATTATACAAACTCGATTTCGACCACATTCCCCCCCTTACATCTTCTTCGAGTAATGAACCAGGAACACCGATGAGACTCTGATTATCCAAGTTATACCCCCGACTTTCTCCGGACCGAACTTTTACTACATACACAGCAGTATAGTTGTTGTACTGTAGTACCTGGTATATGCAATGGTCGCATTGCTCTCTCATCGTTCCTTTTCCTGGGCGATTTCTAAGTGTGAGTGAGCTTCACTGGTTATTGTGTTGAACATGAGGTATTCCCCTTTTTTCGTCCTTATGTTGGGGAATGATGGTGAGAATCGAATCGCACGGACCTCGCTTCTCATAATCTCACGCCCTGTCTGCGACACCGTTGTATACAGAAAAGTAGACCAAGAATGTTATACGCAACAAACGCCACTACTACAAGAGTTTAAGGCGAACGAGTGCGATTTCCACCACACACACACTCCCCCGCATTAGTTTGGCTGATCGGCTGGTTGGTGGTGGCATAACTTTTCGGGCGCGAGATGGGGGGGTGGGATTATAGCCCCCCCGGACGGCGAATATAATAAGGTGCATGGAGTGCCCCCCCCTGTACTACTGCTGTATAGACTTACATACAGCAGTACATACAACACGACCACCACAACACCAGTAAGGTAGGAGAGGTCACAATTCCACGCACTCTTGACATCAACTACATAAAAAAATAAAGAAAAATCGTAAATCTCCCGTCCCAGACAAAACACCGAACCTTATATATAGAGCTCAGTCTCTCGCCGCCTAAAACACTGTGATACGTGCTGTCATGTGGAGAAGAAAAATAAAAAATGCCCGATAAGTTACGGCAGTGTTGGTACCGATGGGTCTCTGACTATATAACCATGTGGTTCTTTTTTGTCCTCGAGGGTGGTGTGGTATACACCCCCGCGCAACGATCGGGAGCTGATTCCGAGCACTCGTATGATGGTGATGATCATTTTTGTTTCAGCCCTCGCACGGCCCCTGCGGGATAAGCTCCCCCCCTATATTTGGATCTATAGTAGTAGTGTGAAGGTGTTACCTACTGAGCTATAGGGGTAAAAGATCGATCGATTCCCAGCCCCTGCGGGATAAGCTCCCCCTTCAATTTGGATCTATAGTAGTAGTGTGAAGGTTTTACCTATACTGAGCTATAGGGGTAAAAAATCGATCGATTACCCAGCCCAAGGTAATCCTTATGACACTCTCCCCCCCTCTGAACGGCGGGATCTTTGGGGCGTCGGAACCGTATACGTCCGTACGCTGACCTACCCGCTTCGTTTCTTTACCTGGGGAACCAGGGAGATGTGTTTTTTTAGGTGTGCACGCGCAAGCGTTTCTGTAAAAGAAACGTTCGAAGTGAGGTTCGAACCCGTGACCTGGACGACGTCAAATAAATGTGAAGGTGTTAGGGTAATCCTTATATCAAGTAGTAGTAAAAGCGATCAGAACAATGAGAGGTGCGACCCCATCAATCGTATGATTTATTGGTGTGAATGCGCCCGCCGCAGTACAACAATATTTTCAAATCTTTGCTGCCTACGACCACTGTGTGTGATGGAGCCCATACGCGCGCGTAGGGCGAGAGGAGAAAACGGAGCTTCGAAAGCCGCTCGAAATAGCGTTGTTACGGCAGCACCACATCATCATGGTTCTACGGCCTGTAAGTTTAGACTACGTAGCTGAGCGGTGGCTGGTTGAAGCGAAACACGAAAAAATACGCGCGCTCCTCGTGCGGAAGAGAAGGAAGGCAACTCGTGCTCTCTAGAGGCGTATTTTAGCCTCACTACGAGGTGTCGGGTAAATCTGTCTCTTTTTTGGTTTTTAATATCCGCATCTTCGACCTACCTTTTCGATTTCTGGATGATTTTATAGAATTATTTTGATCGTCGTCTGGTCTTCATCTACGACATTTCAGGGTGGGCTGATGTGATGGAGTATATACGCATAGATATACTGTAGCAACGTTTGAGTGCTGAGGATTCTGATAATAAGTGATGTCACACATCTCAAATGAGGTGCACATGGTAGATTAGGGGAACCGCAATAACAATAGTAGAGTGCTGAGTTGCCCCCTCTCTAGCACTGGTTGTTGTACCCTGTCTACTGGGTTCTGCGCCCTATATAGCAATGTTCTTGGATGGAGTGAAAGTGATAGCAATGGAAGGCCCTAGTAATGTGATGGACGAGTAGCACTCAGCACCGACGACTCACCTGCACCCCTATAGGGTATACGTTGACACCACCCGTGTCGCACAAAACTCCGAATATTGCCATTTTTGTTGCAAACAATTATTAGTCGGTTATGCACAAAAAGGTATATTTGTCACCCGCCAACCTGTTGATTAAACAGCACAGCCAAATAAATAGCAGTGGTCGATGCTGGCTGGAACCAACCATCATCACTACTGCTGCTGTGGTCCTCATTTTTTCCCTCAGTAGTAGGTCTTGGAGGGTTCACCATCCGGAGTTTTTCGCCGTTGTTGCCATGGAGATGATTGCGTTCGAAATCGTGCGTGGGATCGGAGGGATCAAAGCCGGGGAGGAGGCCTATACCAAATCGACCGAGAGGCGTCTGTTCCACCTCCACCCAACGTAGACGACCGTTCACGGGCCCGTGCGTGGACGCGTCTATGATCGCAGCCATGGATGTGTTTACGGACCCGTGCAGGAACTCGCCGGCGTACGGGCGCGGTCATGGACGACGCCATCATGGACGGTTCGACTACTAAAGGGAGTATAGAGCGGTACATGGACGTCAACCTACCCGCAGTTCACCGAGATATATATACCAAAACACAATCGTGTGTTGGGACATACTGTAGTCACTCTCTCGCGCCGCCCCAGTTGGCATAATTTTTTATTTTTGAAACAAACATGCTGGTCATGGACTGCTAGTAGAGTCAAGGTATACGTTTAACGAGTTGAGATTCCGTGCAAAATCCACCATTAAAATGCAAACACACAAAGAAGTGGGCATTCCCTACAAGAAAGGACTCGCCTGTTGACACTATTATTATTATTATTATTATTATTATTATTATTATTATTTCCCTTGCCATCCGACAATGTGCTTCAACATTGATCACTCATCACTTTCCTGAAAGAAGAAAACCTCGGAAACAAAAGGAAACCCATGCACTATTATACTAGTTGAACCTGAAATCGTATGTATACCCAAAACAGACGTTGCCACCTTCGAGACCATACCAAGGTGGGTATTCATGGGTTGGAATACACCATGGGGCGTGCCAAGCATACGAGCGACATATTTATCAATTTCAGATACGAAATAGTAGCCACGATTGTAGATTTTGCTGGCGTACTTACCGGCAAAACCAAACGTAACTAAAACAATCGCACGCATCTTGTGGCCTATATCTTCCATGTATACTAATAGCAGCCTTTGAGGCCCAATGGTTAAATTCATGGTCGAGTTTCATCACGTGAAACACTCCATGGTGTTGCCCACGGCCTAGGCTATGGAACGCCGCATGGGACACGCCATCAACCATTGTTTAGACCATGACACCTTCCATGGTGCTTTCACATAATAGCTACGATCACACACGCTTGATATCAGGACCTTCACACGCGGCGTCGTCGGCAGGACACGGTTCCGAATCTCACTTCGAACGTTTCTTTAGGGCCGTTTTTAACGACACCGGCAAGTTTGTGGAAAAGTTATATTTTCAAGTCTTGCTAAAAACTTGCCAAGTGGAATGGCAAGTCCAAATTTCCATTAAACTGGTCAGTGAAGGGCTTGGGGGAAAAATTATTAATAAAAACGAATGCGCGTTTCAAACGAATGCGCTGACTGACCTAAAACGCCTTCGTTTCTATTATTAGGTCAGCGTATACGGTCATATACGGTACCAACACCCCTAAGGTTCCGTCAATCAGAGGGGCGGGCTGAGTAATACAAGGGTTACCCTCTGGGCTGGGTAATGTTATGATCAAGGTCGGGACACTTTGTATCCCTGTACAGGTTTGCCTATTAAGCCGGTCTTCGTTGGCACTCACTCACGAGTGCTGTTTGCTTAGAGATACAAGAAGAGCGGTTTTTCTTCCTTTCGTGCACGCGGAGACTGAGAGCCAAGCTCGTGCCTCGATGGGAAAACCCCTGGGTTTTTATCTAAGATACGCCTCCCAAGTACAACAAATGCTATCATCCCACTACTTGAACCCAGGTAATTACCGGGCTTTCAGCCTCATTCAAGGCAGTAGCATAACACTAGCCCACTCTGATGAGCCGTGTATATATATATGCAGAATCAGGGGAAATTCTTGGAAACTCCGATTCCACGAGCTACCAGTGGAGCGTGAGTTCAAGATACGGGTCCTCAAAACCCACTCCCACACCTCTCAACGGCAAGATACGCAAAAAAAAGAAAGAAAGGGAGGCCTACTGTAGCCTTAACCCCTTTAGAACCGCAGCCCCGGTTTGGGGACAAATCAGTCAAACTGTAAGTACTTTGTCCCCAGAACGGGACTGCAGTCCTAAAAGGGTTAAGGGGCAGGAATAAACCGTTAACGAAAGCCATCGCCATGCCACCGGCAACGTGGGTAGGGCAAGAAACTGTCGACGGGAAATCGAAATGTCAACACCCAAACGCGACGGTCCTGTTCCCCAGTAGGTGTTGTCAATGTTATTATTTCTTTTGCCATCCGGCAATGTGCAGCATGATCTTCAACATGGATCACTCATAACTTTCCCGAAAGAAGAAAACATCGGAAACAAAAGGAAACCCATGCACCAAGTCTACCTCCCTTCTGTGCGCCAACTTTAGGCTGTTATCCAGATCGCCCCCAGCTCCCGCCAGATCGCCCCCAGCTCCCGAGCGAGGGGGGGATCGGTAGGACGAGAAGAAAAATAACACGGAATACGCGAAAAACCACCCAAGTCCAGCCCACAATTCCGGAAACGTGTCCTGTGCCACAAATGAGTGGCCCGATTACCCAGACCAGCCCCGACACTGAGCGGGGGGGTAGGCAGGACGAAATACGCCAAAACCATCCCCACCCCAACCCAAGAAAAACAAACCAGAAACATACCGAGCAGAAAACCCCCGACCCGAGTGATCAAGGGGATGAACTGGAAACCCCTCGTGATTTCACGTGCGGGTTCGAGTCCAGCCCGCGACGCCACTCGTAATTATCAAGGTCGGTACACTTTTTATCCCTGGGGCGCGTTCTACGATAGAGGTAGCACATTTCCGTCATTTTTGTTTCTGGATGACGAGGCTTCTTAACCCGAAATCGTCGCAATGCCAATCTTGTTTCGAAAAAGACGTGGTGGAATACTTGGGACATGGGATTATCCATCGCGATGCAATTTGATTTTTTTTCCTGAAGTCGGTTTTCGGGTGAGGTATGGAGCTCCTTAAGCGAGGAGCCTCAGAAAAATTGGGGAGAACCTCTATCGTAGAACGCCTCCTGGACAGTTTGCCTATGAAGTCGGTACTCGTTGTTGGTACTCTCGTGTGTTGTTCGCTTGAAGATAGCAAAATACCACAACTTTATTCCTTTCGTGCACGCGGATACTGAGAGCCAAGCTCGTGCCTCGCTAGGAAAACCCCTGGTTTTCCATCCAAGATATACGCCTCCCAAGCACCACAAATACAATCCCAATACCTGAACCCCGGTAATTACCGGGCTTCCAACCTCATTCAAAGCAGTACCACATACATGCAACCGTAATCGATCGATGTTTTACCCCTATCTATATAGCTCAGTAGGTAACACCTTTGCATATATATCTATCCGTACGCGTACTTTTACTTCCGTACAGCAGCAGATAGCAGCAGAAGATGAAAGTACTCGTACGAGAGCGTATTTTTTATTTTTTTATCACCGCGTCGAGCAGTTTGTGCATCAGTCGAGCACTGCTATTTAATTCTAGTATGTGTATCAGCAAGCAAAACAACTCTCTCACCAATTCTTGATACGTTATTATTACGGGGGGCCATAGTTAACAGGACCAAATATTGCTAGTAAAAATGGTTGCACATATAGTTTTTTTATGTATACCATAGGTCCTGTTAACTATGGTCCCCCGTAATAGTACTGATTTTTTATTAATCATGACCATCATCGTCATCACTAAAAATCAAGTTTTTTATTTTTATTTTTATTTTTATTTTTTCTCATCCCATTCATTGTCTTCGCACATCTTCTTTTCTCTCTCCTTCCAACTCGTAACTCAGATCCGGGGTCACATACCAGGCTCTTCTCCCCCCTTCCCGCTACGGTACGTGCCTTCATTTTTTATCGCGAGAAGATTTCAGCCTTTTCTTCCCTCGTCGACTCGCATCGAATTTATGGTCGGTGGTGATGTGATTATTTGATTTCTGTGAAACTGTACGAGTATAAAGCAAGCCAGGCTTTCCTGATTTTCTCTTACTGTCTTGGAACATTGACGTCCAACCTTTGATTAAGCGATAATTCGATTTCTCGCCGAAATTACCGAGTAGAAACACGATACTTTGTGGGCGGCGGCGGGCAGGCGACACGGGCGAAGCCACCGCCGCCAGCGTGCGGCCGTGGCTCGCTTGAGAGTAACTGAATCTGTCAACGGCTGTCTTGGAAAGTGACTCCAGTCTTTCATCAAGTGAAAAAAACGCGGAGTGCGATTTCCCGCCCAGCCCACCGAGCAGAACCACGAGACTTCGATGGGAAGCGGCGGGGGACAGGTGTGAAGCCACCTCCCGCGAGCGCATAGCCGTGTCTTGCTTGCTTGAGCGTGTGGATGTCTCAACGGATACAAAAAAAAACACCGTGTCAACAAAATCACGGCGAAAGAAACTCGGTCAGAAAATCACTGTAAACAAAAATACGTTCAGTAAAACACGTACCAGGTACAAAAAAAACGCGGTCGTCGAAGGGTAAGAGATAAACAACTGCTGGCTGTACGTTGCTGCCCGCACGGATTGCGGGGCATCACTTGGACGGAGTACGCACTACTGCTGTTTGTACTTCGAAATACGTTCTCACGTTTTCACACCCGTGCGCACCAGAGATTCGGACTATTAACACTACAGCAAAGCAGTAGCTGCCCTTTTATAGAGCCCGTTGCCCGCCAAAGTGCACGTGGAGTCGCTTAGCACCGATGGGATTCACCAGTCAAAGTGTTAGCGTGCGGAGTAGTGCCGCTACACGCAGTTCCGGTATTGTTGCCTGGCGTATACCGGCACTATATAGGGACCACCTACTACAGTACGTACGTGCCTTCGCTTCTATCGCGTAAAGGGTGGACCTACTCGTGTGAAGAAATATCTCACGAAATCGTCATGTTTCGACGCGAGGGGTTTTCTGAGACTGTTTTTTTCTTTTTTAACATTTGTGGGAGGTTGGGCTTCTGAGAGACCAATCCAACTATGCCCAACCAACGTCGAGGACGATAATAAATCAAATGAGACAAGCCAGCGCTGAAAAAAAAAAACAGCCGGCCATGTTTTGCCCAAACAAACTATTATTGAACAAAATTAAGAATTATAGCCAGTCAGCTGTCTACAAGCACAGCCGCGACTACAACTCTTAGGAAAGCTGAAACAAAGAAAGGGAAAAAAAAGGAAAAACGAAAAGAAAAAAACGGCCGAAAACAATCAAAAGTCGGTACAACAGTATGTGTTACATACACGAAAAACGCAATATTGTAGTTATATCGCGCATGTACCGTAACCCGCTATGCATCTTTGGGCGTCATCTATTGATCTATCATCAACCATAACTGCTGTTGGGACCTCGCCTTTAAACTACTCTCCCGGAATACAGTACATCAAAACAACTAAGAAAAAAAAGAAGAGGGAAGACACCTACAGAAGTACCACTCTGTCCGGGAATGCAAGGAAGGAACGTTTTGGATAATGATATTTAGTACCATTAACACAGTAGGTAGCGCCTTTTAGTGCCCCCCGCGACAACGGAAAACGGTATACCAGGTACAAGTGACCTCAAATCTCTGCCCACCATTTTTCACCGACCACTAACCGCAAGGAGCCGGTACCAACCCTGAGAAGGGACGCTTGTATACAAGTGACCTCCAATATCGAACGCACTACGAGGATTCCTCAAAAAGGCCTGCCTACGTATACTGTGTACCCAAGTGGTGGTATCTCGAATTTCCGGATAAGCGTGATACGTGCCAACCTCGGAGGGGGGGGAACTCAAGCCTCGGCAATGAGGCCAGGAGCGTCTATCCTGCCCGTACACCTCACAGGTTTTACCTTCTTCTCTGGGGTGGGTGGCTACTAAGAGGCAAACACATCGAACGACCAGACAAACACCACCGAACACCAAAAAAGGAAATCTATACGCCTAACCCGTAAAAATAAAAATTAAGCGACACACACATTTATTTCTCGCTTCCCTTTTTAACCCTTTTAGAATCGCACTCCCGTTTTGGGGACAAACCCCTCAAATTTCAAGTAGTTTGTCCCGAAGACGGGACTGCGGTTCCAAGGGGTTTACGTTTCTTTTATTTCCCCTTTCCCCTCCGACGGGGGGAAGAAAAAAGGAAAGGAAAACTGTCTCCTCTATTCTTTTTGTTTCGCGTTATCGGAAAATCGAGGTGGGGGAGCCTTATCGGTCCTCGAACACATAGAAAAAAACGTATAGCAAATTCTACATTCTGCATGATATTTCCCACCTGTCGCTCTGACCATACACGACGACCTCCGCCCCCCCACCCCCCCCCAACACGAACCCCCCTTCTCTGTGTATGAAGTGAATGCCACCGGAGTGAAAAGCACCATCATCATCATCATCATTATCAACCCTCTTTAGGAGCGGTATACACCGACCCTCCTTGGGCGGGTGGCTTACACACCGCAACCATATACGTATGTACACAAGTAACCGAGTCCTGACAACACATCATCCTCCGAGAGCTAGGTGCCCACCAACAGTACTGTAGTCAGTCCCATCTATCGCTAGATCTCCCAAACGTCCGGTCGAGACGGAGAAGCGGGGATCCAACGGGGGGGGGGGGGGGGGGGGGAGGGGGTCAGGGGGCCCCTACGACACCCCCGTTTCTCCAGGGCTGACAACTGACAACACTCTCAATAATTTCTTTCAAAAACATGCTCTTAAAAGCCAAGCATGCTAAACAAAAGAGAACGAGCTACGTATGATACATACACGTACTCGTACCTCGTCAGGGACCGGTAAACCCCCCCTCTAGGGGGGGGGGGGGGGGGGGGGGGGGGGGGGGCATCTACAGCAAGCAGAACACACACGCACACAGCACAACCTCTCCACCACGCCACGCGCGGGCGCGGGGACGAAGAAGATGAAAAAAAAACGTCCTCTCAAAAAGGGTCTGGTACAATACTACCCCGAACCCCGACCAACACGGGAAACGCAGCAATGATCTGCCCGTTTGAATTGCAGCGTTTCGTCTCGCTTCGCTTCGAAAAAAACTTCCACTCAGTTTTTTCACGGGTGTTTTCTATAATCCTCCCAAAAGGCCCCGTTATTTCCTTTTTCAAGGCCCAACCAAAACAGCACGCACACGAAAAAGGTCCCGAGAGTTTTCAAAAAGGTGGCTGAGTTGAAGATGGGGGGGGGGGGCGTGAGGCGCCTGGGCCCCGCCTTCCCCCCTCCAACCATCAACCATCTGAACGAAACATTGTGTACCGGTACCTCATGTCTCTCATTAGCTCGGAGACAACCCACAGAAAACACCTAGGATAATAATAACGTATGATACCCCCAATCATTGCTATCCGAAACCACCAACCTCACCAAAAAATCGGCGGAACCAGGCAGCAAATAAAAAACGCATCCACCACCCTCGACCACCACCATCACCCTAGATGATTAAATGTGTTCCACTCCAAAACCAAGCGCACCGAAGCAAACATATGGAGCACCGCCACCGCGGCCGCGGTTACAACTCCCACCAGCGTGCACATACGATTGTCGTCTGTCAACAGCGGGAGGCTTCGATACGAGCACTGGTACCAACTCTGAGTCGGTTTGGAACACGCCACCTTCGAATAAACAACGGGGGGGGGGGAAAGGCGTTCGTTCGCATCGGATACCCTTTTTCGCCAACCAACCCTATGCCCAACGTTGTAGCACCAACCATCCTTCCACATGCCCCGACGCCATAATATTATAAAACCCTACACGAAAAAAGCTTTTAGCCTCTAAAACCCCAACCGCACGAGCGAAAAACATTTCCCGTTTTTTTCTTCACACCATGTCAGAGGCTCTCTTCCCCTCTATCGTTTTGTGCCTGCCCTCGTCTCTCGCCTATTCATGCTGTGCTGGACCGCCCAACAGCACCGAAACTCCTTGCGCGTCACACAACTTCTAGGCACACTACTATACAAGCCTCTTTCTTTTTTGCAGGCCTGGGTGATCGGTTCTCTTTCCATGTGCGCGCGCTCGCACGCTCTCACGCGCCTCCCACAACACCAAAAGAGGGACGCGGCGGACGGCATCCTCTGCCTTCCCCCGACTTCACGTAACGCAACACAATCTGCAGTCCCCAACAATAAACACTTCCCTTCGTTCGGCATGGCGTGGATGACAATGTACAGCAGCAATGCATGGCAGTATGATACAACAAGATGCAAGGTGAACGGAGAAGGGGGGAGGGAGGGGGCGGGGGGCAACGGAGAAGCACTACACGTATCATAGACCCTACTACACTAACTAGCAACGAGCGAAAAAAATAAATAAAAAACAGTGGAGGAAGCCCGAGATCGATCGACATCGACATGCTTTCCCAAGAAATACAAGGTGGGGGGGGGGGGGGGTTGGGGGGTGGGGGGGGGGGGGGGGGGGGTGTTCGCGGAACAAAATGCCCGTGAGTCGTGCAAAAAAATACGCACGAGTGTTTTGGTTGTATGCAGGAACAAGCAAAAAGTTCGACTGCCGCCATCCGTCGTCGTGCGAAAAGAGAAAAAAAAAACACGAGAAAAACCATTCCCCCTAACTTTTCCATACAAGAAAAAAAAATATCTCCCACTCTATTATAAGTCGTCCAAAATCTTGGTGTCGGCATAAATAACACCGATCCTATTGTTCGTACGAGCAACAGCCTCTTCCCAACCCCTCCAACCCCCGCGCGCACCCCCCCCGGGGGCCCCCAATCAATCGCCATAAAAAATATCACACTCTTGGCCGGGAACATAATCTGCGTTTAGACTCTAACGTGAATATCACATGGGTCTCTACATTTTCGTCAAGAGTGATCACACATATGTAGAGCATAACAGGTAAATATTACGCTAGTCGTACCCCATGAAAAGGAGCAACGTTGAGGTCGATCGAGAACTCGTTGATACGGCACCGAAGCACGGGCCCGGTCTGCACCCACTTCTCGAACTCCTTCTGCGTGAGGGCGCCGTCCTGCACCTGGCCGAACTCCGACACCGCGCGCGCCGCGTAAGAGGCGGCGTTCCTTCTCGCGAGCTCGTGCAGGAGCTCCTCCACCACCTTCGGGTCGATCATCCCTCTCGGCCCCCCACCTCCACCCCCGCCCCCGCCCCCGTTTCGGCCCCCGCCTCCGCCCTCTGTCGAAACCTCGGCTCTGCCACCCTTCCCCTGCGCTAACGATTTAGCCCCCCTCCTTCTCCCTGAGCCGCCGCGCCGTTTCCTCGCCGACGGTAAGTCATCGGACCCTTTAGATTCTCCGCTGCCGCCGCCACCGCCGCCGCCACCGCAGGTGCCGCTTAAATACCGGTTGTTGTTGGCTCCCTCCATACACCGCAGGAGGGTGGGGTACGTCCTCTGAGAGGCGCTGGCGAGTACGGCGGACATGTCCTCGAGAGTGAGGTACTTGCTCCGTCGGGGCGCTTTGGACTTGCCTCCGAAGGCACCACCACCACCACCACCACCACCACCACCGCTGCTACCGCTGCTGCCGCCGCTGCTGCCGCCGCTGCTGCCGCCGCTGCCGCCGCCGCTGCTGCCGCCGCTGCTGCCGCTGAGGCTGCCGCCCCAGACACTGCTCCCGCTTCGTTTCCTCCTCTCCTCGCTGGGAGCGACGCCCGACAGGTCGTACGCCGCGTACATGAGCTTGAGCCTTTCGTTCTCCGGCCCCTGATTGATGGGGTGCACATTGCGAGAAAAATTCAAGATGGAGGGCAGCATCAGACGAAAATCATACCGGGATGGGGGCGGGTGGGGGGTAATCATTGTCATGCATGGCCGTAGCCGCATGGCTAGATACCCCATTGATGGCATCCCTACAATGCGGGAAGGTAAAAGGCGTGTTGTCACTCTCGCGTCTCAAAGCAACGGCAGGTCATCTTTACTTACATACTGGTACGTACGATCAAAGTACGTACGCAACTATTAATTAAGCACATGTCGCGCCCGCCGGTACCTACAATATACCACCAGTACCTCAACGTCTTGAGGTCTAGGGAGTGTGATCGATGAGAACTGATACACATCTGCGAATTGCGTGACATTTATCGAAAGTCCCTTGCAGTAATATCCCAATTCCAAACCTACCGGGGGGGGGGGGGGGGGGGGTCAGAGTTCAGACAATTGAAACCCATCGACCGAGGGCTGCCTGCCTGCCTGCGTCGTGCGACATAAAGCCTGCCTCCCCCCACCTCACGGCGCTTCGCGCTTGTTGCAAGCAATGTCTGCCTGGTCGGTGAAAACCCGACATGCTCCGTTCCGGCAATGAAGGGATGCGAAGGTCAATGGTCATATGACTACGGCAATGCAAGACACTAACAATGAGTACCCCCCCCCCCCTTTGGTGGAAGCAATGTCGGCCACGTCGATGAAAACACGACGTCGTCCATCCCGGCATTGTATGTAAGGATGCGAGGGTCTATGGTCATACGACTGCGGCCATGCATCAAAATGAGTACCCCCTCAGATACGTGCCCTCCTCGACATTCTCACGGTGACCCTGGATTATACGGATTGCCCTGCGCCCGTATGTATATTTAAGTGGTCATGTATACACGGTGAGAGCAACTCTTGCTTCGGACACAAAAGCATTCGGAGCGTAGTCTTTAAAAACACACAAAAAACATATCCCACTCTTTTCCCGAAAAATCTCCGGATGGCTCTGGGTTCAGCAGCAGTATGGATCATACAAGGTATTATACTACACGCTGCCGGGGATTTGTTACTTGCTACTTACACGAGCATATACGTACAATAGTTATCCGTACGAGCATTTAATAGTGCCAACAACGAAAACATACCGGGATGATACAACTATCTTGCGGCGTTTTTTCGGCGGGTGAGCGGCTGAAACCCCCCCTGCTAAATAACAGGGGACTTTGGCTTCCTCTACGTCGGCGACTGGTGTTCCGAATTTTTTCTTGTGAAAAATCAACTTCCTCTCTGGAATAAATAATACCTGGTACAGCAGTAAGCGGGGGGATACAAAAACAAGAAACGAACATCGAAAATTATACCCCCCATTCAGTATTAATAACAGAGCCGAAGGATAAGTATATTACCGGCGCGACTGATACACGACATATCCACGCCAAGCAGGTACCAGGTACTGATTTCGTACCTATGATAACCACGAACTGGCCGCGAACAAACTCTGCGGACTGTGGACATGCCTGGTACCCTAACAGGCGTGGCTATAATCCTTTCTTGTGGTTGGTGACCACAGAGCTGGCACACGTATACTTCGTACCAGGTACGAGTACAGAGTCAATAGTTTGCAGGTCGTGTTCGTGTGAAAACGGTTCTTGCTTGCTTCGGATGCGAGTAGGCTGAGCCTCGGTGGGCTATAGCCCCAAAAGCCCAAAAGAGCCTTTTTTCGTTTTTGGGAGCACAAATACAGGGGTGGTAACAAAAAGCCTAAAAATAAATTATTTGTTTTTCGGGGACGGGACCTATTCCCCCCCCCCCGGAGCATTGAATATTAAATCTTAAATCAGCCTTTTTTTATCCGACACCTCTGTAATAACGCCAATTAATGAGATGTAAACCCGGTTTTTTCAGGCGCACAGCAGCACCGCAACACTGCAACCCACAACCTCATATGTATTGCTAATCACTACGGCGATGTCCAGCTGGCCTCTGAGTAGCGCAGCAGCGCTGTTGTCACGACTAGCGCTGATTGGGCCTGCTTCCCACCAGCAAACCCATTTCCTTGTGATCTCGCCGGTTTATAAAAAAATTCGAACTGATAAGGCCGAAAACAGTTGTTGTTAGTGCGCCTCGTTTTGTTTTTGCGAGCCTAAAACGAGCCCAAAAACCGTTTTTTTTTTTTTTGTAAGGCGGATACACCACCAGAGCCTTTAAAACAAAAAGAAGAAAAAAAAAAAAGCGGGATTTACCACCAGAGCCCTTTGTTTTTTTCGAGCCCAAAAAACTGGCAAAAGCGAGCCCACGGAGAGGCTCTAGATGCAAGGTCAACAACAATAAGCAGCACGCATCCTCCCGCCCCCGGTCCTCGGACAAGCAACCAATGTAGGCAGTGACTTTCCTACAGCCTACACGACATAATCCCGTGATTCAAGTATTCGTTTTGCACAATTTCGTATCACAACATATGAAATGGTCTTATTTGGCATATATCCTTACATCGACGCGGAGGAGGTTCGCTGCAATAGAAGAGCGTTGGCGATTAACCCCTTTAGAACCGCAGTCCCGTTTTGGGGGACAATCTACTTGAAATTTGAGTGCTTTGTCCCCAAAGCGGGACTGCAGTTCTAAAAGGGTTATAACCCTTGCACGAAGTAGTAGTGCAGCCCCGTTTCGAGGGAAAGCAGTCAAATTCTAAGTAGTTTGTCCCCGAAACGGGACTGCAATTTCTAGAAGGCTTCTAAAAACAACCTGCTGCCCTACCGGGCACCGGGTATGACCTACTCGTATGGCCTACCCGTATGTGACGGCGATGGCGGTTAGCTACTGAGAGGTATCTGGTACCGTCGCGATGTTGTTACCATTATCGATAAATACCGCCGCACGAACGAAGTCTACGCAAGGTACACCTACAAGCGCGATTCCTAATAACATGCAAACGTTTCCATAGGTGCTGTAAATGTGTCCGTGGGTGCTGGCTGTTGCCAAACATTACATCGTATTGCACGGTGCACGACAGTCTGTAGTACTCAATACCAGGCACGCCGAGGGTGGTGCTACTGCTGCGCTATATAGGTGCGATACCGGGCTGCAGCAGCTACTACCGCAGAACCGCAGGGTGCTGCTTCTTCCGCTACCTTCCCCGGGAAACTGCCACACACACACTTCCATTCCACATTCACTTTCAACCCACAGACTACTCGTAGAGCCCTCGTAGTGCCACCCAAACAGCTGCCACTCCAATCGACCTTGATTTGACACGTTGCGCGTGGGCATCAGCGGCCGCCTCGCTCTCAAGAGAACTATTAATAACTCTCTCGTATGATGACGACAGCACTTCGATGTACTGCTGTAGGTCTGGCACGTCTAGACTACCTGGTACGTGGTTACGGCAGGAACACCGGAGACGGAAGCACGGAAAGAGTGCCGGCGACAACAGCCGGAGACAAAGGTATCACGCCTTGGGGGCTACGATTATCTACATGTGAAAATACACCTCCCAACCGCAGCTCTCTATGCTATTAATAATAATGCTAGTTGCCAGGTAAAGCGCAGTGCGGCATGTTGTTGGTGGTGGCGTCGTCACATGATGACCCGATATGTCTGCTGCTATGTACCAGAGGTATAAAAGTATGCAAGCATGTCCTTGGCATTAACCCCTTTTAGGACCGCAGTCTCGTTTTGGGGACAAACTACTTGGAATTTGAGTGGTTTGTCCCCACAACGGGACTGCGGTTCTAAAAGGGATAAACCGGCATTTCTATGATTTTTAGCTGATCCTTACACGTATACCTCGTATGTGTGTTACAATAGGTGACACACTCCTGGCCAACCAGAGCGCCAGCAGACACTCGCCCAGATTGTGGGAAAAGCGCAGTGCGGCATGTTGTTGTCCGTTGTTTTTGTTGGTGTGTCTTCACATGATGACCCGATGTGTCTGTCTGCTGCTATAATATGCTGCTTCATGTGTGTTCTTCGCATTAAACCGTTATTCTTCAAGAATAGCTGACATGGGTATGTTAGCTGTCGCACTCCTGGCCAACCAGAGCACACGCCGACACTCGCCCAGATTGTGCGTCCATTTTCCAATTCATGGCCCAACTTTTTGACAGTAATAGTTACGCATCATCAGATCATCAGGGACCACGGGCGTGCGAGGCGTGCCCATGTACCTCAAGGGCAGGTACTTGGATTGGGACCGTTTCAACCCTTTTTGAGTAAGTGGAAATTGAAAACAAATAATCAGCACCTTGAATGGTTGAGTTGCTGAATCGCTGAACCACGTCTTCAAAAAGGCAGCATGGCGAAAGGTCCCATTCTATATACTGCTGCCGCGTACCTGGTACACAGTATTCTATGTACGTGGCATTTCGGACTTGGTGCGAATCATTTTACCAGCCGAAAAGTTTTAAGGCACATTCTGAAGTTCAGACTACTCTTCATTCTCTACCAAGAACACCTCTGAGGACTCAATTAATACCAACACATTGATTATAGACTCTACTAATAATAATAGGCTCCACCAGGTATGCAGACTCCGGACTCCACCAGGTAGACTCTATAGAGACTCGTGGTCGACAGACAGAGCACTCGTTCACTCGCACGTAGTGGGAAAATATGCTATTAATACCAAAACAGAAGCAGACAGTCAGTGGTCCCATGTAGTGCCGGCATCATATGCGCCAGCCAAACAATACCGGCGCCACACCGGCAACTGGCACTACTACTCCGCACACTACCAGGTATATAGCTATACACATATCTACCACAAGGGTGAACCTCGTCTGTGCCAAGCGATTCCACGAGCAATTGTAGCGGACAACCTGCGCTTTAGAGGGACCACTACGGCTGTATCAGACCTGTCTGCCTGGGCCCATGCATCGAGGCCCCCGCCTGCCTGAATCATACCGGGTATACCGTACCAGGTACTTGGTACTATTGCTGTAGTTTTGGTGTAGGGGGGCGGTCAGACAAGGGGTAAAACCGGGGCTAAATACTACCTGGTACCTGGTACCATGGCACCTGATAAATAGCACGTTCCCTTGTTCTTGCATATGGTACTGCAGGTGCCCATTGCTGAAGCCTGGAAAATTAATACATCAACATGTGCAAAAAACACTTCTATTATTATAGTAGACAGCATATTTGATCTACAGCAGTATATAGAGAAGTACGTACGTACGTACGTACGTACGTACCAGGTACAGCGTAGTACCTTTGGTACGAATGACATGACATACCGGTATATACATGGTACGACTAACTTGGAAGAGTAGAACGGAAAAAGAAAAAGAACACATTCTGAAAACAAAACAAGTTAAATAAAATGGTGCGTGCCACGTGGCATGCTTTGGTTGTAGTAAGGTCATGGTTGTGCTTCGGAGGTTGACGCGGGGACGGTGGTGGAACCGCCTGCCGTCGCGTGATTACTTACTTACTGATCGGAAACAGGGCCAGCGTTGCCGCTCGCAGCACACGAGTTGCATATATACCTGGTATGTACGTGCTGCTGCGGATATCGTGTTCTTGTCGTATCCCATGTTGGCGCCAACATAGTCTACGAGTATGTATACTCTGCTGTAGGTTGTGACCGGACACACCTCTCGATAGAGACGAGCGTGTATAGATAGGAAGAACAGTCGAATAATCAGCACGGATGGGATGTGCTGCAAGTCGACGGGCAGAAAAGAACGATTTAATAAAGTAAAGAGCAGCATGCACACTCCTATTAATGTGCTTAGTATTTGTAGCTGTAGCTTAGCGTCTAGACTACTAATACTGGGAGTGCAAAAGCCTAGAGTCTACAGCAGTACTACTGCAGTCTCCTAATACAGCGTAGTAATCTCTAGTAGCAGTCGTGCAGAGGTGGGGGAAGTAGGGAAGGGAGGGAAAGGGAAGGGAGAAGGAAAGCAGTGTCATTTGGACATCCTGCGCTCTCACAACAATGTCGCACCCCAACCATCCACCAGACACATTATGCAGATATCAGATATTTCCGTACTATTTTTTCTCGGAAAAAACGTGAATCTACGGGTAAAAGGGTGGTGATGGACGGTGAATGGTTGACGTTGAGATGAAAGAACACATCTTACAAATACTGTGTTGAATCTCAACCCAACGAGATGAGTTTCAAAAAAAAAAAAGAATGTAGAAAAAATGAAAATAAAAATAATCCGACATATGTAACATACCAGTCGTTTTTTTCCCGGAAGGCATTTCAGGTTCAGAATATTTCTCGTAATTTCTATTCATAGGTCATCATTTTTCTCTTTTTTTTTGTGGGTTGTTGATGGCGTGTGTACTATAATCGGCTTGGGGGTACTCGTACTGCATTTTTTTTTTTTTCTCATCCCATTCATTATCTTCGCACATCTTCTTCTCTCTCTCCTTCCCACTCGTAACTCAGATCCGGGGTCACATAGCAGGCTCTTTTCTCCCCCCTTCCCGCTACGGTACGTGCCTACATTTTTATCGCGAGAAGATTTCAGCCTTTTCTTCCCTCGTCGACTCGCATCGAATTGTGCCTACCCACGCTGCAAGGCGCTCTCAACAATTGAATCCTTTTTTATTTTTGCAAATAAAGTCAAAGTCCGACCCACCTGGGGCTCGAACCCAGGACTCAAACATGGAGAATTCGAGGTTAACCACTTGAACCACCGGGGCGACCGTGCATTGCAATGTACTAAAAGTACCTCTGGGTCGTCTGTTTCGTGGCCACAGAGCTTGCATATCTCTAGGGGGGAGAATCAGCACGGACACTGGGTGTCTGGATGTTAACGAGTTGAAAAACGGTTCAACGTGGAAAACAAAAACAGCGTATCATCAGGCGAAAAGATAAGAGGGACGATCACAACAAAGGAGCCAGCGTACATATATACCAGGTATCAACAACTGAATGAGGTGTTGCTCGTTGCTGGTGTGGCGGTTCTGCTGGTTCAGCCAACATGGTCCAGCCTAATCATTGTCAGATATCGATATCATAGCCTTCGCCGACATGGTGCAGCTACCTCGTAATGCAACAAACGACGCCTATTATTGTACTTTTATTCGAGTCTAATAAAGGGGAGATAAACAAGGGACGCCTACAGATCAGCAAAAAATAGACGCTAAACACCCAACAGCTGACACCGAAACACCGAACAGGCTGTGTTGGTGATTGGTGATTGGTGATCATTGAAACCTCAAGTTGGGTTATCTTGTTATGTTGCTGCTTTATGCAAGTCCAAGAAGATAAACAAGGGAAGCCTGCAGACCAGTAAAAAAAAAAACGCCTAACGCCGAACAGCTGACACCGAACACCGAACAGGCTGTGTGGTCGTGTTGGTGACCGGTGATAACTGGGACTTCAAGTTGGGTTATCTTGCTATTAATACGTACTCAAGATTAAGTGCAACTTGGGTCAATCGTGCCAGCGTGCCGTGTTTGGTCCTCGCAGAGTATCAACTTGAACACACAGCACGGCTCAATGCCTTTGGACTTGGTACCATTGGGACATTTACCTACCGCTGTAGATACCAGTATTCGTCAACGCTGCGTGGTTTGATTTGGCAGGCTGCCGCTCCTTGCCATCCCAAGCAAAAGCATTAATGAATATCGCTAAATACGTACCAGGTACCAGGTATCGTTCACGATGAGGAACACCGGGCATAACTATCAAATACCGGTAATATAAATATGTTGATATTGATGCAGGTACCATATGATACTAATGTACAGTACAGCAGTTGAGCAGCTGGTGGTGGGTGGAGAAGTGGTTGGACAGGAGGAAAGCAAGCGTCAACTATTGACTACCTGGTACGAAGTACTAGTATTGGCCATATGATGTTGCGTCGCTTCACGTAAAAAATAACAAAAAACGTGCGAAATGCGACAACATCAAACTATTAATAATAATAATAATAATACTCGTAAAAGACATACAATGGGTATATATCCATGGGGAGGGACAAAAAAAGGAAGAACTTCCTTGCCGACGGGACTCGAGCTTCCGGACGGCAAAATGAACAGGTACCTGGTACGTGGTACTCGTGAAAGACGTACCAGATACCAGGTAAGAGATATTCGTCGGTCGGCCACACACACGACGACAGCTACGATTATACGAGTAATACACGTTGATAATATAAATAGTAGAATTCTCGCAATGAGATCTTGTTCGTTCTTGTTCACGGTTATCCCGGTTGTGCCTGTCTTGAACACAAGTACACGGTGCGAGCGCGAACGTAGCAGCTGGTACGTACATTCCCCTCTGCTTAGTTTTACAAAAGCAACACCTGGCACGATAAAGAGAGAGATTCGCTTCGTATCACGTATGGGTCTATTATGAATTGTAATACAAGGTAGTTAGTCACCATCATCATCATCATCTCCAAAGTCTGTCGTATGCAGATTAGAACAAGAAACAAAACCAGTACTCATACAGGTGTAATGAAACAGGCCGAACCCCGCCTGCCCTTTTCGTTCCAAAACATTTATTACAACCATCACTTTTACTTTCCACCCTAGCTCGTAGGAGGTTTTACCCTCGGCGATCTTCTGGACAAGCCGTGGTCACAGGTGTCATAACTTCTCCCCCCCCGGTACGTGCCTTTGTTTTTTGTCGCGCATAGGGTCCAGCATTCCCACTGCCCTTCGATTTTCAACGAATGAAAGTAGCCAACTCAAGCTCTCGCGCTTTCCGCTATTCAATTTATTTATGCAAGAAAAAGTCCCTACGAGCATGCACTCGGTGAGACTTGATGGCACGCGGGCCACCTACCAAGCCACCGGGGACGCCGGTATTGTACTCGTACAGGGAAAAGTCGAAATAAGTGTCCAATCGTTTTTAGTTTCAGCGAATCGATGGCGCATTACCAGAGTGCAAAGGCCCGGCGGCGCATCGCAAAGCATACCTTTACTATTAATATTAATACTGCCGTCTGCAGGACGAGCATTTTTCGTCAATGGCTTTGGTACTCCTACTCTAGATGAACTGATACAGGGCATGCAAACCGGCAGGCGTCATCATCAGTATCGTACCGGCTGTACTCGTAGTTGCCATCATCTCCAGCGATAAAAATAAGAAGTGGAGATAGGTCGCATAATCTATGTTGTCACATGTTGTCATAATTAAACCGAACGAGAGACGAGATGAGGATTACGTAGCACCATACACAACATACCGGCACGCCGAGCACACAACAATAATCGCGTACCAGTACGAGTAATCGCAATGCGATTGTGTCGACACGCTACAACTTACACCGCGCACATGAAAGCAACAAAACTTACACCGCTGCGGTACTGCTACATAGAGTACGCACTGCTTGCTTTACGGGAGGTGGACATATACCCGGACTCCGGAGAAGGCAGGACGGCAACCCAAACGAAATGCCTACCTCGCGGCAAAATAAGAAATGTGCTCCGTTGGAAAAACAACGGGACTTACCTTTAGAAGCTTGCTCAGACCCAGCGCAAAGGCCTCGAAGCCCAGTCGGCCATCGCCATCCTCGTCCAGAACGTCGAAGAGACGAGACCCGAACGCGCCGACCACCACCGACAGCCGAAATGTTTCGTCCGAGTCGCAGAGCGCAAGGAACTGCGCCTTGTCCATCGTCCTCGCCGCAGGAGACGAGGCCCCGCTCCTGACGTGGGACGACGACAGCGGGGCCCACAGCGAGGACCTGCCGATAGGCTGCCCAGGCCCACCACCACCGCCACCGCCATCACCCGGGGTAGAAGATGTTGGTGGGGGTAATTTGCCGAGTTGCGTCAACTCGGATGAGGTCGCCTCCTGGAAGACCTTGAGGGCCGTCCGGAGCTCGCTGAAAGTGAAGAGTGTGTGCCCTCTGAGCCACGACCAACGCACCTCGGGCGAGACGGCAGCGCACTTGCCCAGCTCCTCCGGTCTATTTTCTCCGCAGCAGCCCCGCTTACTGCCTCCGCACCCCATTCCGAGATTCCTCCTTTTCCTCCCTTCGATGAACTCTTGGCTGAACTTCCAGCTGTTTGACACTGCTGTTTTTGGTGCAGAGCGAAGCGGGGCTTGGAAACTAACGTGTGTCACGGCAGTACGTACCAGGTAGTACGGAGTTCTGTGGTGTTCTCGTATCGCGTAGATAGGCTGTGCCGAAGTTGCGCAGGTGTGACGTTCGTTTTGTAGATGAGCTAAAGTTGCGCGTGTTTTGTGGGTGCTATTGCTTCTATATTGCTGTGGCTGCTGTGCTCTCAGGCGTGGTCCCTACGAACGTCGAAAAAGTTCAGTAAAAACCTTCAGGTGCTTGTGAGAGGTAAGAGGGCACAGCAGGTCATAAGGGATCCGAGGTGTGTATGTAGGCGTGTTTTTCACGGGATGCACGTTCAAGTAGTTTATGACGTCAAAAAAAATGCGGCGCAACCCATCTTCCCTTTGCCCCTCCTTCGTCTGGCGTTTTGGTTCAGCTGCGGGTGCTGGTGCTGTGTCATGTGACTGACACGCCTGCAGCTCGAAGCCGGCTATCACGGCTTATCAGCGACAACGCACACACGGGAAATCCAGCACCAAAAGGTTGAGCAGCGGCAAGTGGCGGGCGGGTCATCAGCCCATAGCAGGCAGTCGCGATGTTTGGTGCTGCTGCTACAACAGATGCTTCCGAGCTCTTCTGGATTGTGGTGCTCATGATCGCCGGCGGCTGGGTCCTCGCGAGGTCACGGCGGTTGTGGTGGGCTCCTCCTTCTGGGTCGCGGCCGTCATACCCTTCAGAGTCACCATCCGTGCTTGAGATGCGTGCCGAGGGGTTCGAGAAGACGGGAGATTTCGATGGAGCAATGGAGGCTCTTCTCGCCTCGCACTTTGCAGGCTCGTCTCAGGCGGTGAAGCTCGCGCATGAGCTGTCCAAGCGTCACCCGGGCGCTTTTCAGTCCAAGGGCTGTCCTGTCCGCCTAGGCGTAGGCTCGACCCCGACCCCGAAACAGGCTGGTGCTAACACCGCCTTGGCATCTTCTGTTGTCAGTGGTGGTGATGGTGGTGGGGGTTGTACTGCTGCTCCAAGCGAGCCCCTTACCGCACCCTCTTCGGTCGGACACAGCGCGGAGCAGAGCGGAGAATTGGCGAGTGACGTTGGCCCGGCGCGAGCGGGTGAACCCACCATCGCCGTGGCAGCACCAATAGCAGCAGCAGCAAGTGATGGCCAGACACCCTGGGAGAGAGGGTGGTACGGGCCGGTGGGGTTCAAGCCGCCACCATCCGATGGTGCTCCTCCTGCGGCTGCTGTTCCTGCTGCTGCTGCTGCGTACGACTCAATATCGCCGACATCTGAAAACGCTCCTACGAGCATGAAACGCGGCGGAACATCCGGCCGTCGTGGTCGCAGCGGTGGCAGCGGCAACGACATACGGGTAGTATGGGGTGGAAATTCTAGTAGTAATGCTACTACAGCGGGACTTCGGAACTTCACGGTCGCGCAACTGAACGGTTTCGATGGTGGCGTACCCGTCCCGATCTCGCGAGGAGGGCTAGTCCGATCAGGAAAAGCAAGGCCGGTCTATATTGCTCTAAAGGGGAAGGTGTACGATGCATCCTCCGGGAATGATCTTTATGGCCCGGTGAGAACGCACGCACACACACGTGCAGCAGTTTTGATGTGCAACCGGGAGGTAATTCGGCCGGTATTATTATCGCAGTCTGAATGTCTCGAAACCGGCTGCTGCTGCTGGCTGCTGCTGGCTGCTGCCGTTACCAGTGCGCTGGCTGTTGTTCTGTTGTTCGTATTACTCCGATGGCTTGACCCTTTTTTAGTGCTACAGGTATATACGAAAAGTACACCGCTGTGCAGTAACATGCACTTAAATCTACAACTGCTGTACGAGTAGTGATTCCAAGTAATTTGTCCACACACCTAAATGTGTACCTGGTACACTGGTAGGTAGTGATCGCGCGTTGCTTTTAGCTGGAACTGCGCTGTTTTCCTATTACGAGTGATAGGAAACTCTATGTAGAGAAACAAAAGTCCCGGCATCTATTCTATCTTCTCCTACTCTGTACCGAAACGAGGGTGCAGTCATTGGGACTGATTATCGCTGAACCGCAGCAGACTTGAGACGCCAGCTCAAGCCACGGACGGCGTTACTGCCAGTAGTAGGGAGGCAGGGAATGATACAGGGACCGCAGGCACTGCCATACGACGCGTTGCGCCACTGCGACGAGGCCTGACCGTCACACCACCTACCGGTACTCTCGTGCGTACTACCCAGTACACAACTACTAATATGGACGGAATATAGCGACCGTTTGAGGCTTAATATTCATACACAAAGAGACAGGGTGGTGGTACCAGGCACGGTATTTACTGGAACATGGCGTCAGTCGCCGACGTAAGTAAGTACCAGTACTGCTGGTATGTGTCGTTGTCTCTCGAGGGCACACCTCAAACGCGACAGAACTGGTGCTGTACCAGTACGTAAAAGATACTGGTACATACTTGGTACCTGGTACTGCACATCTGAAACCAATTTTGTCCTGAAATATATGGACGGTGTGGGTGTTAGTTTTTTACATACCAGGTATAAAACGGTATTTGAATTTCCGAACAGGGTGGTGCATGCAGGCACCAACCAAGGGGAAGCGGACCTGTATCAGGTATATTTATTGTGTCCTGCTCCAAAAGACCTACGAGCGTACCGCCTTTTCGCCTTTTGCCGACATTTTTCCCGCCTCTGCCCCCGCTGGTTGACCTTGTTGTTTTACGGAGCTTACTCGGTGTGAAAACTTATATGTGTGTATGGGAGCGGGGAGTACGTCGTTGATGTTGGTGGTGGCATGTGGTGTTTGGTGGGGTGTCTGTACGAAGTATGTTATTAAATAGCGCTTTCCCTATTGCGTGCATCGAGGCTGACTCGTGAATGATACTCGTGAAGCGATTGTTGGGGCTGTGATATCTAAACTCGCACGAAAAGTTGAGACATGAAAACGGCATCGGTGTCCTCAGGGTTTGTGTGCCACGAGTATTAGTAATGAATGAATGGAGCGCATCGGTACCGGGTATGATGACATTGATGCAAGCCCAGGCCGTCCAAGAGGTGATAGGTTGGCGTTTCTTACTGCACCTATCTAGGCTTGCTTGTTGGCCGTGACGTGGTAGAGGAGTCGTCAAAGACGCCGAACTTGTACCACACGAACACGATCGATTCCGCTCCGTCGCTGTGAGTACGTAGTAACCATACGAATGCAGGCAAAACTTCTGGAGTTGTTTCGTCCTTGACGTCCGTACCAAAACCCTATTTATATATGTATTCGTAACTTCCTTTGATATTTTGGAGAAGGCGGACCTATTTCTTTAGAGGGCAAACTTCCGGGAGATGAGCATAGTTATCTCACCGCGCACTTGTAGCAAAGGCAGACGCTCGTGGGTCAAACAGTCCACCCGCACATATATAAGCACAGGTAGTGCGCCTCGATTGCCCCATGTTTCCTCAGATGGAAAAATGCATGACCACCGCGAGCCCCCCTCCTTTGTTCCTTCCTGCTGTATCGTATCGTGTGCATGTCCCTCTCTTCTCGCACAGGGCGGCAAGTACACAGAGTTTGCCGGCCACGACATCTCGCGGCGGGTCGCGCGAGGGCTGGCGGGAGGGTCTTCGGGGAATGACGGCAGCGCTGAGCTCGACGATCTCGCGCTGGATGGCCTGGACCGTTTCGAGCAGATGACGCTCACGGGCTGGGAGGACATGTTCGCCGCGCGCGGCTACCCGGTGCTGGGTAGGGTCGTCGCTCCGCCGCCGCCCCGAACTTTTTCGCGCGCGGAGCTACGCTCTTTCAACGGACGAAGACTTGCTGCTGAGGAGGAACGTGGGGGGGAAGGGGGAGGAAAGGGACGAGGAAGAGGAGGAGGAGGAGGAGGAGGAGAGGGCGGGAGGGGGGGGGGTGTAGAAGGAGGAAGAGGAAGGGGAGGAGGAGGAGAAGAAGTGGGAGAAGGAGGAGGAAGGGAAGGAAATGGAGAGGCAGAAGAAAGAAGAGGAGGAGGGGGCGGGGCAGAAGAAGGGGCAGAAGGAGGAAGGAGGGGACTAGGAGGAGACTCGCTCCAGTACATGCCTCCAGGCTATGCCACGCCTCCAATTTACCTCGGCGTGAAGGACAAGGTGTTCGACGTTTCGTTCGGCGGTTCCGAATTTTACTTGGAGGGCGGCGCCTACGAGTGCCTCGCGGGAAGGGATGCCTCCCGCGTCCTGGCGAAGATGTCCATGACCCCGGAGGACATCGAGGGCGTCTTGGACTATCAAAACCTGACGGACAGGGAGAGCAAGAACCTCACCGACTGGGTGGAGAAGCTTGGAGAGTCGGGAAGGGGCTATCCTGTGGTAGGATGGATCGATCTCGACGTTTCGGAGTGATTCTGCGGCAACAGCGAGCAGCGCTTGTACCAAACAGTGTGCAAGTGGCTTGGTCTGGGCCTATGGATAGGTCATTGTTCTAGGAACGGCTGCGGGTTCTCGTCAAAAGTGCTTGAACTTCTAGCTATAATCATTTTGGGGTCCATGTACAAGTGGTTATCAAATGACGTTGTGGTCTTTGTCGTGATGCGAGTATGCAGCGTGCGATGGTCCATGCCATACACGCGCGTCCCGTACAACTCCGTTCATCGGAGTCCGGCCTTCGTCCAATCCCTCTAGAACTTGCACCCGCTTTTTTTGCGACAAAACTACTTGGAAGTAGTGTGGGATAAGTTTTTTTCGGATTTAAAGGGGGGCTGTAAGTTAAAAAGCGTCATATCCCCTTTTGTCCTAGCACTCTCTGTTGATTCACTTATCGTGTGGCGGATGCTATAGTAAATTGTCATTCGTAAATTCTCGACATTTCACCCCCCCCCGTCGAGAGATTCCCCCAAAAGGGGTTTTCACCGTGAAGGAAGCTTAACTCTTTTAGGACTGCAGTCCCGTTTTGGGGACAAACCAATCAAATTTCAATTAGTTTGTCACCAAAACGGGACTGCGGTACTAAAAGGGTTAAAGGGTGCCAATAATACCGAACAAGGGCGTCTTCGGAAAATATTCTGGTCCACGAGAGCCTTCCCGAAAGTATCGTGTTCGACGTTTTTCTTGTTAATAGCACCCTTATATACCGTTGTTTAGAGGAAACGAGCGCTGAAAAACGATCGCACCCCTCTATGTGCGAACTCAACGGCTCTTTTTCAACGGCACTTTAACCGGTATATGGTCATACGACTACGGCCATGCATGATAACGAGTTCACCCCCCCCCCCCCCCCCTTATTTTTAAAACCCAATATATAGCACTCACTTGCCAAAGTTGTTTTTTGCAGGGGGTGCACACAGTGGGTAGAATTAGCATGGGGTCATTTTGTTGCAAGAGTGAAAAAAACTACTTCAGAATTTTTTTAAGAGGAAGCGAAATTTTAGAGTGATAAGGGTTGATTGAGGAGGGAGGGAGGGAGGGAGGGAGGGAGGGAGGGAGGGGGGTGGTTTGTTTCGTGCCGTTATGGTTGTCGTCTTTGTCGTCGTCGTTGTATTGTCTTGGGGACAGACGCGTACGACTGCTGCGTAGCGGCTTTCCTTCTTAGTTGTTGCTGTTGTTAAGACGTCAACGAGGTGCCGGCGTGAATGTTCTCGTAGGTACGGCAAACAATTTTTGCCGTTTCTTTATTGCCTCTCGTACTCCTGTAGTTTTTTTTTTTTTCTCTGGCTGGAATTGGGACGGCGAGAAAAAGGACGAGAGTCGTGAGCGTATCGCATTTTTTACTGCTGTACGACTCCTTCCTGCTTGCTTCTATTAATAGAGGGTTGACACGATTATGTCCACGATTTAGCTCCGGTGCCGCTACGCGCGGGGCGCGCATTCTGCACAAGGCGCTTCTTTCTTCTGTGCGGAATAGCAAGCAGAAAAGCAGAGATGTTGACTGCGATGGGCAGTATAGTCCGACGCGCAAGGCGCAAGATGTTGTTCGTGGGCGGTGCCGAAGCGTGTCCGCGCTGAAACATCGAAATTCCGTTTCGAAAAAGCCGGAAGTCGGCGTTCGTAGACGACGGACGCCGCTGCTTGCTCCTCTAGAGAATGGAGACTTTTTATGTCCGAGCTATTACGGGGGACCATAGTTAATAGGACCTATGGTATACATAAAAATCCATATATTTGACCATTTTTACGAACAATATTTGGTCCTATTAAATATGGTCCCCCGTAATAGACTGTACCGGTTGTATTGCTGCTGTTGCTGCCTGGTTTACAACGATGGTAGTGAGAAGATAAATAAATAATAGCCACTATGTATGTGCCCGCGCATGTGCTCACTACTGGTATTACGGGGGACCATAGTTAATAGGACCAAATATTGTTAGTGAAAATGGTTAACTATATAGGTTTTTATGTATACCATAGGTCCTATTAACTATGGTCCCCCGTAATAGGCGTTTTTTTTATGCGGGATAACAAGCAGTCAGAATAGGATCCCTGTTTTTTTTTTCGAGTATAGTCTACGGTGAGAATTATAGCTCGAGGTATGATAATACATTAAGATGTTGCTGATGGATGACGCCGAAGTGTACCCACGCTGAAAATATCAAGTTCCGTCTTGACAAAGCTGGAATCCGGTACGCTTGGAGGACGGACGGACGGACGGACGGACGGATGAACAGACGGCGTTGCTTGTTCCTAAAGGATTGATTTTCAGCTCACTCTAAAGTGTTCCGGTATGCGCCGGCACATCCATCTGTGTACAAGGCGTTCCTTTTTTAGTAGTCTGTACCAGTACTCGTATAGTCCCCGCTTGGAATTTGATATGGGCATCAAGTGTAGCTTGTATTTACGGCCACGTGAATCACTCGTATCCCTGCTGCTGATACTTTACGAGGATAGACGGCGGTGGGTATTGATGTAGTTGCAACGCAAGATGTCGCTCGTGAATGACGCCGAACTGCTGTGTGTGTCCATGCTGAAACGGCGAGGCTCCGTCTCGATAAGGCCGGAAGTCGGCACGTAGACGATCGATTGCGCTGATTGATTCTGTTAGAAGAGGATTGAATGTAGTTGCCCGCTCTAAACGGCACCTGTATGCGCCTGCGCGTACGTACATACATTACGCGGGGCGTCTCCTTTTTTGTGCGGAATACGTACCAGGCAGCAGTAGAAACACGAGCTTCCTGCTATTTTACGCGATGAGAATTATTAGCTCGCTGCGTATCTAGATTTCTACACCAATTGGCGTATTTTTTTTTGTGCGGAATGCGCACGTAGCAGTAAGCAGTAGGGATAGATCCCCTTCCATCTTTTTGTGTGCGGATTAGCAGTGTTAAGCAGTAGGAATAGTCCCCCGTCCAAGGGTTCGCGAAAAAGTAAAATCGACACCCACTTCTTTTTTGAGTCCCAGACAAGGGGGGGGTGGGGGGGGGGGGGGGGTGTACTTGATAGGAGAGATGTACTCGATCTCATGCATGGCCGCAGTCGTATGGCCATAAACCCTTGCATCCCTACAATGCCGGGACGGAGCATGTCGGGTTTTCACCGACCAGGCAGACATTGCTTGCACCAAGCGCGAAGCGCCGTGAGGTGTCCGGCGAGTCGCATGAAGGGTGAGCTGCATCCTATTGAGAACCGCTTGTGAGGCGGGCTTGCATAGGGATGGCAGTGAGTTAATTTAGTTTCCGGTGTAGCCACTTCCAGAGTCTGGGGGGGGGCACTCGGTGTCATGCATTGCCGTAGTCGTATGACCATAGACCCTCGCATCCCTACAATGCCGGGACGGAGCACCTCGGGTTTTCACCGATCAGGCAGACATTGCTCTTGCGCCAAGCGCGATGCGCGGTGAGGTGTTGGGCGAGTCGCATGAAGGGTGGGCGGCATCCTACTAAGAACCGCTTTTGAGGCGGATTTTCTTGAATATGGATGACAGCGTCAATGGATTGATTTATTTTCCGGTGTGATCACACCCCCAGAGATAGTAAGGGGTTTGCTTACAGTACCTCCCTTGTGCGTGCCTTACCATATACGCACTACGTGGTACGATCATCCCCTTTGTGCGGAGGTAAGGTTCTCCCCGCACAAAAAATGATCTAACTCGACCGCCAGCCGTGGTGACCGCCGAAAAAAAAAAACGTACCCTGGTTGTCCAGCTCACGCAGCAAGAGGCGCGTTTTGCAGCGTCATCGACAACCGACGCCAACCCAATCTATAATATACCTGGTACCAGTTAGATAATATAGGGGGGGGGGGGGGGGGCTGCTAAAATCTACGAAAGCAAAACTGTAAGAAAACAAGTTTTACTTCTTTGAATAACAACAATCCCAACCCGATAGCAGCTTGTTTTTCATATCCGACATATGGTGCCGAGGGTGGTGCCGTTTTTCTCTTCTTTTTTTTCCCGTGCGGTACAGCAGCTATAGCAGTAGGAACAGATCCCCTACTATGGTTACGAGCATAGACTGCTGTGATAATTATAGCTCGCTGTATAGAATAACCTTTTATTCACCAGGGGTGACGCCGAAAGTGTGTCCACGCGGAAAATATTTTAATCCCCCACAGTAGCAGCAGTAGTAGTAGTAGTAGTAGTAGTAGTAGTAGTAGTAGTAGTAGTCTCCGAGAAAGCCGTACGAGTAGGTCTTTCTTTCGCGTACCAGGTAACTGTATGTGTTAGCCTCTTTAGTACTGCGGTCCCGACGTGGGGGACAAACCAGTCTAATTCCAAGTGATTTGTCCCCAAACCGGGACTGCAGTACTAAAAGGGTTAAGGTCTTGGTCCGTTGGGCTAAAGGTCAAAGGTTATATTACTAAATACCTACCCAACCTAAGCCTTGGAACACTCTCCCCCCCCGGGAACGGACCGGTTACACGGATCGAAGTGCCACCAACACTCGGTTCCAATTTTTGGGGATCCAGATTTTTTTTTTTTCAGATTCTTGACATGAGGAAATTCACTTTTCGTCAAAAAGTGTTTTCGTGGTGGACGTGAGATTCGAACTCACGACCAACGACCCATGTCCTGTCGATGACGCCAAGGTCGGGACACTTTGCGTCCCAGGACAGGTTTGCCTACTGCAGTAAGTCGGTACTCGTTGGTACTCACGTGTGTTGTTTGCTGAGAGATAGAAGAATGAGCGGCATTATTCCTTTCGTGCTCGCGGAGAATGAGAGTCAAGAGCTCGTGCCTCGCTGGAAACCCCCGTGGTTTTTCACCCCCTAGCATACGCCTCCCAAGTACAACAACTACTATCATCATCCCAATACTTGAAACCCGGGTAATTACCGGGGCTTTCAGCCTCATTCCAGGCAGTATCATAACATATGGACAACGGATGGACGCCCGTTTATGGAAGCAAATATGCTGCCGTTTCTGTTGTTGGCGGGGAAGTGCTACACCGTGCTTTGTGCGTGGGGCCAGAGGAGTTACACGGATAGGTAGACGGACGCCCGGACAAAAGGGCAATGCATTGCCGTAAAGAGCCGTCTTCTCTCAAGCCTTTTAAAACTGCAGTCCCGTTTTGGAGACAAACTACTTGGAATTTGACTGGTTTGTCCCCTAAACGGGACTGCGGCCCTAAAAGGGTCAGGGCCACGTTGGCACCCAAGCGTCTCCTGTGGCCCCTGGGTTTCCGGTAACTCCACGAGTAATCTCTATTACGGGGGGGGGCATAGTTAACAGGACCAAAGAATGCTAGTAAAAATGGTTAAACATATACTGGTAGGTTTTTATGTATACCATAGGTCCTGTTAACTATGGTCCCCTGTAATACCAGATACATATTTAATTGGGACAGAAATAAAAAACTTTGCTATTTCAACACGCTGCGTTTCGAACTTCGGCTGGTTCGTGCTTGGACCGGAGAGCGACCGCCACTTGAAGGAGGCTCATCACATCAGCGTGTGTTTCTCTCGAGATTGCGATCTCCCGCAGGTTCTTTAGAGAGGCAGACACCTCGACTTAGGGTCAGTTTTCGGAGAGCTTTTTTTTTTCTTCATATTTTCCTGATTTTTTTCCCAAATAATGCGTGAAATTTAACGAACTTGATTTTTTTGCTACTACTGGAGAATTTCACGAATAGTGACAGAACGCCTCCGTATATCGATACATAACTCCAATTATTTTCAAACTTTTTTGGAAATAATTATGGAAAAAAACGCTATCCGATAAGAATGAGCCTTAGAGGTGCTGCAGCAGTGGTCAAAATTGGTCGAAATATTTGGGGTGCACATAATGAGACGAAAAACAAGCCCCAGCTGCGAGCGTTTGCTCGTCACTTGCGGACAGCTACAGCTCCTCACAGAACACTACAGCCCGCGAAACTGAGGGATGTGCTCCTGATGGGGTGTGCGGGGGCGTCGGGTGAGCCAGACGGCAGTCAGCCGTGGGCAGGAAGAAACGACTCGCGAGGTGTTCCCGTGCACTCGAAGTTGCGAGCGAGCATACTCTTCTAGCGCAAAAAAACTCGCAAAAACGCTAGAAAGATGTTTATTTTTCACGGGAGGGAGCATAATAGATAGCACAATGAACACATCGCCGCTGAAGAAATGACTTTCACTATAATGGCGCTGCTTTACAGGCGGACGGCACATCTCTTCAGTAGTCGTCGTCGAAAATGCTGCGGGCGGAAAAACTACGTTACCATGACGGGTAGTTGAGCTATTGGTCCCAAAAAAAGGGCTAAAAAGCTCAGGATTTTCTTGCATATTTGCACAAACTATTCTACAACTATAATACTCGTACTGTACAAGATACGGATCTTGGGTGCAACGCTCTTGCTCTAGTTCCAAGTCGTATGCACATATTGCCGAAACGCCTACGTACGCACAGGCACTCGCGTTTTCCTGAGGGTGCTATGAATAGCGTCCCCTTTTAGCGACGGTAAAGGTGCTAATAGTATTAACAAAAAAAGTCCAACGTTAGTAAATTTCGGAGCAGGCTCTTGATTGACCAGATATTTCCGCAAAACGCATTTACCATTACCATTACTATTAGGCTTGCCATCCGACCATGTGCAGCATGAGCTTTTCACGTTGATCAATCAAAACACATCTGAAAGAAGAAATCTCCGTACGTATACGAAGGAAACCTATACACCAAGCCTATCTACCTTCTATGCCTACTTCCTTTTATGTTGTTATTATTATGCCTGCCATCCGACAGTGTGCAGCACGAGCTTCAACGCGTTGGTTACTCAAAAAACGTGTTCCTTGTTTCGTCATCCGGGACTGTTAATGCTGCTGCTGCTGCTGCTGCTGCTGCTGCTGCTGCTGCCGTGCAGCACTTTTAAGGGGGACCGTAGTAAATAGGACCAAATGTTGTTAGTAAAAATAGGTAAATATATAGGTTTTGTGTGTACCGTAGGTCCTATTTAATATGCCCCCCCCCCGTAATAGCTCCAACGTTGATCGCTCGTAAAAACGTTCCCGGGCAGAGAGAAGGGGGAGAAGAAAAACCGAAAGGGGAGACAGAACTAAAAAAAAAGAGGAAACTAATGTCTTCCCCTAACATGCAGCACAGACAGGCTCTTTGAATCCATTTTTTTTCAGTGTACCTACTTCCGCCTTAAGATCGGCCAACTCCGCCTGTGTCTACCATACATCACCCCTGCTTGCAGCCGGCGGACAACATCTCGCCAGGAGAAGGAGAGCTTTAACAACGATACCCATGCAGCCACAGCACCCTCCTGTTATGATACTGCTCTGTATGAGGTTGAAAGCCCGGCAATCACCTGGGTTCTGGCACTGGGATCGTATTTGTAGTACTTGGAAGGCGTATCTCAGGTGGAAAACAAGGGGTTTTCCAGAGAGGCACGAGCGTGGTCTCAGTCTCCGTCGTGCACGAAAGGAATCAATAATATAGCTGCTCTTCTTCTATCTCTAAGCAGACAACAAACGTGAGTACCAACGAGTACCGACTTGATAAGCAGACCTGTCCAACTCCCGCTCCCCTGCTGTTACACGTCTGGTGGCCAATCAATGACATCTCGACAAAAGAAAGAGAAGAGAGACTGTTTGTTGTTTGCTACGATTGTTGCACAACATCCCCAACACACCCCTATCCCTTCGAACGAAACATGCTACTGTGTGTATACGTACGGCATAGAGGGGGTGCGCCTGCCATTTTTTCCGAGACTCCTTCTACTTGTGAGAGAGCTCTACGTACGTGACGTACAGCATCATCACCAAAAAATAACTGGCTTCTCTTGAAAATGACACTTTTTACCCTTTAAGGGGCAGACTACAGTCAGCCCCCGTTTTGGGGGACAAAGCACTCAAATTCCAAGCGAGTTTGTCCCCAAAACGGGACTGCGGTGCTAAAAGGGTAATCATCCCTTTCGCGGTTGCAGATAGCGACCTGAACAACAATGATATACCGTCTGGCGCTCGTCAAATCGTCTGCGGGCAGCATATATATGCGCAACAAGCAGCACAGATACAAACCGTCTTGCGGCCGTGCCGTGTACCACCCCTCGCGTTGTGGACATCACTTTTTCCCGTCATCTCCCATCCACGCCATGACTGACCGTCTATGTATTCGTTGCTTCTGGCCGCCGATTTTTTTCCCCCTCTTTTAGTACCGGGGTCCCCTTTCGGGGGCAAACCACTCTGATTTCAAGTGGTTTGCCCCCAAAACGGGGCTGCGGTCCTAAAAGGGTTTTACCCGAGGTATCACTTTTAAAAAAACTGTGTTTGCATTTTTTTTTTTTTGACTTAAAATACTCTTTTCTTTTACGCGTCGCGCCCGACATCTCACCGCAAAAACCCGGTTTTTTGACGCAAGTTTTTTGCGCATATTATACCCATCAACAATCAAAGCCCCATTGCCTACGATGGCTATATATGCCGCAGTACAGGTCCGCAACGAAAAGCGCTGTCTCATAAAAACGGACGTTGTTGGCGGGTGCATACCTCCTCGGTCGAGCAGCCAGAAGTCAAGACATGATGCGGGTGAAGCGGAAGCAAACAGATGTATGTCTCCTCCAGCGATGTCGCCTCTCGCCCCGCCAGCACCACCTCCTCCCTCCATTCTCCCCGCCTACACCGTCAAATCTCAGTCGTCTCCACCATCACCAACATGTTACACCACCACCACCACCACCGCAAGGGACCTCTATTCCCGAAGGCGCTATTACGGGGGACTATATTAAATAGGTCCTACGGTACACACAGAGACCTATATATTTCGCTAGTTAGTGTTACCGACAATAGTTGGTCCTATTTATTAGGACCCGCCGTAATATTATTAGCTATAGGGTCCGTCAAAGGGGGCTGTCTCTACGGTATTGCCTTCTGTTTATCGTATTGCACATGCAGCGCGTCCCCACACCCCCTCTTCCACAATATACACGCAGCACGCGCGATCGGTCGAGGTATGTATGTATGTATGTATGTATGTATGTATGTATGTATGTTATATATCTATGTACAATATATCACGCACAGCTTGCAGAGAGGAGACCGCTTTGATGAAGCCCTCGATCTCACAGCAGCTTGATATTTTTCAATATTAATATTACTATTACTATTACTATTACTATTACTATTATTGTTATTATTGTCATGCTTTGCCATCCGGCAGTGTGCAGCATGAGCTTCAACGTTTGATCACTCAGACCATTCCTGAAAGAAGAAAACAACTGTTTTGCAAATGTATACCTGGTACATATATATACGTATATATATATATATATATACCTGACCGGGTGGCGTGGGAGGGCTCGTGTTTTCTGCCAAAGCCCCTCACACCTGGTCAGATCACGATCTATCTGCTGCTGGTACCTAGATCATCTGGACCCCACGGTAGATCTGCCGGTCGGTACAAATAATATTACGGGGGACCATAGTAAATGGGACCTGCGGTAGACACAAAAACCAATACATTTACCTATTTTTACAAACAATATTTGGTCCTATTTACTATGGTCCCCCGTAAATAGAAGATTTGCATGATCAGCCGTGTTTGTTTGCAATCGTACAGATCCGACCGTGGAAGCACGTGCCGGGTCGCGTGCCGATCAACATGCGGCTCCCTCCATCCGGCAGCGATGGGGGGGGGGGGGTCAAGAATAGAACGTAATGAGAAGGAAGGAGCAAGGACAGCAAATGGAGTATAGACAAGCCTAAAGTTGGCACAGAAGGGAGGTAGACTTGGTGTATGGGTTTCCTTTTGTTTCCGAGGTTTTCTTCTTTCGGGAAAGTTACGAGTGATCAATGTTGAAGATCATCATGCTGCACATTGTCGGATATCAAGAGAAATAGTAATAGGGAGGGGGGGTTAGATTGTAACAGGAAGGTGATGAGTCATTTCTGCTCGCTTCGGCAGCCCTCAAGTAGCTACAGTACCCTGGGTAGATCAGGAAGTAGGGCGGTGATCGATGTTGATCTCTGTTCTGTCCCAGACGACGTGGTGCGTGCGTGCGTGCGAAGCAAGGTTGTTTCTACAATAAGCATTCTCCAACCAAAATCGAAGGCTACTACAAGTAGAACTCATGTCCGAATACACGGATGGGCTCTGTGTCTATCTCGGGTCGCATATCCGCGACATCATGTTTCCGCGTTTCGGCAGTGCAACAAAAATCGATCGAAACGTCGGTACACATATCCCCGGGTATACCGTTTTCTGGAAAGTAAGTGAAGATAGTTCCAAAAACATGTTTTTTATCGTGTACATCATCGTATATACGCCTTAAAAGTGGCATGTCGGTGCGTTTTACGCTATTAATAGTTTACGGTATATAGTTCCAACCTCACGAACGCGGAGGCAGGCGGTGACCGTGGAGCTTATGATGGGTGCATAATACTCATAAGGAGACGAGGAGTCACCCCACGGTAGGGGCTGCACTTTTTGGGCCAAAAGGTTTCTTTTGAGTTTCTCAAGTGAGGAAACTACCAGTTATTACGGGGGGCCATAGTTAACAGGACCAAATATTGTTAGTAAAAATGGTTAAATATATAGGTTTTTATGTATACCATAGGTCCTGTTAACTAGGGTCCCCCGTAATAGGATAAAAATTTTGCTCGTATACTCGTTTAAGGACTAGCGCATACAAGCGCCGGTCGGGCGGCACGAACGAATTTCTTCCAAGTATTGTGAGGGGCGTCGGAACATCTGGTGCACCTCTGCACTGTGGGATGGCTCAGAGCGTCAACAAGCTCAGCCCCGGAGCAATACAGCAGCAGCGCTTCGTTGGGTATACACACCTTGAATGTTACCCCCAGAGTGACATACAAGTGAGTGATCGGTACTGAACTACTGGTGGTTACAAAACAGCTTACTCAGGTGGTCATACGCACTGTAGCTTAAGGCTGGCACGCTTCTCTGCACTGACCCCTCTCCCCTTGCAAGGCCTGCCTGATCGGTGAAAACCCGACGGGTTCCGTCCCGGCCCCTGGAAGGCATTGTAGGGATGCGAGGGGTTACCTATGGTCATGCGACTACAGCCATGGATGACGTGAGTACCCTCCCCCCTCCCGATCTAACTATGGCACTACGGCTACGGCCATGTGTGTCATAGGTACCCCCCCCCCCCCCCCCCCGCCGTCCAAGGCATGAGTACCGCCCCCCCTCCCACCCCTAGTACATGTAGGTTGGGTTGGCGTCGGATGGCAACAGCACTGTAAAACATGGTGCTCACTGCGTGAGCTAGCCAACCAGGGTACCGCTTTTTTGTTATTTTCTCTTGGCGGTCGGTCACAGCTGGTTGTCGAGTTATATCACTTGTGCGAGGGGAGCAACCTTTACCCCACACAAAGAAGAATGATCGTATCACGTAGTGTTCGTGGTAAGGCACCCAAGAGGCAGCTGCATGGTACTCCCATTGCTGCCTCTGGAAGTGGCTACACCGGAAATTAAATCAACTCATTGAAGCTGTCGTCCATATGCAAGTCCGCCTCACAAGATGTTCTTAGTGGGGTGTAGCTCACCCTTCATGCGACTCGCCGGACACCTCCTGGCGCTTCGCGCTCGGTGCAAGCAATGTCTGCCTGGTCGGTGAAAACCCGACATGCTTCGTCCTGGCATTGTAGGGATGCGAGGGTCTAGATGGTCATACGACTACGGCCATGCATGTGAGGTCGAGTACATCTCTTCCTGTCGAGTTCACCCCCCCGCGCCCCCCCCCCCCCGCGCCTCATTTTGTTGTTCTAAACCATACGGCGCAACAAATAGCATGCTGTGAGCAAAACGCACACGCCCTGTAAAGCACAGGACGCCTAATTTACTACTCTATTCATACTAAGAATACTTGCACTAGGAAAGCCAGGCCAAGGTTTACAGGAAAACAACTACCGGGGTAAGCACTTCGTGAGGTCTTACATGCTGAATACAGTGTACACAAATTCACCCTTTCCCGGAATAAGAAATCGAACAATCCGCCCCGGGCCAGTGCTTTCGTTTTTTCGTAGTTTCTGAAGTATAAGTAAGGCCTCGTGTCTTTGTATGTATAATACACTCCACCACGCTACAAGAAACTTACTGCAGTGGAGAGTGCCTCACTCACCATACCATACCACGCCACACTTCTTTCTCCTTGACACATCCCACCACGCCAAACCAAACCGACCGAACCGAACCAAACCAAACCGAGCTAAACCAAACCAACCCAAACCAAACCAAACCAAATCAAACCAAACCAAAATCAACCCAAAACCGAACCAAATCGAACCAAATCGAACCAAACCGAAGCAAACCGAAGCAAACCAAACCAAACCAAACCAAGCCAAGCCAAGCCAAGCCAAGCCAAGCCAAACCAAACCAATCTAAAAACAAAACCGAACCGAACAAAATCAAAAACAAAACCAAACCACACCGCACTGCACCGTACCGTACCAAATGAAACCACACAACACCACACACTAGAAGCCGTCATCGATTCAGACTCAACGCCGCCACCCCCACTACCGCGCGATTCACCACCACCGCCAACGCCATCCAACCATGTAAGGGGCGAACGATCTTGGGGGCGAAACCTCTGGAGCCTCTCCTTTGGAGGTGTCTCTACTAGGAGTAGAAACATTGCTCCGTCTCGAAACGATGTTGGAGTGCGTGATCAATGGTCGAATGACCAAGGCGAGCAACAAATGAATACCCCCCCCCCCACCCTACCCCCAACCCTACCCCCCCCTGCCCCTCGACGCTGTCATCCGTACGCCAGGATATCTGCCTCACAGCGGTTTTTATTATTAATAGGCAATGGATGCAGCTCACCCTTCATGCGACTCGCCGGACAACCCACACGGCGCTTCGCGCCTGGGGCGAGCAATCAACGTCTGCCTGGTCGGTGAAAACCCGACGGCTTGCTCCGTTCCGACGTTGTGTATAGGGATGCGAGAGACTATGGGCACACGACCACGGTCATGCACAACAATTGAGTATGGTACGCCGAAGCCGAGAAAAAAAACGTCCGCCTAGCCCGCCATGCATGACACTAGCGTAACGCACACCCCGCCCCGCCCCGCCTCGCTCCGCCTCCGGCCCATCAAACAACACCAATGCCAAGCCGTGGGGGGGGGGGGGGGGGGGGGAGGGAATCTTGCCACGCATTCAACCATGTTTCTAGCATCACCAAATTTCATGAGGCCTTTCCTCACTAGAGGAGGTCCATACTATTAGTAAGTCATTAGTACTGATATAAAGTCGTCGGTACTATTAGGGAGTCATTGTCAATAGTACTATTTAAGTGAGTCTTTATACTAAGAGTAAGTCGTTAGTACTATCAGAAAGTCACCCCGATGAACAAATCCCACATGGCCTATATACATAGGTGCTCGACAAACGAAAATTACTAGTATTTGCCCACCTCAGTCAGATAGATCGCGATCTATCTCATCTGTCTACAGATAGATCATCTACAGCAGCTCCTTCCTCACCTTTCGCTGTGAGAGGTAGTGCACGATCTATCTATCTATCTTGCATAGCAACAGTACAGATCCAGCCCAGCAGAGGAAACGCGCGCTATATACGAGCGTGCGGACCTATGTAGAGGCAACACGAGCCACTTACTTACTCACTGTGTACATCATACACGAACAATCTACAGGGGTAGAACATATCAATCCATCCGCCTCGAAAGATCTGCAGATCGTCACGGAGTGGGAACGATCTGTCTGTAGATGCGACCTGCCCGCGCCCCGAGATGTGGCGGGTGGTGTTGTCGTTGTATCTCACGCATGGAGCACGGATGGAATCGGACACACAGGCCGGGTACAGCACCAGTAGTTAGTGGCTCCTTCGAGCTGTGACGAGAGAGCTCAGATCCGTCGGTCGGAAATGTTCGTCACCACCTCGAACAGATCAATCACCGAGTTCCCGCTATGCTGAAGGATCTACCGCAGTTTTTTTTTTTTTTCCCGAGACGAGACCTCTTTCCAGATCTCGAGTCTGTGGATTGACCTACCGAGTGGTGGGGGTGCGTACTCATTTGTTGCTTGCCATAGTCATTTGACCATTGACCACGCATCCCTTTCGAGACGGAGCCGGAGCAGGGGGGGGGGGGGTACTCGACACGAGAGATGTACTCGATCTCATGCATGGCCGTAGTCGTATGACCACCGAGGTGGGGCGGGGGGGCGCATAGGAATCTACATGATGATGACCCGACCGCACTGCGCGTGTTACCTGGGGTGGGATCTGTACTACAATACGATGCGGATCCTGCGTAACCTCTCACAATGGAATGGCGGAGGAGTAGGAATTATTTTCTTAGATGATCTACGACCGCTCTGTAAAGCACGATGTGCGTTCGAAGGCGTGTGGAAATATTTCTCGGGGTCTCAAGACAGTGCCGTCTCCCTGTCTGTGCGTGTTTGTGGCACGCGCCCCTGCCGCTTCACTCAGCCCATTTAGAACCGCAGTCCCGTTTTGGGGGCAAACTACTTGAAATTTGAGTGGTTTGTCCCCAAAACGGGACTGCGGTTCTAAAAGGGTTGTAGCCTTGTCTGTGCTCTCGCGCCCCACTCAAATCAATCAATCAATCAATCAATCAATCGCATTCATGCTTGAAAAAAAAAAAAAACGAGAAAAAAAAGGCACATACCGGTGCCATACATACTAATATTAATAGTGTCCAGATCAGCTGTGGACATGACCTGAGGCGTCAACAAGCAAGCTGAGTTGCATTTTTGATCGCGACCAGCATCCGGGTCGTTTTATATTGTAACCACGCCGGCAGGATCCGCAGTTTCTTACGAGGAGGAATACGCCGTGCCGTGGCCTGCTGTGTGTTGTTGTTGTTGTTGTTGTTGTTGTTGTTGTTGTTGTTGCTCCCGTCAAAAAGCCTGCTGCGTGTTGTTGTTGTTGTAGTTGGTGTTGTTGCTGCTGTTGTTGTTCCCGTCAAAAAGCCTGCTGTGTGTTGTTGTTGTTGTTGTTGTTGTGATCACTGTTGGCGGTATCGCTCGCTGTTGTTAACACAGGGCTGCCGCCGCCGCCGCCGCTACCGCTGGTTTCATGGTGGAGAGCCACGAGGTCGGCCTTGCACATGGGACAGCAGGGGTGTTTTGCTTTGTCCAGCCACTCGTCAATGCACTGCTCGAAATAACATTTGTTTTCGGTGATTTCGTGCACCAGGCGACGTCCGACGCCCGACATCCGGCATTCAACAACAAGCCAGCGCACAGGGCAATGATTTTCGACGAGCGGAGGCGGGGGCCGGGGGGGGAGGGGGAGGGGTGGACGCGGGGAGAGCGTGGACGGAGATGGAGGCGGCGGGGGGAACGGGAGGAGGGGAGCAGCGTGAGAAAGAGACGAAGCAATGCCGGGGTGCGCTTCACGTTCGTTACGATTTTCCTTATCGAGGTTTTATACGTCGGCGGAATGGGGGGGGCGGGGGGCGGGCGGCGACCCTGTCTACGGCTTAAGCCAAGCATGCTTCGCAACTACAGTCGTGGTTGTTTGCGTTTTGTCCACCCACGTCCTTCTTTGCTCGGTCCACGGGATGACGTATACCGGCACTCTTATAGTGCAGATAGAAGAGGGCGTGCCTAAACTCTGCAGCAGATGAAATATAGGGGCCTATGCATTATTAACGCTATGTAGAAAACGGTGACTGCTGTACTGTAGCGCTGGCGGACCTGTTGTAGCTGGCATCAATGAATTGTGCGCGCGCTGGTGGAGGCGGAATAGGGCGTACCAAGTAAATCCAATGCGTGAAAAAAAAAAAGAAAAAAAAAAACTGGCTCTAGCATATAGCAAAACCGTCGGTTTGTTGCAATATAGAACGGGAGTATACCTACATAATATAGTCGGCCAACCGCTGACTGGGAGGTCATCCCTTGTATTCATACATATCCGCCCCCCGAACACCGCTAGCTCAGGAATCGACAGCAGAAGTAAGAAGTAAGAGGGGAATGTGTGTATGCATCAAAGTGAGAAGGAAAGAGCAAGGACATCAGCAGGTAAGTCCCGAAAACAGGCAAGAGGTTTCATAAACCCTCTTGTTCTGCGACCTCACAAACAAGAGGGGTAGAGCAAAGAGGCCACCGCGTGAACGGGTTGGCCGAGCGACACAGCTATTTACGGGGGACCCTAAAAAAGTAGGACCAAATATTGTCACTCGTAGTAAATACAGATAAATAGATAGGTTTTGTTGTTTCCGAGGTTTTTCTTCTTTCGGGAAAGTTATGAGTGATCCATGTTGAAGATCATGCTGCACATTGTCAGATGACAAGAGGAATAATAGATAGATACCCTGGTAGGTTTTTGTGTGTAACGTAGGTCCTATTTGCTATGGCCCCCCGTATCAGGAGTCGTACGGCAGGGGCTCAAGTAACATGCTCATCCCATTCCCCTTCTGCTGTATGTAGACGGATGACAGCACCAAAGTTGTCGTTGTGTTGATCGCTATGTATAATACATATATATATATACGAAATATCTTCAACTCCCAAAAGGGATTACTTAACCTGTTTAGGAGCGCAGTCCCGTTTTAGGGACAAATTACTTAGAATTTTGAGTGGTGTGTCCCCAAAACGGGACTGCGCTCCTAAAGGGGTTGAGCAGGGCTGTACCAGGTATCCAGAAGGGAGAGTAAGACTTCGTGCCATCTACCAGGTATTATATCATAAGATAGGTTTCCCTTTTTTGGGGGGCTTTTGGCTTCCCTTGGCTTTTGTTTTACTCCTTCCGGCCGGGGGAGGGCATTCTTATTTTTGTATTTTGTATTTTTTGTGAGTCTGACCAGAGACACAACGGTATACATTTTGACCTCTGGTTTGGCCACATACATACGTAGAAACATCCCTCATACTTTTTTTGTTTTATCAGACTTGGTATGAGTGATCAGTGATCAACTAACGTTGGAGCTCATCGCTCATCGTGCTGCTTGCTTGCTGCGGCAGGGCATTGGTCCGACGACAAAAATAACGCCACCAAAATGCTAAACATACATGCGTGTACGTTCGGAAATTTCGGTCGAGCGGCGCAGACCGCGGACGGACAATAATACGTATAACCGGGTTTTTTTTTTTTCAGAATCTCTAGCCTCGCCCAGGTCGAAGGTGGGGCACTATGATATCTATACAAAAACCCTTTTGGGACTGCTGTGCCGTCCTGGTTTGGGGGTAAACCCAACCACTCAAATTCTACGTATAGTTTGCCCCCGAAACGGCACTCACTGCAGGGCTAGAAAAGGGTTATTTTAAGGCGCGTCCCACTAGTTTTGGCGGCCAGGGCGGACCATAGTTAATAGGACCTACGGTACACACAAAAACCTCTATATTTACCTGTTCTCACTATTACGGGGGGCCATAGTTAACAGGACCAAATATTGTTAGTAAAATGGTTAAATATATAGGTTTTTATGTATACCATAGGTCCTGTTAACTAGGGTCCCCCGTAATAACAATATTTGGTCCTATTTACTTTGGCCCCCCGTAATAGCAGCTCGCTTCGTTTGTGTAGTAGTCTGTCTATGTTCAGTCTATTACGGGGGGCCATAGTTAACAGGACCAAATATTGTTAGTAAAAATGGTTAAACATATGGGTTTTTATGTATACTATAGGTCCTGTTAACTATGGTCCCCCGTAATAGATTGTTCTTACCTCAGCGTGGTAGGTGTGCCGGCAAGGCAGGCGGCACAGGCTTTCTCCGGGCAGGTACTCGCCGAAGCACACCACGCACGCCGCCGCGGTTGTCCAGTCTTCCACGGAAGAAGTCCCTCTCGGCGGGCCTGCACACAGGTAGGTGTTGAGTTGCCATTCGTTGATTACTAAGCCGGTCGCCCCGGTGGTTCAAGTGGTTAACCTCGAATTCTACTTGTGTTTGAGTCCTGGGTTCGAGCCCCAGGTGGGTCGGACTTTGACTTTATTTTTTGCAAAAAAAAAAAAGAAAAAAAAAAGGATTTCATTGTTGAGAGCGCCTTGCAGCGTGGGTAGGCACAATTCGACTCGAGTCGACGAGGGAAGAAAAGGCCGAAATCTTCTCGCGATAAAAATGAAGGAACGTACCGTAGCGGGAAGAGGGGAGAAGAGCCTGCTATGTGCCCCGGATCTGAGTTACGAGTGGGAAGGAGAGAGAGAAGACGATGTACGAAGAAAATAAATGGGATGAAAAAAAAAAAAAAGTTCGTCTGTTTGTCCACCCATTCGTTCGTTCGTTCGTTCGTTCGTTCGTTCGTTCATTCGTTGGTGAGTGTGTTCATTTTATCCATTCATCCATTTTTACTACTTCGCTCTTCGCTCGTCGCTCATTCCTTCATTCGTCCGTTCATTCATTTATTCATCCATCCAGCGCATCCTTCCATCCATTCAATAATTGTTCACTCATCCGCGCATTTTATGATTGGCTGGTTGATTGGTTGATTGATTGATTGATTGATTGATTGATGCATTCATTCATGCACTCATTGGTTCATTCATCCCCCTTCACCGACTACCACGCACGTCGAGACTTTTCTGGGATTTTTCTCCTTGTCGTTGACGAGTGCTACTCTTGTACGTACGTACTACAGGGCTAGCATTTCGTGGCCGAGTTATTTCTGACCGATGGAGGCATGGAGACTCTAGAACTGAGCAGCTACCCAACGAGGCTGGCGTACGTGTGCCTTGTCGTTTTTTCGTTGCCACTTACTTCCCAAGCCGGTCGCCCCGGTGGTTCAAGTGGTTAACCTCGAATTCTGCTTGTGTCCTCGAATTCTGCTTGTTTGTGTTTGAGTCCTGGGTTCGAGCCCCAGGTGGGTCGGGCATTTGACTTTATTTGCAAAAATAAAAATAATAAAAAAAGGATTCAATTGTTGAGAGCGCCTTGCAGCGTGGGTAGGCACAATTCGATGCGAGTCGACGAGGGAAGAAAAGGCTGAAATCTTCTCGCGATAAAAATGAAGGCACGTACCGTAGCGGGAAGGGGGGAGAAGAGCCTGCTATGTGACCCCGGATCTGACTTACGAGTTGGAAGGAGAGAGAGAAGACGATGTACGAAGATAATAAATGGGATGAGCAAAAAAACAAAAAAAAGACACACATCGCACATCGCACATAGACCATGGGATGCAACGGTTGACTGCTTCATCGTGCTATTGATGATTAACCCTTTTAGGACTGCAGTCTCTTTTTCGGGACAATTGGGGACAAATTACTTGGAATTGGAGAGCCTTGTCCCCAAAACGGGACTGGAGTTCTAAAGGAGTTAATTAACCCTTTCCCTACGGGGGACCATAGTAAATAGGACCAAATATTGTTATTACGGGGGACCATAGTTAACAGGACCTATGGTACACATAAAAATATATATGTTTAACCATTTTTACTAACAATATTTGGTCCTGTTAACTATGGCCCCCCGTAATAGTAAAAATAGCCAAATATATACCAGGGTACCAGGTAGGTTTTTGTGTGTGTGTGTCGTAGGCCCTATTTAATATGGTCCCCCGCAATAGAGCAAACTGCAGCTGCCCCGCTTTGGGGGGCAGACTACAGCAGCAGCAGCAGCACTTGAAAATTCGAGTGGTTTGAAAAAAAACAAACTTTTAGGACATCATCAGTCCAGTTTTGGGGACAAACAACTCAAAAAAAAAAAAAACTTTTATTAACTCCTTGAGGACCGCAGTTCCGTGTTGGGGACAAACTGCTTGAAATTTGAGTGGTTCGTCTCCAAAACGGGACCGCGGTTCTAAAAGGGTTACATAGGGCAGACTGCAGTCCCGTTTGGGGGAAACCACTGACATTCTAAGTACTTTGTCCCCTGATAGGGACTGACAGCAGTTCTAAAAAGGCTAAAAGGGCGTATTTGGGTGATATAGAGGAGCTCCTCCAGAGGAACTACCCAGTGCATGTCGATCGCTTTATTTTCATTGCTATTTACGGGGGTGGATATTAAATAGGACCAACGGCACACACGAAAACCTATATATTTCTCTATGTTTACTGACAATATTTGGTCCTATTTACTATGGTCCCCCGCAATAGTTTCCGATAGATATTTCGTATATATACAGACCATGGATTGCGATTTGCTCGTCGTGTTCTATTTAACCCTTTTGGAACTCAAGTCCCGTTTTGGGAACACACCAGTCAAATCCCAAGTAGTTTGTCCTCAATTGTCCTCAAAACGAGACTGCGGTCCTAAAAGGGTTAAAGGCACCCTTGAGTTCTGAGCAAGGTCCTTCTCTTTTGGGTTGGAAAAGGAGCTCCTCTAGTGGGCAGGAGCCTCAGAAAAGGTTTACGTGCACCCCACCCCTATCCCAGCACGCAGTAATCTTCTTCTTCTCCTTCTTCTTGTTTTTTCTTCTATTACGGGGGACCATAGTTAATAGGACCAAATATTGTTAGTAAAAATGGGTAAATATATAGGTTTTTATGTATCCCATAGGTCCTATTAACTATGGTCCCCCGTAATACGACATCGCTTCGTTCTATCGTTCACATTTTAACTTCAATGTCGGGACACTTTGTATCCCTCGTTAGGTTTTGCCTATTGAGCAGGTACTCTCGTCAGGACTCACGTGTGATGTTCGCTTAGATCATCTGAGAAAACCTCTGGGTTTTCATCTAAGATACGCCTCCCAAGTACTACAAAGACGATCCCAATACCTGAACCCAGATAAGAACCGGCCTTTCAGCCTCATTCAAAGCAGTGTCATGGCACCCCCCCCCCCCCGCCCCCCCCGCCCCTTACCGTCGTACTCCCATTGCTGTCCCTGTGAGTGACCACACCGGAAAATTAAGTCAACTCATTGAAGCCGTCATCCATACGTACGCAAGAAAACCCGCCTCAAAAAGCGGTTCTTAGTAGGATGCAGCTCTGCCCACCCTTCATGCGACTCGCCGGACACCCCACGGCGCTTCGTGCTTCGTGCAAGCAATGCCCTGCCTGGTCGGTGAAAACCCGGCGTGGTTTCCGTCCCGATATTGTAGGAATGCGAGCGTAAATGGTCATACTACTACGGCCATGCATGACATAGAGTACCCCCCCCCCCCCCCCGCCCTCCGACTTATTTTGTCACAGAGGTCGACTTTTCTGTTGACACTAAAATATTCGTTACTGCCATGGATGGCTGTCTCCTCAGCCGTTCTAGGACTGCAGTCTATCTAATAGATCAGTTACAGTTTTGGGGACAGATTACTTAGAATTTGGCTGGTTTGTTCCCCAAACGGGACCGCGGTTTTTGAGTAGGGTTGACCGCGTGGAAGTACGACTGTCACTCACCCGTATCCCATTTGTGCGTTGTTCTATTTCTGACGTCAGCCTTACAGAAAAGAAGGGTAAGTTTTGTTGGTTATTAACCATCCGAACTCGCTGTGTGATAAGTCACGGATTCGGTCGGCTAAGGGGGGGGCGCGGGGAGACTGACGGGTACTGGCGGCCCGATGGGGGACGAGGAGCAGCGACCGGTGTCACGGCTCTCATACCCCCCTCCCGACGTCGCAGATAGCAGGACGCGTTCTACGATAGAGGTAGCACATTTACGCCAAAATGTTTTCTGAATGGCGGGGATTTCTCAACCTAAAATCGTCGGAATGGAAATCTCGTTTCGAAAAACTGACGTTTCGGTATACTTGGGCCATGGGATTGTTCATCGGATGCAATTTGATTTGTGCTGAAGCCAGTAGTTCTTCGGGTGAGGCATGGAGCTCCTTAAATGAGGAACCTCAAGAAGATTTAGGGTGAACCTCTATCGTCGAACGCCTCACAGTATTATTACGGGGGACCATAGTTAATGGAACCTATGGTATACATGAAAATCTCTATATTTCGGTATTTTTACTAACAATATTTGGTGCTATTAACTATGGTCCCCCGTAATAGTAACGTGACAATCCGATGGATATACAACAGAGTGGCACAATTGCGCAAAAAAAAAACTTAAATAACTGTACAGCAGTGTTCGATGGCGACCTAACGTACTTCATCGGGCTATTATAACCGTTTTAGGACCGCAGTCCCGTTTGGGGGGGGGAAATACTCGAAGTTTGAGCAGATTTTCCTCAACACGGGCACTGCGGTCCCAAAAAGGGTGAGTTAAGTATATGTAGAGTATATCGAAGGTCGGTGACAAGCTACTACTGTACCTATAATCTAAGTGGTTTGTACCTCCCAAAACGGCACCGACGTCCTAAGAGGGCTATTCAAAGCTGTATAGTATATATCTATATCTATATCTAAAGTCGGTTTTTATGGTGAGGGATAAAAACACAATGGTGCACCTCCTCCCGCTACCGCAACATGCTTCCCTTCCAACCCGCCCCCCGCCCCCCGCCCCCCCCCCCTTTCGGCGAAACAGGAAGGGGATAAGATTGGGCGAACGATTTATATGTAATGTATGGAGACAACGTGTTGAGCGCCCGACTGTCGGAGGCGCCTCTATTAGGAGTAGGAACGGTGCTCCGTCTCGAAAGGGGTGCATGTGTGATCAGTGGTCAAAATGACTATTTATTACGGGGGACCACAGTAAATAGGACCGAAAATTGCGAGTAAAAAAAGGTAAATATATATATTTGTGTAGACCATAGGTCCTATTAACTATGGTCCCCCGTGATAAGGCAAGCGACAAATGATGACTGAGGCAAGCAACAAAATGAGTACGCCCCTTCCCCCCTGTCTGTTTTCCCAGACAGAGAGGGGCGCCAGAAGCTTCGAGAGGATTGATTCGATTGAATCAAGTGCTTACCTGTCTCCTCCTCCTCCTTTTCCTCCTCCTCAAAAGGCGGCAACTTGCTATCAGCAGCGGTGACTGGGGTGGTGGTGGTGGTGGTGATAGCAGATGCCTTTCCCTCCTTATTTTCGGACTGCGACAGCGTGCCGCGTGTATACAAAGCAAGGTAAGAAAGAAGTAGGCAATCATCAACAGGGGGAAAAGGTGGGTCGGTGAGGGTAACTGACTAATAAGGCCCAGGAGGAGAGGAGGGGGGAGGGGAGGAGAAGGGAGGTGGGGGGGGGGGGGGGGAGGTACTCATTTGTTGCTTGCCATAGTCATTTGACCGTTGACCATGCATCCCTTTCGAGACGGAGCACCGCTCCTACTCCTAAACGAGACAACTCCAACTGTCGGGGGAGGCCGAGGGGGGTGTGGGGCGGGGGGGGGGGGGGGCAACGGGTGGGCGGGGGGAGGGGAGGGGGGCGGGGGGGGGTGGTGATGACAGGCGCCGCCTTCCCCTTGTTTCCGTCATGCCCGTGCACCGTCAGGTGGCGATCACTAAACGGAGAAGCAGGGATCGCTGGGAGAAAAAGTGAAAAAGAAAGTGCAGCTCAGGAGGAATGTTTTCGATCCTACCCCGAAACAACAGGTACAGAAGGGAGCTTCAGTTATATACTTGGGGGCTTTCAGCACTACTACTGCTGTAGGTTTCCTTGTGTGTGTGTTTTTGTTTTGTTTTTTACTCCTCCTCGGTTTTGGTGTCCATGTTCACTTTGTGAATGTTGTACGTATGAGTGATATATGTTAATAGATCATGATACACATTGTTGTAGGATGGCAACAAATAGTACAAGTGTTGGGTACGGATGACTGGAAACGCGTAGGTAGGATATGGGGGGGGGGGGCGGGGGGGAGGAGGGGAAGTGGGGCGGGGGGGGGGGGGGGGGGGGGGGAGAAGGGGGCAGCATGCCGAAAGAATAGTCGTCACCGGAGCTTGAACGGGGTGCGGGGGGGACCGGGTGTACTCGATATCATGCATGGCCGCAGTCGTATGACCATAGGAGGAGGGGGGGGGGGGGTGTACTCGATAGGAGAGATGTACTCGATCTCACATGCATGGCCGTAGTCGTATGACCATAGACCCTTGCATCCCTACCATGCCAGGACGGAGCATGTCGGGTTTTCACCGACCAGGCAGGCCTCGCTTGAACCAGGCGCGAGGCGCCGTGTGAGGTGGGTGGGCGAGCCGCACAAAGGGTGAGCAGGGCTGCGTATCTACTGAGAACCGCCTCTTAGTCGGACTTTCTTGTTCTGGATAACAGCGTCGATTTACTCGATTTTCTTTCTGGTGTGGTCACTTCCAGAGCCAATTTTTGGCAGGGGGGGGGGCGAAGGGGAAGGGGTAGGCGGGGGGCATGCCGAGATAAGTGCCGCCACCGCAGGTTGAAAGGGGGAGGGGAGGGGGCTGTGACAAGACAGGCAGGCGGGTCTAATAACCAAAGGGGAAACCACATATATTTCGTTGATTCTCAACGTTTGTACCTCGTTATAAACATGTCTACGAGGAGTGACATATTTGACCGGCCTGCGTATGACAACCACCTGGTACAGCAATCATTTCGAGACGTCTATTTTATATTTTACAGCGTATTGGATGAGAGGTGTCACCGACCGTCTATGAGCAGCGCGAGGGGGGCAGCGTGAGCACGAAACATGTGTAGCAGCGGCCTGCATATACGATCACGATCATGCCGCGCACTCTCGTGTTTGTCTCGGAGCTATAAACAGCCCCCCCTCGCTTCGTGTATTATACCTCGGCCGTAAAATCCTACCCCCTGGCTCCCCTACGTGGCAACCCAAACACCGACCGGTGAAGATGCTGCAATCGGTCGTCCTCCGATTTCGTTTGTTTTTCGTCTTTAGATGCTGCAATCAGTCCACATTCTACTTTCGTTGTTTTCCGTCATGTTGAAAAGATACAACTGTTGTACGTCATTTTTCGAAACAAGACTCGGTATTCCGACAATTTTTGGAATAAGGAGTCCCGCCATTTCAGAAACCATTTTAGCGGAAATGACGCGTTCTACGATTTTTCGAAACAAGATTTGGCATTCCGACAATTTTTTGGATAAAGGAGTCCCGCCATTTCAGAAACCATTTTAGCGGAAATGACGCGTTCTACGATTTTTCGAAACAAGATTTGGCATTCCGACAATTTTTTGGATAAAGGAGTCCCGCCATTCAGAAACTATTTTAGCGGAAATGACGCGTTCTACGATAGACGCGTTCAACGATAGATAGAGGTAGCACATTTCCGTTATACTGTTTTCTGAATGACGGGGTTTCTTAACCCAAAATCGTCGGAATGCCAATAATCTTGTTTCAAAAAATGACGTTTTACTATACTCGGGCCATGGGACTATTCATCGGGATGTAATTTGATGTTTTGCTGTTGAGTCAGTTTTCGGGTGAGGTATGGAGCACTTCAAGTGAGGACCCTCAGAAAAATTAGTGTGAACCTCTATCGTAGAACGCCTCGATAGATACAGGAAAAAATATATCCGCTGAAATGTTTTCTGAATGACGGGGTTCCTTAAACCCAAAATCGTCGGAATGCCAATAATCTTGTTTCGAAAAAATAACGTTTTTGCATACATGGGCCACGGGATTGTTCATCGGGATTGCAATTAATTCGATTTTTTTTTTTGCAGAAGTGAGTTTTCGGGTGAGGTATGGAGCACTTCAAGTGAGGAGCCTCAGAAAAATTAGTGTGAACCTCTATCATAGAACGCTTCTACTACTGTACTTCTGTGCTGCCTCTATCGTAGAACGCACTAGCAATCAGGCGGGGGCTACTATACCCCCCCCCCACCCAAGAGCGACAGTAGTTGACAAAAAACACTACTTACTGCGGCGTACTCTTTTCGATACCACACCGTGACAAACAAACCCAATTTACAGTGGTCTTAACCTCCTTTTTAGGTTTCATCTTTTGGCCGTGTACTGAAAAAAAAAATCGCATCCTAATTTCAAATAGATTTTTTTTTTTTTTTTTCTCGTGACAAGCCGATCTCACCCGAGTAGCATTATCTCTACTACTACTACTACTACTACTACTACTACTACTACTACTACTACTACTACTACTACTACTACTACTACTACTACTACTACTACTACTACTACTACTACTACTACTACTACTACTAGTACTACTACTACTACTACTACTACTACTACTACTACTACTACTACTACTACTACTCCTACTCCTACTACTACTAACTACTACTACCACTACTACTACTACTACTACTACTACTACTACTACTACTACTACTACTACTACTACGGAGGACCCTAGTAAATAGGACCTATGGTACAGACAAAAACCAATAGATTTACCTATTTTTACGGACAATATTCGGTCCTATTTACTATGGTCCCCCGTAAATAGCATGGCCTTGAGAACCGGATGGCCCTAAAGAAATGGGCACGCCACGGGAAAGCCAACAACTCTTAAAGCCCTATAACCCCGACCGGCCGGGGACTTTCAATGGAACAGTTATTGCATATGCCGTGGGGAGCTACGTAGCTGTGTGTTAGTGTTTGAAAAGTGTTCGCCGCTATATATATATATATATACGCGGAAAAAAAGCGGCCAAAATGAATGAACGAAGCAAAAAAAGAACATCACTCTATATAGGCGGCAATGTTTGAAATGGGGGGGCTCTTCACGGGCCGGATCAAACACCTCGCGGGCCAGGTCGGAGTGGGTCGGTCGGGTAAGGGTGGCCCTACCCGACCCGACCCGACCCGTGATAGGTTGAAAATTTCCTGAGCCGATCTGAGCTGAGCCGAGGCTAGGCTAGCCGAGCCGAGCTGACCCAGCGCGGGAGATTTCAAAAGCTTTTCTGGCCCGTCAAGGGCGTGTCGGGGTCATGACCCGTCAAGGGCGTGTCGGGGTCATGACTCGTCAAGGGCACCGGATACTACAGCAATACGAAATGTCCGTTTTGAATGCGCCCATAAGAATAATACCTGGTAGTACACAACAGGTGGCAGGTGGCAGGCAGAATCTGTTTCCTACAGGAGTAGTTAGACGTTTCGTTTCAGGGGAGGGGGGGGTACCGTAAACAATACCTGGTATCGTTTAACATCGAGGAGGGGGCTGGCTCTCAATAAACTTCTGCACCGTCTACTGTAGCGGCCCCATATCATCTGTTCAATTGCGCCAAAAGCTGTGCAGCTCTCTTTTAACTTACGTCGCGACCCTTGCTGCTGCTGCTGCTGCTGCCCTGGACACCATCACCACCTCCATCACCATCACCTTCGTCGGGATGATGATGTTCCTCTTTAGTCGGATGGGCGAAGGCGAAGTAGGTGAACAGGGACTGTCGCGCTTCGCGGTCGAGCGTACTCCGGGTACCCGGGTGGTGGTGGTGGTGGTGGTGGGAGGACGACAACACTATCGCCCCGGGACCGTCCTCCACCGTTGGCCCTATGTAAGGTGGGGTCGGCATGAAATCAGCTCTCAAAATAAAAAGAAAAAAATGACAGAAAACAAGTCAAGGAACTTTTACGAGATATTTTCTTGCACAATATCATTGCGTTCGGCATCCGACAACAACGTCAGCAGTCAGCGTGTGCAGGCATCGCGCATGAATTGAGCTCCAACGTTGCGCACTTTCCAGTAGGAACATTCCCCGCACATGAAAAAAAAAAATCCAAAAGGAATCAAAACACGAAGAAAGCCTACCGTATGCCCGAAGCATATTGGAGCAGCACCTGTCTTTTCTCTAGTCCACGCACTTATTAAGGTACTTGACGTCAAATATTCGTATTGCCACAGAAAAATTAATGCGGTGGTTACCCCGACCAAGAGAGAGGAGGCGTTCTACGAATAGACGTTCGCCCTATTTTTTCTGAGGCTCCTCACTTGAAGAGTTCCTTCCATACCTCACCACGAAAACCGACTTCAGCAAAAGAATCAAATCGCATCCCGATGAATATCCCATGGCCCGAGTAGACCAAAAACCGTCATTTTTTTTAAACAAGATTAGCAGCCCGACGATTGTGGGCGTAAGGAGCCCCGTCATTCAGAAAACATGTTCGCGGAAATGTGCTGCTACCTCTATCGTAGAACGCGTCAGACGTGGCACGCCAAGATATAAAGCACGCCTAGGGGAGGCGAGATCGGGTGGACCCGCCTACGCTACGTAAAGGCAAATATTCACCACTACTACTATTATTTCTCTTGCCATCCGACAATATGCAGCATGATGTTCAACATTGATCACTCATAACTTTCCCGAAAGAAGAAAACCTCGGAAAACAAAAGGAAACCCCACGCAACAATAGTACGCACAAAGAGAAAACACCGATTAGAGAGGTGTTTTCGGACTCTAGGTATCAACACATCTCTCTTAAAACGAGGCGCCCCCTGCATAGAAAACGGCAGTTCTATTTGTCCCGGTTAGAGCGCTACATACACATGCACATAGAATAGAGGTTTGCACGAAGTGCGCACACGCTTTTATTTCTTTTGTACCGGGTATAGATATATTACGGGGGACCAAATAAAACAGGACCTGCGGGATATACTTACAAAACCTATACTGTATATTGCTATTTTGTACTATTAATATTACGGGGGACCATAGTGAATAGGACCAAATATAATATCGTGCTGAAAAATAGGTGTATATACAGGTTTTTGTGTGTACCGTAGGTTCTACCTGGTATTTACTATGGTCCTCCGTAACAACATTGTTTGGTCCTATTTACTAGGGTATGGTCCCCCGCAATAGGGTTCGCGAGTACCTTGCGCGAAGAAGGCGGAGTCGACGCCGCTATCCCACCGCCGCCTCAGCACCACGCCCCAGAAGACAGAGCACATGAAAAGGACTCCCAGGGCTAGGCGGCTCGGAGCCGCCCCTCTCATCAGGTCGTTCAACACCACGGTTAGGCTCACCTTCGCATACGTACACAACATGTGACGAAAAATAAAAAACAAAATAAAAAATCAATGTTGTACCAGGTATGTACGATTTCACTTGATACGGTTTACTGTTATTACGGGGGACCGTAGTAAATAGGACCAAATACTGTTGTTAGTAAAAATAGGTAAACACGTAGGTTTTTGTGTGTACCGTAGGTCCTACTAACGATGGTCCCCCGTAATAGCTGTTAGGATGTCTTGAAAAAAAAACACACACACACACACAATACCGGGTGTACACGATTTGCTTTGTTGCCGCTATAGTCTTAGGATACCGAGTAAAAAAACAAACCAGTGACAGGTGCGTGCACCAGGCGTACATACATGAATCACACCGGTACAGTTTATGGTTTTAGGATATCGATCGAATTGACCGAAAACAATCGAGAATGTACAGCAGTAGTCAAGTCTGATCGTAAAACACAAGGGGACGTGTAGATGGCTCTACTATTACGAGGGGCCATAGTAAATAGGACCTACGGTAGACACAAAAACCTATATATATGCACCTATTTTTACTTGCAATATTTGTTCCTATTTACTATGGTCCCCCGTAATAACAAAACTTCAAAATATGCCCCAACCCTTTCAAGACTGCTATTACGGTGGGCCATAGTGACTAGGACCGAACATTGTTGGTAAAAATATATAAATATATAGCTTTCTATGTGTACCGTAGGTCCTATTTACTATGGTCCCCCGTGATAGGACTGCAGTGCCGCTTTGGGGACAAATCGAATACTAAGTAGTTTGCCCCCCAAAATGGACTGCCGCTTGCCCTAAAAGGGTTACTGTTGATGGTCAGAATGACATTTTCGATACGATACAGACGAACAAAAAAAAAAACACTGCACGTGCTGTACTGTGTCGCTCTGGATGGGAAATCTAAGGGCCATTTCGAGCTTACTTAGTATGACGGCCAAGCGGTCTTGATATTCACGCCCAGAGGTATGCGACTTCGATGGGGTTTTTGCCAACGGAGGCAAAATGTGTACCTGGTACCTGGTAGTAAGTAGGAGCCTAAAGAAAGGGAAAAATGGAAAATATTTCTCCTGCACGGATCGGGAAACGATAAGAGAAATAATCTGCGGTTTGTTGTAGTGGAGAGGATTCGGCGGTATTTATCGGCTCAGAGTTATATAGCAAATCGAGTTGAGTCGAGTCGAGTCGGAATGGAACAACATGTTCGATACCAGGTATATACTTATCGGAGGGGAAAAATGATACAAACTGCTCGATACATCGAAGCTTTTCCGTTCAGTGTCAGCATACAAGGCACGGCGCGGGGGGCGAGGGGGGTTGGGGGGGGTACACATTTGTTTGCTCGCCTTACCCATTTGACCACTAACCACGTACTCCTTTCGAGACGGAGCTCTGTTCCTACTCCTACTAGAGACACCTCCAACAGTTGGGCGCTAATTGCGTTGAGGGGGGGGGGGGGGAGGGGATGGAGTGGAAGGAATGTACAACATCATACATCGAAAGCCCCAACACGAATTACTGCAGCAGAAAACATATCCTATGAAGCGAAGAGGCAAAAACATTAACATGTAACAATATTAAAAAACAATATCGGAAAACTTATGATATGAAGCGAAGCTCACTCACTATTAATAATTCCCATCCATCCGTTCGTGAACTATTAATAGTGCATGTACCTGGTACCTCATAAACACGCAAGATGGTACGCACACCACCCCCTCCGAGTGGAATTGCTTTTAAAAAAATCAGCTCGACAACTGAGAGAGAATGAGTGCAAGCGCCCCAAAGAGATTCGTTAGTGGAAAATGTCGCGACGAGATGGAAAATGTCGCGACGAGATATAGATCGATGGTTCCAAAAGCCAACAACATCAGTCTGTTTTTTCGCTGTGTTTTTTTTTTCCCTCCCCTTGCTTAATTAACCCTTTTAGGGGTGCAGTCCGGTTTAGGGGACAGAGTACTTAAGAATATCAGGGGTTTGCCCCCAAAACGAGACTGCATTCCTAAAACGGTCAAGGGGAAACCCTGTTCGGAGATTAGCCCCAGGGGGGTGTGATATTTTATCACCCGTGTGATAGGGTATGTATGCCGGTGGGGGACCAAGGCTACTACGGTCGGGAGGAGGGGGGGGGTACTCTATGTCGTGCATGGCCATAGTCGTATGACCGTAGACCCCCCCCCCCTCCCATCCCTACAATGCCGGGACGGAGAGCACGTAGGGTTTCTACCGACCAGGCAGGCGTTGCCTCCTTCCTTGCACCAGACACAAAGCGAAACGAGAGATGTTCGGCCAGTCGCATGAAGGAGCCAGCTGCATCCTACTAAGAACCGCTTGTTAGGCAGAACTGCATGTATATATTACATATGTGTATGGAGTGGGCGGTCACTTTTTTCAGTCCTTTGTTTTTCAACCGCTCAGAGGCCACTCGGTCGAGTGAACAACCGTAATTCCTTGCAATCTCGGGAGTTTGTACGCTCCTCGGTTTTGCGATGTGCACCGTCATGGTACCGTTGTTGCGCTGCGCCAGCGAAGTACTTTTTCGAGTCTATTTTATTTTATTTTGTACAAAACCACTCGCCCTACACACGCCAATGTAAATGAGGGTAAACGAGCCCTGCCACCGTAGCAGGATGGAGAGCCTGGTGTGGGAGCGTCTAGCTATGGGCGACAAGAGGTGTACTATTCTGCGAAAACCAAATACCCAGGACTGTCCGTGGTAGGTTGTTTAGGACAGCAAAACCTCCTACGAACGACCACACAAAAACAAGGTGGCGACAGTTGGTAGTATCCTGCCTGCGTGAGTTCCTGTATAAGTGACAGCTACACTATCGTAACACTTGAAAAGGATCACATGTATGTGCGACGTAACTGGAACATCGCACACCCCCCCCCCATATGGGCATCATTTTGGGCGAAACCGCAAAACTTTGTCCTGGTGATCGGTCACCGTAAACGCATACGGATCACGAACAGCCAGGGGTTGTCTATTTGCTGCGATTGAGCGCGCCTCCCCCCCAATTAATTCATTTGGCACTGCCATCCACATACCAGGAAAGTCCGCCTCACAAGAGATTCTTAGTATACATACCAGGATGCAGCCCAACCCTTCAAGCGCTTCGCCCAAAACCTCACGGCGCGCTTGTCGCGCTTGGTGCAAGTAATCAATGTCTGCCTGGTACGTGAAAAACCCGACGTGGCTCCGTCCCGGCAATGTAGGGATGCGAGGAGGGTCTAGTCGTACGCCTATTAATACGACCATACCTGGCATGAATGCCCCCCCCCCCCCTTCCTTGGCAGTATGTAGCTTGATTTCCATTCGCGGCGACGTAGCTCACCTCCCCAACCCGAATATATCGACACTATCAACACTGCTACCGACGCCACAAATCCCCTCCTCCCCCTCTGACCCTCGAGAGTGTGATTTATATGCTTTTGCCCCACCGTGCTCCCCTGTCCGGACTGCTGTGCCGGGGCGGCCTTGGGCGTGCATGATGTACGGCTTGCTGCTGCTGCTGCTGCTGCCGCCGCCGTCGCCGCTGCTCTGCTGCTGTTTGCTGCTGCTGCTACGTACCACCACTGTTGTGCTGTTCTGTTGTTGCTGCTCACGCAGCTTCACGCATGGAGTAGGTCAGCCTGCGATATGTTTCGTCGCTGAACTTTAAGGGTGTGGTTCGTTTTTTTTTTTTCTTGTCTTTTTTATTGTAATCTCACTTTTATTTTCCAGCTTTTAAACAACAAGCCGTGGTTACAGGTGTCGTCGCTTTCCCCCCCCCCCTCCGGTAAGTGCCTTCATTTTTATCACGCAGACCTTTCATTATTGCCAATGCTCCCGATTATTCATCGCATTTTGCCAACTCTCGCCATCGCGCTATCGATTTGTCAAGTGTTTATGCAGGAAAAAGTCCCTATGAGCGCGAGCACGCACTCGGTGAGATTCGAACCCACAACTTGAATTTATAGTAGGGACGAGGTTCACATTTTTGCTCGTCGTGCCCCATCGTGCTCCCCTGCTTCGACTGCTATGCCGAGGGCGGCCTCGGGTGTGCTTGATGTGCTACTGCTGCTGCTGCTACTGCCGCTAGGCGTTTTTCTCTTTTCCTCGTGTAAACCGCCAAGAAAAAGAAAAATCCTCGTCGTACCCCACTGTGCTACCATGCCCCGACTGTCGCGCCGGAGCGGTCTCGGGCGTGCGTGATGTATTGCTTGCTTCTGTTCCCGCCACCGCCGCCGCCGCCGTTGCCGCCGCCGCTAGGTTGCCGCTGGTGATGCTGCGACGTACCACCGCTGCTGTACTGTTATGCTGCTGCTGCTGCTGCTGCTGCTCACGCAGCTCTCCTCATGGAGTAGGTCCTTGCTGAACCTCAAGGGTGTGAGTACTCATTGTTATATATATATTTTTTCATCTCACTTTTACTTTCCAGCTTCTGAACAAGCCGTGGTCACAGGTGTCGTCCCTTTTCCCCCCCGGTAAGTGCCTTCATTTTCATCACGCAGAAGATTCAGCAGTCCCAACGCTCGTCGATTTTACATCAAATTGTGCTAACTCACGCTCTCGTGCTTTCGGCTCCTCATTTTTTTGGGCAAGAAAAAGCCCCTACGTACGAACACGAGCACGCACTCGGTGAGACTCGAACCCACAACTTGAATTTGTGTAGGGACGAGATTCACCTACTACAAACTAACTCCATCGGGGACACCATTGTACCTTTCCTCGTCGTACCCCGCCGTGCTCCCCTGCCTCGACTGCTCTGCCGAGGGCGGCCTCGGGCGAGCGTGATGTGCTACTGCTGCTGCTGCTGCTGCTGCTGCTGCTGCTGCTGCTGCTGCTACGTTCAGCTGCTGCTCACGCAGCCCCCATCACGGAATAGGTCGGCCTGAGATATATTGTTATGCCTTCCCTCCTCGTGTGCCATCGGGCTCCCCTATCCAGACTGTTGTGCCAGGGACAGCACCGGGCGTGCATTATGTGATGCTGCTGCTGCTCCTGCCGCTGTTCTGCCGCTGCCGCTATGTATGTGTTGCTGCTGTGCTGTGCTGTTCTGCTACTGCTGCTGCTGTCTGCGATATGTTTTTGCTGCTGACCCAGTGAGCATGGTTATTATGAAAGTCAACCCCTCTCGGCGATCTGATGTGTCTCCGAAAGACGGATCCATCTGCTTCGGAAGCTGTACGAGTACTGCAATTGACATTGATTTGGCGTCTCGGTGGAGGTCTCGTGCCAGCGTGGTTTTCGCATGATACGCACCTCTACGCTATGCAGCTGCTGCTGCTTGCTGCTGCTGAGCTTGCTGCACCAACGTAATCGCCGGCGCTTGATACTGTTGATTAACTCGATCGACTGCTGCTCTACTAACTGTTTCGTATCTTCATGTACACGAAGTATACAGTACGGACGCCGAGCTTCTCGTACGTAGTACTGTGTAGTGCTGCTTGCTGCTGTACGAACGAGTTTTTGGGCGTTGTTGTGCCGAGTGGCGGGTGGCAATGTTTGCTTTTCCTGTGTTTGCAGCGTTTAATTTATTTTCACTCATTTCTTTGTTTTAATACACCCGTTGGCACTACTGTCGCACTAACAGCCTCGAGTTGCATACCTGTACCCCCTCAGTCACTACGAGCATGCGCAGAGCCGCAGGCGGGCGTCAGCCTGTCGCGGCGAAGCCCCCCTTGTATATTGTATGATATGATACGATATGGTACATTATGATATGATCTTCTTTCAGGAAAGTGATGAGTGATCAATGTTGAAGATCATGCTGCACATTGTCGGAGGGCAAGGGAAATAAGAACATGATATGATATGATGTAATAAGCTACAATATGATAGGATGTATTTGCTCACCGCCGTAGTGAGCCCCAGAAGAATCCCCAGGGTGTCCCTGTTGCAAAATTTCTCCGTACTCGTGGAACGGCGCGAAGGACGGCGCAGGGAACGGCGGGAAGAAGAACCCCCCCGCGACGACACAAAGCTCGCCGACCCATGACTAGTATTTCCAGTAGCAGCAGCAGTAGCAGTAGTCGTAGTACCACCCGGCGGCGCGATGTTTGCCTCGAGGTCAACAACTACTCTAGCAGCAGCAGCAGCAGCGGCAGCTGATGGACCTGATGGAGCCGATGGAGCTCGCTCGATGGCTGCGGACATACTATCCTAGAAGTGGATAGGACTACTGTAGTACTGAAATCGCGACAGTACCACCGACACACTCCCTTTCCCCCCTACTATAGTAGGCCTACAGCAACGGTGCCAAAAACTGGTGGAGCGACGAAGCGGCGGCTCCTGAGCTGTGGACAGACTGGTCTGAGAAATACCAAAAGGCGAGGCAGGCAGGGAGGCAGGCAGACAGACATGCAGACAGGCAGATAGGCAGGCAGGCAGGCAGACAGGCAGGCAGGCAGGCAGGCAGGCAGGCAGGCAGGCCGGCAGGCATATAGCAAGCGAACAAAACAAACGAAAAACGACAGAAAAAAAAAGGGGCGCCGCGGGGAGGGAGGCAAAGGACGTAATGGTTTCCACCAATATGTAGACGAGAGGGGTGCGTATATACCTGTAGCACATTCTGGCCCACGTACTTGCGACTGGGGTGGAGAGCGCCCCTCGACCTACAGTAGGCGCTACCTAATGTTATTGGAATACAGGAATTCGACGCCATTCGACGCGGGAAGAAAAGGCTGTTTTTTTCTCGTGACAAAAACGGAGGTATGAATCGCAGTGGGGACGGGGGGAGGGGGGAAACTTGCAAGGCGATCCCGGATCTGAGATATATCTAGGGGAGAGAGAGAGAGAGAGAGAGAGAGAGAGAGAGAGAGAGAGAGAGAGAGAGAGAGAGAGAGAGAGAGAGAGCGGGGGGGGGGGGGGAAGAAGGGGGAATATAATAAATAAAACCTTCATGCTTCTTTTTCATCAGGGATCGCGGTGCGTGCCTCCCAAACGGCGTGCTGCGGCGTGATGACCAGAGGCTTAGCGCTGGAGCTGAGGGAACTCAGGCTGGTACTGATGCACTTCGTTAGTTAAGAAAGAAGGTGCTTCGTTAAACCATGAATCCAAGAGGGGCTGAGAGCAGTAGAGTTGTTGGAGGCTATATATAGGGCGGTGCTACGAGAAGTAGTTAGGAGCATTGAGGAGTGACACCGTTAGGGCTATCTCTTAGCGGCCACAACTACCAGACTGTCGTCCTTTGCCACAATGCCTAGATACTGGGCTAATCTAGAACGGACGCGTTCTGCGATAGAGGTAGCACAATTCCTCTAAAGTGTTATCTGACCTACGGGGTTCATTAGCCCAAAATCGTCGGACAGTCCACCTTGTTTAGAAAAATGACTTTTTGTATTCTCGGGCCATGGGATTATTCATCGGGATGCTTTTTGAATTTTGGTGAAGTCAGTTTTCGGGTGAGGTATGGAGCTCCTAAAGTGAGGAGCCTCGGATAATTCAGGGTGAACCTCGATCGTAGAACGCCTCTACGGCGCTCTCATGCCGTGATCTCGAAGAAAGTTAATCCTGCCGCACTATTCCAGAACGTTCGGGTTCAATTACGAAATATACCGTCATAGACTGAATAGCTATTGCCGCGTGTGCTCTTGTTGCTACAAACCCATAGGCTATCTATCCTGAACACAGCAGTAGCTCTGCCGATGCTCACTGCCACTACTCCTGCTAGAAGCGAATACTTGTACTGGACGTTGAACACGTACGTATAGGCTAGCCGGCGTCCGCTTAGCACTCCCCCTCAATTGAAGTGCAAAATAGTTGAAGCACCGGTCATGGCCAACGATCACGAGCACTTGTTGGGATCGATATGTCAAGTGGGACTTAAGTGCCGGTTCGCGGCTTCTGATCACCAGCACCCGATGCATCCTCTTGAGGACTGCAGTCCCGTTTCGGGGGTACACCACTCAAGTTCTAAGCAGTTTATCCCCCAAACGGGACTGCGGTCCTAAAAGGGATACAACAAAAATAGTGATCTAACCAATTTAGGTCTACAGTCCTCGTGCTTGTTTTGATGCTTACTCCAAACAACGTGGAATGACTACGAATGATGTGGTCGCATTACAGAGTGTGTGCCGGTGGCTCCTCCACGGTCCCAACTCTAGGTACTTTTTTTTCGTTGTGTTATTTTACGTGTGGAGTCCGTTGCTATGCTGCAAACAAAAGGTGTCCACTACTTACTCCTTTGCCGCCGCTGCGCAACGCCAATCAGCCCTTCCTGCTTCGCTTCCGATGGTGATGATCAGTAATTCTACCCGGCTAACGCAACAACCGCAACGCGTGACCTGGCAGCGTGAAGAAACATAGTGATGAGGCAAGTTTGAAGAACGTTCGAGCATTCGACCTGCAAGCTACTTCACGCAGAACCTGGAGCCCGCGCGGGTCTCCCTACACATTTGGCAGACATTGCTACACAGCACGATATTACTCCGCACGCTCAATATATATATATATATATATACCACGACGGACGCCGTTTATTTGCCGCAGGTTTACTACATACTGAGAATACCACTCGATCAATAGTTGTTTCGATTTTGTGAAACACATTCCATATTCTTGCCATGGCATTGTACTTCCCAAATAAATGGTGGATGCACGGTTGAAGACAGGTTTGTGCGAGAGAGAGGCCACATGTATCCGTGGAAAACATATCGCAAGCACTGCACCTCAAGAAAAACACTTTTTCGACGATCAGCTTGTTGAGTAGGAAATAGAACTATGATACTATCACGGGGGAACATGGTAAATAGGACTTACGGTACCCACAAAAACCTTTAAGTTTCCCTATTTTTACTATTTAAATAACAACATTTGGTCCTATTGGCCATGGTTCCCCGTAATACGAGCTGGTTCCAGCAAGAAGCGCAACTTTTCACCGCCGGGCGATCAAATATAGAATACGTCGAAGGTTTTTATACTCAACATACCTGAATGACCGCATGGACAAGGGGAACACATCGGTGGAGGCATTCTTGGCGTGTGAGTTGTAGCTGGAGAGATATTGTCAATTTTCGTTATTGTTGGGGAGGCGCTATTTTCTACCAGGGAATAAATGCCATTTATCGGTCCATACGGCGAGTAATTCTACACTAAACGTCTTGGCGTGATCGCGCCAACACGGGGAAGACGTCCATGTCAGCTTTTTTTGTTTCGGCGAGCCTACAAGGCTGTGATGAGAAACGCCTGCCAAAGTACTAGAACAATGTACTGTCTTGAGCAAATTCGGAACCTTCGGGGATAAAATACGCTTACAGGAATTTAGTTTTGCTCCATGGTTTTGGAGAGTTTAGAGCATATTGATCGGCGTGGTTGTTCTTCATGGCAATGCGAGAAAACTTAGAGGCCTTCACCTCTTCGTATTTTTTTTTTCGTGCGTCGGTTAAGGTCACAGTTGTCGGAAAATCCCGAAAATTCGTAAAATTGAGCCTTACGAACGAAAAAAATGATCGATGAAAAAAGCGAGACCTCACTTTTTTCACATTGCCATGAAGAACAACGGTGCCAAAAAAAATGTGTTCTTCAACTCTCGAAACCCATGGCGCATAGATCCGAAGCCGAAATCTTCCGTCTGTCGCTGGAACCAGCTCGTAGCGGGCTTCCACGTTTCTGCCCGCCTCACACAAAGAAGACGTGTGGCACTCCGACGCAGCATACAACTGCCATCAAGCTGGTGCGACCCCAGATGACGGAGATATCCTCCTCCTGGTGATCCACGTGATGATGGCGAAGCGACCCCGGAAGCTACGTTCTAGTGGGCCCAACCGAGCATGAAGTTTGGTGGCCTCAGAAGCGATGCCCCCGCGTAGCCCTACCGTAAGCGATGATGATGACGATGACGATGATAATTATGTTCAGCGACACCAAGATGCAATATTCCGTCACAGCCCCCAACGCTGATGATGATGGCGATTCGGCAATTCCAGGAGACTGTTCTCCCCCGGAAATTTCTAATTGTGAGAAAGTGGACCGATCCCGGAAAAAAAGGCCCTTCGGAGAACCCCTACTTTGTTATTGTTTCGGCGACCCTGGAAAGCTTCGGCAGCAGTGATATGCGACAAATAGCGATTCCCGAACGTTTATCTTTTCGGCCACAATCCCGCGCGCTCTTGATGTTTGCAGCGATTCCGCTTTCAGGCGAGCCCTGGTGTGATGATCATACATACCCCCGGCGGCTCCTGTGAATTATACTTAATGATGTGGCCCGATTCCGGGTGGTGTCTCTCTTTTTGCAACGTCTCTCCTGCGACCCCACGGTATGTATGTATAACACCGGCGATTCCGAAGACGAGACAGCGTTCGGGCAACCCCGACGAATGCGGCGTTGCCGAAGACGGCGTTCGGGAAATCCTACGGTGAACGACCCCGAGAGATGCGAAGCTCCAGCCGTCCATGATGATGACGATGATAGTCGATCCTAGGCAAGTGATGACGATGACGTCGCTCCCAGGCAATGCCGACTTTGATTCAGCGATCCCAGCGATTACGACAACAATGGCGATCTCAGGCAGAAATAATGACGATGACGGCGATCCCAGGCGATGGTGGTGTTGCTCCAGCGATCCCAGCGATTACGACAATAATGGCGATGTCAGGCAGTAATGACGATAACGGCGATCCCAGGCGATGGTGTTGCTCCAGCGATCCTAATCATGAGGACAACATTGGCGATACCAGGCAAGGTTGATGTTGCTCCAGCGATCCCAGTCAATAAAAGTATACTTGCCACGGGGGTTCTTGCGCTATTGGACTGGAAGCCGCCGTCGAAATCACCATTCGAACCCGATGCCCGACTTCTCGTCGTTTATTCTCCGGCCTATTGTTGTTCTCAGCAGGCACGGCGCACCCGCTCCAAGACTTGTGCGCGCTTGCCTTCCCGGCATTTTTCGTGTGCCCTCGGTCGGCCTGGGCTGGCCTTCCCTCGCGGCAAAATCCCGTCGTAGCCTCGAGATGATGTTGCCGGTGTCTTTGCCCCGTAACGTTGGGATCACTCTCTCCCACACTCGGAGCCCTGGCGACTCGAAACTCCAGCGGTTAAGTCTTGTGCAGCAGTACAGCTCGTCGGCGACGTTGGGCTGCAGTTACTGCAGCGGTACCGTCGTAAGACGGTTCGACGAAGAAGCTGGCAGCAGGCCCCAGGAGTAGTGCGAACGCGGTCTGAGAATTACGGCAGCGCAGCAGCTTCAGGTGATACTTCGTAGATGCTTATGTGATCCTGGTCTTGGCGGCTCTGCTGTAGGCAAGCAGGGAGGGGTCCTACGATAGAGGTTCGCCCATTCGTCTCTGAGGCTGCTCACTCGAGGGGCTCCTTACCTGATTTTCAGCAAAATTCGAACTGCATTCCGATATATATGACGAATCCCATGGCCCGAGTTTACGAAAAAACAATGATTTTTCGGAACAAAGATTGGCATTCCGACGATTTTCGGTTGAAAGACCCCGTTGTTTTCAGAAAACAGTTCAGCGGAAATATGCTCGTATCTCTATCGTAGAACGCATCTAGGGGTCATCGTTCTTCGTAGCAGATGGGTTGGGGGTCCAGATTGATGGCGGGATCTTGGTATAGCTGGGTGCTGGGGCTGATGGAGCTCCTGACAGCCTGGTACTGATGCACTTGGGTTAGTACTTGCTGTAGAAGGAGAAGTTGTCTATTTAAGAACACAGCTAAAAAAGTAAAATAATGGATGAGACTTACATATTTGTAGGGGTCTAGGTGGTGCTGCGCGGAGCAGTCAGAGTATAGAAGGGTGACAGCGAGGGCGCTGTTTCTTGATCGTCCTCTGCCATAACGTCTAGACACTGGGCAATGCTAGAACAACGCTTTGATGCTCTGATCTCGAAGCGAACCCCGCTGAATTATCCCAGAACGTTCCGAATCGACCACGAAATGAACCGTATTGGACTGTTCTCTTATTGCACCGCGTGTTGTGCTTAAGCTATCCTTATCGCTAGTCCAAAAGCTATCCTGAGCACGACAGCCCTGCCGCTACTCCGGCTAATAGAAGCTACTACCTGTACTGGGGGTTGAATATTTATCAACTACCTAGTCCACGCTTACGCTAACAATACCAGGGCAACATTTAGATTGGGGGGTACACGGCTTAGGAAATAATATTCGAAGTGAGAGAAGCAATGTACTGAAAAGGAAGGAGCAAGGACAGCAATTATTTCAAGTAGCTGGAGGTTAAGCAGGAATAAGTTCTACAGAAGGAAGCAAGACTTCGTGCACAGGTTTGTTCCTTTCAAGTTTAGTGTGTTTTCCTTGAGTTTTTTTTTCCTTCGAGGAATGTTGATGAGTGATCGACGTTGAAGCTACTAGTAATTCCATAGGCTATTGCAGTCCAATAGTCTACTGTAGGCCAACAACTCTTCTTTTTGTTTTTGGTTTCCCCTTGTTGGCCTTCTTGCGGGAAATGTGCGTGGTGATCAACGTTGAAGCCCATGCTGCACATTGTCGCATAGGAAAGCGCAGTAATAAACATGAGGTTGGGGGTTATGTTCGTTTGTACTTTTTTTTTTTCTTTTTTCTCATCCCATTCATTATCTTCGCACATCTTCTTCTCTCTCTCCTTCCAACTCGTAACTCAGATCCGGGGTCACATAGCAGGCTCTTCTCCCCCCTTCCCGCTACGGTACGTGCCTTCATTTTTATCGCGAGAAGATTTCAGCCTTTTTTTTCCCTCGTCGACTCGCATCGAATTGTGCCTACCCACGCTGCAAGGCGCTCTCAACAATTGAATCCTTTTTTATTTTTTGCAAATAAAGTCAAAGTCCGACCCACCTGGGGCTCGAACCTGTATAACTTCGAAGTAGTTATTTGTGCGCGTCGTATAACGAGGGACCATAGTTAATAGGACCTACGGTAAACACAAAAACCTACCAGGGTATATCTTTATATATTTTTACAAACAAATATTTGGTCCTATTTACTGCGGTCCCCCGTAATTATTGAACCGTATTTATTTAGTAGAACTCGAAACTCGTTCATGCCAGCTTTGGAGATTTTAGATTTGTGACGAAAGTTCGACTACTATTTTAGAGGACGCCACAAATTCGGATCATTCTCCAAGTTTTCTCGTCCACACGCACTCTTCTGGGTAGCACGAAGCAGTACTTCTCGATACCCCCATGCAAGCAAGCGGGTACCTTTGGGAAGGGGGGGTTGAGAAGCCATCAGCTTTTTCGGTGCAGGATCGTTCGCTGGCGGAGCCCATACATGAGGATTGACCGGCGTTTTCGAATTTTCGGATGATGGCATTAGGTCGGCTTACAATGTGAGTTACCTGGTAAAAGCGCTGAAAAAAATACAGAGTATATTGACTTATCGATGCATACTGGGGGGGGTATACTCTCTGCAGAGCTACTGCTATACTACTACTGCTAGTATACTGCTACTGCTACTGCTACTATAGTACTAAACTACTACTTTTACTACTACTACTACTAGTACTAGTACTAGTACTACCACTGCTAGTACTACTACTACTTCTAAACTACTGCTACTACTAAACTACTGCTACTACTACTGCTACTACTGCTACTACTGCTAGTACTAGTACTAGTACTAGTACTAGTACTAGTACTAGTACTAGTACTACTACTACTACTACTACTACTACTACTACTACTACTACTACTACTACTACTACTACTACTACTACTACTACTACTACTACTGCTACTACTACTACTACTACTACTACTACTACTGCTACTACTACTACTACTACTACTACTACTACTACTACTACTACTACTACTACTACTACTACTACTACTACTATTACTACTACCACTACTACTACTACTACTACTACTACTACTACTACTACTACTACTACTACTACTACTACTGCTACTGCTACTGCTACTGCTACTACTATTTATACTACGCAAGGCAACACACCTCCCCGGATATCAAATCCAAGCCAATTCTCTCCAGAACACAGGGAGGCACACTAGACCCACCGGAAAGGTTGGCTCCTCAAAAAACTTGGCTCCAGAGATATCTCCTCGATATCAATCGGCTCATCATGGACTCACCGATCGGCGCTGGCACGTCTCCTCGTTGTCGGGAGAAAATCAGCTTCGAAGTTCGTCCGAGGGTGTGTGTTATCTTGGGTTTTATTTGCATACTACAGCAGTATGATACGGCACTACTTGCGCATCATGTATACGGCCATATATTATATATAGGACGACTATATATTATGGGCTACTACTGAGTTGTATGCGTCATGACCAAAATTCTCCCCGACGGTCTCACCCACCACACTATCCATTCACGCTTTTCCCCTCGCCAAGGTGTGCACGTTACCCCCCCCTCTTTTCATCACTCAAGACAAGACGCCGCGGCGAATTACCACAAAACAAAACAAAAAAAGGAAATATTTTTACGAGTGTACATCAAGCTCACATACTCGTAGACCACACCGCTTGCTATTTTACACACATCCGGCGGTACCTCCGCACACTTTTCCCTCCAACAATGATTCGATACAAGGCACGCCACGCCTCCGGTACAGCACCACTCTGACCGGGAATATAACATCATTTGATTTTAGTATCAGACTTCAAATGGGGCTTATATTGGCGGTCAGCGCGGTATACATCACGATAGGAAGTTGCGCTGCTGGTGGATTGTCGTATCTCCGGGTAGTAGTATTACGGGGGACCATAGTAAATGGGACCAAATATTGTTAGTAAAAATAGGTAAATATATAGTTTTTTGTGTGTAACATAGGCCCCATTAACTATGGCCCCCCGTAATAGTAGTAGTCTCTCTCCCAGCTCGTGTGTATATATGTAGGGGTTTACGACCAGGAAGAACGATTAACGACGGCGCACATTAAAATTTCTTCTTGCTTCCTCCCTCCATGTTTGTTTGTTTGTCTGTTTTTGTTTTTATTTTTTGAGCGATTTTTGACACACGCTGCACATTTGATTGGCGGACGACAAACAACACCGATAAAAATACTTCGAAGCACGTTAGCAGCAGTGGCCCGCCCCTCTGCAGTGCCGGCTGAGTAGTTGGTGCCGGCTGTCCCCTACAATTGCCTGCGGAATCGCTTATTAATAGCACAGATGGGACTCATCAGCAAGTGTGGTCGTGTGCGGAGTGGTAAGGCCGGTTGCCGCTACATAGTGCCGGTATTGTAGGGTGGGGCATACCGGCACTATAGAGAGTGCCGGCACGAAAGAGGGCAGTAAGGCCGGTTGCCGCTACATAGTGCCGGTATTGTAGGGTGGGGCATACCGGCACTATAGAGAGTGCCGGCACGAAAGAGGGCAGTAAGGCCGGTTGCCGCTACATAGTGCCGGTGTTGTAGGGTGGGGCATACCGGCACTATAGAGAGTGCCGGCACGAAAGAGGGTAGTAAGGTCGGTTGCCGCTACATAGTGCCGGTATTGTAGGGTGGGGCATACCGGCACTATAGAGAGTGCCGGCACGAAAGAGGGACCATTACAGTATACACAATCTGCCCGGGTGTGCTTTTGGATCGACAGATGGAGGGAAGTCGGTGGCTAGAGTGGACATTTTTACGTGGTATACCTCGGGGATACGACTGAGCGGTGACCATGACACGACGTGTTGTAGTATCTGGTATGATGACATGGCATTGCATTGCCCACTGCTGTGCTTACTGCATACGTGGCAACGTAGTATCTCTGGGGCGTAGCTTTGTGACCACATAACTTGTATCTCTTCTAGGATTGAAGAATCGGCACCGACACTGGTTATGCGGGATGTCGACGGGTAGAAAGAACGGTTTAATGTGAAGAACACACACAGTAGTAGAAGTAGTAGTGAGTGAAATATAAGGTAGGTAGACAATGCCAATCAAGTCAGTACTGTGAACCATGGGACGCGAGCCGATGAGGGAAGACAGTCAGTGCTAAACTCTTCTCGCGATTCAAAATGAAAGCTCGCACGGTAGCGGGGAGGGGGCGGTCGGGGGGGGGGGGGGGGGAGGCGCTCAGCGACCCCGGATCTGAAGTACGAAAGGCAGCGAGCTGGAAAAGAAGTAGGGCGGAGATAACAGCTGGAGATGGATAAAAACAGACTAAAAAAGGGGGAAAAAAGTTGAGTACCAGTCAGCGCACATAATATTAGGGGGGACCATAGTTAATAGGACCCATGATATACATAAAAACCTATACATTCAACCATTTTTACCAACGATATTTGGTCCTATTAACTATGGTCGCCCGTAATAGTTAGGTTTTTCTTGTGTTAATGTTCTCTGGGGTTTTATTCTTCCCGCTGAGTTTAATCGAAGGACCGGCTTATTTGGGGGGCAACACTCTGTGAGGGTGCCACGCCCTGGTCGACAAGGGTAAAACATCGGTCGATTACCCTCACAGCCCAGACTAATCCATACAAGACCTCCCCCCCCCCCTTCAAAAGGGATGCGTGGTCAATGTCCGAATGAGTTAAGGCAAGCAAGAAAAGAGCACGCCCCCCCCCCCGCGGCGCTTCCACGACTACGGCCATGCATGAGATCGAGTACATCTCTCCTATCGAGTACACCCCCCCCCACGGCGCTTCGCGCTTGGTGCAAGCAATGTCTGCCTGGTCGGTGAAAACCCGACATTCTCCGTCCCGGCAATGTAGGGATGCGAGGCTCTATGGTCATACGACTACGGCCATGCATGATATCGAGTACCTATCTCCTATCGAGTACACCCCCCCCCCCTCCCCCCCTCCTCTAAACTGTTCATTCGACGCTGTCATCCATGTATGAGAAAGTCTGCGCTTCAAAATAAGCGCTTCTTAGTGGAATGCAGCTCATCCTTCATGCGACTCGCCCAACACCTAAGGGCGCTTTTCACGCTTGGTGCTTTGTTTTTTGGCGGCTGGCAGTCGAGTAGTTTTTTTTTGTGTGCGGAGAAAACTCAACTCTGCGCAAGGAGGATGATCGCATCACTTAGTGTATATGGTAGGGCACCCACGAGGCAGTTGCACAGTGCACCCGTTGCTTTCTCTGTAAGTGGCCACACCAGAAAATAATTCAATTCGATGACGCTGTCATCCGTACGCAAGAAAATCCGCCTGAATCAGCGGTTCTTAGCAGGATGCAGCTCACCCTTCATGCGACTCGTCCAATTCCCTAACGTTTCGCTTCGCAGAGCTTGGTGCAAGCAAAGTCTGCCTGGTCGGTGGAAACCCGACGTGCTCCGTCCCGGCATTGTGGAGATGCTAGCGTCTATGGTCATACGACTACGGCCATGCATGATAATTCGTACAGCCCCCCCCCCCCCCCCTTCCGAACGGCAGGATCTTCTGGGCGTAAACGCTACCTATCGTCATCACGGCTTCTCGTTTCAGTATACCTGAGGAAGCCAGAGAGACACACCTGGTATGCTTTTAGGGACGCACCCACGCGCAAGCAGGTGTTTTATCTAGAAAAGAAACGTTCGAAGTGAGAGATATCGAACCCGTGTCCTGTCGACGACGCTAAGTGTGAATGTGTAGGTTGTTACCTACTGCATGAGCTACCGGGGTCATATCGGTCGATTACCCAAGCCAGGACAAGCAATCCTTGTGACACGCAACTCCTCAGCAACAACGCACGTTAGATATACACCGCAAAAACCGCAAGATATCCAGACTGGGGTGAGCTACAGGCAGTGTATATACGCTCATCATTACTTTTACCCCTCAGCGATTTTCTGGTCAAGCCGTGGTCACATGTGTCGCCCCGTCTCCCCCCCGGTAAGTGCCTTCACTTTTATCGCGAAGGGTTCAGCATTCCCACTGCTCGTCGATTTTCATCAAATGTTGCTATTCATAACTCACGTCCTCGCGCTTCCCGCATACCAGGTATCAATTTTTATGCTAGAAAAAGTCCCTACGAGCAGGCGCTGGGTGAGACTCGAACCCATGAAACCGATCTTAGTGGTAGGCACGCGGACCATCGACCAAGCCAACGGGGAAATAGCCCCACCGGAACAAGTAATGCCCCGCCAAAGAGAACCTCAAATGGTAACAACTTTTTGGAGGACACTTCTAAGAAAACTGGATTAGGATATCGGGCTCGGCGTCGAGCGCATACACGAAATCCTACAGCAAGCAGCAGTGTACGACAAATAGCCTACTATTACGAGGACCACAGTAAGTAGGACCTGCGGTACACACAAACACCTTTATATTTCGCTTTTTTTACTTACAATATTGGTCCTACTTACTGTGGCCCCCCGTAATAGCATATACTCAAGGTTCGAGGATATTATCACAAGTAGTACACGGTCCCGTAAGCCTTGCTCGCATTATTTCTCCATCATTGCTGGGAAACAGAGTAATCAGGACTAAATATGCTTCTTACGGGGGACCATAGTTAATAGGACCTATGGTATACACAAAACCTATATATAAATAACCATTTTTACCAACAACATTTGGGGCCTACCTGGTATTAACTATGCCCCCCCGTAATAAGCATATTTAACCGTTTTTACCAACAATATTTGGTCCTATTAACTATGGTCCTTCGTAATAGTAAAAATACTGGAATATATGGGTTCTTGTTGTGCACCATGGGTCCTGTGGTTTCTATGGCCCCCCGCAATACGTAGGCGTTTTTTGTTAGCGGGTCCACACTGTATCCAAGTATAGCCCTCGCTTCGGTACAGAAAATACGATAGGCCCAACCACAGAGTGTGTTTCTGTCCGATGTATACCCGCACACCTGCGAAATCATCGCCGAGCTACAGTAGTAGAAAGAGCAGTATCCGCCCTTTCGTCAGACACCCGAAATCAGACGTTAGGCTAAGGGCCGTTCTTATCGCAGTGCTTTCTCCGAAACTTCCTGAAATTCATTGGGGGGTTTTCTCCCCAAAAGAGGAGTGATAAGTACCAGGTACCAGTACGACTGAGCGTTCCTGATTTTTTTCGTCCTCGTAGGGTAAATTTCCAGGTTTTTTAGAAAAAGTTTTATCTTTTTCCTCTTTTTTATTTCCTTCCTGTCTTGTTTTTCCTGGAATAAGAAGAAAACCAGGTGTAAAAATAGCGAAATATGACGTACAGGGTTTCGTGTCTGCCGTAGGTCCTATTTAATATGGTTCCCCGTAATAGAAGGCCGATACTGCAGCATGCTGTAGTACGTACAGTCAGTAGTAGGCTATTACGGGGGACCATAGTAAATAGGACCAAATATCGTTAGTAAAAATAGGTAAATATATCCCTGGTAGGTTTTTGTGTATAACATACGTCCTATTAACTATGGTCCCCCGTAATAGCACCACCAACCCGCAGCAGTGACTGTTCCTGCTCACTCAGCGGCTATTTACTATTACGGGGGGCCATAGTTAACAGGACCAAATATTGTTGGTAAAAATGGTTAAACATATAGGTTTTTATGTATACCATAGGTCCTGTTAACTATGGTCCCCCGTAATAACTCATCAATGACAGAGCGGTATACAGCACAGCACACATAATGTTGTGTTACTACTACTTTACATTCCTGATACTATACCATACGATGAGCACACTTTTACGTAGACGAGCGTGTAGAGTACACACGCGACGAGTAAAGCGGGTCAAGGGCAGCAGGTTGACGTGAGGAGACTGATGATGTCAACCGAAGTATATAAAAAGCCTGCCACATCCCCATATATATACCCTCCGGGGGGGTATATACGCCAGTTTTTCCCTGTACTTTTTCTTTTCTTTTTTCTCTTTCTCGTTCGATGTGTGTTTTTTGTTTTTTGTTTTTGTTGTTTGTTCTTTTTTATGTTTTCTCTCTGTCGTAGCCTGTTCATGTCGTGCCTGTCGTATCCAGCCCGACGACACGGGCATCGGCATTGTCTAGATCAACTATTAACATTAATACTATATCCGAGGTTTTCTTCTTTCGGGAAAATTATGAGTGATCAAAGTTGAAGATCATGCTGCACATTGTCGGATGGCACAAGAGAATTAGTAATACTTACCTGGTACAGAATGGGAAGCTATTTCTGAGCTCTCAGAACTGGCTTTTAGGCCGAATATGCGCGTTTTACTAGGCGGGACCGCCAAAAACACCGGTTACCGGTACACTCCTCAAAAATGCTCCCCGGAGTTTTTGGCGAGCTTTCAGGAACAGGTTCACGTTTCTCGAGAGTCCTACTACGGGGGACCATCATAGAAAGTAGGACCACATATTGTTAATAAAAATAGATGAATATAGAGGCTTTTGTGTGTGCCGCAGGTCCTATTTAATATGGCCCCCCGTAATAGTTCAGCTTTTGGAGCAGCCAATCAGCTTTCTCGGGAGTGTAAAAAAAATGAAAGGCTCACGTCGGTAATTTTACCGCGGTAAAACCACGGTAAGTGGCAAACGGTATATTACCGTGACAAATCGCAATTACCGTTCCCATCCAAACCGTTACCAAGCAAATCACGTTCTTCTGCCATTCCCATCCAAACAATTCCCGTGCTAATATCGGCATTTCTGTGGTTTCTCATTACTACCCAACCAAATACCGCGCAAATGTACTGTTCCCAATTACCGCACAGCAACGTAAAATTGAATACCGCAGAGTTCTCAATTCGATATATATGTACATTGTGGTGAGGCGGCCAATATTGATGGACTAGCCTTAGGGTCAATTCTCTCTTGGCGACTATTATATTATATACATTTTTTTTGACGATCATACTTGTTTTTATTCTTGTTTTTTTTTTCTGTTCCGAACGTTTTTTTTTCTGGATGGACTGGAAGACAAACCTGCCATTTTTTTGGGCTGTGGCCAAAATTAGGTATACCTGGTCCATTCGGGTCAAAATTAGGTATATATATTTTAGAGCCAGGCAAAAAACGCGCGCCACGAGCGGTGTTTTTGACAGTCCCGTTGAGTAAATCGCGGGTTTTGGGCAAAAAAACGAAAAATCCCATATAGATCAAACATCGGTGAAAAAAATCCCTTAGTTTTCCAAGAGCTTTCTCGGGTACGTTTCCGTTTCTCCAGAGTCGTCGAGTAGTTGGATTACTGCTGCTGTTCATCCTTATTTTCCAGTTCTTCTGAGCACATCATGATTTTTCATTTAAAAAAAACTTCAAATATCCATTATTCTGGCCCCGGTTCTGACAAACAGCCTCATTTTTGACCCTGCACAGAAAACTGATTGGCTGCTCCGAAAATCAAACTATTCATACGAGTAGGCCTCTCCAGAAACGGGAAATTGTTTCTGAAAGCTCTCGAAAAAGTCCGGGGAGCATTTTCTGAGGAGTCTACCGGTGTTTCTCTGGCAGTCCCGCCGAGTAAAACGCGTACCTGGTACTATTTTGGCCTGAGAACCCAGTTCTGAGAGCTCATAAATTTTTCGCACAATAATAGTTGGTCTTGCTGTAGAACAATGTAGTATATCTGCGACTCTGTGACGTACTTGAGAGTTCCGAGCCACCGAAGGGTAAACGGAACACTTCCCCTTGGCGTTTGGAGTTGAGACCGCGCAGTGGTCCACTGCAGCAAAAAAGCGGAGAAGTGGTATCGGGGAGTCCTTGAAGCAGCCGAACGGTTCATGGTGAGGTGGCACGAGGATGAGGCACAGTTGAGTTGACAGCGCGGCGCATCCGCCGTGGGTGGTGCCCAAGGGGGTGGGGGGAAGGAGGGCCACAGGGGAAGGAGAAGGGAAACCGCGGTGGACGTATGTATAGCAAGGAGGCGGCACAGACAGGGTAGCAAGGTACCACCAGGCCGACTATTAAGTGGAACGTGCCTATGATGCTACTCGTGCCGCCGACTAACTGCTGCTGCAGCTGGTGCGAACGTGACGTTCCTTCGTTTTCTTTCTCTTTTTTCGCTCGATCCTCCGTGATTTTCATTTCATTAATTTCTTCTTGTTATCATGAAAGGAGTCTTGTGGCGTGGGTGGATGACGTACCTGCTTTACTTGTTTCGTTTTGCCAGACGCATCCTCTCCGGGGGTGGGGCATAGGTGACGAACGCAGGGCGGAGACGGAAGACGGGGTAGCAAGGTACTAGACCGACTAGTAGGGACAACCTGGCTATGCTGCTCGTACCACAAACTGCTGCGGCTACCTGTGGAGGGTGCTCTGAGCTTCGGTTGCCTATTATTTCCGTTGGGTCTTAAGTCTCACTCAGTTTATATGAGGTGGGGCTGTTTCTTTAGCTCGTTCTTTTTGAGTGTCCGCCACATCTCCTGAGGGGACGAGGCATGACAGATTTTTCTCAATTTTTTCCTTCTTCTCTTTCGATTGCTGTTCTCTTTGTTTCTTTTCGTTTGTTGTTTTTTTTTTGCGTTTTCTGTTTCATAGAATGTGTATGCTGTGCATGTCGTATCCAGGATATTGACATGGCGTTGTGCCTTGCATATACTCTGCATACCAATGCATACCAAGTCAAGCAGTAAGTATCTCTGTGCCGTATTATAGTGCTGTAACCACATACCAGGTAGCTTGTACGAGTACATATTAATAGGTTGTACGAAGAATCGTCAGGGACACTGTGTTGTGCTGGATGTCGACGGGTAGAACGAAGGTTTATAATGTGAAGAACACGCACACACGCTGAAGTTTTGTGATCGCAGAAAACTTGTACGAGCTGGGCCAGCCGAGGTATTTGATTTTTGGGTTGATCGGCGATGCCCCAGTCAATATTACACATTGGGATGCGATTTTTTTACACCGTATTGACCATGCACCAACCAACAAACGGAATAAGGCTCGCCTTGAAAAAAAAAAATGTTCGAGGGATATGACCGATACAAAAGACCCGAAAAAAATACAAAAACGGCCATATAACTTGTCTGGAAAAAAAAACAAAAACAGAAAGGCGTGTTCTCCGTTTGTTTGCACATGCGATTTTGGTATGAGGTTTAACTTTTGGATCGAAATCGCAAAATTGAGCGGGGCATCGCAGAAAAACCCACGCTTCTAGTAATTACTTGTTTTATGTATGAAAATAGTATTTTGGCAATAACATCTCTTGATGGGTGGCGAATCGGGCAATGAAAGTAACATCGATCTTCTCCTAGGGTCTTCAGCTACGCCTCCACCAATTATTTTTCGCCTCGGTCGGGAACGACGATTTTGTTGCGAAATTTGTGTTGAAAAATTGGCGTTTTAGAGTTTCCGCCGATATATAGCTCGTCGAGATCGAGTCGGGATATAAAAACGTCTTCATTTTAATATACTTAGTATTTTCTGCGCGTGCAGTGTAGTGTCAGGGTCAGTGCCTCCAAATTCCCCAAGTCCAAATTCGCGGTTGTTCACGAGATACGACCTTCGGATGGTTTATCCATTTTTCGGCTGGCCTAGCTCCCAGCTCTCGAATCTCTATAGGATTGAAGAATCGGCACAGGCACTGTGGTTGAGCTGAAACGTCGACGGCTATAAATACATAGAAAGAACGGTTATTAATGTGAAGAACACACACATAATAAGAGTATACAGGCATTCGTATCAAAAAGCTCGTATGATATCATATGTATGGTATAGGCTGGCAGATGGCGGTAAAACAATTCGTGACAGCTTCACACATACATACATACATGCTGTTCCTCTTTCTTTGCATATACAGCACGCTGCACGACGAGGTCATGCATGAAAAAACCCGTGTATAGAACCGGTACGCGGCAAAATTTAAACGTCACTGGACAGCCTTCGCGGACTTCAATTGCGCGCCGCGCAATACATGAATATGTGTGTGAACGCCGATGGAAGTATGACACACAGCTTGCAAATCAAGTACCGTATTAGTTTCGGCGAATTCTCGATCTCACAGATAGATATCATTACCAGGTACCAGGTATGTTCGCAGTAAGTGTAATTATTGGCTGGTTTATTTTCGTTTTTCACTTAGTGTATAATAGTATGGATATAATATATATATATATATATATATTAATAACGCATTCAATTGAGGATACGATCGTAAACAGGGAAGGAGACTTGAGATACTGAGATTTATTTGTGGTATATTCGACTACGATTAGCACAGCAGTTCTACCAGTTGTGTCAGTTTTTTCATTAATTATGAATACAAAAATGGGCGCCCGCAGTGCAGCAGGACTATTTTATCAAGAGAAATAGGCTCAGATCGGCACGAACATTAAGAAAAACGGGTAGAGAAACACAGCCCAGCGGTGGGACCAACTCTGGATCAAACCTGGTACACAATAAAGTTATAGATCAAGGTCGGGAAAAAAAAATATTGAGCCTGACAGTGTGGACACCAACATGACGTTTATTAACACGGGGCACCCACTGACTTTTTCCTCTGCTGGGTTTTCTTCCTCCTCTCCTCCTAGACCTCCTGCTTGGTATTAATATTGCGGTCACTGTATGTATGTAGTACGTTGAATAGTGTTTTTTAATGTATGTGGGGAACAAATGCCAACAAACAGTAGTGATACACAAGAAAATGGGCCATTTACGTACGCGCGTACTGGTTTTCGGTTACAAGAAGCATAGGAAGAAGCTGAAGAAGACTGCTGTTCTTGCCGGCAATGGCGTGGGGGTGGAACGTTGACCAGGGGTGTTATACGATGTACAAGGGAAAAACGATTGTTTTTTTTGCCACGGGAGCGATGTAGGTATAAAAGGAGGAGCCCTTATTAAGGAGGAGCCCTCAAGAAGAAGAGAAGAAAAAGGGCGTATTATTAATACCTGGTAGTTGGTTTGGAGTTCAGAGTGAGAGATAGAAGAGGGACTATACTGCTGTACTACTAGCACTATTTTTTGGTATTACTACTATTATTAGGGGGGGGCATAGTTAACAGGACCACATATTGTCAGTAAAAATTGTTAAACATATAGGTTTTTATGTATACCATAGGTCCTGTTAACTATGGCCCCCCGTAATACTACAGTACGAGTACTGCTGAAACATTAACATTTACAGGGTATGTATATATGACGTTCGATCCGAGTCGGACCGAAATAATTGTGTGCACTACTGACTCTGTAGTATTACGGGGGGGCATAGTTAACAGGACCAAATATTGTTGGTAAAAATTGTTAAACATATAGGTTTTTATGTATACCATAAGTAAGTCCTGTTAACTATGGCCCCCCGTAATAGTACTCACTCGTCCTCAGAAGTCATTAGACTACGATGAAGGGACCAAAGCGAGGAGCGAGCAGCAGTTCGTTAGGGACGAGGATGGCACGCTGTAGCGGGATGAAGCGCGAATTCGTGATTATTGATGGTCGCGGGATTCCACCACGAAATCTTGAACACGAAATCGTTGGAACTTGATCACGCGATCATCGACTCTTGCCAACCGCGACGCTGAAACTGCTTCCTCCGCGCGAGGATGAGCCATCCACAAACAATTCGCCCAGTGCATTCACAACATCCGTCTCAAACGTTTGGGTAACAGGAGAAGTTCCCCAGCAATGGGAATTTGCGATCATCATGGGAATTTGCGATCATCAAGGTCCTTCACAAAAAAGGAGGTCCCATTACAATCAAATCTGGGAGGTAGGATCTTCAGGTTGGTAGAGACTGTTCAGGTATGTTGGTTCCTGTTGGGATCAAGGTACAGGCGAAGACCCAACCCAACCCCTGACTCTAACCCTAACCCTAACGCTAACCCTGACCCTGACCCCAAACCGTAGCCAAAACGGGCCAAAACTGGCCCTAAACGCGGCTGCGCCGCGTTTGCATCGAACCAGGATTTTTCTCAATTGCGGGCGACGATTTCGAAGTAAGTGCTGACCGCGCTAAGCTATTTTCAAGCGAAAAACACCCCTATAGATCCTACTTCCCAGATTGCAAAACCTACTCCAAAAAAAGGACCGAACTTATTGCAACAGCGACAGAGATATTTCGCTTGTTGCCCAGGCAGGGGAAGCGTTGTCGGAGCTCGTCGCGTCTCGCCTCAGCAACTACCTGGTACTACTGCAGAACCGAGGAAACACTCCCGGAGGAACGGTGCGGCTTCCGCCCCGCACGATCAACGATCGATACGCTGTTCGTCGTGCGCCGGTTGCAAGAGCTCGGACGACACAGGAAAATCTCCCTGTACGTGTGCTTCATCGATCTGCAGAAAGCGTATACACTCTGTCGACCGAGAGCTGTGTGCTTGCTGTGGAAGGTACTCACGCATTCGGTCGGGCGCACCAACCAAGATGCTTACAATTATGCGCAATTTCCACGAAGGCATGCGGGCTTTCGTGAGCACGGACGAGAGGGCGAGAACGCTCGGAATGGTTTGTGATGTCACGCAGAGGGGCTGCGGCAAGGCTGCGTGCTATCACCGTTCGTTACTTTTGTTCAACGTGTTCTTCGCTGCTGCGCTACACGTCGTGCTGGTACGCTTCGGCGAATAAGACGAAGCCATCGTAAGGGATTCGGTTCAACCCAATGATGATGGAGTAGTCAGAACAGAGGAGCAGGAGCCGTTGGCATGCGTGCGAAGGGTTGTATGGGGCATGTTTTTGTACGCCGATGACACAGAGGAAATGTCTCGGAAGTCGGCCGAAGGACTCGCTAAGACGACGTCAGTCATCGTGAGAGTGCCTTTGAACCAGCTGGCCTCGCGATATCGGAAAAGAAGACGGAGACAATGCTGCTGCAAACACCGGACCAGGCAACCCTCGCCCCACTCGCTGCTCGTCATCGAAGCATCAGGCCGGAGGTATAAAACAGACGGCCCAGTTCTTATATACCTAGGCGGCATTTTCCACGAAAATTAAAAGGCTGACCTCTCGCTCGAAATAGACCGACGGGTCCGTCTCATGCGGGCAAGCCTCAAACGATCCGGCCCGGAGTTGTATGTGATAGGACGACCGCCCCCTATAGCGTGAAAGTCCGAATGCTGAAGGCCGAGGTGATGGAGACCCTGCTGTATACGGGTGTGTGACGTGGACCCTCTTCCGAGTCATTGGCTTCCAGCGCCGACTTCGTACCGACCAAGCCACCCTCTCGTACGAGAAGGCCCTCAAGATGACACGTTGCGAGAGCATCGAAACGACCATCCGTAAGCGTCGACTCTTTTGTGCGGTCGCGGAGGCACGGCAAAGCAAGGAGCGAATATCCAATCGGGTAATGTTCGGCGGGACGACGGCTGGTGGGGGGGGGAGAACCCGAGACCTGGCGGACAGTTCAAGACTTACTTGTGGTATGGTATGCATAGTCGAAGACCTTAGGCGGTTCCGAGCCACCGAAGGATCAACGGAACACTCCCCCTTGATGTTTAGAGTTGAGACCGCACTGTGGTCCACTAAATCAACAAAGAAAGGCGGAGAAGTGGTATCGGGGGGTTCTTGAAGCGGCTGAACGCTTCATGGTGAAGTGGCACGAGGATGAGGCACAGCTGAGTAGGCAGCGCCACGCATCCGCAGCGGGTGGTGCCCAAGGGAATGAGGTGAAGGGGGATAACAGGAGGAGTGTAAGGAAAACTGCGGAGGACGAAAGTAGGAAGGAGACGGCAGACAGGGTAGCAAGGCACCACCAGGCCGACGCAGTAAGTGTAGGAACAAGTCTATGCTACTCCTGCCGCCAATTGCTGCAGCTGGTTCGAACGTGACGTGATCTTCCTATGTTTTCTTTCTTCCTTTAGCGCTTTGATCCTCCGTGATTTTTTTACTGTTTTTTTTTTCTATAATTATTTCTTCTTTCTTCTCCTTCCGTATGAAAAGAGTCTTGTGGCGTGCGTGGAGTGGGTGGATGGCGAGCCTGCTTTGTTTGTTTCGTATTGTCTGACGCATCCTCTTCGGGGGTGGGGCATGGTTGACGAAAGGAGGACGGATACGGCAGACAGGGTAGCAAGGTACCAGACCGGCTATGGCAGTACTTTTATTATGATATATATGTGGAAAACCTGTCTACGCTACTCCTACCACAAACTGCTGCTGCGGCTGTCGGGAAGGTGCTCTTTGTTTTTTTTGTTGTGCTTCAGTTTGCCTGCTATTTCCCTTGGTTCTTAGTCTCACTACTCTGTTTATAACAATATGTAGTGGTATTGTTTCTCTAGCTCGTTTCATTTTTGTCTGCCACATCCCCTACGTGGGGGCACGGCGGTGCTTTTTGTTTGTTCGCTATTCCTTCGATTCCGTTGTTGTTGTTCCGTTTGTTTTCTCTCTTTTTTATAGAATGTGTAGGTCGCGCCTGTCGTATCCAATACGATGACATATCATTTGCATTGTCTACTCTGCTTATTGCTGTGCGTGTGTTCTACATCATAAACCTCATTTGAAGTGCATAATAACAGCAGTGTGTTGTGACATGTTTCTGTGGCGTAGTTTGGTGACTGCAGACCTTGTATATCTCTTTTTATAGGACTGAAGAAAACCGGCACGGACACTGGTTTTGCTGGATGTCGACGGGTAGAAAGAACACACACACATATTTATATCGCAGCCAAACACCGCTCGAAAAAATGAACGTCTAAGATTAACTTCACAGCAGTACGCCTATACACAATGCGGGTGGATAAGTGTAAGTAGATGTGGTCTCAAGAGTTGCTGCGCGCATGCCGTATGCTGATCGGTATAGTCTTGGATATCTCCTATCAAAAGGTCCGATACATCGATATATCGATACATCGCATCGAGCGTGTCTGGCTCTGTGAACATCACACCCCACTCATTCCATCGCCTGTTTTAATAGATCGTATCGATTCGTTCTCCTCAGTTTACATCAGTCACGGCAGCAGCTAGCTGTATAATAGCATCGGTATTATCGTGTCGTTTTCGAACTCTATTTCTCTCTTAAATCGGACACTATCATAATGCATATTCTCGAGATCCCCCATTAATCAGTCAATCACCCCGCGGGCTGTTCCGCTTGTAGCCGTGTTTACTGCTGCTGCTGTGGTGCATCACAGTATACGGCTGTGCTACGTCAGTGTTCGCATAAACAGCAGTACACACTACTCTGTTGCAGTACAGCAGTAGTATCGGCTCTCGTAAGAAAACACACTTAGTTCGAGAAATCTATTATTAATAATAGCTTCTACAAAAACAAGAAAAAAGAAATGTAGGCAAGGCACTGCTCGCTCCGTATTGAAAAAAGGTAAGAAATCTTTCGGCTACAGACGAGCTACTACAGACTCCAGCCTCTTCTTGCGAGACGGCCGATATAATTAAAATACCAGGTACCAGGTACGTAACAACAATCAGTGTTAATAGTAGTCATCCTTGCCACGTACCTGGTATCCAGTTTGTCATCTGTACGTAAGTTATCTACTACCAGTACTGACTACAGCTGTACCAGGTACGTTATTCAGTTTCATTTCACATTATTATTCAAAAATATTAATAGCATATCATACCTGGTATGAAATACATCTTACCTCCTCCTGTACTGCTCCACCTGTGGTAGTATTGGTGTCTCGCTTGTGTTTGGCAACTGTTGTCCGTAGTGTGTGCCAATGCTCCCGCCCCTAGGACGGCCCGTGTGAGAGACCTCAGAAGAAGACGAAGCAGACGGCAATACTGTATACTCGTTCGTGCACAATAAGCGGTACCGGTACTTACATACCACGGTACCACGGTATAGTACCAGGTACAAGGTACGTTCGTAAGTAAGCAGTTTGTTTTGCCACACACGGCGTCCTATGGCGCCCCTCTTCTTTCTCGCTTTGCTTCCCTTCTCCTATTATTATAGGGTGCCTGGTATTAATAGTACAGAGTAGTATTAATAGTACTGGTATACAGTAGCACAGCAGCACAGTCAAGTACCTGGTTGTCTATTTTGTACTGCTTGTTGTGTGCGTGTGTGTTCTTCACATTGCACCGTTCTTTCTACCCGTCGACATCCAGCACAACCAGTGTCCGTGCCGATTCTTCAATCCTACCTGGTAAAAGAGATGTAAGTTCTGTGGTCACAAAGCTACGCCACAGATATACCACGTTGCCACGTATGTACCAGGTATGCAGTAAGCACAGCACAGTGGGCAATACAATGCCATCACAGATCATAGTATTAGGTACTACAGGCATGATATACACATTCTATGAAATAGAGAAACGAAAGGAAACAATCAAAGAGAAAACAAAGAACAAAGAAGACTGCTTACTGCGCAGTCGTGGTAGTGGTCGTAGTAGTATATTAGCAGTAGCAGCAGCAGCAGTAGTAGCAAGGTATTCGTATGATTTTCCTCTTCGCCGCTTTCGCCACTGCTGAGCAGATCAGGATGGGCTGAGCGTATTTCTCTGTGGTGGTGGTGGTCGGTCGCGGTAGTCGTGACGATTGTGGCACGTCTAAGTTGCTTTCTATACCCGGCATACCACACAGGCAGGCATGACACCGGACACCTGCACCTAAAAAAAAACTGATTTTCTATGCAGCACCACCTACCTGGTACCATGATGTTTATAGCCGCCAGGGTATATATATGGCTCATATATATGTATGATAGGACCGCTGTAGTAGTGGCCTACCAGGTAAATAGATAAATACAGCAGTCAGTATTTGTGGCGGTCAGCGACATCGAGACGTTTAGCTCTCTCGGAACTTTCCTTGGGTTTTACAGTCAGATCCCGAAGTAAAAAAACGCAAAAAGGGGTTCCTTATTGCACAGATTACCTAAACTATACGGGCGTGTACGGAGTATGTTTGAAACGACCCATATGGACACTGGTTGTGCTGGATGTCGACGGGGCTGGATGTCGACGGGTAGAAATAACGGTTTAACCCCTTTAGAACTCCAGTCCCGTTTTGGGGACAAGGCACTCAAATTCCAAGTAATTTGTCCCCAATTGTCCCCAAGACGAGACTGCAGTTCTAAAAGGGTTAATGTGCGAAATGTGTGGAGAACAAACATACACACACGGAGTATGTTTGAAACGACCCATCCCTGCAATAATATTAATACTATGTCTGTGTTCTCTTTTTAAATTAGCACTGAAGTCCCATTTTGGGGACAAAGTATTTCTAATTCGTCTGATTGTCCCCGACACGGGACTGCCGTCTTGAAAGGGGCAAACATTTCTTTTTACCCGTCGACATCCAGCACCGACACACCGACACACCCAGTGTCCGTGACGACTCTTCAATCCTAGAGAGATACAAGTTTTGTGGTCGCTCGGCTCGACTATACGCCGCACAGAGATACAGAACGTGATAAATAGACAATATACCACTCCGAGAACAGAGTAACAGGCAAACCGAAGCACAACAAAAAAAAATAAAAAATGCACACCCTCCCGGCAGCCGCAGCCGTTTGTGGCACAGAGTACGCGTAGACAGGTTCTACTTCCTACTTGTAGTTCTCCTGCTGTAGTTGGTCTGGTGCCTTTACTGCCCTGTCTGCCGTCTCCGTCCTGCGTTCGCCAACCATGCCCCACTCCCGGAGAGAATGCGTCAGACAAAACGAAACAAGCAAAGCAGGCTCGTCATCCACCAATGCCACACGACTCTTTCATAATAATGATAATGAGAAAAAGGAAGAAACGTAGAAAAAGAGTGACAAAACTGTTGTAAGAAAATCACGGAGAATCAAAGCCAGAAAGGAAAATAAACAAAAACAAAGGAACTCCAGGTTCGAACAAGTTGCAGCAGTTGGCGGCACGAGTATATAATATAGCATGGACATGTTCCGCCTATATCTATTACGTCGGCCTGATGCCTTGCTACCCTGTCTGCCATCTCCTACGCAAGGCCTTCCTACTTTCGTCCACCGCGGTTTCCCATATACTCCTCCTGTTGCCCCCCCTGCCCCCATTCCCTTGGTCGAGTTTTTATTTTCCACTCTTCTCCTTCCTGCTGCCCCCCCTCCCCCCATTCCCTTGGGCACAACCCACCGCGGATGCGCGGCGCTGCCTGCTGAGCTGTGCCTCATCCTCGCGTCACTTAAACATGTGAATCTTTCAGCTGCTTCAAGGACCGCCCCCGCTACCACCCCCCCGCCTTTGTTGCTGCAGTGGATCAAAGAGGGGTCTCGATTCCAAACACCAAAGGGGAGTGTTCCGTTGATCCTTCGGTGATTTGTAACTCCCCAAGGTCCTTGACTAATACTATAATATGCATCTACACCAGTAGGTCCAGTCTCGCCGCCAGGTCTCGGGTTCTCCCCACCAGCCATCGTCCCGAACATTACCAGATTATGGTCAATTGCTCCTTGCTTTGTCGTGCCTTGGCTGCCGCACAAAAGAGTCGACGTTTACGGATGGTCGTTTCGATGCTCTCGCAGCGTGTCGTCTTGTGGGCTTTCGCGTACGAGAGGGTGGTGGCGTGATCGGCACGAAGTCGGCGCTGGAAGCCAAGAAATGACTCGCCAGAGGACTTGGTGGTGAGCCGTTCGAAGCTTGGCAAAGTGTTCCGCTCTGAGGGTCCACGTCACACGCCCGTATACAGCAGGGTCTCAATCACCTCGGCCTTCAGCATTCGGACTTTCAGACTAAGCGGGGCGGTCGCCCTATCATACAACTCCGGGCCAACCCGTTTGGGGCACGCCAGCATGACACGGATTTTTCTTTCGGTCGATTTCGAGCGAGAGGTCAGAGTTTTCATGGATAATGCCGATATATACAGTCTAGGGTCAGAGCCTGATCAGAACAAAAGGCTCACTTGTTGGAGAACTCTTGAAAAAAATAGTTGAGAAAAACGGCTCATCGGTGAGCTCCACACTAGATCCTCCCTGGTGGTATATATTGGTGTACGTATGCTCAAGGTTGTCTGAAGATAACGCCCCAGTAAGACAAGAATCTCAGGCTTGCCAATACTATTACGGGGGACCATAGTTAATAGGACCTATGGTATACATAAAAAAAAAACTGTATATTTAGGCATTTTCACTAACTATATTCGGTCCTGTTAACTATGGCCCCCAATACTAGGTGTTTATTGTTGGCGGGCCCATACTGTATAAGAGATACACCCGAACCACCGAGCTAACAGTCAGTGCTGACTGCAATAGCTCAGTGGTTAGGGCGCATCTCTAACAGAAGCACACTCCGGGGTCCACTGGCTGTCAAGCCGGGACCTCGAAATATACTCCAGGCTTGCAACCCCTTTAGTCATCACGCTGCCCCGACCGGGAGGTAATAAGGCGCTTCCTCTTTCCTGGAAATAAATGTGCATTATACCACGAGTTTCTGGAGTATGCTTCCGCAACTTTCACGCTTTCTGGGAAAAGGGCAATAGAGACGATCCGGGGTCCACTGGCCGGGACCTCGAATTTACTCAAGGGTTGCAATCCCTCTAGTTAGTCAGCATTGCCCCGAGCAGGAGGTGTTCGGGCGTTTTTTCTTGCCAGGAAGTGTGTACCGTGCGTTTACTTACTTCCGCAATTTCCATGCTTTTCAGGAAAACGGCAAGAAGGACGTCGGAGAGACTTGAAACCTGGGTTGTGCTTTTACTAATACTGTAGAGATACACCCTACCTACTACAACCATTGAGCTAACAGTCAGCAGTGATGCTCCTTGCTCCACGCTAACCGTTAGCTACATACAGTGGTTAGGGTGTGTCGCCTAGGTACGAGAACTGGGCCGTTTTTGTTTTTTTACCTCTGGCCTGCGGCTTCTGTGTGACGAGCGGTGGGGGCGAGGGTTGTCTGGTCCGGTGTTTGCAGCAGCATTGATTGCCTCTGGCTTCTTTATTAGAGATGCACCCTGATCGCCAGCAGTGAGCTAACTGTTGGCTCAGTGGTTAACCCTTTTAGAACCGCAGTCCCATATGTGGGGACAAACCAGTCAAAATTCAAGTAGTTTTGTCCCCAAACGGGACTGCGGTTCTAAAGGGGTTAAGGTGTAACTCTCTGGAGAGCACAATTCGGGTTGTTGACCCGGGGCCTCGGTTTTACTCAAGGGTTGCAATCTCTCTAGTCAGCACACTGCCCCGAACAGTAGGTATTATTACGGTGCTTCTTCTTGCCTGGAAAGTGTGTAGCCATGACTTTCAGGTGTGCAGTACCGGCCCGCTAGTAAGAAACGTGTAAGTACGAAAATCAAATTTTAGAAACATTAAGAAACGGCCCAGCCTCGGCATCTGCCGCAACTTAAGAAAGACCAACGCTTCCCCTGGCGGCCCACCGTGCAGCCCCTAGATATGTGGGGTACATTCTCTCATTTTCTGTACTACGCTGGCTGTTTCGCAGTGTTGTCAGTCCTCAGGTACGAATGAATTGTGGCTTGGATGACGAATACAGTATTTCAAAAAACAAAATCATGCCAGAACGGGGGTGGGGCAGGCTCTGGACAAGTGGCTTCTTGACGGTGACAACGTGGAAAAGTGGGAGTCCAACAAGCTGACGGCGTCGGATCGTCGGATCATAATCTCGCAACGGACCGGAGAGGCCGCAAAGAAGATCGACTGTGACACTGCTGCGTACCGCAAGCGCCTCTTCGAGAAGACGGGGCTGGCGATGTCGGCAGATGGCGGCGATAACGACCTCATAAATCTCCAAGGCGTAGAGAGCGGGACACGTACTCCTTCGTGGAGGTTGATATTACACCGGAACCGCTGGAGGACGTGCTACCGATCTCGCCTGCTCCCGCGGATGAGGAGAACCCGCCAGGTTCAAGCGACGAGGAGGAGAGTGAGAGCGAGACGGAGCAAGAGGTTGATGAGGAGGCTGTGCTGGGCATGGACGACGACATCGCTAACGACGAGGGCTTACTGCCGTTTGAAGTCCCTGACGGTCTTTTGTAAGCTCAGCACCCGCCGCCCTCACTCGGAATCTTGTTAACCAAGAGATACTGCTTCGGCTGGGGATGGGTTGGTTCAGGGGGGTCATCACACGAAAGGCCCAAGAACGCACAAGCCATCTCTACGACTTCAGAGTGTTTCTCGAGACCGACGGCAGCACACGTAGCATGAAACTTCCGCTGGCGAAGTACTCGTGGATGGGGCCGCGGCAGAGGGATCGTGGGCGCTGCTGTCACGCTGCGCCGATAAGGACTCTTCAGAGGACAGCGAGAGCGAGAGCGAGTTCGAGGACGGGGAGGAGGAAGAGGAGGAGGAGGAGGAGGAGTCGGTAGGGGTGGGGGTCGGTAGTACGATCGAGGGTTCGTCGGGGGGGAAGGTGAGTAGCCTGAACGACATGAGCGACGTTGGGCCGATTCGCGCAGGGGGTAGGAAGCGCATGCGCGTTGAGTCCGAAGAGCAGCAGGAGGAGGAAGAGTCAGGGGAGGGGGGAGGTCGGTAGCCTGAACGAGATAATCGACGTCGGGCCGATTCGCGCAGGGGGTAGGAAGCGCACGCCTAACGTCCGCCTGCAAGACCACGAGTAGCATCATGGTTTGTCGGGGTCATTGGGGTGTAGATGGGGACGTATACGCTATGATACTGGGAATAACGTGAGAAGAGAAGAGACAAATTAAAAATTGAGGAACAAAACAACATTGGACATTGCTGGCAAAAATAAGAAAGGCGCTTTTAAGAGAATCGTGCTCATTTTCCCCGGAAAAATAAGAAAGTCGCATTTAAGAAAATGATGCTCATGCTCCCATGAAAAAAAAAAACAGCCTCAGGCCGCTTGTCAGCTTCTTACTAGCGGGCCGGTACTGTATGCTTCTTCCGCAATTTCCAGTACTTTCAGGAAACTGGCATGAAGGACGTCGGAGAGTTTTAAACCCCGGATTGTGCTTTCATTAGAGATACACCGTAACCACTGGGCTAACAGTCAGCGCTGGCTGTTTAGCTCCACGCTGACTGTTACCTATCAGTGGTCAGGGTGTATCTCTAATAGCCACTTAGGTAAAAAAACTGGGCCGTTTGTGTTTATACCTCAGGTCTGCTGCTTCGATGACAAGCGTTAGGGTAAGGGCTGCCTGGTCCGGCGTTCGTAGCAGTGTCTCTGTCTTCTTTTCCGATATCGCGAGGTCTGCTGCTTCGAAGACAGTCACGATGACTGTCGTCATTTTAGCGCGTCCTTTTCAGCCGACTTCCGAGACAATTCCTGCGTCATCAGCGTACAGCACGCCCAATACAGTCCTTCGCACGCATGCCAACCGCTCCTGCTCGTCTGTTCCGACTACTCCAGCATCATTGGGTAGAACCAAATCCTGTACGAGTACAGCAGTGGCTTCTCGTCTTTGCTGGCGCGTACCAATGCGACGAGTAACGCAGCAGCGAAGAACACGTCGACACAAGTAACGAACGGCGATAGCACGCAGCCTTTTGCCGCAGCCCCTGCGTGACATGAAATATTTCCGAGTGCTCGCCGTCATCCGTACGCACGCGAGCCTGTATGCCTTCGCGGAAATTGCGCATAATTGTGAGCATCTTGGTTGGTACGCTAGTAGAGCGTGTGAGTACCTCCCAAGCAGCTCTCGGCCGACGGAGTCGTACGCTTTCTGCAGATCGATGAAGCGCACGTACAGGGGGCTTTTCCTCTGTCATCCGAGCTCTTGCAACCGGCGCACGACCAACAGCATATCGATCGTTGACCGTGTGGGGCGAAAGCCCCCCCTGCTGTTCCTCCGGGAGTATTCCCTCGGTCTCGCAGTACCGGGTAATTGCTAGGATGGGACATGACGAGATTTAACAACACTTTGCCTCCGTGGGGCACAATCGAAATCCCTCTGTAGTTGTTGCTATCAGTTCGGTTCTTCTTTTTGTGAAGGACTTTGATGATTGCATTTTTCCATTGCTGGGGGACTTGTCCTGACCCAACTGTTGACAAGGATGACGTGAAAGCACTGCACGAATGCTGGGTGGTCGATTTTTAGAAGTTCGGCCGGGAGGCCATCTGGCCCAACAGCTTTCCAATTTGACATGCCCTTAAGTGCTTCCGTTATCTCTCGTCCATGAACAGTTCATGGACGAGCGAGAGCAGTTTTAGCCGTCGCGGTGGCAAGAAGTCGATGATCGTGGGATCGAATTCCAGCGATTTCGGGATCTAGAGTTTGTGGTAAAACCCCGACCACCGTTCGCGAATTCGCACTTTATCCCGTAACAGCGTGCCATGTCCTCGTCCGTAATGAACTTCTCGCTCCTTGCTTTCGTTTCGCAACCGGAGGTGGCAGAAGATTATAGCAGTAGTACCAGTATGATCGAGAATATAAGGTAAACATCAATCTTCACGATTTGTACAAAACGTACCTTATGTTTGAATATTTACGACCAGGGCTGCTCACGGGTCGGGTCAAATCTCGCTGTGGCCTGGTCGAGTCGGGTGAGGTAAGGGTGACCCGACCCGGCGCGACGCGACCCGTGAGAGTTTGAAAAAACCTCTCGACCCGACCCGTGAGAGTTTGAGAACACCTCTCGACCCGACCCGACCAGACCCGCTGGTCGAAGTCATGACCCGAAGAGAACCTTCGATTTTTTTCGCTGCGTATGGATAAACCGGCCTTCAAAGCAATATGTGTGTCTGTCTGAGTTCTTCACATTAAACCGTTATTTCTACCCGTCGACATCCAGCACACCCAAGTGTTTGTGCCGATTCTTCATCCTAGAGAGATAAAAGCTCTGTGGTCACGAAATCAAGACACAGAGGTACTACTGTTGTTATACGTTGCGACAAGGGTAAGTAGAGTAGACAATGCGGTGCAATTTTATCGTACCGGATACGACGAGAGCGACGTGCACATGCGAGCAATCCAAATGCGATGGAAAAGAGAACAAAAAGGGCGATGTTTATGGCATATAGACGTTTCCGTAGAATAGTGTTGATATAGGCCTTTGACCTGCGGGGCTATCTTAACTATCTGCAACAGCAAGTGCCCGCCACTTGAGGCAAATAATAAATATAAGCACAGAACTATATCTACATACATTCATACGTAGATGCGTGCACGCACACACACACACATCAGATACACGTAGACAAAATGGCTGTGTTGCCCCCCCTCCCCCCTGCGAAAATCTGCACCAAAACGAAACAAAAAATATCGTGAGAATGTGAAATGTACAAGGAGGAACGAGACGTGTTAATTAAGGAGGAGACGAGGGAATAGACGAATGCGACACGGAGGAGGTTGAAACACTAACTATTACGGGATATATATCGTATTTAATAGGACCTATGGTATACATAAAAAACTATATATTTAACCATTTTTACTAACAATATTTGGTCCCATTAACTACGGTCCCCCGTATTAGCAGCGATAAAATGATCGCTACATTAGGAGATAGATGGTGGTCACAGGCGGGGAAACAGGAAGGGGATAAGATTAGCACATACCAGGTACAGTACAGTAGTTTTCTACCAGGTATGTAATATATGAAAACAACGTCATGAGTGCCCAAATAAATGTTGGAGGTGTCTCTACTAGGAGTAGGAACGGTACCCCGTCTCGAAAGGGATGCGTGGTCAACGGTCAAACCACTAAGTCGAAAAACAATTGAGTACCCCCCCCGCGCGCGCTGCGACTCCATCTGGAGCCGCGGTAGCACAAGGCATCAGCAGGCGACGAGAACCACGCGCAAACCTTAACGCTGACTCGCAATATACTTCGTACGCCCCCAAAACCCCCCCGAGAAAAGCTGTCGATCCTCGTCGACTCCTACAAGACACGATCCCGACGGAGAGCAATAACAACACCAATATCAAGGAGCGTTAACTTCGCACAGGGGCACAATCGTTTGGTCAGCTCTCGATTTTTTTTCCAGAACGGGAAGGTCAAGGTTGTCAACACGTACCGAAAACAAGGTGTCCTCGGGGAAGGCCTGGTCTTCTTCGAGAGCCCTCCGAAAACACCAATGCTCGACTTTTATTTATAGCTCCTTTTTCCTTGCCGTTTTGGTTGAGAAATCGAGCGGTGAAAAAAACGATCGCTTCGCGCCTTTGTTCGACCTCGACGCTTTTCGCAGTATAATCTGGGAGCCCTGTGCTTTATTCCCTGTGTTTCCCTATAGAGTAGGGTGCTCTAAAGAGTAGGGTGCTCTAGTGAACGGAGACTACGAAAGGTGGCTGTCTGTCTGTCTGTCTGTCTGTCTGGCTATCAGTCTACGTCTGTCAACATCGCTACGTAAAACGGTTTTGTACCCGGTTGTTTTTGTTTTGCGCCAGCCAGTGGACGGTAGAAAACATCAGTCAGCTGGAGCTCAAGGCCCAACATATACCAAATTCAATGCTTTTTAGTGCCAGAGTGACGTCGACACCGTAAACAAAGCGCTGCAAACGTAAAAATACGTAATAAAAATGCTCTCTAACTTTTTCGATTGGTAACAGCTGTTTTACTTGCACGGATACATCAATGAAACCACGACTTGCTTGGCCATACCTGCTGTGTCCGCGGTGGTAACCGAATCCCACGAAAATCCGCGGAATCACGGTTGTTTACCACACGTATGCGGTATATACGTACTGTGGTTTTACCGAAGTGATAGTACCGAGGGCGGCCTCGATAAAGTATCGCCAAGAGATTGGCTCGTATCCACCATCACCGTACATTGCACACTTGCGAGCGCGCCCTCTCTGGTGCCACAGCTTTTCACGGGTTGGGTCGGGTCAGACCGAAAGGTGTTCAAAAGCTCACCCTTCGGTTCGGTTCGGTTCGGTTCGGTTCGGTTCGGTTCGGTTCGGTTCGGTTCGGTTCGGTTCGGTTCGGTTCGGTCCGGTTCGGGTCCGGTCGGGTCGGGTCGGGTCGGGTCGGGAGGTGGGTCGGGTCGGGTCGGGAGGTTTCCAGAATCTCACGGGTCGGGTCGAGAGTTAGATGTTGACAACTCAACTTTTTGCGGGTCGGCTTGGATCCCCCGACCCGACCCGACTCATGAGGGGCGTGACCCGACCCGCGAAAAACCCTGCATTTTTTCGCCACAGAAAACAGCTTCGTAACCTACCGGTACGATACTACCGTCGTGAAAGAAAGGGTGTCGCGCAGTTTTTTTCGTCTCACGTCCTTCACAAACAAGAGAAGCTTTCGCTTGCAGAAGCTACGTACCGGGGGGGGGGGGGTGTACTCGATGGGAGAGATGCATTCGATCTCATGCATGGCCGTAGTCGTATGACCATAGACCCTCGCATCCCTACAATGCCGGGACGGAGCATGTCGGGTTTTCACCGACGAGGCAGGCATTGCCAAGCACGAAGCGCCGTAAGGTGTCCGCCGAGTCGCATGAAGGGTGAGCTGCATCCTACTAAGAACCGCTTGTGAGGCGGACTTGAATATGGATGACAGCTCTACGTACGTACGGGGGGGGGGGGGTATGTTGGTTCACGGTCTACTGCGCTGTAGTTTCAGCTATCCCCGTCAACGCCGCTTTTCAGTTATTCTCCTCTGACGGCGGAGTATACCAATCAGAACCAAACATGGTGTGCGAGTCTGAAGGGGGATACACGGGTTTTGCGTCCATCGTGGGTTTCTGATTACAACATCAGCCCCTCCGTAGTAGCTTGAATACCTGAAGGGTTGGGCTGCGAGTAAGGCATGCCTTGCCCGGACTTCCCGGCTACACAACACGAGCCAACAGTCGGCAGGCGAAGCCCTCTCTCTGAGCGAGTGGGTCTCACACGGGGAAAATGCGCCACCGCGCAGCGAAAAATCCTTCCATACACGAGGAAATCCAACTAGAGTAGTGGTCGGATATGTTGGCACCGCCGCAACCAACTATATAGAACAGTTGTAGTATACGTAGGGCGGGGTTCCTTGGCGCGGCTGTCACCGTTAAAAGAGGGGGCAGGGGAGTACCCGTCAACCATTGCATCATATTATCAACGAAATAACTTGTATACATCAGCCGTCGACGTAAAAAAAAAACAACATAACTTTGAGGGGGGAATAGTTTCCGGATCTCCGGCCTCTAAAAAAAAACACCACCACCACAACCAGATGATCCTGGCACAGTAAGCAACTCTCCCCCGGGACATACTAATCCAGGGTCAACAGGGAGAATACAAGGGAGAATATCCAATACTCGAAAAATAACCTCTTGCTGCGGGGTGCCGCTGCATTTTTTTTGCCACTGCCAGCAATTCGGTCTGGAATGGCATGGCCGGGGTATATAGTGTCGTCACCCTATTCCAGGACGACTCTTACAACATGCCTTTCCATAAGGTTTCTAGTTTTCTGTCGGCAACAATCATGTTTTGGATGGCGCAGGCCGTGGAACAAGTTACGGATGCGCGGCGGTGTGGGGGAAACCTACAGAACATACCACAAATATACCAAACAAACTGGTTCAGCGATGTCCAGAGCCTAAAATCCTAAAATATATCAACATAAATGACTGATTCAGCAGTTTCCGGAGCCTAAAACAAAAATCAAGCTGACACACGAAACACGCACACCACACTAACCAAATCGACGCAACCGCACCTCTCGCACGGTAACCAAGCCCTCGCCGAGCAAACAACAGAACACACATTTTCCCAAGATTCACTGCGGACAAAACGCGCCGCTGACTAGCAAGGTGCAGCCAACCACCACGAGCCTCAACACGAAACAAAACTGTAAAAAACTGGTCGAACTTAAACTTTAAAACGGGTCGGATGCACGGCCACGAATGAACCCACCCTTGTACATCATTCACGGTGCGCTGCTGCTGCTGCTGCTGCCACCGCGTGAAGTGTCTCGTTCCAAGCCGCCGCGGTTCGGATCCCCCCCCCCCTTCCGACCAGCGGCAGCTTTCTACCGATTCACTCATGACACCAGCGAGTTGACGACCCCCCCGGCTATTCTCCACCTAAGAAACAAATGCCTGACCGCTATCGAAACTGGCGCCCCTGACATACCAACAAACCGCCACCCACGTCAGCCATTACCGCCACCACCACCCGCCCGACCACTTCATCGGCGCGACTCAGTGCCGTAGCAATCCCTATCCTCTCTAATCGCGGCAACTACTTCCTTAGCCAGAGCATGCATAGGCCCTAAAGAGACCACGCTACCGCCGCCACCCCTCGCCGCCCCCACCCCCCTGCCTCCTCCAGCTCCAGCCCCCGCCGCAGCAGCAGGAAAACCCCTCGCCGAACGGGACCTCCCCGAACTGTCGGGACCACCGCCGCCGTTTCGTGCCGTGGCAAGGCGAAGGAGAGCCGTCCAGAGGAGCCCCTGTCCGAGCGCGCCGTGGAAAGTCCGGTCGCGAGATGACGCGGCCGCGAACAGGAGGTGGAGGACTCGGAGGCGGGGGCGCTCGTCTTCGTCTTTGCAGCTGAGGAGGTCGGCTAGGTGACGGCAAGACCTCGCCGCCGGCGACGGCGGCGCCGCCGCTGAGAGAGCGCTGCCTATGGCAGGCATGCCGTAGGCAGCGCGAGGGGAGCAGAAGAGGAGCGACCGCAGAAGGCTATCCTGGAAAACCTGGAGGAGGCGGCGACAAGTCGGGCACGAGTCCGGCGGGTGGGGGCGAAGGATTACGTAAGGTTTACCTGGTAGGTTTTTGGGTTCAGGAAAGGGCTTTCAAGGTTGTGGGTTTCCGTGGCGGTGGGTAGCGAGGAGTTCTACCAATATAATATAACACGGGTGTTGGTGTGGCGTGGCGAAGGCGCGCAAGTGAGGATTGCCAATACGGGTCGGGGCATAAGTGCAGTGATGTCGGTTGACAGCACGTATGCTCATCTGACATTTTCAACCGCGTCGCCTGCTACTACTACTGCTACTACTACTACTACTACTACTACTACTACTACTACTACTACTACTACTACTACTACTACTACCACTACTACCTGCAGCAGGTCTGACTCCGCCCAATCGTACCTATTTTTGTTTA